>CM054820.1:23000170-23600170 GCA_028984105.1 Lavandula angustifolia
AGAACATAAAGCTTTCGATGAAAAGCTTGCGAGGGAACTAGCTGAAGAAGAGGCTAAGCATAAGCCTGCTGCTAAGAAGAAAGGAGTCCAGATTCTTTTTCCGCGATCTACGCAAACTCGTTCAGCAGCAGCAGCGGCTAGAGCTCAACAGACCAGAGCTCAGCAGTCGCAGAAGTCCAAGACTGACTAGCAGGGCGGAGCCTTAGGTTCTAAGTCCAAATCTCAATCGCCTGCTGAGTCAGAGGAACCTCATGTTCCCTCTTATGTCCCCTCCAAAGAGAGCAAGAACAAGAGATGAAAGAGATCTGGGACACAATGGAGAGGGCCTTGGATAGGACAGCTGAGGCTAGGCAGATCAGTGTAGCGCGAGAGAGAATTCCGCTGACTCAGGTGAAGCGTATTACTTATAAAAGAACTGACGATTGGGTGCCTCTCAAGCTCAACCAGCAGTGGGAGCAGATGAAGGTGGAATTCCTCAAAAGATTCCACGTATGGAGGATTAGTAATGTAAATCCCTCTTCTGATCAAGATTCTTACTTCAAAGATCTAGTGACCACCATAAGTCCAGCTCTCCTAGCTAAGATTCAGGCTCTGCTTGACCAGATGAGTCAACCGCTGAAGGCTCCTCCCTTTCGGGCTCTACCTCCTCCCATGACGCATGAAGGCAATATGTGTAAATAGGAGATAGAAGAAGAGATCGAGAATGCTATCTACAGCAGAGGTCTAGAAGAAGCTGATGCAGATGACTTAGCTAAGATCAAGGCCTTGAGGAAACGTGTATACAAGACATATGGCCTTGAGCTCCTAGAGAAGAAGTCAGCACACTTTCGGGCAAGGATGCAGCAGTTCAAGAAGCAGAAGCCCAGCTGATCTTATCTTCCTAGTCTTGTTTTAGTGATACCTTGTCATTGTAATGTAAATCGCTATCTTATATGACAGTATCACTTTTTTTTTTTGCCTTGACAATAACTCATTATCTTTAAGGCTTTTCTTTTACGTTTCAGCACGACTGATCACTTCAGTGATCAGCTTCTAACCTATCTTATCTTACCTACGTGACTTATATGCTCATCTACCTTAGAATCTCTTCCTACTGATTGACTGTGTTTATCTTACTCTTCTCAGATATATGACTTATTCTTATGGGGAAGAACTCTATTATGATATAGTAATATAAAAAAGGGAGAAATAGAGGGAAATTGTGTCTTAGGGGGAACTTGCATCTTAGAAAGATAACTGATAAATGCTGAAATTACATTTGATGATTAGCTACTATATGATATATTCTGAACCTAGAATATTTGTATCAACCTTGTGCTGAACTTGCTATGATCTGAAATTCTGATACATGTCAGCATGCTATAAATATGTTAACTATAGTCATATTCTCTAATACATTAAGCTATTCTTAACTGTCGTAGTTTGGATCTGATACATAACCTCATGATCATAAGTTTGTCTGATATTCTTTACTTGAGATTACTCTGATGCTCATTTTTTTCTTTACCTTTGTCAGCTGTATTTGTTGACTGGAGCTTTCCCTTGTAATAGATATTTTGTTCTGTAGCTATTAGTCTTAACCTTAGCATGTTTTCTATGATAGAAGATGTAATAGGTTTTGGCATCATTAAATAGGGGGAAATTGTTGGGATAAGGATTTAGTAGATGAATTAGTAGATCTGATAGTCTTGATAGACTTAGATAGATTTGATAGATCCCAAAACCCTCGCTGAATATTGTACCTTCGTATAGTCTAGCCGAGTTCAGTTGTTAGAACTCAGTAGGACAGAGTTCAATAGCTGCAGGATTCAGTAGAAGACCTTACTCAGCTGAAGAACTTAGGATCGAAGAAGTCAGTTGGACAACACCTCCAGCTGAATCTGTCCAGGAATTCGTGCCCACACAATGAATGCTCGGAAGAACATCAGTAGGAAAGACAATTCAGTTGTAGGTCCGAGGATTTAGAGGAGGTCAACCTTGATATTTGACAAGTCTCAACTACCAATCTACCTCGACCAATAAGGAGCCGACAACGACCATCTACTATGACAAAAGCTGCTCTGAAACTGAAAAAAGGAGAATCTCTATAGTGTACCTGCTCGACAATGTTCAAATTAAAGGAGCCGTTTTCCTTGTCGCATCGACACGTGTTTAGAGCCACCTCCAACGGATATATTCACCATCAATGCCTATAAATAAGAGAAGTTGCCATGCAAGAGACGACACCGGGAACCCAAGCTTTCTATGCACAAACTCGTTGCAATCTTAAGCATAATCCAGTGAAGAACTAGCATCTATTGAAGAACACCTTTAGTTCATCACTTAGAGTTTTATCTTGTTCCCCTTCTCTTATCTAAGCAAGCTTATTGTAATATCTTTAGTTTAGAAACCTCAAGGAAGTTCACATCCTTATAAATCGTTCTTATTTGTAAGAACTTTCTCTTAGTTGAAGAAGACTTAAACTCTTAAAGTTTGAACCCTTTGTAAAAGTCACTATGACTATTTCTCTTAGTAGAGAATCTGTCTCGCGCACAGATCACTGAGAACTTGCTCTTTACAAACTTCAAGGTTCGCGTCTGTCCAGTGAACAGACCAACTGAGACTTGCTCAGTATAAATATAACAAGTATCCTGCTTTGGTCAGGACAGTGGACGTAAGACCCAGCGTGTCCGAACCACTTTAAAAATCGCTGTGTTGATTTACTGTTTTATCTAACTGATCATACTGCATACAAACTGTATTTCACAAAGCTCAGAATAAAAACCGGTGTTTTCTAACCAAGACATTTTATGGGGCCTACACTTGCACACACACTCTGATACTAAACGACTGTTTGACGGACTCAAGTTAGTAGAGCTGAACTCAGTAGAAGATTTTCTGCTCACGCGATCTGAAGTATATTTAGCTATCTGACTCAGTTCAGTAGCAAACTCAGCTAGAGTTGACTTCGCGTTTGAGAGAAACTAGTATTCTCTACACCTGAACCACGTCTCAGGACCAACAAGGACGATGCCATGTGTCACAAGATGCCAAGAATAACGGCCATATATATTTGAATATCGTTGTAGAGATACTGTAGAGATACGTCTCCTTTTCAGTCTATGAGCAACTTTTGTTAGAGCAGATAATGCACTAGCGGCTCCTCATTGGTCGAGTTACGGCGGTTGGTGAGACTTTTTCAGACATTAGTCTTCTGCTGAGTTGACTTCTTCTGAACATCGGACCTTTGCTGAAGTATCTTCTACTGACATTCTTCTGAGATGTTCAGTACGTAGGCTCGCATTCCTTTACAGATTTAGTTGGTCTATATCAGTTCAAGTGACTTCTTTGATACTGAGTTCTTCAGCTGAGTGAAGGGTCTTCTACTGAATGCACAACCGCTGAACTCTAGCTAGTCTACTGAGTTCCTAACATGCTGAACTCAGTTAAGCTATAACAATATCGAAGGCTTCCTCATTCAACTAGGGTTTTGGGACCTTCAAATCTATCATACTGAACCTCATTCCCAAAATCAACACATCTACCAATATTGGAGACATAAATGTCTGGAAACCTAAGACCCTTCACCTATTCAAACAACTCATTCTTGTCTTTACTATCACGCATGTAACTTGGTTTTGGATAGTTTCGATCTATTGGGTTACGCTTCTTGAATTTCGGTATGTAACAATAAAAATTAAGCTCTTCTCTAGACTTAGTTGTATATTGCGTCTTTGCCGTGACATTGAGTATAAGTTGAACACATTATCAAACACATTGTTTTCAATGTGCATGACATCCAAATTATGATAAATCAACAAAAAATTCCAATATGTAATATCCCAAAATATGCTTTTTCTTCTTCCAACTTGTCTCAGGATTGGAGGCATATTTGTTTGTATCATCATCATTGTCCTTCGTCACTTTCACAAAACCCATTTCCTCAATCTCTCTAAGTATCTCTACTCCTAATCTCATATCTGGTGCCTTATTAGCAATCGACTTATTCCTTCTAAATGCCCTCTTATTTCTTCGAAATGGGTGATCAGGTGGCAAGAATTTATTATGATTGTTAAACCACGAATCTGACCACTCTTCTCTAGCCTAAACGAATCGTTCGTTCCATGAAATGTGAACACCCTAACCTCCTTGTTGTACTTCACCCTGACTACATAGCCTAAGCCGGAAATTCACTAATGGTCCACAACAAGGTTTCTCCTACCTACAGGTTTTTCTTAAGTACCACATGAAATTTAGTATCACCAACTTCCCATAATTCGATCAATTCCTCAATCAAAGGCTCTAGAAATACATCAATTTATCTTTCGGGTTGCGTCCCCCCAAATTTTTTTTGAGGAACATGAACTCCATCATACACATATCGGGTCGCAGATTATACAGTGTGACAATAACTTGCCACGAGGAGTATTGACTTACCGATTATCGAATAGCCGGAAACCGTCTGCAGAAAGGCCCAATCTTATATTCCAATTCTGAGAAGTAAAATCAGGAAAAACCAAGTTAAGATGCTTCCATGCTGGAGAGTCTGTAGGATGGCTCATTACACATCATTGACTGAAGAAGCATGCCAACGCATATTTTCTACCATAGCATTAGGTTAATATAATCATTGTAGTCGTGGAGTGAAGGGAAAAAACGTCATCTTCTTAGTTATTGTTTGTTTCTTACAGGTGGTTGAAGAGTTGCTATCTTTGTAGCGCGAAGTATTAATTTATTGCTATCCAATGCCTTTTCATTTCGCAGTTAGATCATGTAGGCGTTTGGATCATGTAGGCGCAGTTAGATCAGAGCCAGGGGGGTTAGGCTGTATGAATTTTATGGTGTGATTTATCATACTTAGTTGTTTTTTATGAATATAATAAGAAAATCTGGTACTGTTAAAAACAGTAAAAAAGAAGAATATGATTTACCTCAAAATCTTGAATCACTAAATAAATGGACAATTCCTAAAATTGAACCTAATGTTATATATAAAATAGGTACTTTTGAAAAAATAGGTTTAAAACAAGTAGTTAAAACTACTGAAGAAACAATTCCTCTAAATGGAAATGAAATGACGATTAAATTGTTAGAAGATAGTGATATACTATCTTATAGGAATACGCATAAATTTTTACATATAGGGCTTGTACAAATTGCTTTTAAGCCTTTAACATTAGAAGGACTTCCAGAAAGCTTCATAGCAGCTTTAAGAGATGGAAGAAATTTAAATTGGAAACAATCTTTAATGGGTATAATACAAACTAGTGTGGCAAACGGTCCAATATATTTTGATGTTTATCCAAATTTACAATTATCATTAACTGATAATAATATTTTAGATGCTTTAACATTAAATGTTAAAACTCATGGTTATAATTATAAACCAGGTTCAGAAGTAATAGCTATATGTTACAGAGTTTATTATAAACCGTTATTTACATTAAATCCACAATGTAAAAAGGTAAATAAACCTTTAAATGAAACAATTCTTAAAGAAAGTAATTTTAGTAAATCTAATGTTACAACCAGAAGAAGAATTAAATGGGAAAAAATAGATTTTCCATTAAATTGGACAATAGAAAAGGCTGTAGATTCACAACCTCAAGCAACAAATAATTTAATAAAGATAATACAAACTCCAGAAGAAGAAGTAACTTTAGAGTTCGAGGACAATAAAAGTCCAACTAGACAGTCTTTAAGTAGACATAGGTCTAGTTATTCTAGTCATTCATACATATCGCCTCTAGATTATAAACTAGAGCAATTGAGTATTCCACATAGAGCCTCTACGTCTCAAATAGGTGAAAGATTCAATGAATCTATTGATGAAAATAAAATAGAAAAAATAATAATAGATAAGAACAATATTTTTAAAGGATTAAGAAATACAAATTGTATTAAAGATGAGGAAATAACCGAATCAGAAATGAATTTTCATATATAATGAATTTAGAAGAAAAAATAGATTTTAATCCTGGATCCCAGGAAAGACAAATAATAAAAGCAGAATTCAATACCGTTTAAAAAATGGTTTTTTGAAAATTTTAGTCCTAAAGAAATAATAAATATACAAGAAGAATTTTATAAATTCTGTAAAATAGAAAATAAAATTATCTTTTTTGTTCCATGGTTTGTATCTACATATGTAGAACAATATATCTCAATTTTAGAAAGAAATTATAAATTAAAAAATGGTGAAGTACTTAGTCAAGTATATCCACCACAACAATCTTTTCAAATAGAAAAGAATGGAAAAATTCATAATTTCTTAGCTTTTGCAAAATTATTAGAAGATAATACACTTCCAATAACTTGTAAAGAAATAAATATTTTAATAGAGCAAAATAATTATTTAAGTCTTTATTTTAATATTTTAGGGGAACAGTTAATAACTCTTCAAGATAGAGTTAAAAATATATTAGAAATAATAACTAATAAGGTTATAATAGAAAAACCTGAAAAAGAAAAAGAGGTTCAAATAGCAAATCCTACAATTCAACCTCCGCCAGAAATAGTAGGTTTTAAATTAAAACCTATGAAAGAATTTGAAGAATTTTTAGAAGAAAAGTTTAAAAATTTAAAAATTAGTACGCTTGATAAAAGATTAAAAGAAAAATTAATTGATAATCCAAATCATAGACAAGTTTATCACGAAGAGATTAATAAAATTTCAAAATGGATAGATAAGCCAACTACAAGTAAATATTATTATCCTAGACCAACTCCGGCAGATGTTTTAATAGAAGAACAAAATGATATTATATCTAATAGTTATAGTGGCAATCATATATACATGAGTGGAATATTGATGGATTTGTTAATCAACAAATTCATAATACAATCCATAGGATGTTAATGTATTGTACAATATGTAAAAATAATGGAAACACGGATAAGCAAATTGCTAAAATGATAATAGCAGGATTTACTGGCCAACTAAAAGGCTGGTGGGATAATTTTTTATCTCAAACAGATAGAGATAATATTCTTAACACAATAAAAGTTGAAAATAATATTACTAGAGAAGATGCAGTTTATACACTGGTTATTAATATTGTAGAACATTTTACGGGAAGATATACAGAAAATAGTGAAAATATTAGGACACTATTACAAAATCTTAGGTGTAAAACACTGACAGATTTTAGGTGGTATAAAGACACCTTTCTTAGTAGAGTCATGGAACTTCCTGAATGTAATAGCACTCATTGGAAATCTAAGTTTATAGATGGTCTTCCAGGTTTATTTGCCAAAAGAGTTAAAAAAGTATTAAGACAAAATTATAATAATATACCTTATGAAAATTACTCATATGCAAAATTAATAGGAACATGTGTACAAGAAGGATTAAATCTTTGTAATGAAATTAAACTTAATCAGCAAATGAAACGTCAAAATCTAGTTGAAAAAAGACAATTCGGTCATTTTTGTGATCAATTTGCAATTGAAAAAATCCCTTCTACTAATAATAAAAATAAGAAAGTTTGGAAAGATAATAAACCTCGATATAAGAAGAGAAAAATTTCTAAAAAGAAATATGAAGAAAATAGGCAAAAGAAGTATAATAGAGCCCAAAATAAATGGGAAAAGATGCAGAAAATAATCTGTAGGAAATGTGGTAAATATGGTCATTATGCTAGAAATTGTTGGACTAAAAGAAAGATTAATAATCTTAATTTAGACGAAAAAATGAAAGATATTCTTTCAAAAATATTATTAAATTCAGAATCAGAATATGAAGATACTAGTGATACTAGTACAGATACAGAATCTAATACAGAATTAGATGCACTAGAAAATCAGTCCATAATGTCGAACTCAGAGTCAGAATGTTTGCCTTGTCAATTAGGACGACCATGTATCAGAAAAGATAATGAACAAAAGAGTGATATTGAAGGAAAATAATTTTGTAATATTCTTTCACAATTTCAAAATTTAAATATAAATGTTTTAAATCATGATAATATTATGGAATTATTAAAATTAGTTAAAGATCCAGAATTAAGATCTAAAATAATAGATCTAGTGGAAAATACACCTAGCACTTCTCAGAATAATATATATGAGGAAGATAAGATATATGAGAAGCCTAAGAATCCAGAAGGCCCCTATATGATGTCTAAAGTTTATAACCGAATGAGACAGAAAAAATTAGAAGAAAATCCTACTTCTACAAAAGATTTAGTTATTGAAATTAATAATCTTAAAGAAGAAATAAAATTATTAAGAAAAGAAAATAAAAATTTAGATTATAGAGTCTCTAAATTAGAAAATGTGACTGATAAAATTAGACCTCAGACACAAGAATTTGAAGACAATTTAAAAGGCAATTTTCTTTCTACATTAGAAATGGTTATATCACAAAAATGGTATACAAAAATTACCCTTTTAATTGATAATTATTATTCGAAAGAATTTATTGCTTTAGTTGATAGTGGAGCAGATATGAATGTTATACAAGAAGGTCTTATCCCTACTAGGTATTTTGAAAAAACTACCCAAAAATTATCTCATGCAGGGGGTAGTAGATTAAATATAAATTATAAATTGCCAATAGCAAATGTATGTATTAATAAAAAATGCATACAAACAAGTTTTTTGCTTGCTAAGGATATTGCTAATCAAGTTATACTCGGAACACCATTTATTACAAAAATTTATCCTTTTAAAAGAGTTGATAAAGAAGGAATTATAGGTACATTCCAAGGAAATGATATTTTCTTAAAATTTGTTATTGAACATTTCACAAAGGTTTTACATGAAATTTATGATAATATTTCTCAAAAAGAAAATCAATTATATTTTCTTAAACAAGAATTAAATTTTCTTACTATTGAAGAAAAACTTCAAAATCCTAAATTAAAGGATAAAATTGAGTCGGTTAAAAATCAATTTTCAATAGAAATTTGTAATGATCATCCTAATGCATTTTGGGATAGGAAAAAACATATAGTTTCACTCCCTTATGAAGAAAATTTTGATGAATCAAAAATTCCAACAAAGGCTAGGCCGTGTCAAATGAATTCTGAATATTTAGAGTTGTGTAAAAAAGAAATTGAATCATTATTGCAAAAGGGATTAATAAATCCTTGAAAATCACATTGGTCATGTACTGCTTTCTATGTTAATAAACATAGTGAGCAAGAAAGAAGGGCACCTAGATTAGTTATAAATTATAAGCCTCTGAATAAGGCTTTAAAATGGATTAGATATCCTATTCCTAATAAAAAAGATTTATTGGATAGATTATATGATTCTATTATATTTTTAAAATTTGATTTAAAGTCAGGATATTGGCAAATTCAGATTGATAAGTTTTGGTCCCGAGAGTACGGTCAGGTGTAGAGGGGGGGGGGTGAATACACCTGATTCGATTTCTCAACTTCGAACACGAACAGTCCTATTCAGGATGGTGTCTGACTGAAACAGTTTAGCAGACCAAACAACTGTTCTGAATCGTGTGCGGCAAAGAGTCTGACTCTACTGAGACCTGCTAGCTGACTGAGTCAGAAATTCAGTATCTTCAGTAAGAGTTCAGCGTGCGGAAATGTGTGTAGGCCCAAATCAGTTGAGTGGTGAAAACGTTTTATGAAAGTCTCAGTTCAGTAGATATGAAGTTCAGTATGCTGAGACAGTTGATTGATTTTAAAGGAATGATGTTCGGTATGAATAGTAAAATCAATGCAACAGTCAAGAAAGCAATAGAGACACAGGATTTTTAAAGTGGTTCGGATATCACTCAAATCCTACGTCCACTGTCCCGAAAGATCAGGAGGCTATTATTTATCCTGAGTTATTCTCAGTCAGCTTGCGCACTGGGCAAAGCCGCGTCTTGGTTTTTAGACTAATCCAAGTCTCAGTTTACAACGATCAAACTTAGAAGTGTTTGACAAACTTCTCCAACAGTGAAGGAGTCCTTATACAATAAGGATCAGGTTCAAAGATGAACTCCTTCGTCTAAGCTATAGATAAGAACAGTTGAGCTTAAGGTTAGAGGGATAGGGAATATGAGAGAGTAGCTTCTAGATCGACGAACAGCTGAAGGTAAGCTTTGAGTTCGTGTAACGTCGATTTGGATACTAGAGGCTTTATATGTCGGTTCAGCTTGATTCCCTATGAGCTAGAATATAGTCTTTCGCCGGAAGATTGTTCTTCAAGTTCTTGCTAAGACTTTGTTCTTTGGGTTCTTTGCTCGTTGAGTGCTTTCTGGATTTTGGCTCTATGGTTCGTGCATTCTCTTTATTCTTCTTGAATAATCCCTCTATTTATAGAGCAGAGATTGAAATAGATCCGTTGGAGACGATCTTCTTCTCTCTCTCTCTTTTGGTAGCAAACGGCTCTTTTTGACGTAGGTAACAGTGCCTTTTCCTCCTTTTTCGGAAAGTGTTGACTTGCAGCTTTAGTAGGTAGGATGACACGTGTATGTTTGTCATTTGTCGAGGTGAATAAAGTGGTTGAGACAGAACAGACTTCGAGGCTAATTGAAGCTGACTTCCCCGTTACAACAATTTCCCCCATGCAACAATTTCCCCTTATGAGAAATAATAACTCTATGAAAGTCTAGTCTATCAGAAATCTAACCGAGCAAAAACTGACAAGAAAATAAATAAAGTGTGTGTGTGTCAGTAATCACTTCAGTGATTCTGAGTGTTAAAGCATAAAGCAAACACGGCTATTTAGACAACAAGTAGTTGTCAAAGCCAAAAAGCAGATTGTATATATATGATAGTCAGTTAAGTACAATACAAATCTTGCTAAGCTAAGAAGAGAACTAAGGAGGAGAACCCTTAAACTGCTGAATCCTATTCATGAAACCTTGACATTGATCTTTAGGCAGTGGGACTCCATACATTCTGAACGTGTTCTTCCTCAGCTTCAAGTATTCAACGAAGTCTGCTGGATCATCTTGTTCTAGACCTCTGTTCATCGCAGCATTCTTCACTTCTCGTTCAATCACTCCGAGATGAACTGAGTCGTCTTGTCTTCTGGGTGGAGGAATGATTCTTGCTTCGAGAACGCCGACTACTACCCCTTCGATTACGGCTCGTGCAAATATGGGTAAAGATCGGGTTCGATAATGACCATCCACTCGACGTAGGCATCAGCCTTAGACATTTCAGGCCAGAATCTCCAGAAATAATTTGTCTTGATAAACTCAATCTTGGCCGATTCCCATCTCTGATTGAACTGAATAGGCATCCATTCGTCTGATCTCGGCCATCTATGTGTTTTCAGATCAGTTGGCTTCCTGAACCTTCTGTATCGGTAAGGAATGTCAGCTTTCGAAGGAACTCTCAGCCTGGCCTCATGCTCAGTACGAATTCTGAGTGCCTCGAGGTCTGCCAAATATAGCCTCTGCCTGGCAGCCTCTAATTGTCTAGCTTCCTCTCCTCGGTAGAGATATATCTCCATCTGAGCGAATATTGCTTCAATTTCTGCATCTTGCTCTTGAGGCTTCTGAGGAGCTTGTTCAGAGTCAGCAGAGGTACTGGATTTGTTTTTGGACGTACCTTGCTGCTGAGTGCCTTTTTGCTGTTGTTGTTGCCTCTCCCTATCTTCATCATCCTCGATTCTGAGTTTTCTGGGAGGCAACCTAGCAGGCGCTTTCTTCTTTCCACCGCGTGCTGGTGCCTTTGTCTTTCCTTTAGCAGGTTTAGACTTTGGCTTGTTGGCAGCTTCAGCATCGGCAATCTCCCTAGCGAGCTTCTCATCAGCTGCTATCTAAGCCTCCTCCTCAGCAAAAATATATCTCTTGGTTTTCTTCTTTGCTGGAGGGGTCGGGAGATCCATTACTTTTTTACCTTTTCCCTGAACAGGTGGAGGTAGAGGAACCTCTTCTTCATCATCTGAGTCCTCTTTCTGTTCAGCATACTCTTCAACCTCCTTGATGATATCAGTAGGAGTCAGGGTTGCATGAGTAGCCTGGGATCCTGAGCCACTTGGGCCGGTCTCAGCTGTGCTCGCAGTTGGGACACCCTGGGCCTCACCCGTCTGAGTCTGAGTCTGAGATGACTTTAGTGTAGCTTCCCCCTTAGAAGTAGGAGTAGGCTTCTCAGTACTCTGTTTCTTGCCTTTTGTTGGCTCGGTACTCTTTTCCTTCCCTCTTTCACTTTCCCCCTTTTTGGCATAATCAATAGCAACCGGGGTAGGGATAAGTACCTTTTTCTGAAAGCTATTGAAGGAGGTTGACAGCGACTGAATTTGATCCTTAAGGTCTGTCAGTGCCTCATGCAGCTCGTTCCTCTCAGAAGTCAGAGCTTCATTGTATTGCTTGTAGGAGAGTTCAGCTGCAGCCTTAAAATCATTCAGCTTCTCGAGAGATCTTATCCTCCGGGACCGCTTGAATATTATCAAGTCTTACGTGCGTGGCCCGGGATTGTTCAAGTAATAGCTTCGGTATGAGCCAATTTGGAAGCCTGAAATTCCTCAAGTAGTTTGGCTTGGCTCTCCTGAAAGATCTTGAGATGAGATTCAAATTGGACCTGCTGCTGAGCCAATGCATCTGAAATAAGCGCAGAAACATCAGGGGCGGCTGATTGAGAAACAGAAGACTTCAGCCCCTGAAGTTCATTAGTCGTGGCTTGAGCAGTTTGCTTCCATGTACGATGGATAGCCTTCGCAAGATCTCGATTCTTGATCCCTTGAGCATTTAAGGCCTTAGCCACTGATCGAGATCTCTTTGCGGTCCGGGCCGGGCGCCGCTTCGAAAGTCGATCGCAAAGAGCCGAGCGTGCTCGCCGAGGACGAAGCACCAGCCGTGGACTTCTTAGGTCCAAGGATACCGAGTGGAATATCGGGAATGTCGGCATGTGTATCCTTGTCCCGGGAGTGATCCCTCATCGGGTTGTCCGTGGCCCGAATCCTTGGGTGGGTCCTCGGTCGTCATGATCTGACCCATCTGAGGGTGCTGAGCCTTCTGCTTGTTTGTTATGTATCATCGCAAGCATAGCGGCCCTCAGATTCTCTATGGTGCTGAGGTCAGCAGGCTCTGAGTAGCGTATTTGTTGCCTCAAATTCATCTCCTCCTCATGGAGTTGCTGACAGGAGTAGTGGAGAACAAGGCGAAGTAGATGCGGCCACTCCTGAAAGCGTAGAAGCATGTGGAGCCTTGCTGATTTGGCAATGATCATCAAGTCTGAATGATCAGCAAGCTCCGGTATCTGTTGAAGGATCTCGCGGGTTACTCGAGATAAGATCATTGAGGCTTCCATCCCGGTCGATTCACCTTCAGATGCAGTCTCAGACTCCAAGTCAATGTGAGACTTTAGTTCTTCAGTTGGCGGGACTGAGCTGAGTGGAGGAACGGAAAGGGGGCCTGTCTAGGCGCGGAATATCTGCGCTTGGGCTTCAGAAGCATCCCCTTGGTCCCTTTCAGTGGAGACGATCTTCTCCATCGACCGAGTCTTCTCGGAAGACTCGGACTCATCAACCACCGTGCGGGCCGAGTAGTCCTCTCGGGAGCCCGTTCGGCGAGCACTTCCGGAACCTCCTCGGAGGCCGGCACCTCACCGACTTTCTTCAGTTTCTTCGTCGGTGCCTTAGGAGTTTTTGCGGGAGGGGTTCTTTTCTTTGTAGGCGTAGCCTGCTGAGGCTTAGATTGCTGAATGACTGCTGAGGGTCCTGACCCTATTTGGCGAAGCGCGCTGGCCCTGTTGTGAAATCTGACCTTCTTCACATTGAAGTACTCCTTGTCACTGTAGGTGATAGGCTCAGATCCACATAAATCTTCAATCATGATGGACAGCTTGAGTCCATACAGCAACTTGCCCTTGGCGCTCAGCATATTCGATGCTTTGTCGAACTTAGCAGCCTGAGCCATGAATTCACGGAGAAAGAACTCCGTCCAATTAATCTGGGCTCGATCGTATATGGCTATCATCATCTGAATCTTTGGCCTTGACACTTGGTAAAACGACCCTGCTTGACTTGTCAGTAGCTGTGTGACAATGTAAGCAAGTGCCCTGAACTGAGGCAACATGCTGTTCTTCGGAAAAGCACTACGAAAGTAGTGGGCTTCCCACGTAAGACGGTAAGATATTCATCAACTCTGTCGTCTCTGTACCCAACTGTACTAATTCCTTCGGAGGGCAGATCAAAGCTCCGCTTCAGGGCTTCCTTGATGGACATCTACTTCAGCTCCGTAGTGGCGTCTTTAATGGAATGAGCAACGAACTTCACCACTATATCTTCAGACACAGCGTCTGAATTCAAGTACAGTTGTGCAACCTGTCTCGGGAGGAAGAAAGTAGGCCTCCTAGACAGAAATTTCTCCAGCCCTGACTCGCGCAGAGCTGAGAAGATCTCATCCATATACTCCAGATCGCACGAGTAGAAATCCATGGTGGGTTCAAACCACACGCGATCCTTCTCCAAAATATTCTGCATATCTGCTGGAGAGATCACAAAGATATTGGTTTCCGCCATTGTACTTGTTACACGAAGCTGTTATCAGTATCGATTTTTAAATAAAATATTTTTATATATGATACTAATCAATAATGATCAACACATAAGTAACTTCATGTAGGCATACCGAGAATTTGATCGAAGTGAAAGTAAGCAAATGAGGGTTTTTGCAAAAAGGTATTCTCGGATTTTTCGGAGGTAAGATATGTTAAGTGCGAATATGGCGGTTCTTAAGATTTGATCGAAATATATGCATATCTAGAAGATGAACAGTTATCGATCTGAGGATGAGTTTAAACCTACTTTATGAGATGGACGGTTAAGATTCAATATTATAAAAGGTAATGATCACATATGCCGCCTAATTCAAAGCCAGTTGTAAAATAGCCTAAGTAGTAACTGTGAAAAGACATGCATTAAATGCTCGCAGAGTTCAGCAAGCTTATTTATGGAATGTCGTGCATTAAATGAAATCCTTTAATAATAAAGACAAACCAAGAGATATTAATATCATGCTGAATCTTTGTCATAAATGCAAGGTTCTGTAATATAAATTACTACTGAGTAGAGATACGCAAACCTGTCAGCTGAACATAGTAGTCAGCTGATACCTCGTGTAGATGGTTTCTGAATCTCTACGTACTAAATACATTCAGTACTGAGAGTGATCATTCCCCCTCATTGGAATGTTCCTCTCCTGAAACCTTATTACTGACTGGGGTCAGTAGGGTCCAGTAGACCTAGCTCTACTGAAAGTTCTCTGAATCTGGATTCAGCTAGAGGCTTGGTCAGTATATCAGCCCTTTGTTTGTCAGTATGGATCTTTTCCATCCTGATATCCTTCTTTTCGACATGGTCACGAATGAAGTGATGTCTGATGTCCACGTGCTTGCATCTCGTGTGTAGTACAGGATTCTGAGTGATTGCAATGGCACTGGTACTATCGCAGAAGATCGGCACTTCAATCTGAATGACGTCATAGTCTCTCAGCTGCTGTCTCAGCCAAAGGATTTAGGCGCAACAACTTCCGGCAGCCATGTATTCAGCTTCGGTAGTCGACGTAGCTGCCGAGTGCTTGTTTCTTTGAAAACCATGAGATCGCTTCTTTGCCGCCAAGGAACCGACATGTTCCCCGAAGTTGATTTTCGGTCAATTCTACATCCTGCATAGTCAGCATCAGAATAGCCAGTTAGTTCAATATTATCATCAGCTGGATACCATAAACCCATGTCAGGTGTTCCTCGGAGATAGCGGAGAATCTTCTTTGCTGAGTCCATATGGCTCTGCTTGGGATTCGCCTGAAATCGAGCACAGACACCTACAGCATAAGTTATGTCAGGACGAGTAGCTGTTAAATATAATAATGAACCAATTATAGCACGATATTTGGTTTGGTCTACTGATACTCCCTCCTTATCAAGATCGATCTTCATATTCGTATTTATCGGGATCTTGATAGATTTGCCGGATGTGCAGCCGAATCTTTTGATGAGGTCTCGAGTGTATTTGCCTTGGTTGATGAACGTTCCCTTTTCAGATTGCTTGACTTGAAAACCAAGGAAGTAGTTCATTTCTCCCATCATTGACATCTCGAATTTATCCTTCATCATCTTTTCAAATTGTTGACACATGATGACATTCTTTGATCCGAATATGATGTCATCCACGTAGATCTGCACAAGTAATAAGTCGTCTTCCAGTCGAATGCTGAACAACGTGCGATCTACTGTGCCCTTCTGAAAACCTTTCTGAAGAAGAAACTCTGACAGGGTATCGTACCAAGCCCTGGGTGCTTGTTTTAACCCGTAAAGAGCCTTTCTGAGTCTATATACTTGATGTCCCTGCTGAAAGCCGGGCGGTTGTTCCACATAGACTTCTTCTTTCGACGCCCGTTCAGGAACGCAGACTTCACATCCATTTGATAGACTCTGAATCTTTGATGTGTTGCGTAGGCAAGGAATAGTCTTATGGCCTCCAATCTTGCAACTGGAGCAAATGTTTCATCGAAATCTATTCCCTCGGCTTGACAGTAGCCTTTTGCCACGAGCCTTGCTTTGTTCCTTACTATAACGTTGTTTTCATCTCGCTTGTTCTTGAAGACCCATTTGGTTCCAATGACATGTTGATGCCGGGGTCTGTCTACAAGCTCTCATACTTCGTTTCTCGTGAACTGATTTAGGTCCTCCTGTATAGCAATAATCCAGTCAGCATCGTTAAGTGCATCCTCAATATTCTGAGGCTCTTCAGTAGACAAGAAGCAGGAAAATAATGCGCTTTCTCCTTGACAGAATCTGGATCTTGTCTTGACATGTGCTGAAGGATCTCCAATTATAAGATCAGCAGTGTGAGCATCTAGCCACGATCTACGATGTTTTAACTCTTCATCTGAAATTTTTTCAACACAGATAGTAGGTGAGTTAGGTATTTCAGTTGTACTATTCTGAGATTGAAGAATTTCAGTGATAAGAGTATGATCTACTGAGTCACCAGGTTCAGGGGCATTCAGCTCAGGAACATTACTAGATGTTCCCCCTGAGTTGTTATTCTCAGTAGTGGTCTCAGTTACCTCAACGGTTTCCTCATCGACTCGAGTTACCCGGGGATTGATTCCGTTCGGGAGAATCAATCTGCTCAGCCTACTTGCTCTGCCGGTTGAGATTCGATAGATTTGTCTTCGGTTTCTTCATCCGAATCATCATCCCAACATAGCCGGATCTTTTCGAGTTTGTTCTTTAAGCTTAGATCCCGTAGCCGTCTCACGATGTCCTCGATTCGAGAATTTGAGTTATTGCTCCTGTCTTCAGTAGCAAACTCGTTAAAAACAACATGAGGGCTTTCCTCCACGCAAAGAGTCCGATAGTTGAATACTCTGAAAGCTTTGCTGACCCGAGAGTATCCTAAGAATACTCCCTAATCTGACTTGCTATCAAAAGTCTTCAGCTGATCTTTCCCATTATTGTGGATAAAGCATGAACAACCAAAGATATGGAAATAAGATAGAGAAGGCTTCCTGCCGTTCCATAGTTCATATGGTGTCCTCTTATGCTGCTTTGTCAGTAGAGATCTATTCTGAGTGTAACACGCAGTATCCGTTGCTTCTGTCGAGAATTTGGATGGGAGTCCTGAATCTGCGAGTAGAGTTCTAGCTGCTTCTTTGAGAGTTCTGTTCTTTCGTTCAGCAACTCCATTTTACTGAGGTGTGCGGGCAGCCGATGTCTCATGCTCTATTCCTTCTGCTTCGCAGAACTCCTCTACCATGGAATTAAGGAACTTAGTTCCTCTGTCTGAACATATTTTTTTGATCTTGGTGTTCTTCTCAACACTGAGCTTTTTCAGAAGCTTTGGTAACTCTGTTTTGACGTCAGACTTGTTGGCAATAAATATGACCCATGTGTAGCGCGAGTAGTCATCTATGACCACTAAAGCATACTTCTTGCCTCTGATCGTCACTGGAGAGACTGGACCGAACAAATCCATATGTAGCAGCTGAAGGATTCCATCAGTGGAAGGAGATGGAACTTTTGGATTTTGATTCTTTGTTTGCTTTCCCTTCAGACATGCTTCACACTGAGTGTCTTTGCTGAATATTTCATTCGGCAGTCCTCTTGCTAGAGTGTCTCTTGCTAGTTTGTTGAGCGTCTTGAAGTTGAGATGGCTGAGTCTTCTATGCCATAGCCACCCCGTTCTGTTTTCATTCTTCGCCAAAGAAACAAGCTTCGAGGTTCAGCTGAGTTCCAGTCAGCCACGTAGATATTCTTTTTGCGCGAACCTGATAACACTGTTTTCCCTGTAGATTTATCAATGACATCACAGAAACCAGCGTCAAAAATCACTCTATTCTAGTTATCACAAAATTGACTAACAGAGAGAAGATTATGTTGAAGTCCTTCAACATAGGATACTCTAGGAACGTTGGCAGTTCCTATGCTGAGTGTGCCGTATCCTCTCGTGTAGCCTTTGGCATTATCTCCAAACTCGATTCTGGGTCCATCTTCAGTAATATAATTCTTCAGTAGACTCCTTTGGTATGTCATGTGTCTTGAGCATCCGCTGTCCACATACCATGGGTCTTTATGCACCTCATCCTCTTCGCCTGCCATTAGGCACTTTTCAGTTGTTTCTTCAGCTTCAAGCTCTAGGGCCATGAAAGCTGCATCATCATCCGATGAATCCATAAAGGAGTCGACTTCTTCTGAGTCGTCTGAGATTTCGCCAGCTATGTAGGATTGTCTTTTCTGGGCGAATTTCTCTCTCATTGCCTTACGTGCTGCGCGTTCAGCACTACTGAGCTCAGGACAGTCGTATTGATAGTGTCCTGGCTTCTTGCAGTTGTAGCAAGCGATGACTCTTTCTTCTTTGCTTTCGCTATTCTTTGATGGTTCTGAGTCATCCTTCTTTCTGCATTCAGAAGATTGAGAATCAGGAGTGTGTTTTGACATATAATTTGACTTACCTTTTGTTTCCCGATAGGCTTTAGTCACTTTTCTGTGTCGCTCCTTCTCCTTCTGATATTTCACGAGCGGGCGCGTACTTCTGAGCCAGACTCCCTTCTTGTAGGTCGTTGAGTGAAGGTTCAGTCTTACTCGTCGTTTTGCTCGTCGCGGGAGATGCTGTGCTGACTGACGCTTTGAAAGCATGATCAATCTTTGTGTCAGCTTCAGCTCTCAGCTTTCTTTGAGGTCTGTCAAACTCAAACTCCTCTGCCTGTAATTCTGGAAAGATATGGTCAGGAGACACAGCATATAAGTCAGAATGTCGCTATAAAGTGGCAAAAGGTGTCCAGTGTCCGTCTGGCAGTACCCTCAGTATCTTCAGATTCATTTCTCGGTTGCTGAATGTCTTTCCCAGCCCGTTGATGGAGTTCATCAGATTCGTGAATCTGACATTTAGATCTTCAATTTTGTCACCAGGCATGAGAGAGAGGCTTTCCAGCTTTTGGAGTTCCAGCGCTAACTTGTTAGCTTTAATCTTCTGAGTCCCCCGACTCAGTAGCGCTAGGGCGTCCCAGAGTTCTTTAGCGGTTTTGCATTCCTGAACCCTGCCAAGATAAGAATCACTAAGAGTGGTTAGTATGGCATTCCTGGCGACTCGGTCTAGATTGTGAAGCTTCTTCTCTTCAGGAGTGAAGAGACTTCTGTCTTTAGGGATCTTCTTCCCAGTCACCATTCCTCCTCCTTCAGCTTGAGTTACAACACTATCGATCATGGGAACGATAGGTCCATCTTCAAGCACTTCAGTCATACTGTCATGGAGGGATGTCAGATGTGCTTCCATTCTGACTCGCCATACTCCATAATTCTCTACTGAGAACATGGGTACCATCCTTATACCTGACATATCAGCCATAGAAGATAAAGATATGAATGTAGAGTGATATGCAGTGAAAACGTTTTCTCCGAATCCATTCAGTAGACCAGTTTCAGAATGACAAGAGTCTTAAGAACTCCTGCTCTGATACCAATTGTTGGTCCCGAGTGTACGGTCAGGTGTAGAAGGGGGGGGGGTGAATACACCTGATTCGATTTCTCAACTTCAAACACGAACATTCCTATTCAGGATGGTGTCTGACTGAAATAGTTCAGCAGACCAAACAGCTGTTCTGAATCGTGTGCGACAAAGAGTCTGACTCTACTGAGACCTGCTAGCTGACTGAGTCAGAAATTCAGTAACTTCAGTAAGAGTTCAGCGTGCGGAAATGTGTGTAGGCCCAAATCAGTTGAGTGGTGAAAACGTTTTATGAAAGTCTCAGTTCAGTAGATATGAAGTTCAGTATGCTGAGACAGTTGATTGATTTTAAAGGAATGATGTTCGATATGAATAGTAAAATCAATGCAACAGTCAAGAAAGCAATAGAGACACAGGATTTTTAAAGTGGTTCGGATATCGCTCAAATCCTACGTCCACTGTCCCGAAAGATCAGGAGGCTATTATTTATCCTGAGTTAGTCTCAGTCAGCTTGCGCACTGGGCAAAGCCGCGTCTTGGTTTTTAGACTGATCCAAGTCTCATTTTACAACGATCAAACTTAGAAGTGTTTGACAAACTTCTCCAACAGTGAAGGAGTCCTTATACAATAAGGATCAGGTTCAAAGATGAACTCCTTCGTCTAAGCTATAGATAAGAACAGTTGAGCTTACGGTTAGAGGGATAGGGAATATGAGAGAGTAGCTTCTAGATCGACGAACAGCTGAAGGTAAGCTTTGAGTTCGTGTAACGTCGATTTGGATACTAGAGGCTTTATATGTCAGTTCAGCTTGATTCCCTATGAGCTAGAATGTAGTCTTTCGCCGGAAGATTGTTCTTCAAGTTCTTGCTAAGACTTTGTTTTTTGGGTTCTTTGCTCGTTGAGTGCTTTCTGGATTTTGGCTCTGTGGTTCGTGCATTCTCTTTATTCTTCTTGAATAATCCCTCTATTTATAGAGCAGAGATTGAAATAGATCCGTTGGAGACGATCTTCTTCTCTCTCTCTCTTTTGGTAGCAAACGGCTCTTTTTGACGTAGGTAACAGTGCCTTTTCCTCCTTTTTCGGAAAGTGTTGACTTGCAGCTTTAGTAGGTAGGATGACACGTGTATGTTTGTCATTTGTCGAGGTGAATAAAGTGGTTGAGACAGAACAGACTTCGAGGCTAATTGAAGCTGACTTCTCTCTTCCTCGTATATGACTATGCTGATTGCATTTCAAAAAGATCTGACAGTTCAGAAGATTGTCTGCCGATGCTGAGTCTGACCTTGTATTCAGTAGATAGACAGTGAGATAAGTCTATGGAAGATCAGCTCGAGTCTAGTGAACTACTCTCGCCGAGTTCGGTTCAATCGACTCTCTCGCATATCTTGCTCCTGCTGAGTCCAGTATCACTGAGTCTTCTACACTGGTGCTGAGGCAGATAAGCTACTGAGCGCCTTGACCAGAGCAGAGTGTCTACTGAGTCTGAAACCTCAGAGACAAACAACATATACAACGGAATGGTTCACCAATCAGATAGGGTTTTGGGATCTTCAAATCTTCAGACAAGTACAGAGCACAAGGCTACTGAGCTTAAGATCAGTGTCTAAGACCACTAAGAGTAACAGTGCTGAGGATGGAATCATCACCCAACAATAAGTCTGACAGGTATAAAACTGCCTTTAATGTTCCAATAGGACAGTTTGAATGGAATGTAACGCCATTTGGATTGAAAAATGCTCCTTCTGAATTTCAAAAAATCATGAATGATATTTTTACTCCTTATAGTGAGTTTATTATTGTTTATATTGATGATATCTTAGTTTTCTCAAAAAATATTGAAATGCATTTTAAGCATTTAAATATGTTTAAGAATATTATTACAAAAAATGGGTTAGTTATATCTAAACCCAAAATGAATTTATTTCAGACAAATGTTAGAATTTTAGGCCATAATATTGAAAAAGGAAATATTAGACCTATTAATAGAAGTATTGAATTTGCGGAAAAATTTCCTGATGAAATCCTTGATAAAACTCAACTTGAAAGATTTTTAGGTAGTCTAAATTATATATCTCCTTATATTAAGGATTTAGCTAAAGATACATCTATTTTATATGATAGGCTTAAGAAAAATCCTAAGCAATGGACTGAAAAGCATACTGAATCTGTCAAGAAAATAAAAGAAAGAGTTAAATCTCTTCCTTGCTTAATGCTGAGTAATCCTAATTGGGAAAAAATTGTTGAAACAGATGCATCAGATATAGGATATGGGGGTATTCTTAAACAAATTAATCCTCATAATAAGCAGGAATATCATGTTAGGTTTTATTCAGGAAAATGGAATAATTCACAAAAGAATTATTCTACGGTTGCAAGAGAAATTCTCGCTATTGTTAAATGTGTTTTAAAATTCCAAGATGATTTATATAATCAGAAATTTATTATAAAAACTGATTGTAAATCTGCAAGATTTATGTTTAATAAAGACTATAAACATGATGTTTCAAAACAAATGTTTGCAAGATGGCAGGCTCATTTAGCCCCATTTGATTTTGAAATTGTTTATAAGAAAGGAGAAACTAATAGTCTTTCTGATTTTTTAACCAGAGAATATATTCAATGAATAATCTTGCAGGAATGTACCAACGTGGTAGAGGACTCTCCTCTTATAGAGGAAGGGGTCGAGGCAGAAATCAGCCAGAAATTCTGGCTTAGCATGGAAAGAAAAAGCTAATAGCTGAAGATTTATCGAGCAGTAAAGAATTCCAAGAATTTTTGGAATATAAAAGAAAATTAGAAGGTAATAATCCTTCTTCTTCAGCTCAGGATGATATTCCTTCTTACTTAACAATTGTGAGTAAGGAAGAAAAAAGTGATTATATCACTAATGAGAAAACAGAAAATATTCTGTTATTGGAAAAGAAAGATTTAAAATGGGAAAATGATCCCTGGTATCTTATGGAAATATATTTTGATAAAGCATCATATGCTACACGAACTTATAAGTTCAGAGAATTTTATGAAGGAATTTTAGCAGAAAATGGATGTGAAATCCAGCATTTTCCTCCAAAGGAGGTTTCAGAGGTTCATAACTTCTCAAAAATTATTATTAAAAAGATTATATCTATTGAAGAATGGGGAATTTCTCCATCAAAACAAAGGGATTTATATTCACCATCAAATAAGATTATCCACGGAATTGAAAATTCAATAAAAAAGTAGAAGGCAAATATTCCTTCGATCAAAATTTCTGACTTTTGAATTTCATGTACCTTGGGAGAAATTTCTGCCCTTTGATCAAATCTGTGTTTAAATGGTTTAGGCAAAATTGATACATTTGTACCATAAGTTTGCCACCATTTACAAAACCAAATTGATATTTCTGAGTTATAACTTCAGAACATACCTTGATAAACCAAGAATGTTTCCTATTAGGATTTTGGTATAAAAATGCTTTGCAAAAGACATCTTGATAATCCCAAAAATTATATTTCAAGGGAATCAGATGGAGTCCACAAGTGGGTTATACCCAAGAAAAAATCCCTTGTCTAAAAAGAATTTTTTATTCAAAATTTTGGGATAAAATGATGAAAATAGATCCTGAAACCAAATCTTTGTTTGGATCTAATACGATAAATGATATTGATTTAAAAATAAAAATTTATAGTGAGCAAAAGAAGCTCCAACAAAGGAAGGAAATTCCTTCTGCTTTTGAGCAAATCTCAAGAAGGTTGAAATTGAAATCTGAGGCTATGTCTCAAGAAAAATTATTAGCAGCTTATTTTGAGGAAATGAAAAAGGATTTATTATCCTTTAAAGAAGAGACAATGTCTCAAAAATCCGATGCCTCAATGGAGTTACAAGATGCACAAGATCCAAATGAGGAACCATCAATTGCTGATATTTTTGATTCAATGACCGAAATGATTACGGAGAAATTCAACAACAAAGGAGCATCATCCTCTTCATCAACCAAAGATCTAATGGTATTTGAAGAAAAGGAGTAGAAGACATCTGAAATGGACAGCTGTATTACGATAAATTTGTTCTGATCGTAATACGAAAAAAATAGACCTAGTAGACTATTATATAGCCTTTTGACTATGTAAATAGATGTAATGTTTATAATTTGTTTTTTCTCCCTTTACTTGTCTATAAAGGGGAGTTTGTTTCTCATTTGTAACAAGCCTTTGGAGAAGCCTTTCTCTCTCTCTTTTCTCTCGAACATTCTCTCTCCCTTGTAAAAATATTCCATCATAATAAAAGTGTTGCTTAATATTGGTGGTCTACATTTATTGTAAGTTTTCTTTCCTTTCTTTATTTTAATAGTTAAATTACTTTCCTTTTTCTTTGTTTTAGTAATTAAATTATTAGATAATTATGATTAGCCTAATAGGCTAAATCATTAAGTATGATAAATCATATCTAAGTTCATACAAATTATTCCTTCAAGGCTATGTGCAAATAAGATAGGCTAAGTGTTTATTTTTACAGTCTTAAACACCAAAGAGGTTTTGGTTATGAGTTTCTGGCCGATCTAAGGCTTATAAGACCATTTTACATTGCTCGTTTCGCCCATGTGTCCGCAAGCCGTTGAAATGGCTGTCTGGTGTGGGGCTTAGCACTGTTGTGTTGAGCAGTTGTTTGGTCTAAAGCTTTGGTATTGGTGACGGACCTCATACCATGTAATATGTGTTAACATTGTCACATCCTCTCTATTGGCTGTGTGGACTGTAAGGGTATGCACCGATCCTGCTCTTGTTTCACAGCCAGCCCCATACCACGATGTAGTTTCTTCATGTCGTTGAAGTTATTAGGTACCAAGTTTTCCAGAGGATGACTTTGTTTCGTCAACTTTGTCATATGATTTTAACACTTAACTGAAACTTGATTTTCTGCCTTCAATGTCATTAATTGAACCATGAATGACAACTGCGAATAAGTCTTACAACCGGGACACAACTCTTTATCTGCAGTTTTCAACATGTCATAAAACTTTTACGCTTCAACATTTGGCACTTCCTTAGCACTTCAAGATTAAAGTGAGGACCCGCATGATCCATTACCATCGTGTGGTAGTTATTAGATGCACCCTCACCAATATCCATATTCATTTCTCTCTCGTTGCCGTTCGTCCGTACTTCTGGTTCCCCTTAATAGCACGAACCGTGGTAGTTCCAATCAAACTAATTCTTAAAATGTGACATTTTGCTTTTTTCGGATTTAAATACTTCATATTTCCGCATTTCCGACAGACACCTGATTTTATCCCCATCCTTCTACAAAGGTTGGCTCTTTGCAATTTCTATGAAAGTTTCAAGTCCCGCCTCAAATTCATCCTAAGAATACCATTTCTATGAAACTTAATTTAGTCGTAAGAATACCATTTTTCGCATTTAAATACTTCATATTTTTCGCCATTCTAACACAGACATCTAATTCTATCCCCATCCTTGTTCAGAGGTTGGCTCTTTGCAAATTCCATGAAAGTTTGAAATCACGCTTGAAATCCAGCCGTACGAATTCCATTTCTATAAAACTCTTGGTACATTCAATCACGCACTCATTGTTTCTAATCCTAATAATAAATCAGGAAATCAAATGACTAATACTCGAAGAACGCTAAATTTTATTTTCTAATTCTAATAAGAAATTGGTATACCAAATGACAAATATCATCTTAATAATTTTTATGAAGTGTTTGGATAGAGTCCAAATTAGTTTAAATATCATAATCAACTTTTATGATCATTATAAACTCAAATAGATTTTAAAAAAAGTTCTTGGATAATTTGAGAATAAATGGGCATCCTAAACTTGATAAGAATATTATTATCTACTTCGTAGTTTGAGAAAACCGCGACATTAAATGAGATTTTGAAGCTTAAATCAAGAATAATATGAGAGAGAGCTTTAAAATTGTTACCTTTTTCCTCTCCTTCAAGAAAGAATTGAAAGCAACAACTTTAGAGTATCATCAGTAGTGACGGTGCTGGGATAGTAGGTTGCCATGAGATTAATGAAAGAATTAGTGATATTAATGTTTCAAAGTGGACACTCATTCAATTTTCTACTAAGCTAAATACTCAAAAGTGAAAACTAGGACAGTAGGAGCATATACTATGTTCCAAGCACACAAACTCACAATATATCTACAATTCCTCCATAATGCATCGTTTTAACTAAATGATCTTAAAATGAAGTACATGAGATTATCATAATTTGTTTTACATATGTGTATATACATAGTATAAAATAAATGTAATAACAAATGTCTAAGTTACATGCATATATGCAACTGCAGCAAAGTTGGACTCCTAGCCTGGCCATATTTTTACATAGAAAAACAAGAGTCCATAGATGAACCAATAAAAATGAAGCATATTTATCAAATACCTTACCCGTTGTTATGGGGTAAAACTTTTCCCTAAGTTTTTCGCCTGTAATGGAGCCGATCCTCTCAACGACTTGTGAGGAGAAGTTCGATGCCAAGCTGAAGACTATTTAGGACCTTGTCGATTCCTCTCACCGCAAATATGGTGAAGATCTCATAACTGAGAGGAACGACTTGCACGAATAATTCGAAGGTCTACAGCAAACCTTGTATAGGCTTTCCAATGCTTATTCAGCACTGAATTCCAAGGTTGTCTCAATTCCCACCCCTAGCGTATTGGATGATGCCAAAAAAAGGGAAAGGATAGCTAAAGGGAAGAAGTCAGTACTGGGGACTCTAGTCAGATCTGCTCCCACTGACCCAACTCCTGCTAAGGGGGAAGAGACTGAGACAAAGGGTAAGGCACAGGGTGTCTCTAGCGTAGGTGATGTAGGCGCTGAGACTGGCCCAAGTGGCTCAGGACCCAAAGAGACAGGAACAGGAACTTCTGCTGATTTTCAGAAACACATTAAGGAAGTTGCTGAATTTCTGGAGGAGGACTCATAAGATGAGGAAGAGCCTCCTCTACCTCCACCAGTATCGGGAAAGGAAAAGAAGCCACTGAAGGTTCCTACACCTCTGAAGAAATCCCTGAAAGGATACATAAGCCCAGCTGAACAAGCTCAGATAGAAGCTGATGAAAAACTGGCAAGAGAGCTGGCTAAGGCTGAGGCAACAAACAAGCCGAAGAAGGCTCCGGCAAAGGCCCGTACTAAGGTTCCGGCTATGAAACCAGCAAAGAGGCCTCCTATCAGAAAACTCATCCTGAGAGATGAGGCTGACAAAGAAAAGGAAAAAGAGAAGGACGTTGAGAAGACAACTACTGACTCTCAGCAGCAGCAAGCTCAGAATAAGAGAGCTGAGCCGACGATTGATGAAATGATAAACTTCAGCATTATCGCACAGGATAAAAGAGCAGAATACTCTCAGCTGGAGGAATATAGACGGTAAGAGACTCTAGCAAATGAGAAAGCTGCTGAAGAAGCCAGGAAGCAGAAAGACTGAAACCAAGACCTCCTCCACCGCAGACCTAATGATCAGAAGATGCATAGGTGGCCTCGGATCGACAAATGGATGCCCTAGGAGAAGACTCAACATTGGGAGACGCTTAAGGCTGAATTCATCAAGCACTACTATGTTTAGCAATATTGGCCAGAAACTCATAAGGATGATGCCTTTACTGAATGGCTTTTCAGGTTTGATCTAGATATCTACAATATGGTCGAGAAAACCATCAAAGATAAAGAAGATGTTCAGACTCCGACTTACAGACCACTACCTCCACATCAGAAGCTTGAGGGATCTCCCTACACTGGCGTGATTGAAGGAGAAGTCAGAAGAGCAGTCCTAGCTTTAGATCTTCATCCTGATGATTCTATAGACAATCAGAGGATTCAGAAGCTCAGGAGAGACACCTTCAAGATGTATGGACTCCATTTGCCTGAAGAGTAATCAAAAGACTTTAAGGAAAGGATTTAGTGCTTCAGGAGATAGTCTTGTTCGGTCCTCTCTGTTTTCGTTTTGATAGTGTAGCAAGAGATGTATCTGTACTGAACCCTTCATATATATATATATATATATATATATATATATATATATATATATATCTTTGTTGCTTGGCCTGATAACATCTCATTGTCTCAATGGCCTATTTTGTTTAATTTAACACTCAGATTCACATAAGTGATTATTGACTCACACACTCACTGCTTATCTGTGTTTGTCTGTTGTTTCTAGGTTTGATTATTATCTTAGAGGAATTATGTTGGGAGAATTTGTTTTAATGAGATATTCTGTTAACTCCTAACGGTCCTCAGTAGATTAGAAACTAGATGTACAACTCTACTAATTCTTCTTGTAATACTTGTAAGGAGTTTGTACCTAATAGTTTGTAGTGTTAGGTTTTGGCATCATCAAACAGGGGGAAATTGTTGGGAGATGATTCAGTAATAGATTGTTTAGAAGATTTGGCTGATCCCAAAACCCAAGTTTGATTGGTGAACCATTACTTTGTATTTGTAACGCCTTGGTCTCTGAGAGTTTCAGACTCAATAGACTTCCTTCAGCATGGTCCAGGTTCAGAAGTTATGTCTGCAGAACCTCAGTAGACTATCCGCCTCAGTACCATGGAGTGAAGATTCAATAGTGCTGGACTGAGTAGGAGCAGCATACTGAGAGGTGTTCAGATTCAGTAGTGCTGGACTCAGCAGTAGCAGCATACTGAAAGAGTCAGTAGAACTGGACTCAGCAGGAGGAGTTTAGTGAACTCGAGTCGACCTTCAATAGAGTTGGACTCAGTAGGATTATACTACTAAACCCCTGGTCAGACTCAGCAACGGCCTGATAGTTCCCTTAACTGTCAGTAGTTTTTCAAAGTTAAATCAGTAGAGTTGTCCGACGTCGTACACATCAGAGAAGTCAGCTTCAGTAACTGCCTTGAAGTTTGAATGTCTCAACAACTTTCTACACATCGACCAATGACAAGTAGCCAGCTGTCAAAGTACTGGTAAAAAGCTGCAAGTCAACCACTTTCCTGAAAAAGAGGGTGGACTCTGTACGATTTCAAAAGAGCCGTTAGCTACCCAAAGAGAGTGATACGTGCACAGTTCGTATCTAACGGATCTATCTTTAGCTCACCTCTATAAATAGAGGGAAAATTAAATCATCAAAGAAAAAAAGGAATTTATGAGCATTAAATGAACAAGAACACAGCTTTCCGCGAAGAACTTCAGAGAAAACACTCAACGCGAAAGGCACTCATACTGCTCTAGGGAACCAAGCTTCATAGAATTAAAGCCTCTAGCATCCAAGTCAAAGAAAACGAACCCAGAGAGATTATTCCTCACTGTTCTTCACTCTAGAAGCCCTTTCCTGTTCCCTTTCCCTCTAACCTAAGCTCCACTGAAATATCTATAGCTTAGAACCGAAGGAGTTCATATCTTGAATTGTTCATACTGTAAAGAACTTCTTCACTATTGGAGAATCCTTCAAACATCTTTGTTTGAACCTTGTAAACTAGGACTTGCTCAGTATAATATCCAAGCCCATGTTTGTCCAGTGTACAAACTCAGTATAATAAAATAGCCTCCTGATCTTTTCAAGACAGTGGACGTAGGATTTTGGATATCCGAACTACTTTAAATATCATTGTGTCTTTCACTGTTGCATTGATTTACTGTTCATTCTGAAAAACCCGTTTACAAAATCATACAACAGAGTTTCAGTAAAAAGCTTAACTGAGTACACTAATCTACTGAAACAGTTTTCATTAACAACATTTTCAACTAAACTAATTGGGCATACACTATTCCGCACGCTACTGAACTCTTACTGAACGGTACTGAATTCTGACATCAGTCAGCTAGCAGGTCTCAGTATAGTCAGTCACTCTGTCCACGCGATCCAGAACAGCTTGCCTGGTCTACTGAATTTGTTTAGCAGACAGCCTCCTTAATCGGACTATTCGCGTTCAAGTTTGAGAAAAAGTTTTCAGGTGCATTCACCCCCCCCCTCTACACCTAAACGTATGACTCAAGACCAACAATATCACTTTTAGGCCAGAAATAACTAGGTACAAAAATGACTCATCACCTGTCAATAAGCTCCCAAAATTCATTTCAAACGAACAGGTTCAACTCTTCTTGTAAGGTAATGATCCAGTTAGCATCGTTCACTGCTACTCTATATTATGAGGTTCTTCAATAGATAAGAAACAGGAGTATAAGGTACTTTCTCCTTGATAGAATCTGGATCTTGTCTTTGCGCCATCCGATGTGTCACCAATGAGAAGATCGAAAGAATGAGCATCGAGCCATGAACGTCTTTTTTCTCGTTTCTTCTTCTAAAGTTACTTCTGCACAAATAGTAGGATGATTAGGAATTAAAGTAGTACTATTTTGTGTTAGAAGAATATCAGTAACGAGATTGGGTTCTACTGAGTCACTATGTTGAGGGACATTAAGCTCAGGAACATCATTAGTTCCCCTTGAGGTGTTATTCTCAATATTGGTCTCAGTAACCATTGTGGTTTCTTCATCGAACTGAGTTACCTGAGATTGAGTATGTTCAGTAGAATAAATCAGTTCAACTACATTGCTTGTTGGGAGAGTATGGATTTCTTCTTCATCATCTAAATCATCATCCCAACAATGATCTTTTCCTTATTATCTGCAAAGTTCGGATCCTATAGCTTGTTGCTGACATCCTTGGTATCTTGCTTTGAATCCTGTTACCTGTCCCTAGTAACAAACTCGTTAAATAAAATATGAGAACTTTCCTCCGCGCAAAGTTTCCATTAGTCAAAGACCCTAAAGGTTGTGCTGACCCTGGAGTATCCTAAGAGAACTCCTTGGTCTGACTTGCTACAGGATCCCTAGTCTGGCCCACATAAATGCCAAATATTTATTTCACGCTCTCTCGAGATTATTAAGGGATTAATACATTTTATGTATTACTTAATACTGTGGGTATTATTTATCTGGAATTATCATGCTGGCCTAATTAATTGAAAAATAATAAGTAGCCCAAATATTATTTAATTAATTAATGGTCTTGGCGTTTGAAGTCCATTATAAATTAATTAATTAATGAGCTTTGTGTATATAATAAGGTATTACGTTATTATTAGAACACAAATAATTTTGAAACCCACTAGAATTACAAACACACGCATACACAGAATAACGTTAGCGAGAGAGAGGCAGATGTGATATTTTGGCTGCTCCAGTTCTTCGTCCATCCGAAGGAAAAGTAGGCATCAGGACACAAATCAGAAGATCATGTACGCGATCAAATCAAAGCGCGGCTTAAGGACGCAGGTATCGATTCATAACTCCTTCAACTGATATCAGAGCCAGGTTTCTGGCTTCGATTTTCTTATTAGGTTCTGATTATGCATTTTCCCAACGTCATCGGGTTATTTATCGTGTCTATAATGCACTGATTGAAAAGCTAATGCAGTTCAAGAAATACAAGAACAAAATTCTCTTCTTCTCAACGAACCTCTCAAGAAACATGTTGCACATAAAGCTGAACTACTAGAGACTATTCAATCTGAGAATGGCAAACAATGGAAAGAATACATAGATGTAGTCTTAGATGTTGGTTCTAGGGTCAGTGTTATTCAGAATGCAGTCGAGACTTGTTGGTCCAGAGACGAGCTTCAGGTGTGTGGGGGGGGGTGGAAGGTGAATACACCTGAATGCAAATTCAAACTCAGAACGCGAAAGTCAGCTTTAGCTGAAGATTGCTACTAACTTGTCAGTTAGCCAAATATGCTTTCTCGATCGCGTGGGTAGAGATTCTTCTACTGAGAACAGTCCTACTGACTTATCTCAGTGAATAGTAATTTAGTAATAGAAGTTGTGTTCAGAAGTGTAGGCCCTAAAATAATTGTCTCAGTGAAAAGCCGTTTGATGCTTATTTGATTAAAACTCAATTGTATGCAAAATGGACATTTAATCAATGAAAGAGTTAAAATCAACACAGACGATTTTTAAAGTGGTTAGGACATGCTAGGTCCTACGTCTACTGTCCTGAACTAAGCAGGAGTTATTGTATTAAATATACTGAGCAAGTCTCAGTTGATCTATTCACATGACATATTCTTACGTGTTTGCTTATACTGAGCAAGTCTCAGTTAATCTGTACGCAGGACATGTATCTGCTTATAGTCGTAGTGACTTTACACTTCTCAACCTTTAAGGTTAGAGTTTCTCCAACAGTGAAGGAGTTCTTACAATAAGAAATGTTCAAAAGATGAACTCCTTCGAGGTTCTAAGCTATTGATATTACAATTAGCACGCTTAGATAGAGAAGGGGAACTAAAAGATCTCTAGAGAGAAGAACTAAAGAATGATCTTCAAATGAGCAAGTTTTTCGCTGTGTTTGGCTTTCAGTTTCCAGAGCATGTTCACTTAAAAGCTTGTGTCCCGGTGTGTTGTCTTTCTACATGAAGACTCTTCTCTATTTATAGTCTTCAATTTGTGAATAGATCCGTTGGAGGGAGTCCAGACACATGTCAAATATGACAAGGAAAATGACAACATAATTTTGAACGTTGAAGTATAGGTAATGTAGAGATTTCCTCTTTTTCCGTCTAGGAGCAGCTTTATGGCAGAGCATGTAGAAACATTGTCGGCTCCTTATTGGTCGAGGTTAAGAGAGTAGGTGGGGCTTGTTAAAACTCCAAGGTACGATGAGTTGACTTCCTCTGAATCCTCAGACCTTCAACTGATGTATCGTCTATCAACATTCGTCTGATCAATTCAATTTGCAGGCTCAAATTCCTTTGCAGATTAAGTTGGTCGATAGTTGTCCAACTGACTTCATCGATACTGAGTTCTCCGGCCGAGTATAGAATCTTCTACTGAACGCACAACTACTGAACTCTAGAATAGTGAGTTCCTAACATCTGAATTCAACTAAGCTATTACAATATTGATGGCTCATCATTCAGCTAAGGGTTTTGGGATCTTCAAATCTTATCATACTGAATCTCATCCCAACAATTTCCCCCGATTTGATGATGCCAAAACATTTTACAAATAATTACTACTGAATATGCTAAAAACTATTTTAAGATAATATAAGCACAATATCAGAGCAATATCGGCCAGACATGCTCTTTACATTACGACTATCTGTATCAGCAAGGCTGACTATCAACGCAGATGTTATACATCATAAGACTGAAGTTTAACAATATCTCCTTATCATACTTAAAAATAATTTCCCTATAAATGATGTCTAAACGACTGAACTACAGAGAAACAGATAAGCAGATATGTGAATGTGTGATCTGATCACTGAGGTGATCAATAGTGTTGAAAGATAAAAACACAGCCAAGTGACAATGCGTAGTTGTTGAAGGCTATTAGAAAAAGATGTCATTAAAGAACAGAGGAGATTACAATTACATGACAATCTATTTCTATCTATCTAAGACTAGAAAAGAATCAGCTGGACTTCTTCTTGAATAGCGGCATGCGCGCCTTGAAGTCAGCAGACTTCTTCTCAGGAAGCTCAAGGGCATAGGATGAATAAACTCTGAACCTTAGTGTCTTGATCTCTTCCTAATCTTCAGCAACAGCTTTGTCCAGATATTTTCTTTTGATGGTGTCGTTAATTTCTTCCTCTACATCCTTCTTACAAATATTGTCTTGATGCGTGAGAGGAGGGGGCAAAAATCTGTTATCAGGTGCTCTGAGAACATGACCTGACTCAGTTAGAAGGGTTTGAATTTCAGCATAGAAAGGGGGATCAATTGTAATAAGATATTCTTTGAACCTCCATCTACATCGGTTTGATCATCATATATCATCCAGATGTAGAATCTCTTGATGAAGTCGATCTTCAGCAGTTCCCATCTTTGATTTAATTTGCACGGAACCCATTCATCAGTCCTCTTGTGAAGAATCTCTTCACATCAGTTCCTGGTTCCCTTCTCCTGAAGAACTTAGAAGTAGTAGAAATACTTCTGTCCTTCTCAGGAACTATCTCTGGCTTCTCCCTTCGTCATCTGTTTGAGAGCCTCTAGATCAGCTTTATGAAATCTTTGTCTAGCCTCTGTGATCTGTCTGGCTTCAACAGTATATCCATGCCTCTCTTACAGCTATCCCATAGCTCTTTGAATTCAACTTGTTGTCTCTTAGAGAGCTCAATTGATGGAATATGCTGCTCAGTTTCTGAGTTGCTCAGTCCAGCAGATTTGGACATAGATGCTCCGGGCTTCTCAGCTTTTCTGGACTTTGGAGGAGTTTTAGAAGCTGACCTAGATTGCCTGGGCACGATAAATCTTATTCTGGTAGGAACTAGAGATCGGATCTGTACGTCTTTCTTGGCTTTGGTCTTCTTCCTCTCGTCTTGCTCTTGAAGTTCTCGCGCCCTTTTCTCATCATAAGCAATTTGTTCTTCTGGCATTTTGAACTTCAGTTTATTAGCTTTTGGAGGACTTGGGGGAGCAAGGGCTTTTCCTTTGGCTGCTGACCTGAGTGGCTCTTCTTCAAGTAAACCTTCAAGGTATGTGGCCACTTTAGTTATAGCTTCGTTAGCTAGCTCTCTTGATCCTTCACCCTTTTCAACTTCATGCCCCTGACTTTCAGCTGCTCTCTCAGCTGCCTTACTAGGTCCTGCCTCTTCAGCCTTCAAGAGGGTCTGTAGTCTTGAGGACTCCTAGTGGTGAGCTTGTTACGCTCTTCAACTGTCTTGAGGACACGATCCATTGCAGTAGCCATATCTTCAGAAAATCTTTTGGCCTGAGACTGCAGTATAGTTTAGGATTGAGCATTCAGATCGGTCCTCGGCTCATGAAGTGCTTTAGCGAGGATCTCTTCAGCATTTAATTAGACGGAGTGTTGATCCTCTTTACATTAGCAGATAAAGTGCCAATCATCTCTGAGTCTAAGCCTCAACGAATTGAGTCCATTTCAAATTCACATCCTTGGCTTGGCGACGATTATTGTGACCTTGTCGCTTGATGCACTTGTTGATAGACACCATGATGATGTATGACATCGCTGAAGATGCAGCTTGATATCTTGACTACTTCTTCAGTTGAGATTTAGATGGCGTAGGAATGACACCGCCTGAAGATGGAGGAGGCGGAGGTGGCTAATCATCCCTGGGAGATTTTCCCTCAACAGAGCCTCCCTGATCTGCATCATTGGGTGGTGACTCAGGGTGAGAGTCGGACTGAGTCGGGGGCTGAGTAGACTGATCTGGTTTCCCGTTCCTCCGGAGCATAAGCATAGTGGCGCGAAGATCGTCCATCGACGTAATATCAGCAGGCTCACCGTAGCCTATCTCCTCTCGTAGAGTCTGGTCTTCTTGGACCAGTTCAGGAACTATCCCCAGGGTGATCGTCTCAAATAAGATATCCCATTCTTGAAATCGTAGACGAATTTGGACCCTTGCCTTGAAGGCAATGTCCACGAGATCTGAATGGTCGAGGATCTCGGGATTCTCATCCAGTATCTCTTCAATAGCTCTGCCCTGAGCTATTAGAACTGAAGTACGGGTGGAAGTGGAGACCTCAGTCTGAGGTAAGTCAGCATGAAGATCTGACTGGGTCTCCTCTGAGTGAATCCTTTTGACCTTATCCCTTAGAGTCACGTCCTCCTGACCGGACTTTAACTCTAGAATGGAGATGATCTCGAGGATCACTACTGAAGGTTCGGCTTTCTTCAATATTTTTCGCTTCTTGTGCTGAGTCGGGCGGGGATCCTGAGAGATCGCAAGAGGATGCTTGTCATGCAGCCCTCTCCCTAATTACTTCTCAGCAACTGCTATATTACAGAACTTGATGTTCTTTCCATCGAATAGCAGAGCATCGGTGAAAACCACTCTTCCCTGGCAGTAGTCTTCAATAAGAGTGGAAACTTTGTTGCCATATAACAGCTTGACCTTGGGAATGAGTTGCATGGCTGTGCCGTCTTCATTTGCAATGAATTTTTTGGAGCTGAGCCTTGAATTCAGATCCGAAGAAGGCATTCTAGTTGACCTGAATACCTTCCATAATGGCCATCGTAATTTAAATCCTGACCCGGGATAGTTGATTGAAGGATCCCGCTGAGCTGGTAAGTATATAATTCACAATATATGCTAGGCTTATGTATTCAAGGAGCAGCTTATTCTCCGGAAAGGCTGCTTTGAATACAACATCCTCTTGAGCACTAAACTGGCACAGGTACTCATTGATGGAAGACTCCTTATAGCCAATAGGAGAAATGACTTCATCTGGAAGACTGAAACTCTGAAGAAGACACTCAGCAACGTTGAGGACTGCAATCTTCTCTATCCAGCAGTTGTTGTCAGTTTCTTGCAGATAATTGATGCAGGAAATGTCCCTGTCGTCTTGTCGGAGGTTCAGGAAGAAATCGACGACCTGCCTCGGAAGGCAGTGGGATGGAGCCCTAGATAAGAGCGGCTTAAGACCTAAGGATTCAAGGGCGCTAAAGATGCCATCCATGCATTCCACATCGCAGGATCTAAACACAAGTACTGGTTCAAACCAGACGCTCTTGTTGTCTAAGATCTCCTGCATGTTAGAGGGAATGAGGACTTCGTTGTTAGGGGGAGTTGCCATCGTTGTAGAAGAAGCTGAATCTGAAAAATAAATGTTAACACTCAAAAATAGAGTAAGTCAGTAATAAGTAGAAGCAGTTTATGAGATTTACCGAAAGATGAGTGCAAAAACTTGGTAGATTTCTTAAACAGGATGTATGCAAAGCACTCGATCAATCGAAAATGGCAAAAGGCGTTTTAGATGAGAGATATAGTTAGATATATATGCCATTTGAATATGAACGGTTTATTAGGCATGCAGTTGAGATTAATAAGATTTTGAAATGTGGACGAATCAGATTAAAAGATATAAGAGGTTATGATTACTTGCCGCCTATAATCTCGACATACTTATCTCTATCATCTAAAAGGTAAGGTGAAATGACATGCATTTAATGCGACGCAATCAGTATTACGGAATGTCGTGTGTTTAATGAAAATGATATGCTAAATAACATACGATGAACATTAAAGGCGGGAAATAAATGCTATGACATGCTGAATCACCAAATGCTGAATATATACTCATAACCTGTCAGCTGAACACAGTAGTCAGTTGATACCACTATGAAGACGCTGAGTATTTCAGCAGTACTGAGAGTAAGTTCTCCCTTACTCAGTACCTTCTGGATCGTCTTACTGAAATGAGTCAGTAGGATCCAGTAGACCTAGTTCTAGTGAGAGTTCGTTGAATCTTGTCTCAGCTAGAGGTTTGGTCAGTATATCAGCCCTTTGTTCATCAGTGTGGATTTTCTCCATCCTGATATCTTTCTTCTTGACAAGATCTCTGATGAAGTGATGCCATATGTCCACGTGTTTTCATCGTGTATGTAGAACAGTTCTGAGTACTTGCAATTGCACTAGTACTGTCGCAGTAGATCGACACTTCATCTTGATGTATGTCGTAATCTCTCAGATGTTGTTGAAGCCACAGTATCTGGGCGCAACAACCTCCGGCTACCATGTATTCAGCTTCAGTAGTGGACATAGCTACTAAATGTTGTTTCTTGGAGAACCAAGATATGAGCTTATTGTCGAGGAACTAACATGTTCCTGAGGTTCACTTTCTCTTGATTCGACATCCTGCATAATCAGCATCAGAATAACAAGTTAGTTCAAGACTATCATCAGCAGGATACCATAACCAAACATCAGGTATTCCCTTCAGGTAATGGAGAATCTTCTTAGCTGAGTCTACATGACTCTGCTTGGGATTCGCCTGAAATCCCGCGCATATACCTACAACATAAGTTATATCAGGTATGCTGACTGTTAGGTATAGTAAGGAACCAATTATAGCACAATAATCAGTTGAGTTAATAGATACTCCCTCTTTATCAAGATCAATATTGAGATTGGTATTCAGGGGTATTTTCACTGATTTGCTGGATTCACAACCGAACTTTTTGATGAGATCTCTTGTATACTTAGCTTGATAAATGAATATTCCCTTGTTGGATTGTTTTACTCGAAGTCCAAGGAAATAATTCATTTCTCCCATCATCAACATTTCAAACTTCTCTTTCATCATCTGCTCAAATTTATGACACCTGGTCAGATTCCTAGATCCAAAGATGATGTCGTCCACATAGATCTGCACCAATAAGATGTTATCTTCTAACTTGATACTGAACAGGATGCGATCTACTGTCCCCTTCTGAAAACCTTTCTGAAGTAGAAAGTTTGACAGGGTTTGATACCAAGCCCCGGATGCTTGTTTTAACCCGTACAACGTTTTAATAAGTTTGTACACTTGATGTCCCTGCTCAAAGCCGACAGTTGTTCAATGTAGACTTCTTCCTTCAATACGCCTTTCGGGAAAGCTGACTTCACATCCATCTGATAGACTGTGAAATGACGATGTGTGCATATGCAAGAAATAGACGAATGGCTTCCAATCTTACCACTGGAGCGAACGTTTTGTCGAAGTCTATTCCTTTTGCTTGACAGTATCCTTTGGCAACAAGTCGAGCTTTTTTCCTGACTATACGTTGTTTTCTTCTCGCTTGTTTTTGCAGACCCACTCGTTCCAATCACGTGCTGATGTCTAGGTCTGTCTACAAGCTCCCATATGTCGTTTATGTAAACTGGTTGAGCTCTTCTTGCATAGAAGTGATCCTGTCAGCATCTTTCAGCACATCCTCAATCGACTGAGGTTCTTCAGTAGACAAGAAGCAGGAATATAGAGCACTTTCTCCCAAATAGAATCTTGATCTTGACTTGACACTAGCTGAAGGATCTCCAATTATTAGTTCTGAACTATGAGCGTCTAACTATGAAGGACGACATCTTGTTACTTCATCTAGAATTGATTCTACACAAATAGTAGGAGTATTAGGAATTTCAGTTGTACTATTCAGTGACTGAAGCAATTCAGTAACAAGAGTTGAATCTACTGAGTCACTAGGTTCGGGGGCATTAAGCTCAGGAACGTTAGTAGTTCCCCCTGAGTTGTTATTCTCAGTAGAGGTCTCAGTTACCACTGGGGCTTCCTCATCGACCTGAATTACCTGGGGTTGATTCTGTTCAGTAGAATCAATCTCTTCAGACATTGCGTGTTGGTTGATTCTGAATTCCATCGTCTGCATCATCATCCCAACAATGTTGGATCTTTGCGATGTTATTTTTTAGGCTTAGATCTTGTAGCTTGCTTCTGACCTCTTCAACATCTTGCTGAGAGTTTGACTTCCTGTTCTCATAAGTAAATTCATCAAATACAACATAAAGGCTTTCCTCCACGCAAAGGGCTCGGTAGTTAAAGACCCTGAAAGCTTTGCTAACCCTAGAGTATCCTAAGAAAACTCATTGGTCTAACATGCAATCAAAGGACCTTATACAATGGTCTGACGGAGCACTATGGCCAAAGTACTGACGACTATGGCTCAACTGTTCAAGAAGAGAATCCTGTGACACACGTGCCACTGCCTCCGACGGAGGAAGAAATCACCCAACTTTCATGACTTTTGACGCAGGTTTTTGTGATGTTCTTGATAAATCTACAAGAAAGACTACGTTATCAGGGTCGCGGCAAAGGAATATTTATTACGCAATGGAATAACGTCGAACCTGAAGCTTTCCTGCTAGCACACACAAAGCCAGATGACAGAGCAGCATGGTTGTGGCACAGACGACTGAGCCATCTGAACTTCAAGACTATGAACAAGCTAGAAAGGAATGCTAAATTCAGAGGACTGCCCAACGAAGTTTTCAAAAGACATAAGAACTGTGAGGCATGCTTGAAGGGGAAGCAAAAAAGTCAAGCAATCTACCTATTCCGTCACCTTCTACTGATGGGATACTTCAACTGCTTCACGTAGATCTTTTTGGGCCAGTCAATCCAAGGAGGATCAGAGGAAAGAAATATGCTCTTGTAGTCATTGATGACTATTCAAGATATACTTGGGTGATTTTCATCACCAATAAATCTGACGTCAAATCTGAACTGTCGAAACTGCTGAAACGGCTAAGCGTAGAGAAGGATATCAAAAATCAGAGGATACGCTTAGACCGTGGAACTGAGTTTAAGAATTCAATAATGAAGGACTACTGCGAAGCTGAAGGCATTCAACACGAGACCTCAGCGGCACGTACGCATCAGCAAAATGGTCTTGCTGAAAGGAAAAACAAAACTATTAAAGAAGCAGCAAGAACAATACTCGCAGACTTAGGTCTACCATTGAAGTTCTGGACAGAAGCTACTGACACTGCCTGTAACACTCAGAACAAATCTTTACTGACACTGCCTGTAACACTTAGAACAAATCTCTACTAACTCCTTCAATCTGTCATTTTCATGTTTTTGATTATTCGTGTTTTATCCACAATAACGGAAAGGACCAGTTAAAGGTATTTGATAGCAAGTCAGACCAAGGAGTTTTCTTAGGATACTTTAGGGTCAGCAAAGCTTTCAGTGCCTTTAACTACCGGACCCTTTTCGTGGAGGAAAGCCCTCATGTTGTATTTGATGAATTTACTTTTGAGGACTGGAAGTCCAAATCTCAGCAAGAAGCTGATGAGGTCAGGAGCAAGCTACAGGATCTAAGCTTAAAAGATAACATCGAAAAGATCCATCATTTTTTGGATGATGATTCAGACGATGAAATTCAGAATCAACCAACAAGCAGTGTAGCTGAGGAGATTGATTCTACTGAACAGAATCAATCCCAGGTAATTCAGGTCGATGAAGATACTCCAGTGGTAATTGAGACCTCTACTGAGAATAACAACTCAGGGGGAACTATTAATGTTCTTAATCTGAATATCCCTGAACCTGGTGACTCGGTAAGACTTGATCTTGTTACTGAATTGCTTCAATTACAGAACATTATAACTAAAATTCCTAACACTCCTACTATCTATGTAGAATCAATTCCTGATGAAGTAACAAGACGTCAGTCGTTCATGGTTAGATGCTCATGGCTCAGATCTAATAATCGAAGATCCTTCAGCTAGTGTCAAGACAAGATCCAGATTCTATCAAGGAGAAATTGCCTTATACTCCTGCTTCTTGCCTACTAAAGAATCTCAAACGATTGAGGATGCACTGAATGATGCTGACTGGATCACTGTTATGCAAAAAGAGCTCAACCTGTTTACCAGAAACGACGTATGGACGCTTGTTGACAGATCTAGATATCAGCTCGTGATAGGAACGAAGTGGGTCTTCCAAAACAAGCGAGATGAAAATAATGTCATCGTCAGGAATGAAGTTAGACTTATTGCAAAAGGATATTGTCAAGCAGAAGGGATAGACTTCGACGAAACGTTCGCTCCAGTTGCAAGATAAGAAGCCATTCGTCTATTCCTAGCATATGCAAAACATCAGCAATTCACAGTCTATCAGATGGATGTGAAGTTAGCTTTCCTGAACGGCGTCCTGAAGGAAGAAGTCTATGTTGAACAACCGCCCAACTTTCACCAGGGAAATTAGGTTTACAAATTTAAGAAAGCACTATATGGGTTAAAACAAGTACCCAGGTCTTAGTACGATAACCTAACAGACTTTCTCCTTCAGAAAGGTTTTTAGAAAGGAACAGTAGATCGCACCCTATTCAGTATCAAGTGCCTATCTACTGCAGCAATCACACAGAATCCCGTTCTACATACTCAATGCAAGCACATGGACATAAGGCATCACTTCATCAGAGATCATGTCGAGAAGAAAGACATTAGAATAGAGAAGATCCATACTGATAAGCAAAAAGCTGACATTCTGACCAAACCTCTAGCTGAGACTAGATTTAACGATCTCTTAGTAGAACTAGGTCTACTAGATCCTACTGACTCAATGCAGTAAGACGATCCAGAGTGTACTGAGTGAGGGGTAACAAACTCTGAGTACTGCTGAAATACTCAGTGTCTTCACAGTGGTATCAACTGACTACTATGCTCAGCTGACAAGTTATTGGTATTCATCCAGCATTTGGTGATTAGCATGATATAGCCCTTATTTCCCGCCGTTAATGTTCATCTTATGCCATTAAGCATATCGTTCTCATTAAAAGCATGACATTCCATATGCTGACTGTGGCGCATTAAATGCATGCAATTTCACCTTACCTATTTAGTGATAGAGATACACAGGTAAAGATTAAAGGCGGCCAGTGATCTTAACCTCTCATAACATTTAGTCTGATACGTCCACTTTTTTAAAACAGATTAATCTCAACCGCACTAGTTATAAACCGTTCATATTCAGTTTCATATATATACTTGTGCATATCTCGACTAAATCACTTTTCCGCCATTAACGATCGATTTGTGCTCTGTAAACTTACTTGCTTAGAAATCTACTAGGATCAAGCACATATCTTTCGGTAAATATTTTCTAAACTAATTATGTTATGTACTGAGTCACTCGATTTTTTAGTGCTAACATTATTTTTGCAGATTCAGTTTTAATCATCTTCAATGGCAACATCCCCCAACAACGAGGTCCTCATCCCCACCGACATGCAGGAGATTCTCGACTCCAAGAGAGTTTGGTTCGAGCCGATTCTCTCGTTCTGGTCCTGCAACGTGGCATGTATGGACAGCATCTTCGATGCTCTGGAGGCCTCTGGTCTTATGACCATTCTCTCAAGGTCTCCCTCTCACTGCCTTCTGAGGCAAGTTGTCAAGTTCTTCATGAACATCCGACAAGATGATGAGGTGACGGATATCACCTGCATCACATCATAGAGACGACCCCCAATGTCTGGACAGAGAAGATTGCAGACGTGAATATCGCCAAGTGCATTCTCCGCAACTTTCATTTATCTGATGAAGGGATCTCTCCGATTGGCTACAAGGAGTCATCCATTAATTAGTACTCCCTCCGTCCCATATGAAACGTCTGGTTTCTTTTCGGCACGGTAATTTATGCGGTTGACTTTTGTGTGTTAGGAGAGATAATCGTTTGAATGGAGCCCACAAAAAGTAACTTTTTGTGAGAGAGATTTATTTCCTCTTTAGGAAACAAGACATTTGTGTGGGACAACCCGAAATAGAATATACGACGTTTCATGTGGGATGGAGGGAGTATCTCTCTAGATCCAGTGGACAACAGAACGTGGTACTCAAAGCAGCGTTCCCGAAGAACCAGCTGCTCCCTGAATACAGGGGTCTAACCTACATAGTGAATCATATGCTGACCAGCTCAGCGGGATCGTATTAGGATTTAGCTGATGGAGGCCATAATGGATGGAGTGAATGTCAACTGGAACGCCTTCTTTTGCTCAGAATTTAAGGCCCTGCTCCAGAAATTCACTACTAATGATGACAACTCCGGACTTCATGCTCATCCCCAGGCAATCTTCTCTACGACACAAAGGTCTCGATTCTTCTTGAAGATATGTGCCAAGGCAGGGTAGTATTTGCTGATACATTCATGTTCGATAAGAAGAACGTAAAGTTCTTGAATGCAGCAGCTACTGAGAAGTCCAATGGACAAGGATTGCATGATAAGCGTCCTTTGGAGATCTCTAAGGATCCTCGTCCAACTCAGCAGAAGAAGAGGAAAGTGTTGAAGAAGCCAAAAGCTACTGAAGTGATTCATGAGCCTGTCTCTATTCTGGACACCGAGTCAGGTTAGGAGGACGTGACTCTGATAGAGAAGGTCAAGAGGATTCATTCTGAGAAGACTCAGTCAAACATTCCAGCTGACATCCCACCGACTGAGTCCTCCACACCTATTCCAACCTCAATCCTGCTAGCTCAGAGCAGAGCTACTAAGGAAGTCGTAGAAGAAATCCTCGAGATCCTCGATCATGCAGATCTCATGGACTTAGCCGTCAGAGCTAGGGTGCAGATCCGTCTAAGATTCCTGGAATGGGATCTGTTGGTAGAGACGATCCACCTGAGGACAGCCTTTGACTTGGATAAAGACGAACAGATACTCAGAGAGGAGATCGGATATGGCAAGCCTAGTAACATCACCTCTATGGAGGATCTTAGAGCAGCCATGCTGATGCTCCTGAGTCAGAAGGGGCAATCTGAATAGACCGCTCAGCCCGAGACTCATTTTGACTCGAACCACGACTCACCGCCCAAGGATGCAGACCAGGGAGGATCTACTAAGGGACAATCTCCCAGGGATGACTCGCCACCGCCTTCTCCTTCATCCGGTGCAATCATCCCTACGCCATCCCAATCTCAGCTGAAGCAGCAATCGAGATAACAAGTTAATGGGATTCAGGATCTGAACGTGGCGTCAATTAATGAGTGCATCAAACGTCAAGGTCACAAGAACCGTCTCCTCGCGGCACACGTGAACACTAAGTATGTTGAAGGCTCAAGAGAGCTTGATGATGAGGCTATCAATGAAGTGGCTAAGTATTTTGAAGCTCTACCTGAAGAAGAGCCACCACTGAAGTCAGCAGTAGCCAAAGGCAAAGGCAAAGCCCCTGGATCTCCAAGACCCCCCAAAGAATCTTAAGTTCAAAACACGTGAAGAGCATATAGTATATGATGAACAGCTAGCGTGTGAGCTTGAGAAAGAGGATGTAAAGTAGACTAATGTTAAGAAAGGCATACAGAACCAGACTCTAGTTCCTACCAAAACTCAATCAGTACTGCCTAGGCAATCCAGGTCTATAGCTAAAACTCCTCAGAAGTCCAAACAAGCTGAGAAGCCTGAAACGACTTAGTCTAAATCAGCTGAACAAAGCGACTCGTAAGCTCAGGAGCACATCCCAACCACTGGACTATCCAAGAGTCAAGAAGCTGGAATGAAAGAAATCTATGATAGCTGTGAGAGAGGAATTGATCGAACAGCTGAAGCCAGACAGATCACTAAAGCTAGAGAGAGAATTCGTCTTGCTGATCTGGAGGCACTCAGGCTAAGGACAGAAAAAGAAGCTTGAGAGAGAGTTCTTGTGAAGGACTGGAATAACCCTACAACCTCCAAATTCTTCAGTAGAAGGATACCAATCAATGAGGTGAAGAGAGTAATTTCCAAAAGGACTGATGAGTGGGTTCCTTATAAGATCAACCAGCGATGGGAACAAATCAGAGTAGACTTCATCAAAAGATTATATGTCTGGAAGTTATTTGATGAGGAATCTGATCCTGAAGAGCTATTCGGAGAATTACTGAAACAGCTGGATCCCCCACTCTATGCTGAAATTCAGACTTTACTTGGTCACTCAGGTAAAACTCTCAAAGCACCTCAGTTCAGAACTTAGCCTCCTCCTCAAACGCATCAAGACAATATCTGCAAAAAGGAGATTAAGGAGAGATCTTCGATGCTATCAACAACAAAGGTCTGGAAAAGCATGATGATGAAGAGAAGGAAGGGATTAAGGCCTTGAGGAATTGCGTCTATTCAGCCTATAGCCTTAAACTTCCGGAGAAGAAGTCTGCTGACTTCAAAGCTCGCATGCAACTTTTCAAGAAGAAGTCCAACTGACATTCTTCTAGTCTTCTATGCTTTAAAATTATAATGTCATGTACATGTAACATCCTTATCTCATATATGACATTTCCCTTTTTTTGGCTTTCGACAACTACTCATTGTCACTTGGCTATGTTCTTATCATTCAACACTACTGATTACTGAAGTAATCAGGTCACACACTCACATATCTACTTATATGTTTCTTTGTGGTTTAGTGCTTAGAAATTCTTTAAGAGAAACAGCTGCTTCTCTGCTATAGGGGGAAATTGTTTTTAAATATGATAGGGGGAAATTGCTTCCCTGCTTTAAGGGAAAATTATTTTCGGTGTTTATTAGATAGTCATCCTGCTAATACTCTAATACTTCTCTTTAATGGGAAATTCAGTTGTTTGACATTTTTTTGATGTTGTTGCTCTGGTACTATGCTTAGATCACCTTGTAATATTGTTTTTAGCACAGTCAGTAGCAATAGTTGTTTGTAAAAGTTTTGGCGTCATCTAATAGGGGAAAATTGTTGGGATGAACATATGATAAGATTTGAAGATCCCAAAACCCCTAGCTGATTGATGGGCCTTCCATATTGTAATAACTTAGTTGAGTTTAGCTGTTTGAACTCAGTAGGCTAGAGTTCAGTAGCTGTAGATTCAGTAGAAGATTCTGCATTCAGCTGAAGAACTCAGTATCGAGGAAGTTAGTTGGTCTGCTATCGACCAACTAAATCTGCAAAGGAAATCGAGCCTGCGAACTACACTTTCAGACGAACGTCAATAGAGGAACATCATGTAAAGGTCCGAGGATTCAGAGAAAGTCAACTCACCGTACTTTGAGTTTGGATGAGCCTCACCAACTCTCATAAACCTCAACCAATAAGGAAGCAACAACGCCTTACCTGCTCTGTCATAAAGCTGCTCCTAGCCGGAAAAAGTGGAAATATCTATAGTGCCTCTTATCAATGTTAAAATTAGTATGGTCGTTTTCCTTGTCTTACATGTGTCTAGACTCCCTCAAACGGATCTATTCACAAATCGGAGACTATCAATAGAGAAGATTCTTCATGCAGAAAGACACCGGGAACCAAAAGCAATCAAAGCTCAAACACTCTAACAAACTTACAGTGACATTCAAGCGAAGAACTTGCTCATAGATTTAGATCTTCTTTAGTTCTTCTCTCTAGAGAATCATTGTTCCATTTTCTCTATCTAAGCTTGCTTATTGTGATATTCAATAGCTTAGAACCTCGAAGGAGTTCATTTTATTAAACTGTTCTTATTGTAAGAACTCATTCTTAGTTGGAGAAAATCTAACCTTAAAAGGTTAAGATCTATACAGTGACTACGACTATAAGTAAATATATATGTCTTGCATACAGATTGATTGAGGCTTGCTCAGTATAAGCAAACAAGTTAGAATTTATCATGTAAACAGACCAACTGAGGCTTGCTCAGTATAATTAATACAAGATCTCCTGCTTAGTTCAGGACAATGGATGTAGGACACTGGTCTAAACCACTTTAAAAACTGCATGTGTTGATATTAACTGTTGCATTGATTTGTTGTTCATGTTACATTCAACTGAGTTTTAATCAAACAAGCATAAGAAAGGGTTTTCAATTGAGATGACTTTTTAAGGGTCTACACTTCCGCACACAACTCCTGTACTGAACTATTGTTCACTGATATAAGTCAGTAAGACTGTACTCAGTAGGAGAATCTGCCCACGCGATCGATAAAACATATTTACCAAACTAACAAAGTTCAGTAGCAACCTTCAGCTAAAGTTCACTTTCTCGTTTGCATTCAGGTGTATTCAACCCCCCCCCCCCCCCCCACACCTGAAGCTCGTCTCCGGAAACAATCTTTATTTATACTCATGACCTCTGAAGAGATCCGTTGGAGCGGACCTAGACACGTGACAAGAATGACAACAAAAACAATCATCTTCAAATTTGAACGTTACAATAGAGATTCCCTCTTTTCAATGTTGACTTCAGCTTTATGTCAGAACAAGTACGGTGCTGTTAGCTCCTCTTTGGTTGATGTTAGTTTGTAGGTGGTGCTCGTTCAAACTTCACGACTGATACTGAGTTGACTTCCTCTAAATACATTACTGAAAAGTTCTCTACTAAGATTCTCCAATATCTTCAGCACGTTGACTGCTGCTTGCTTCTGACTTCTCAACACACATTCAATAGATTCGTCCTGAATCGTACTGAGTCTTCATGCAACTGAATTTCCAAAGCCTGCTAACTTAGAGTTTTCTATTGAATTCGTACCAGGTATTGAAAAAAGCTATCTTGCCTAGTAAGCTCCTAACATGATGAGCTCATCTAAGCTATACATATGCTACAATATAATGGTTCATCATTTAGCTAGGGGTTTTGGGATCTTCAAATCATATATTACAAATCATCACCCTATACAAATTTTTCCATATCTTCCTCTATCTTTTCCTCCAAGACTACTGTTTTTCCCTTAGCTTTTAGAAATAATGTCATCTTGCATCCCCCTAACTTGCCACACCAGCTTAATTTCCTACAAAGTAGCCTCGAAAATACCTCTGAACTACCCATATGCACACTAAAATGGCCAGGAATTGAATACTACGATAAAGACTCATCAATAATGTAATCTAAAAATTGCACAGTTCAATATTACATGGGTGGATTGCACATTTCTATTACCCAAAGAAAAATGACACAAATGCAAAGGTTGAACTTTTGAATACTTCTTTCAGTGAGAACTCTTTTTATTGTTGACAATGATTGGGTAGAATGTGCACACAAAAGAATACTACTATTGACTAATGACTATTGTCATTTCAAATAAAATGAGATGCACTCCCATAGGTAGGGAAGGAGAAAAAAGTGCATGACAAGAAAAATAAAGAAAATGAGGAAAATGAGGAAGTAGATGAAGAGAGAAAAGAAAACAAAGAATATTATATATAGGGTCGATCCTCTAGAGTGTTTGTGACTAAAGTTGGTGTAGAGATATGCATATTGTTCACAAACTACTCCATATGCATATTAGGTCTCATCCAAACTAACAAGAAAATTAGCTCACTAAGATAAATACAGATAAAGTTCAAACCCTAAAAGAACAAAATAAACAAGTGTACATGAAAAAACTCTATTATCCTAATTAAAACAAAACAAGGCCCAAGCAAACTAATTTTATCATTCCTAAATCAATGAAAGTCCAAGCAACATATTTAAGGTCCAACAATTTGGAAAAAACATTCCATTCTTACCGGATCTCAACAATCATTTCATAAGAGCTATCCTTAAGAAAACTTTATCGTACATCTCAAACTAGAAATCCTTACGCCTTTGGTTGGAATAAGACTTCCATCGACCTTGAGCTCTAGAATCTTTTTCGATGTATGTATAGTTCTACTATTATTTCGGGACCCAAGATATTTCCCTTGCTCACTTCGTCAATCCAAAATTAAATCAACATACTCTTTTTATTTCATGTCTCGGGTGCATCAACTGTTGGAATCTTCTATACTGGAAGTAACTTTTGCACTTGTATACAATGTGTTATCATGTCCACTATTTTATTCTCTTATCTGATTTAATATATATACACATGTTTAATCATTTATCTTGTATAGTTAGATTGTTTAGTGTTGGTGCTCGCTGTTTTGACATGAAATAAAAATTTCTTCACATATTCAGAATCTTATAATTAGTATAGAACATGGTAGAACTTAGGGAATAGTGAAAATTAATTATATCTATCATTTTGATCAGAGTTTTGGTAATGCCACCATGCATAAATTTTGGGTTTACTACCTAGGCAAAAGAATTTAAATAGAGAGAAAATAAATAGAGAAAGGCGGACTGAGCTCAAGTAACTCGTATGATATGACTACTTCGATCACTGATGCATGGATTTAATTAATTCATAGGATCAAGTAGTTATATGCTATAGTTTTGAACACGTACATGCCCCAAATCCTACTTACTTACTCGGTAATAGCTTGTTGAACATTCCTCCAATTATTCCCTAGTCTAACCACAATCTAACTTGTTGAAAAACTCTAGATTTAATGTTTAGACAACATTACGATGAAGGAACCCAATTCTAATTGTTTGCCATTGTTGAACAATATGATATAGACAATTAATCAACTTAATTCGACTACCATTACGATAGCTTTGCCACCTAAGTTGTTGAATAAGTTAGTACTAATCTTCATAACCTGAATTGATCAAGTTTAAGTTAATCCAATTAAATCTTTCTACCCCGAGTTAAGTTGAAACCCTAGTTTTTAATTACTACGTTCAATTAAATCTCACGAAGTCTGTATTTCATACTTGTTACTCTCGCCGAAGCCTTAAAAGATTAGCTCGTACATAATTAATTTGGAGAACCAGAAGGTGGTAACGAACTTTATAAAAACTGGAAATAAACTACAAGAAACTAAAGAATACAAGGGAAACAAAGTGCGCGAATTTAAAGATGTTACCAAAACTTAGTACCAAATTAAAAACTAAATCTGAAGTCTTCAAATATCTAAAAGTTGAATCCGAAAGCAAATAAAAACTGGAATATTAAAGAGTGTTTGTCTTCTTGAGCTTAATCCTAAAACTAAACTACGGGACTAAGGATCGGAGGACTCCTGCAAATTATGAAGTAAGGCGTGTTGTAAAGATTATCTCAATTCGTGCAGCATCAGCCCCTTATAAATATCTTCAAAGGCTTGATTTTCAAGAAGGATATCTAGAGAAAATATCCATAAGATCTTCAAATCTTTCCATGTATATCTTGTGCCCTAATATCTCCAACCTTTTTCATATCTCTATACAAACTTTCCTTCTCAATCCTAGTCCCTTTTTGGCTCCAAAATCGCTCCAAATATCTCCAAATCAGCTCATATCCTCCACATCATCATCGGTCAAGATTATACTGAATTTCCTGCATTTCTGAACAAAAGCAGCCTTAACTTGGACAAGCAAAGTGTCAGAACTGGGTGAATTCGAGTAGTATAAAACGAACACATCAAGTGTATTTTAGATTATGGAAGACTACACGATTGGTTGTACTAACAAGATATAAACAATAATCAGAACTGAGATAACTTTAGGACAAATTGTCGTATAAGCTGCACTTTAGTTAAGAAGTAGGTTGTGACTACTTCTCTACACTGGTATACTAAAGGTTGTGTATTGATGGATCACAGTAAGATGTGTTCTCCTAACTGATCTTAGCGGAGAATCAAAGATCTTGATGACTTCGTTGATCTTAAGCTTAATAAGATTCCAACTGAGTACGTGTAGCTATCTATCACTTTGGCTTACTATGGTGAATTTCATTGCGATTGGATAAACGTATCTTGGGTGATAATAGTTATTCGTAGGTCAGGTTAGTCAACTGTATCTTTTGACTGTATCTCTATTAATTGGGTTGATAATATCCACTGAGGAACTCGAAAAGATTTGCACACTAAATCCGATTGGTTGATTAAGTTAAGTTGGGTTATTAAGGTTAAGTGGTACTACTCAGGATAAGATATTAATTAATTTAAGTTGTCAGTGTGCTTAATTAATTATTGGATATTTGTTTCTTAAAAACGGGGATCAATCAAGTTTTAAATACAAGTCCATGCTCAAGTTGGGATAAATGGTAAGTCAACATGAATTCTCTAGTGCAATGAACCTATGTCTATTAATTAATTCTGCTCTGGACTAAGCATAGATAATTAATTAATTTGAGGCCCGATTCTATTTCATTTATTGGATCCCTGGTGTAACCCAAATAGATGCCTACTAGTAATTATGTTCTCTCGAGAAATTATTATTAATAACATAATGTATATTATACCTTAATTTATCTAGAATTAATTGGCTGGATAAATTAATATATAAACAAAACTAGCCCAACTAATTAATTTTTATTATACTTTTGTCCAATTGATATTGAAGTCCATTAGAAGTATAATTAAATTAAGAGGCTACAAATATTAATATAATATATGCTTACGAAGCATATAAATATTAATATTCCGTTCATAATCTCTTGTGCATAGATAGACACAAACTAATGCATACACACGTTAGAGAGAGAGAGAGAAAGAGGAGAGAGAGAGAGAGAGAGAGAGAGAGAGAGAGAGAGAGAGAGAGAGAGAGAGAGAGAAACGGTTTTGAGAGACAAATTCATTATTCTCAGTTCTCTATCCACGCGAAGGAGAAGAAGGGCCGAGACACAAATCAAAAGATCTGATTCAGAGCAATAATCAAAGACGCTATTAGAAGTTATTATTTAGAGCAATAATTATAGACGCTTTCCAAGGTTGCAGGTATAATTCTTATCCTATTCAACATGTTTGTGATCTTTCAAAGAAAATTTTAAGCTGTTGTCATGGTTGGTAACGGAAAATGACAAAACATACCATGTGTTCAAACAAAAATTCGTAAAACTACTTGTGTTCCTTTTATTGCTAAAATGCCCTTATTTTCTCAAAATTGTAGCAAGAAAACCTCTACCATCAAATTTAATAGCGCATGTATTTCAATCGCCTTGAGTGTGTCTGGACGATGTTTTTACTGTTTTGTTGATATATAATCCAACAATAATGTCCAAAATACTCTTACAATGTGCAAACAATGTCCACATTTATCAAATTTTTACTGTTTTGGTAAATTCATAAGTTTAAGCGTCAACATTATTACTCGGACTTTGAATCGATCTACTCTTGGTTTTTGAAGTCCACGTTTTCTCTTAATCATTATCTACTGTTTTAAATTTTTTCTTCTCTAGTTTTGTAATTTCATTTAGATACTCTTACAACGCGTTGTTGCTTTTTCGTTTATTATTTTTAAGAACACAATTTTTTTTTTAACTTTTTTATAAATAATCCCCACAATATTGTGTTTCAATTCATTTGGTCTCCTTTGTTTTCTCATTTGGTTAAAGAGATGAAAACGTGAATACTCCATTATTGCAACACAAGAAAAGCTCCCCATGATAACTGCTATGATTATTATTAAATTGCGGCATGGTCACATAACTTTCGGTTGACTGAGACATCACAATTGCCTCCACATATACCAGATTTAGGTGCCATCTAATAGTTGGACTACTTTTTTATACTATTGCATTTCAGTTCTAGGTATACAATTCTTTTAGTCTTAGTGCGATTTACATCTTTTATATAGCTACAAACTATTATATAGGACAGGTATTTATAAATACACACCTTACATAGCAATTGTTTGATCACAAAAAGATTTCTTTTTTTTTTCCTTCATTTTCCTTACCTATTTGAACATATTAGTTGACTATCTTGTTTAATTTGAATACACCAATGTTTTCAAAGTCAAGCTGGTCGGACAACATTAATAATCAAGTCTCCGATAATGTAATTAATTGTTTGTTTCGATTGGTAATAACATGATAACAAAATAGTAACAGCATTATATCACAGCCAATTATATACTCCCTCCATTCCACTCCATTAGTCCACTTTCTTTTTAACACAGAGATTAAGAAAGTTGTTTGTTGTGTGTAAAGTAGTATAAAGTAGTGGGGTCCACTAAAATATATAAGAGTGTTATTTTAAGTTAAAAAAAGAAAGCGGACTAATGGAGTGGAACAGCCCGAAAATGAATATTGGACTAATGGAGTGGAACGGAGGGAGTATAATCTTATCCCATGCAAGAGCCTTATTCTTCAATGACGTGGTAATATCATTTAATATGTCTGGTAGGTCTTTTACTAGACATGCTTTTTTCATTGTCCAAGGTTTTGAATTCAAGATGATGATAATTATCGAGCAAATCTTTTGAATTTTCTATTGACATTTGTCCATGTATAGATTTTCTCACATTTTCCCCTTAAAACATTTATGCACTGAATTCGTATATATAGTTTTAAGAATAAAGTGTAATTTGTTCTTTATTATTTTAAAACTTAAAAATATATTCTTGATGGGGATGTTGGTTCAAAGATAAGTCTTCAGATGCAAAGACAATTCTTCGGGGGCGAAAATTAGTCTTTTACTGAATTTGCTTACTGAATAGTTCAGTTCGTCAAATAAGCTTTTTGATCGCGTGAGCAGAGTGGTTCAAGATATTGAAAACTGACTTCAGTCAGTCCACAGTAAAGTCGGTACAAAAGGTTGTGCAGAAAATGTTGGCCCGTTTTTATTCGTCTCTTTTGAAAAACGTTTTTTTACTGAAAACTGTTTCAGTTATGCTTGAGCGTGTATTAAGGTTCTACTGAAAATCCAGATTTATGAATTTTGAAAGTCAGTTTTATGCACGATGAAGAGTAACCAATAAAATAGTAAATAAGACAAGGAGTTTTTAAAGTGGTTCAGATACGCAAGATCCTACGTCCACTGCCATGAATTACCAGGAGTTCTAGAATTAATTATACTGAGCAAGTCTTAGTCGTTCCGTGAACTGGACAGATCACTAGTTATAGTCCTAGTAACTTTACAATGGGGTTCAAACACAAGGTTTGAGATTCTCCAACATAGAAGGAGTTCTTACAATAAAAATAGTTCAAGATATGAACTTCTTTGATATATAAGCTTATAATCTAACACTGATTGCTTAGAGAATAGAGAATGAGAACTAGAATGCTTTATAGCGAAAAATTATTTAGGATATCTATCCATGCAGAGAGTTCTTCGCTGAATTTGCTTTAAGATTGCTAGTGCTTGAATGCTTGAATTCATGGTGTTCCCGGTGTCTTGAACGCTTGAAGATCGATCTATAATTATAGTCTTGACTCATGAAAAGATCCGTTGGAGGGGATCTAGGCACTTGTAAAAAATGATAGGAATAACGACCATCTCAAATTTTGAATGCACTGTAGAGATTCTCTCTTTTTCTGTGTTAAAGGAGACTTTATGTTAGTGCAAGTACATGTGAGCCTTGTTCAAACTCCAAGGCTGATGCTGCGTTGGCTTCCTCTAATACGTCGGACACTTTGACTAAATAGTTATCTATTGACATCCTTTTGAGAGATTCAGCTTGTAGGTCGATTCCTTATGTACTGATGTCCAACACACGTTTAGTAGATTCTGAGGAATCCTACTAAGTCTTCAAACACTGAATCCAACCAATAATTGAGAATAATAAACTACAGATTCTATCAGCTACTGAATTGTATCTAGCCTACTATGTTCCTAACATGCTGAACTTAACTAAAATATTACATTATATTGGTTCATCAGTCAACTAGGGGTTTTGGAATTTTCAAATCTTATATTGATCATCCCCCAACAAGGATGTTTAGGTGCATCCTAATGCACATGCATGCAGATCGCCTCACATGCATTTGGATCTTGGATTAATATAACCATAGACACCTTTCTTCATGTCTCTAGCCTCTTACTCTTTTTCTTTCATCTTTCATCACCAACACAAAAACAGATGTCGTAACTGCCCCGTCTCCATTCATCCGTGGCAAGGTAGCCCGTCAAGCAATTGAGATGAACCATTATACCATCACCACAAACCAATATTTCTTTTTTAGGATTTTGGAGGAATTATGTTGCGTCTTTGATGGTGTGATTGTTGGTGGTCAAAATTAAAGATGTCAAATGAATTGAGACTTTTCAATTATTTATTTGGTTAGAATGAAGGACGAATTTCGATTATAATTCTTCTAGTGTAAATGTGATTCTTCTAATGCCTTGAATCAAGTCAAGTTGAAGGTCCTTGCATCAGAAATTTGAAGCTGTAAAATTAAAACTAATATAAAATGTTCGTCCGTAGACGAGTATCAGGTGTGGGGGGGGGTGAATACACCTGATTGCAAGTTTCGCCTCAAACGTGCGACTAAATGAACAGTGTCAAATAAGAACCTTCTGATTGCGGGTCAGAGTGTTTCAACTACTAAGTCTGTTCTACTAACTTTTGTTAGTATAGAGAGTTCAGTAAATGAATACAGTGCGGATAAGTGTGGGGCCCGTAGGACTTCGTCTCTTTTGAAAACGTGTTTTCGCAAACCAAAGTTTTTTTGGCTGGTGCACTTTTTAATACGTTTTATGCAAAGTATGAATTTGTAAAATGGTTTGAGCACAATGCAATAAAACAGTAAATAACACAAGCAGTTTTTAACGTGGTTCGGATACGCAAGATCCTACGTCCACGGTCCTGCAGAACAGGAGTATTTGTCGATTCATCTGAGCAAGCCTCAGCAAGGAATCTATACGCTGGACAGACCCTTCTAAGTTATAGTCTTTAGCGACTTTACAAATCAAACTAAAGTTTGAAGGGGAGGGGATTTTCTCCAACAATGAAGGAGTTCTTACAATAAGAACAATTTACAGAAAAGTGAACTTCTTTGAAGGTTCTAAGCTGTAGATATAACAGTGGAGCTTAGATAGAGAAGAGGGAACAAAAGAATCTCTAGAGAGAAGAACTAAGAATTTTCAACTAAGCAAGTTCTTCGCTGGATTGACTTGAATGCACTAGAGAGTTGTATGCAATGAGCTTGTATTCCCTTGATGTCTCGTGTGTTGAGCTTGGAGACTCTTCTCTATTTATACTCGTGACCCAGGCATGTATCCGTTGGAGAGGACGATGCCACGTGTCACAAACTTCCAAGGAATATGGCCATAAGTTTTCGAAAGAGCGCCGCAGAGTGGTTGGCTTCTGTACATGGGAGCAGCTTTAATGTCACAGCAGGTAAGGCTTTGGTTGCTTCTCATTGGCCGAGCTTTGTGGTAGGTGACACTTGTCAGACATCAGTCTTCCATCTGAGCAGACTCTCTCTGAACCTCGTATACTGAATAAACTCTGCTGACATTCGAATGATAATAGTCGGGCAGCTATTTCCTTGTCGGATTTGCAACTGAGTTACATGCGCTCAGTATATCTGGACCGATCATACAGATTTCTTCATGTGAGTCTGCAGATAAAGATCTTCTACTGAAGATAGACAGCTGGTGACTCTATAGATACTGAGCTCTTCATAATTTAGTAGATAAAGAATCGTACTGAGTCTTCAAATTATTTTGCTGAAAGAATTATTCTACTGAGGACAGACAGCGAGAGAACCTGAAGACACGAGCTCTACAAACAGATGACTTGGGGTTCTGGAATTTAACTTCTCTACTGAAGTTCAGACCAACAACACCCCTTAAGACAATGAGTAGTTGTCTAGCTAACAACAAAAATTGATTTTATTAAAGATATGGCATGAGGAGTACAATCAGTTATGCTATGCTATTACAAAAGATGAAAAGGAAGAAAGGCTGAAACGCTGCTAACACCTGAATTTCTTGACCTTGGCTTCGAAATCAGCAGACTTGGCAGCAGGAGGATCCAGCCATATGATCTGCATATTCTTTCCCTCAGTGCCTGGATGGGAACAAGATCATCTGTCGTCTGTATATCAAGATTGTTGCGACGAACTTCTGTCTCCACCTCTTCTTTGATCTCCTTCGTGCAGATGACTCCCTGAGTAGTCTTGGGAGGATTCAGTGGGTGATAGGCAGGAGCTGTGAATGGCAGTTTCTCTTTGAAAAGCATAAGCTTGATCTGAGCCCTGAAGTTGGGGTCGTGATGGTATAGGAACTGATCAAATAGATCGACCGCCGAGACTTCTTCCGAATATCACTGCCACACATACTATGCCTTAATAAAATCTTCTTTAAGCTCTTCCCACTCCTCATTCAGGTTCCAAGGAATCCATTTGTCGACGCGGCAATGTGGAGTTTTCTTCAAATGTGGCTTCTGACCACCGCACCTGAAGAACTTGGAAGTCCTCGGAATTTGCTTACTGAAGTTCAAGATAGGCTCTCTGGCTGCTTGTTCAGTCAGCTCTATGATCTTGGCCAGATCAGCCTGTCTCTTCTTTTCTCTCAGTTCAGCGACACGCTTGTCTCTGGATATGAGGTTGAGGCCTTTCTGCACTACGTCCGATATGGGTTTGTCCTCTGCTTCTTGCTCTGCTGTAAGTTTTGGAAGATTCTTCAGCCTTTGAGCGAGAGGAAGGTTGTCACTGTCAGAGTCATCTGTGGGCTCAGGAGCAGATTACTTTGCAGCTTTCTTCTTCTGCTGAGCCAGAATCAATTTAGCTTGACTCTTTAACGTCCTAGCTTTAGGAACTTTAGGCTTCCTCTTCAGCAACGCCTCTTCCTCCATCCTGACTTCATAGTCAAGTGTGTCATGCAGTTGCTGAGCCACTCGTTCATCATGCTCCTCCTGTTCTTCTCTGGTTTTGAACTTAGACGATGGAGGGGGAGGAGTGCTCTCAGTAGCAATCTCCTTTCCGGGCCTTTTGGGCGGCAAGGGATCTTACAATTTTGCCTTTTCTCTCTCACTCTCTCTCTCTCTCTCTCACACACACTCAGAAAATATGCCCTTTTTCCGGCCATTTTATGGTCGTTATTTATGAGTTTTGCACGGTTCTTGCTGTTGTGTAAGTTGGTGTGTCGATTTGGCGTGCGTTCTTAATTTTTGCTCATTTATAGGTCATTTTTGCGTGTGTTTTTTTCGTTCTATTCGTGTTCTGTGTGCTTATGTGCGCTATGTGGTATCTCCTGGTGTTGTGGTTATCGTGGTGGTGGTGGTGGAGGCGGAGGGGTGTTCGCGGTGGTGGTTTGTTTAGGGTTGGTGGCAGCGGATGACCCATTCTGGGGTTTCTCTATAGCTTATCCAGTAGGGGCGGATATGGTGGTTGCTGGGGGTGTGCGAAGATTGAAGAAGAAGTATTATTTGAAGTCTAAATCTGAAGCATGTTTAAAGGCTGTGGTTGTGGTGTCTAACAAGAAGAAGAAGATGAATGAGGCTGTGTTATCTATAGCCAAAAGGGAGTTAGAACCTGTTATGTTCTCGTCACATGTTGATGGTGGTGTTGCCCATTCCGTGGGTGAGTTGCCCAACCTTGCTCAGGATGATCTCTTGCTGGATGAAATTGAACTTGCGGTTGTTTTGGCGATGGGAGTGAATACAACTTCAGATTTCGATCATCAAAATCTTTTGGAGGCTGTTGCTTATGAAAAACCGATTAGGGTGTGGGGGCTATCAGTTCTGAGCCGTCATCCCCTAGGGCTGTGGAGGCAGCTCCCCTTGATCCTCCTTTGGAAACAAATTCCCTCCTTCTTCACCAAGATTTTGTCCACCTATTAAAAAGGCAAGTTCCCTAATTTCTCATTCTGAATTTGGTAATCACCCCATTCCCCCTCCTTCTAATTTGAAATTGCCTTTGCCTAATAATTTGAGTTGCTCTCTCTCTCTAACTGCTCCCCACAAGATTCGAACCCCTAACCTTTCACTCCCCCTTCCTCTTCCAAAAATCCTCCCACTTGCGCCCAACATGATTCGAACCCTCCACCTCTCACTGATTCCTTGGGCCTTTCAGCCCCTAACCCTCCAAACTCATCTACATTCGTGCATGGTGGAGCCATGCATGCAGTCACTTTAGATGATTCTGATCACGTCACATTTTCTTCATCTGTTGACCCTACTCCGGCTGAATCTTGATGTTTATGAAGGGGTAATAAACACAATCACCATGATTCCATACGTCCCCCTCGTGATAACACGGTGTCTCATAATGTCAATAATCCTACATGCAATGATCCCATGACAACTTCTCAATCTGTTCCTACTGTTTCTAATGATGCACATAAGGAGGATCCAAAGACGCTGAATTATAATACCCCGGCCGTGGGTAATGTATGGCACAAGGTGTTTGGAGGAGGTGCCATTGCTGAAAGAGGACCGGAGGGGGTCCTAGTTCCTGAGTGATCCAAAGCAGATGGGCACGCTTAGTTCCCACAATTGTAAGTGGTGCTTAAGTTTTTCTGATGCTGATACTGATCATCTTGCAGGTCAAATTGGACAAGCCCTGGTGGGAAAATTCTCGCATCTCGTCCCTCACCTACATCACATCACGACGACCTTCGCCAACCAGAAATTCAAGGGTGAGATTTCGTGGAAATTTTTTAATGCTAGGCATGTGTTTATTAGGGTTTCTGATTCTGGTGATTATGCTCGATTACTTGATGGTGTTCATAATATGCCTATGTGGTACATAGAAGGTTGTCCCATGCGTGTGTTTAAGTGGACCCCTAATTTCTCACCTTCAATTGAGACATAGAAGGTTGTCCCTAGTTGCTGTTTGGTGTAATTTGCATGCATTACCTGTGCATTTATATGATCATCATGCATTGCATCGTATTGGCTCTCTTCTTGGTTCACCCATACAGATTGATCATGCCACTGCCACTATGGAGAAGATTCAGTTGGCTAGGATTTGTGTTGAGGTAGATGTTTCCAAACCTGTCTTGGAGGAATTTGAGCTGGAAATTTGTGGTAAGACTGTGACATAGTAGGTGATATGGGATCGTATCCCGAAGTATTGCTCGGAGTGCAAACATATTGGTCACTCTGTTGATTCCTGTTATGCTTATGGTAAGTTTCCAAGGCCTCCAAAAAAAATCTGTATCTTAGGGTAATGTGGGTGCCACGGCTGTTACTCCGGCTGCCTATACACATCCTCCTACGCCCTCCCCACCTTTGGATCCCTCACCCTCGGGTGTTAAAGGTGTAGGAATTGAATCCGGCTTGAAGAATAGGGTTCTTCCTCAAAGAACGGTTCAACACGGCGACTTTTCCTATTCTAGGGATCAATCTCGACCTCCATCCCTATCTGGGCGTGATATTCGGACTTCTTCTAGTCCGTCACAACCTATACTTGGGGATTTTGTGCAGTTGCTTGGAAAGAAGCAGAGAACCATTATCAAGGGTGTACAAGCTCCTATCGGGAATAAATATAAGGTCCTGTAATTAATTCATGAGGATGAGGATGTTGTGGTTGAGGAACCCCCGTCCGTTCCCCCTCGGAGTGTTATGTAGTTGGATAAGAGTTCGGATAGCCCAACTTCAGATCCTTTAAGGGTTGGAAGCATTGTTTCGATGATTGATGATGGTGAGAGGGCTGTTGGACATATTGTCGAACCTTGTGATAATTCCAGGATGGAGGTTGCGGCCTCTACCCATGTTACTGACGTTCCCCCATATCTGTGAACTTTAAGTTTTGGAACGTCAGCGGGATTGCTAATCTCGCTTCACATGACGTCCTTAAAGGATATCTCAGTAGAGAGATATTATCTTTTGTTGCTGTGATTGAGCCTATGACTGAGCCTGATCTTGCTATCTATGGATCAATGTTTAGTCTTCCTCTTCGGGTTCATAACAGTGATTCTCAGACTTGGGTTTTTGCGCACTCTGACTTTGAGATTGAGGTGTTGGATAGATCGTCGCAGTTCCTACATCTTCAGATGTCGGGCCCGCTCCTTAGGGCTCCTATTTTCCTTTCCATTGTATATGGGAAGTGCACTAGGGCTCAGCAACATGGGTTATGGGCTCAGCTTCGCAGTATTTCTGATAGTATGGAGGGTTTGCCGTGGGTTGTTGGGGGCAACTTCAACACTTTCATGTCTGAGGATGAGAGGCGAGGGAGTTCGTCTAGGCGGCACTTAGAGATTGATGACATGGTTGATGCAGTTGCTGATTGCCAGCTCATAGATCCAGGTTTTAAGGGCTCCCCATTTACTTGGCATGGCCGGGGGGTCTTTGAGAGGTTGTATCGGATTCTTTTAGGGGAGTTCTGGGAGAGCATTTTTGCCAAGACACATGTGGTGCATCTCTTGAGATCTGTCTCGGACCATTGCATTCTGGTTGTGCGGTGAGAGATCTTTGCTGACAGGTTGAAGTCTTCTTTCCATTTTCAGAATATGTGGGTCCGGCATCATACCTTTCTTCCCGAGATTCATCGTGTGTGGGAGGAAGGTACTGGCTTTCATGGGATGATGAACTTGCAACACAAGTTGAAGCGCATGAAGGCTTTTCTGAAGACCTGGAATAGGGAGGTCTTTGGTAATGTGTTCACCACCTTGAGGAATGCGGAGGCGGCTATGGGTGCTGCCCAGAATGCCTATGAGGCATGTCCATCTGCTTTGACTTGGGCTGAGGTTAATTGGTGTGTGGCTGAGTTTGTTCTTAGAACGCGGTGGACGCAGATTTTTGGAGGTAGAAGGCGGCCATTAGGTGGGCTGTGGAGGGGGATAGGAATACTCGGTTTTTCCAGGGTTGGGTTAAATAGAAGAGGGGTTCGTTCTCGTATTAACTCCATTGAGGACCAGGGTTTCTTTTGACATCGGATTCTGATATTAGGGCCTCGGCTGTAGATTTCTTTCAGAGATTGCTCAATTATGAAGTTGGAGAGCTTCTTCATCCTGATTTAGAGATTCTTACTCGTTTGCCACCAGATGTTGATGTGGATAGTCTTTCTGCGGTGCCCGACGTGGAAGAGGTTAGAGCTGCAATCTTTGGGATTTGTGCCGATAGCACCTCTGGTCCGGATGGCTTCTCTTGCATTTTCTTCCAGCATTGTTGGGAGATCGTATGCCGTAATGTAGTGGATGTTGTTCGGGACTTCTTTGGTGGTGCTTACATGCCTCGCAGTTTTACTACGACTTCTATCATTCTGCTGCCAAAGAAGATTTTCGGGCCTATCAGTTTGTGTAATGTCACTAACAAGATTATCACTAAACTGCTCACATCTCGATTAGCACCCTTACTGCCGTTAGTGGTGGTGCCCAATCAGAGCGGCTTTGTTCGTGGTCACCTTATTAGTGATAATGATTTGCTTGCCCAGGAGCTTGTTCATGATCTTCCTAAGTGTAAGCACATCCCAAATTTAGTCATTAAGCTAGACATGGCCAAAGTATATGATCGGGTTCAGTGGCCTTTCCTCTTGCGCATTTTTGAGAGGATGGGTTTCCCCCTTATTTGGATTAATATTATTAGGCGCTGCATCTCGAACTGCTTGTTTTCGGTGATTGTTAATGGCTCTCCCGGGGGCTTCTTTCCTTCGACACGTGGGTTGAGACAGGGGGACCCCTCCCTCCTTTATTATTTGTCCTTGCTGCTGATTATCTGTCAAGGTCTCTGAACCGGCTCATCGAGAGATGGCATGATATGCATAATGGAGTGCGATGTTCGGCGTTCCATATCTCGCATCTCTCTTACGCGAACGATATCATCATCTTCACGCGGGCACGCCGATCCACTCTGACGCGGCTGATGGATTGTCTTGCTCACTATTCTGGGTCTCGGGTCAGATGATCAATCAGGGAAAGAGTGATTTCTTAATTCATGAGCATTATGTTTTGAGGTTGCAGACTATGATTATGCAGACTATGGGGTTTTGGCGGGGGAGTATCCCTTTCACCTACTTGGGGGTTCCAATTTATCGGGGTTTTTTTGCGACCGTCTACCTTTGCAGATCTCCGGGCAAAGGTGAGTGCGCGTTTGCATAACTGGTCACATTGGCATATTTCCTTTGGGGGCTATCTTGCATGAATTAGGAGCACTCTCTCTACCATCCCACTTCATGTCCTCCAGGTCTTGGAACCTACTCGTGAGTTTCTTCATGGACTTGAGCAGATGATTGCTCGGCTCCTTTGGCGCTCCTTTGAGGAGGGGTCTAGTATACATTGGATTTCTTGGGATGACATTTTTTTGCCTCAATATGAGGGGGGTCTTGGCCTGCGCCGGTTGGTTAATATCATGACTACTTTCAGCTATAAGTTATGGTGGCGATTCCAAGCTAAAGATTCTTTCTAGGCCCGCTTTATGTGGGCTAAGTACTGTTCTCGTGCTTACCCCAGGTTTGGTGGCTGTCTTCCTGATAGACCGAGTCGTATTTGGAGGTGTTTGGTGAAGAGAAGTATCCAGGCCCAAGAGTTTATTCGTTGGGCTGTGGGTAGTGGGAGGATTAGTTTTTGGCATGAAAGATGGGCTGGCGATGAACCTTTGTCTTCCTTTGCTCATCCGTATGCGTTTCTACCTAATATCCAGGTACGCGATTGTTCTCATGATCACTTGCGTACACGGCTACATGGCTACTTGTTGCATTTGCGCGATACTTGTCACTTGCCTTCTGAGCGGGTGGTTGACATCCTCCAGACTCCTGTGATGTGGGATGAACCGGACGTGCTGCGATAGACTCTCACGCTAAACGGTGATTTCTCTCTGACCTCTGCATGGCATCACGTGAGGCGGAGGGGGGACAAAAGGGCTATTTTTGGGTCTATTTGGAACACTTGTTTGAGGCCGTCGTGCACCTTTTTTATTTGGAGGTGGTTGCGTAGGAGGTTGCCGATGGATGTTCATAGACAGAGGCGGGGTAGTCATCTTGCGTCTGTGTGTGTGTGTTGTCATGGTGATTTGCATGCGATTGAGTCGTTTGAGAATTTATTTTTGTGGGGTGCGTTGGCAAGAACCGTTTTGGCTCACTTCTCATCTTGGTTCCCCTATGCACACACTTTCTCACACACGAGCACCGACTTCGCACTTAGATTAGGATTCTGGCGGTCAGTCCTTTCGAGGGCCTTCGACACTCATATCTCGTTCATTGTTCCGTGCTTAGTTGTTTGGAAGATTTGGCAAGCGAGGAATGATGCTATCTTCAGTGGCGTCCCTTGTCGACCCGACTCAGTTATTTGGCAGGTGTAGCGGGAGCTTAGGCTCCTTGTGGCGGCCGGGAGTATTCTTCCGGCGCATTGGGCAGGGGTTATGCCTAAGGTTCCTTTTATGCCACCGGACCCTCCCATCTCTCGAGCTTTACGCTCTACGTTGGTTCGGAGGTTACCCCCTGAGGTACCTTGGGTGAAACTTGATACTGATGGTTTATTTGTGGCAGAGACAGGTATGGCAGTAGGCGGTGGATTAGTCAGGGATCACAATAGGCGGCTCCTTACGGCCTTTTGTCTTCCCGTTGCGGCAGCTTCTAGTTTTGAGGTTGATCTACTAGCTCTACACCAGGGTATCTTGCAAGCTGTCCAGGTCTCATCAGATATTTGGATCAAGATGGATGCAGCGGTAGAGATCACTTTACTTTCTTCTAGAAGACATGGCCCCGCGCTCATGAGGCACACGCTTTCGAGGATACGTCTTCTTCTTCATAGATGTCGGGTTCGTTTCTCTCACATTCACAGAGAGGGGAACAAGCCGGCAGATTACTTAGCCCTTCAGGGGCATCATGCAGCAGAGCGTACACTATTTGACTCTTAGACGGCTCCGATTTTTTGCAGTCTTTGGTTAGGATGGATCAGCTGGGATATCCTAAGTTCAGATTTAGATATCGTCCTCCTTGAGATTGGGGACTTTATAGTTTCAACAGTTTGAGGTCTATGTTGTTTTGATTTTGTTTATCTGTCATTTGTTAGCTTAGGTTGTTTACTTTTTTGGGGAAAGGTCCATTTTTTACCTTTCCTCGCGTTGTAACTTTTGCTATTTATGATATGGAACTTTATTTCTCAATTTCTCTTTTGGGTGGCAGGGGCTCCTCATCCTCTTCAGTGCCTTCGACAAACTTGGCAACATCCTCTATGTGTGCCTGAGCTGATGATCCTTCTCCCGATCCTCCAGCCTGCACAGTCTGCTACTGAGGCTCTGATGGCCCTGCTGCTGGAGCTACGGGCTGAGCCTCTACATGGACAGAGGGTAGGGGGAGAGAACTGGTTCCAGCCTGTACTGAACCTTCCCTCTTGAGTTGTTCCCTCCCTGTCTCTGCTGACTCCTTCAGTACTGACTTCCCTTTTTCTTCCCCCTTTTTGGCATCATCTGCCGAGGTCAGGAAAGCTTTGATTCCTGCTACTTCCAGCTGGAGGGTGTAAACAGCTAACTGGATCTGAGTGGATGTTGTGTAGAAGTCCCCGACCACATCACAGTAGTGTACCCAGTCATCCTCCTGATCCTTTCTGATCTGTCGGATTTAGGCATCTGTCTGATTTCGCTGCAGCAAGAGCGATGCGTCGTGGGAGTCTTTATCTCCTGCTGGATTAGCTTCAGGGATGCCGCCTGAGTTTCAAGTGTTTTGGAAACACTTGAGCTGGCAAACCTATTCCTCTCATCCATCACAGTTTAGACGCTGGCCAGTGCGGCGGACCTTTGCTCTGAGAAAATTTTCTGCTAAGCTTCCAGCAACTGCTGACACTGAGCGGCCAGGTCCACCTTCTGAGCTGCTAGCGGACTCTCGACGATCTCTTTGAAATTTGGAGGAATAGCATCCGAGATCTTCTTGACTTCGCCAGTAAGGTTTTCAACCCGCTCTGTTTGAGCCTTCGTGTACTGTGCCCATTTCAGGTGCACATCCTTAGCCAGGAGACGATTCTTCTCTCCTTGCTTCCTGATTGCTTGGTTGACAGACTTTGAAGATACGGTACCTATTTGTTTGATCTGATAGGATGAGGTACCGATCCTCTGCTCAGAGGCAGCGAGCGGTTGTCTTGAAGAAGACGCAACAGGGGTAGCACCAGATTCCGGAGGAGGAGGTGGTGAGTCGCCCTTCTCACTGGGAGTCTTGCCCTCAGTAGAGTCTCCCTTCTCTGCATCCTTGGGAATAGTATCATCATCATCACCTTCATCCTGGTGAACAGACGGTGAAGGTCCTCTGGCAGGAGAGGAGGACCTGAGCTCCAGGAGGTAGAGCATGGCTTATCGCAGGTCCTCAACAGAGGCTATATCAGTGAGTTCCCCAAACTCGATCACAGCCTGAATATGCGGCATAGTGTACACTGTCAATCATGGTAATGATAGGTCCCGTCTCAAGGACGTCTGTCATGCTGTCGTGCAGCGATGTATGGTGCAGCTCCATTCTCATGTGCCATACTATATAGTTCTCCACCGAGAACATAGGCACCATCCGAATACTTGACATATCAGACATTTTGGGTAAGAGTATAAGGATGTATGAAGATCTGCTTGTGCAGTGAAAATGTTTTCTGGATCTGTTCGAGTAGACCATTAGGTTTTTCAAAAACGATGATTAGGAGAACACCGCTCTGACACTAATTGTTGGTCCAGAGATGAGTATCATGTGTTGAGGGGGGGGGTGAATACACCTGATTGCAAGTTTTGCCTCAAACGCGAAGGTCAGCTGAGCTGAGAAATGCGACTGAATGAACAGTGCCAAATAAGAACCTTCTGATCATGGGTCAGAGTGTATCAACTATTGAGTCTGTTCTACTGACTTTTGTCAGTATAGAGAGTTCAGTCGATGAATATAGTGCGGATAAGTGTGGGACCCGTAGGACTTCGTCTCTTTTAAAAAACGTGTTTTCGCAAACCAAAGTTGTTTTGGCTGGGGCACTTTTTAATACGTTGTATGAAAAGTATGAGTTTGTAAAATGGTTTGAGCACAATGCAATCATACAGTAAATAACACAAGCAATTTTTAACGTGGTTCGGATACGCAAGATCCTACGTCCACGGTCCTGCAGAACAGGAGTTCTTGTTGATTAATTTGAGCAAGCCTCAGTAAGGAATCTGTATGCTGGACATAGTCCTTAGCAACTTTACAAATCAAACCGAAGTTTGAAGGGGAGTGGATTTTTATCCAACAATGAAGGAATTCTTACAATAAGAACAATTCACAGAAAAGTGAACTCCTTCGAAGGTTCTAAGCTATAGATATAATAGTGGAGCTTAGATAGAGAGGAGGAAACTAAAGAATCTATAGAGAGAAGAACTAAGGATTTTCAACTAAGCAAGTTCTTCGCTAGATCGGCTTGAATGCGCTAGAGAGTTGTATGCAATGAGCTTGTATTCCCTTGATGTCCCGTGTATTGAGCTTGGAGACTCTTCTCTATTTATAGTCGTGACCCAAGCATGTATCCGTTGGACAGGACGATGCCACGTATCACAAACTTCCAAGGAAACCGGCCATAAGTTTTCGAAAGAGCGCCGCAGAGTGGTTGGCTTCTGTACATGAGAGCAACTTTAATGTCAGAGCAGGTAAGGTTTTGGTTGTTTGTCAGTAGCCGAGGTTTGTGGTAGGTGAGACTTGTCAGACATCAGTCTTTCATCTGAGTTGACTCTCTCTGAACCTCGTATACTGACTAAATTCTACTGACATTTGAATGATAATAGTCGGGCAGTTGTTTCGTTTGTTGGATTTGCAACTGAGTTGCATGCGCTTAGTAGATCTGGACCGATCGTACTGATTTCTTCATCTGAATCTGCTGATAAAGGTCTTCTACTAAGGATACACAGTTTGTGACTCTGAAGATACTAAGCTTTTCATAATTCAGTAGATAAAGAATCGTACTTAGTCTTCAAACGATTCTACTGAAAGAATTCTTCTAATGAGGACAGAGAGCGAGAGAACTTGAAGACACGAGCTCTACAAACAGATGACTTGGGGTTCTGGAATTTAACTTCTCTACTGAAGTTCAGAACAACAACACCCCTTACAAGACTTATACAAAAGAATCAATAAAGATAAGAACGAGTCTAGCCTATTAAATCATCATCATTCAAACACACATCGGGTTCAGGACAGGTTTTGGGATCTTCAATTTTATACCGATGAAATTCAGCATCACTACAATTTCCCCTAATAACGAATATTACAATGTGTCTCAAGTACATGAACTACTGACATCAGTTCTAAGTACCCCCTAGCAATGATCTAAACGACCACTGACTCATATCCCTACAATTTCCCCCTAATTAATGATGCCAAAACCACTAAGTGCTAAGCTACTAACCCAAAAAGATTCAGTAACAACTGATCAATGATAACAAGGTTAACAGCTTATAAAAGATAGGCATATCAGAAGAAATTAGGACATGTGAGTATGTGTAAGATCACTTCAGTGATCAGAAAGTGTTAAAGTAAAATAACACAGCTTTAAGATAATGAGTAGTTGTCTGGCTAACAACAAAAACTGAGTCTTCAAATTATTTTGCTGAAAGAATTATTCTACTGAGGACAGACAGCGAGAGAACCTGAAGACACGAGCTCTACAAACAGATGACTTGGGGTTCTGGAATTTAATTTCTCTACTGAAGTTCAGACCAACAACACCCCTTAAGACAATGAGTAGTTGTCTGGCTAACAACAAAAATTGATTTTATTAAAGATATGGCATGAGGAGTACAATCAGTTATGCTATGCTATTACAAAAGATGAAAAGGAAGAAATGCTGAAACGCTGCTAACGCCTGAATTTCTTGATCTTGGCTTTGAAATCAGCAGACTTGGCAGCAGAAGGATCCAGCCCATTTGATATGCATATTCTTTCCCTTAGTGGCTGGATGGGAACAAGATCATCTGTCGTGTGTATATCAAGATTGTTGTGACGAACTGTTGTCTCCACCTCTTCTTCGATCTCCTTCATGCAGATAACGCCCTGAGTAGTCTTGGGAGGATTCAGTGAGCGAAAGGCAGGAGCAGTGAATGGCAGTTTCTCTTTGAAAAGCAGGAGATTGATCTGAGCACTAAAGTTGGGGTCGTGATGGTATAGGAACTAATCAAACAGATCGACCACCGAGACTTCTTCCGAATAGCACTGCTACACTTAGTATGCCTTGATAAAATTTTCTTTAAGCTCTTCCCACTCCTCATTCAGGTTCTAAGGAATCCATTTGTCGACGCGGCGATGTGGAGTTTTCTTCAAATGTGGCTTCTGACCACCGCGCCTGAAGAACTTGGAAGTCCTCGGAATTTGCTTACTAAAGTCCAAGACAGGCTCTCTGGCTGCTTGTTCAGTCAGCTCTATGATCTTGGCCAGATCAGCCTGTCTCTTCTTTTCTCTCAGTTCAAGAGCACGCCTGTCTCTGGATCTGAGGTTGAGGCCTTTCTGCACTACGTCCCATGTGGCTTTCTCCTCTACTTCTGGCTCTGCTATAAGTTTCAGAAGATTCTTCAGCATTGAGCGAGAGGAAGGTTGTCGGTGTCAGAGTCATCTGTGGGCTCAAGAGCAAATTCGTTTGCATCATTCTTCTTATGCTGAGCCAGAATTCATTTAGCTTGACTCTTTAACGCTCTAGCCTTAGTAACTTTAGGCTTCCTCTTCAGCAGCGCCTCTTCCTCCGTCATAACTTCATAGTCAACTATGTCCTGCAGCTGTTGAGCCACTCGTTCGTCATGCTTCTCCTGTTCTTCTCTGGCTTTGAACTTAGGCGACGGAGGGGGAGGAGTGCTCTCAGTGGCAATCTCCTTTCCGGGCCTTTTGGGCGGCAGGGGCTCCTCATCCGCTTCAGAGCTTTCGATAAACTTGGCAACACCCTCTATGTGTGCCTAAGCTGAGGATCCTTCTCCCGATCCTCCAGCCTGCACAGTCTGCTGCTGAGGCTCTAATGGCCCTGCTGCTGGAGCTACGGGCTGAACCTCTACTTGGACACAGGGTAGGGGGAAAGAACTGGTTCCAGCCTACACTGAACCTTCCCCCTTGAGTTGTTCCCTCTCTGTCTCTACTGACTACTTCCGCACTAACTTCCCTTTTTCTTCCCCCTTTTTGGCATCATTTGCCGAGGTCAGGAAAGCTTTGATAGCAGCTACTTCCTGCTGGAGGGTGTAGACAGCTGACTTGATCTGAGTGGAAGTTGTGTTGAAATCCCCGACCGCATCGTAGTAGTGTACCTAGACATCTTCCTGATCCTTCCTGATCTGTCGGATTTGGGCATCTGTTTGATTTTGCTGCAGCAAGAGCGATGCATCGTGGGAGTCTTTCATCTCCTACTAGATGAGCTTCAGGACTGCCGCCTGAGTTTCAAGTGTTGTGGAAACACTTGAGCTAGCAAATCTATTCCTCTTATCCATCACAGTTTAGACGCTGGCCAATGCGGCGGACAGTTGCTCTGAGATAATTTTCTGCTGAGCTTCCAGCAACTGTTGACACTAAGCGGCTAGGTCCACCTTTTGAGCTGCTAGCGCAGTCTCGATGATCTCTTTGAAATTTGGAGGAGTAGCATCCGAGATCTTCTTGACTTCGCCAGTAAAGTCGTCAACCCGCTCTGTTTGAGCCTTCGTGTATTGTGCCCATTTTAGGTGTACATCCTTACCAGGAGATGATTCTTGTCTCCTTGCTTCCTGATTAGTCGGTTGATAGACTTTGAAGATACGGTACCTATCGGTTTGATCTTATAGGACAAGGTACCGATACTCTGCTCAGAGGCAGCGAGCGGTTGTTGTCTTGAAGAAGACGCAACAGGGGCAGCACCGAATTTCGGAGGAGGAGGTGGTGAGTCGCCCTTCTCACTGGGAGTCTTGCCCTCAATAGAGTCTCCCTTCTCTGTATCCTTGGGAATAGAATTATTATCATCACCTTCATCCTGGTGAACAGGCGGTGAAGCTCCTCTAGCAGGAGAGGAGGAGGATGGCATGTCCTTAAAAGAGGCAATATCAGTGGGTTCCCAAAACCCGATCACAGCATCTGGGTCTTTGCACGAATGGCCACGTCTACCAGATCTTGATGCTGAGCGATCTCAAGAATCTGTTTAGAGACATCCCTTGTTGCTCGGAGTCTGGTCAGATGAATAGTAGATGATTGTTTAGAAGAAACTTCAGCTGCGGGCTCATCTTCTTCTTCCAGCTGAGTTTCCTCAGTACTTACGTGCTGGACTTTATCTTTCAATATGTCACCTTCAATGCCTGTGTCAGCGTCCAGTAAGTCTTCCGCCTGAGGGGCCGGTAGGGAGACAGTCTTAGAAGCTTCTGTCTCGGTCAGCTTCTTCTTCTTGGGCTGTTCGGTGCGTAAATCTAGATAAGTAGATGATCTTTTCAGCTCGGCCCCACGCCCGATGAACTTCTCAGCTGCTGACTTTGTCCTGAATTTAATCAGCTTCTTATCGAAGTACTTCATGTCGCCAAAAGATGCATGACTTGTCACGGAATGTTCTATCAACACTGAGACCTTCGTCCCATATAGAAGCTTGCCCACACTTATTAGTCTTCTCTCTCCAGCTTCAGTGGCGACAAACTTCTGAGCCTGAGCTTTCACTTCGGACTTGAAGAACTGAGCCCAGTTAACCCTGAATCCATCCATTATGACCATCATGACTTGGAGTCTAGGTTTAGACAGCTGATCGAATGAACCAGTAGTACTCGTGAGAATATGGATCACGATGGATGCTAAGCCTCTGTACTCCGGCAGAAACTGGTTCTTCGGGAATGCAGCCTTGAAGGAGAATTCGTTCCTTCCTCAAAATCGTTGGATGTAAGCATTGAGTTCTTCATCATTATAGCCGATGGGGGAGATATCACTGTCAGGGAGTTCGAATATTGACTTCAGCCCTTCCAGGACGCTGATGTCGGCATGGCTCTCCTCCCATTTTTTAGGGGAAACCTCCCTCATATACTAAATGACGGTCACCTCTGCGTCCCGTGTCCTCAACAGGACGCATGTTAAAAAAGAACTCCACCACCTGACGAGGAAGGCAAGCCTTGGGGTGCTTCGACAGAAGCGTCTTCAGCCCTAAGGCTTCGAGAGCGGAGAAGATAGGCTCCATATAAGGCAGCTCCGCAAGGTGGAACTCCATTGTGGGTTCGAACTGAACCCTGCTCTGGATGATCTCGTCGATGTTAGCAAAGGTCGGAACGAGATACGCTATTTTAATTAGAAATCTGCAAGAAAAATGTTAGCACTCGAAAATATAGTAAGTTAGATACAGATTTAAGAAGAAAATAAATTACTGAGATTAAGAGTGTTTGAGGAGAAAAATAGTGCAGTTCAAGATTGAATCAAGGAAGCTCTCTTAAGAGATAATGGCGTAAAGTACGTTTAGAGTGAAAAAAGGAAGAGATTTTATAAGATTTGTATATCAATGGTTTTAAAATCTGATGGTAAGGATAAAATCTCACTTTTTTCTGGACGGTTAGGATTTAATATTATAAAGGGAATGATTACTAAGCCGCCTCTAAACTAGACCCACGTAAGGTTTGCACAGATAGAGTAAGGTGAGAAGACATGCATTAAATGCGCTGCAGGCAGTTCTTAGGATAATACACTTTAACTGAGAACGGTTTCTGCTGAATATATCTTTAAGAATTTATGGCAAGAAATAAATGTGGTTCATACCACTGAATGCAAGCTATTGAATTAATAAATGCAAGCATGCTTCTGAATGAAATACTTAACATAATACGCAAACCTCTTCAGCTGAACATGGTGGTCAACTGTTTACCATACCAAATCAGGAGAATCTTTGTGATATTGAAGTTATCACGTTCCCCCTTACTTTGTACTGTATGATTCACCCTACTGAATCAAGTACTGAATTTTCACTTTCTGACTTGTCGTACTGAATTTTTCTTACTGATATGAATCAGTAGGATCCAGTAGACCTAGCTTGACTGAGAGTTCTCTGAACCTGTTCTCAGCCAGCGGCTTGGTCAGTATGTCTCCCCTTTGCCTATCAGTATGGATTTTCTCCATCCTGATATCCTTCTTTTTGACATGGTCTCCGATGAAGTGGTGTCGGATGTCCACGTGCTTGCATCTCGTATGAAGAATTGGGTTTTGAGTTATTGCAATTGCACTGGTGGAGTCACAGTAGATGGGCACTTCATCTTGAGTGATACCATAATCACGCAGTTGTCGTCGAAGCCAAAGGATTTGGGCACAACAACTTCTGGCAGCCATATATTCAGCTTCAGTAGTGGACGTTGCTCTGAATGTCGTTTCTTTGAAAACCATGATATCAGCTTACTGCCTATGAACTGACACGTTCCTGAAGTTGACTTTCGATCTATCCTGCATCCTGTATAATCAGCATCAGAATATACAGTTAGAATAAGATTATCATCAGCAGGATACCATAACCTAGCGTCAGGTGTTCCCTTCAGGTATCGCATGATCTTCTTTACTGATTCTAGATGACTTCGCTTGGGATTCGCCTGAAATCTTGCACATATGCCAACATCATAAGTTATGTGAGGTTTGCTTGGTATTAAATATAATAAAGAACTAATAATAGCTCTATAATCAGTAGAGTTAACAGAAGCTCCCTCTTTATCTAGATCAATTTTAAAATTTGTATTCATGGGGATCTTGACTGGCTTGCTTGAGTCACAGCCAATTCTTTTCAGGAGACCTCGAGTGTACTTGGCTTGGTTGATGAATATTCCTTCAGGTGATTGCTTCACTTGAAAACCGAGGAAGTAGTTCATCTCTCCCATCATAGACATCTCAAACGTCTCCTTCATTATTTTCTCGAATTGTTGACATATAGTCACGTTCCTGCAACCAAAAATGATGTCGTCCACATTGATCTGCACTAGTAGAATGTCATCGCCTGACTTAATGTTGAACAGAGTGCGATCTACTATCCCCTTCTGAAAACCTTTCTGAAGAAGAAAATTTGATAGGGTATCATACCAAGCCCTGGGTGCTTGTTTTAACTCATACAGAGCTTTTCTGAGTCTATAAATCTGATGTCCCTACTGAAAGCCGAGCGGTTGTTCCACATAGACTTCTTCCTTCAGTACGCCGTTCAGAAACGCTGACTTAACATCCATCTGATATACTTTGAATTTTTGATGTGTTGCATAGGCCAGGAATAGATGAATGGCTTCCAATCTGGCGACTGGACCGAACGTTTCATCAAAATCTATTCCCTTGGCAACAAGTCGAGCTTTGTTTCTTACTATGACGTTGTTTTCATCTCGCTTGTTCTTGAAGACCCACTTGATACCTATTACGTGTTAGTATCTAGGTCTGTCAACAAGCTCCCAAACTTCGTTTCTGACAAACTGGTTCAGCTCCTCTTACATGGCAATAATCCAGTCAGCATCGTTGAGTGCGTCTCTATTGACTGAGGTTCTTCAGTAAACAATAAGTAGGAGTATAGTGCACTTTCTCCTTGACTTAATCTGGATCTTGTCCTTACAGTTGCTGATGGATCTCCAATTATGAGATCAGAAGAGTGAGCGTCTAGCCATGAACGTCTTAGTTTGGCTTCTTCTTCTGAAATTACTTCTATACAGTCAACAGGAGTGTGAGGTATTTCAGTAGTGTTATTCTGTGACTGAAGCAATTCAGTAAGAATGTTAGGATCTATTGAGTTTCCAGGTTCAGGGGCATTTAGCTCAGGAACATTATTCGTTCCCCCTGAGTTGATATTCTCAGTAGAGGTCTCAATTACCACTGGGGCTTCCTCATCGACCATTGTTACCTGATGTTGATAATGTTCAGTAGAATCAACCAGGTCAGCTATATTGATTGCGGGATGGGTCTGAGTTTCTTCTTCGTTTGACTCACCATCCCACCAATGCTGGATCTTTTCAGTTTTGTCAATGTGAGATCATGTAGCTTGCTACTGACATCTTCAGTATTTGTCTGATTAGGTTTCCTGTCTTCAGTAACAAACTCATCAAAAATAACATGAGGGCTCTCTTCCACGCAAAGGGTCCGGTAGTTAAAGACGAAGGCTTTATTGACTCAAGAGTATCCTAAGAACACTCCTTGATCAGATTTGATATCAAAGACCTTTAACTGATCCTTCCCGTTATTGTGGATAAAGCAAGGACATCCAAAAATATGAAAATGAAAAATAGAAGGAATTCTCCCTTTCCATAGTTCGTATGATGTCTTCATGTGTTGCTTTGTAAGTACTGAGCGGTTCTCAGTGTAACAGACGGTGTCAGTAACATCACCCAGTACTTACCAATAAGCTTCAGCTACTCCGAACACCCACTAAACTTCTAGTTTCCCAATACACTTTAAACTCCTAGTTTCTTGATCCATTTTATGTTTCTGGATCAATTTCCGTCAAATTACCATCGATCTTGCTAGTTTTTGGATCAATTTTATGTTCAAAATAAATGACACTTTTGTTCAAAATAATTGATGCTCAAACAAATGATATTTTTTTCAAAATAATTGATAAAATCAATAACGTGAAACATTTGTTCAAAATAATTCTTTCTTCCTAAACAAATAAAAAAAATTATAAAAAAATGACACTTTTTATAAATAATTGATACTCACTCAATAAATGAAACTTTTGTTTAAAATGAATGATACTCAACAAATGACACTTATGTCAGTGATTGTAGTAGCGTTCATAACAAAATAACACTTTTGCTTGAATTAAATGATACTCAACAGTCAGCACTTAATATTTTTGTTCAAAACAAATGACACTTCCATCAGTATTGTGAGCAGATGAAGATTTTTTTAATTAAACCAAGTCTTAGATCCGAGTAAAACTATAGGAACACGGGTCTTGAGTGATCCAAATGCATGTGCATCAGAGTGTACCCTAGTTTTTGTATTCTTAGATTGATGTCATCATGCCAAATAACCGATTGATACAAATTAAATAGTAAAAAACAGTATTATATTATTTTCATGTACCCATGTTTACCTATTTTTTTTTAAGTATTATTAATTTAAATCGATCCTAAAAGGAATCGAATACTAGATCAACTCTAGATCAATCACTTACGCAGAAGTGAGAATACCAACTATACTACATGTTGCCGGTATGTACCCATGTTTACCTATTTGGCACTTTTAGGTACAAAATTAAGTTTAACTATTGCATGGACCCGCAACATGTAATCTGCTGATTTTTTGGTCTTCGGGTTTAGTGACCATATTACTTTATTATATTTAATTTAGGTGGTGTATGGAGGATACAATCAAAAGCCCCATGCTTGCTGCTTAGGTTGCTTAGGTTGCTTAGGTTTTGCTTAAATATTAAGTTTCATTCTCATCATTACTATTTTTAAGATCAAACACCATATTTGTGAACTTTTATTTTCCATTTTTCAATTCATTATTTATAGTTATTTTATGTTTTTAATTCAACTTTAATTTTATAGAACTTATTGAATTCTCATTTATTAGCAAGACATTTGGTTAGCAACATGTAATCGAGTTCCTTCTCGGGATCATGGACAAAATCCAATACTTAATGAGGATTTGAAAATCCACAAATTTTAAATATAATTTTAAAATTAATTTAATATACATAATACAAATACCTTATATGAGACTTATTTATACCAATACCTATTTCTGAGACTCAATAACCAAATGTTCCCTTAGGTATTCCACAAACGAAAAAGTGGCGCATGTATATGTTATTATTGTAGGTACTCTTCGATTAAGTACAATTAAATATTAAAATTATTTTTTTCAATATATAACACACTTACAATTTAAAGTAACAAGCTCTAACTTTGTCCCTTGACCTAATTAATGGGTGAATATTTCATGATGGACTTTCTTTCTGGTACAAATTAAAGGGGATGATGCCTTGGAGTCAAACTCTTCAACTCCCCTAGAAAACTAACTTTTTTGGTCTCTTTCGTGCATTACTCACTTTTTGAAACCCAAAGAAAATTAAAGCTGCTCTATCTAATTAAAGACTCTGACCTAGATCCCTTGATTTGTGTTCGGTAGTTACACAAGGGACCCGCTAGTTTTGCTTTTTTACTTCTTTATTTGGATTATGTGGGCTAGGAACGTAGAATTAACATAGAAAGATATATCTTTGGATGTGACTATAATTGACAACCATTACTATTTTATTTCAAAAGTTGTAGTTGGAACTTTAAAGATGGTTCCCTTAAATAGGATGCAAATAGGAAGTGGTGTCAGACTCAGATCAAAGTATGAGTCTAACTGATACTAAGTCAGTTTGTGAGTGCAGAATAATTTCATAAGATTCTACGTCCACTTTTCTGCATAAACAGATATCAGTACTAAGGATACTCGAAGACAGTCGAGAATAGATCAAATACAAACTATCTAGCAAGCTATCAAACTAACAAACTATCGAACAATCGAAATCAATCAAGTCTATCAATAATATCAGGTTTTATTCAGACTGTTTAACTTAACAAGAGTTTTAGATACTCTTGATTCCAAGATTGTGATATGAAAGATGATCACTTGGAATATGAACACAAAGAAATTTCAAGCAATGCATCACTAAGATACGAAGGCTATCAGCTTGTTCTTGCTTTTGAATGTTGTATATTTTGAGCTCTTTGAAATTTCCTAACCTCTCAAAGATGAGTGGCGTTCTGGATTTATAGAGCATATTTGATGAGTGGTTTTTATAGCATCTCATTGTGTTCTTTTTAAGCTTATTTGCATCATTTTTTACTCATTTTTAGCCCTTGTTTTGCTTGGAATTGTATACTTTCGATGATTTTTGGTTTTGTAGGTTTCTCGCGCGTTTTGAGCATATTTGGTGGTATTTGTCACCAAAATGAAAGAAACCATGACCATTGATACATTGTTGGCAAGAATGGAGTTGTTTAGATGAAGAATGAAGAGGCTTTGAAGCCGGATGTTGAAGAAACTGTATTTCGGAGCTCGTGTAATAAGGCAGTTGGAAAATCGCGTGGAAGACGGCTCTAGCGATCTTAGAATCCGATCTCCACGGTCCGCGCTGTTCTGACCCCAAACTCGAAATTTCCATGGGGTCGGACCGCGGTCCGCCTTTTGTGCTGGACTGCGGTCCGCGTCTGTTTTTGCCCAAATTCGTCTTTTCTCGGCCCGAAACGTATATAAAACCTTTCCGGACTTCTTTCCTACAGACAACACACCATATTTTCGATCTCTTCCACCGTCCAAAGTAGAGAAACACCCAAGGCATCCCTCCGCTGAAGATTCAAGGTGAATAACGAAGACTACAACCGAAGAATCAAATGCGAGGATCAATCTACGAGGTTCTAGGTTGTATAATTCTATCTTAGTTTTGTTTAGGGTTTTTGATACTTATTTTCGAGGGATACTTTTTGCATATCTTGTGATTGTTTTCCTACGAATATGAGTGGCTAAATTCCCTTGTGTGGGGGTTGAGCAGGATCCATGTTTTTGATGAATTGATTCAAACCCTAGTTTTTCAATTAATAAATTATTTTGTTTCTTAATTGTTGAGCCTGCTTTTGATTTTTCTATGATTCTTTAACATGATTGGCCATTATCTTAGATAATTGCAGAGAATATAGGTAATAGGTAATACGGCGGATCATACCCGATTATTTATTTAGACCTGCAATTAAGTGTCTAGATTGTCACCATTGGTTTGGGATAGTTTAGATGGTTCCTTAAATCATTGAGCAAGATATGATCCTTAGCTTCATGATATGATCACTTGATTGACCTTTAGGATTATAAGTTAGAGATCTGCCGCCATCATACGGAATCCCTAGAGCCTTAGTGGATGAACCAACAAAATAAATTCATAAATGCTAGCTAGAGAATGGGAATGAATCGATCATCTTAGGCATAGTGATTTTTAAACCTCCGCACTCTTCATCAAACTTGAAACCACACCTATTAACCCACTTCGCTTTGCTCTTACTTGTTTTTTTTTACTTTCTTACTATTTTAATTCCGTAGTTTAGAATAAACCAAACCCAGTATAGGACCAAGTATATTGTGAAATAATTAGGATAATTAGAACCCAAGTGCATTGCATGAGCTTTTTGAGACGTTGAAACTCGTTCCATACAAAGAAGTCAGAGTGTGAGACAATGTGGAACGCAGGATGTGCGGGCTGTGTACGCAGATGATACTATTAAGGAACTTCCACTGCTTAGACAAGAAATCAAGGAGCCAAAGCGAACACAAGTACAAGTCCCAAAGATTGGCGAGGTCTGTACCATTTGTGATGATCCACAACACTCAATTGCACAATGCCAGTTTAATATCATCCACAGCCAATTTCAAGAAGAAGAAGCTAACTGGGGACAAGGCATAGGACATCAGGAATGGGAGGAGCGAAAGCAATATCGGAGGGCGCAACAAAATTTTGTCCATAAGCAGCAAGAGTACAATCTCAACTATAAGAGTTACCAGAATTATGGAGGAAGGAATACCAATCAGCAACAGAACTTTGGAGGCACATCATCTTCTCGCCCTCCGCCAAAGATTGAGGAAGTTGAACCGAATTCCATTGCCATCTTGCAAGACACTTTAAACTCCTTTATGAAGAGTTCTAGGGAGCAAACGAAGACAGTTACCACTTCGGTCAAGAACGTGGAAGCAACTTCCAAAAATTTGGGGACTCAACTTGGTCAGCTAGCACGGGAAGTCGCTTTGCTTAAAATGCAACAAGGGGAACTACCTTGACAAACACAGCAAGCAAAGGCTATCCACGTATTGAGGAGCGACAAGGATATTGAGAAGCCCGATTATATTACCGATGACGCACCCCTTGATGAAAAAATCAAGCAGGATGGTGTAGTTGAAGAGGATGAAGAAGCCTTGACTGAACAAGCCCAAGGAAAAGAGAAGGATCTTAAAGAAAAACCCGCTTTACACAAGGCGAGTAACCCATACAAGCCTCCTCCACCATTTCGCGGGCGTCTGAAAGGAAGCAAGCAAGATAAGCAATTCTCTACCCTTTTCAATATGCTTTCTAAGTTTAACATCAATCTTCCCCTTTTAGACCTTATCAAGAGTATTCCATGACAATCCAAGTTCTTCAAGGAGCTCATCACCAACAAAAATGATTACGAGCAGAGTACAAATCTTCCTACACTTGAATCAATGGGTGTTGTACTTGATATATCGGTTCTACCGCCCAAGTCAACTCAATAGCATAGTGATTGTTAAACCTCCGCACTCTTCATCAAACTTGAAATCACACCTATTAACCCACTTCGCTTTGCTCTTACTTATTTTTTTTACATTCTTGCTATTTTAATTCTGCAGTTTAGAATAAACCAAACCCAGTATAGAACCAAGTAGATAGTGAAATAATTAGGATAATTAGAACCCAACTAAGTCATTGTCAGATCGACCTCGGGAGTTGCTAGATTAGGTACTATACCGATTCGTGCACTTGCGAGAATTATAATTTGTTCATCAAGAAGCTAGGAAGAGATCTGTTGAACAAGGCTCGGCCTCCTATTGGCTTCGTCCATGCAATGGTCTTCTGCATTGAATGCATGGACACATATTGCGTTTTGCATGCCTCTACATATAAAGTACTGAGATACTGTTATGTCCACAGAGATGGGGCTGACATGGCATTCTTAGATTGGTTAGAGTTGATTTGGTAGTTGTCTTTTCTTTGTTGACCATCTACTTTCAAGTTCGTGCCTCGTACCTCATACTTCAATCAGTTATCGAGATTCTTTAGATAAGACTTTGAATGAAGTATCCGATTTAGTGTTCAGCCAGTCTGAAATTATGCAACTTAACTAAGCCTGACTTAGTTTATTCATCTAAGACTGAACAACGAAACTAACCTGAAAACTATCCTAGTCTGAAAATAATGAGTTATTCGATACATGTTCAAACTAAGTTAAAACTAAGCAATTACACCAGACTGGTTCATATATCAATAGGGGTTTACGATCATTCAAAACCTTTATCATTTCCCAACAATTTTACCCTTTTTTATGCTACCAAAACCTTATACTAACATGAAAATAGACTCAAGTGAAATTCATCCAACATAGGTTTGGAAGTGAATATGTGGGTTAAGGACATTCAGTTTATAATTATAGCTTACATCTTCTGTGTATAAAGCATAAGTAAATGAACACGGACAAAGAGTTATTTTCCTCAGGTCAAAATGACATAGAGAGTTTCCATTGATTAAATCGATTATAGGTACAAAACTTTCTATGCTATAATAGATATTTGTCAGTTCAGCTCTTGGACTAGTTCAACTTTGATTTTGAATTTTCTTTCGAATTCCTCATGGGTCATAGGTGTTTTCTTCAATGTCATCTCGGCTGCAAATCTTTCCTCAATTACATCATTAGGATTTAGCTCATTATCCTAACTTCCTAAGTTTCTGAATCTGATTATATTTTTTGCTTATGTTCGTATAATTCTTTTCAAATCAGGTTTACCTGACCTCATTCTCAATTTTGGCATAGTCTATTCTGCACTCTAGGTTTTCCCTAGCAACATGCGACTTCATAAAACTCGGCTCTGGTCACTTCATATCTTGTTTGGCCTTTTTTTGCTGAGTCCTTGACTAGAATATACAGCTTGAAGGATCAACATCTTATAAACGAGCTTGACCTTTCCCCAAAGTTGCCAGAAATAAAATCGCTTGATGAAGTCCATCTCTTCACCTGCTCCCAGTCATCAGTCAGCACAAGTGAAATCAATCTGTCACACCATGGGTATAGCAGATCATTTTCATTATCAATTTTGATGTAAGATTTGAAATCAAATCAGGTCTACCTGACCTCGTTCTCAATTTTAATGTAAGATTTGAAGATCTCAAAACCCTAGCTGAGTGATGAACCAATATATTGTAATAGATGTATAGCTTAGTTGAACTCAGCTTGTTAGGAGCTCAATAGGCTAGATAGAGTTCAGTAGTTGTTGCTAGTTTTCAGTAGATTTATTCCTCTTGGCAATTGCTAGAGTTAGTGTCTGAAGGCTCAATAGGATTAAGCCGAATCTATTAAATGGGTGTTGTGACTCAATACCGAAGGATCGACCTACATGATAATATTTCAAAGAATGTCAGTAGAGGACCACTTAGTAAGGGTCCACGGTATCAGAGGAAGTCAACTCAAATCAGTTTTAGAGTTTGAACAAGTCTCACCTACCAAATCAACCTCGACCAATATGGAACTAACTGTCGACACTGTACTTATCCTGATATTAAAGGTGCGCTCAAGATGAAAAAGAAAGAATCTCTACAGTGGCATTCTAATGAAGATGGTCGTTTTCCTTGTTGCTTTTGACACGTGGCTAGGTCCCCTCCAACGAACCTATTCAAGGGTCAAGACTATAAATAGAGATTGATCTTCAAGCGTTGAAGACAATCACCGGGAACACAAAGTATTCAAGCAATCAAAGCTCTAGTACACTCAAAGCATACAAAGCGAAGAGCTCTCAAACCGTAGAAATCTGATATAGTTCTTCACTCTAGAGTAACTAGGTTCCCATTCTTTATATTCTAAGCCTTAATTTTTATATCTTAAGCTTAGATACCGAATGAGTTCAACATCGAAGTGTTCTTATTGTAAGAACTCCTTCGAAGTTGGTGAAAATATCAAACCTTGTGTTTGAAACCTTGTAAAGTCACTAAGACTATAACTAGTGATTTGCCCAATGCACGGATCCACTGAGACTTGCTCAATATAATCTATTCAAAATCTCCTGGTAATTCAGGACAATGGACATAGGATCTTGTGTATCCGAACCACTTTAAAAATTGTGCATTGTTATTGTTTTATTGATTATTGTTCATCCTGCACTCCAATTGTTTAAAAAAAATCATAACTCTGGATTTTCACTAAAACATATAAGACAGACAGAAGTATAAACTAAAACAGTTTTTAAGAAATAAACGTTTTTCAGAAGAGACAATCAAAATCGGTCATATACTATTCCGATAACTTCTTGTGCTGAATCGCCTATCAATTGACTTCAGTAAGTGAATCGTGTTCAGTAACTTGAATCACTCTGCCCACGCAATTAGAAAGCTTACTTGGCGAGCTGTATTATTCAGCAAGCAAATTCAGTACAATATAACTTTTTCTGCATTTGAAGTAAAACTTGGACTTATGTGTAGTGCCCCCCCCCCCCGCAGATACACTTGAATACTTGTCTCTGGACTAATAACATCAAACACATTAGATTTCTTGTTTAGAAAACCAACTCATATCTTCTAGTGGAATCATCTATAAATGTTATCTAGTATTCTGCCCCTCCAATAGACTTCATGGGTGCCACACCCCCATAGATCATTGCATACTAACTCGAGTTTTTCTGTCTATATGGTTCTGCCACCTTTTGAGAAACTCTCGTTGTCTGCTTCCCTAATATGCAATTCTCGCATAGATCGACATCAACTAGTTTGAGGCCAGACAACTTCCCTTTTGGACACAACTCTTTCGTCCCCTTCTCACTCATGTGGCAAGTCGAGAGCGCCACAATTTTGCATCGCTTATTGCACCTACAATATCAATGTTTCCTTTCACTCTATCAGTTACATATAGTGTGCTTTCTTTCCTCCCACGAGTTACTACCATAGCTCCCTTCTTGATCTTCCACCTTACATGGCCGGAAGACATCTCATACCCTTTATCATCAAGTTGTCCAATTGATATTAGATTCCTCTTCAAACCAAGAATGCTTATGACTCATCTCAGCCACAGGGTAGATCAGCTTAAAGAAAAGATGGGAATGTCTCCTTTTCCCATGATCTTCAAGGCTTTGTCGTTTGCAAGGTAAACCTCGTCTGCAAGGTAAACCTTTCCAAAATCGCCAGAAGTGTAAACTTCCATTATACTAGAGTTACCACACGAATGGAACAATGCTCTAGAATCTAGCACTCACTGCTCCACAAGGCTTCTCATGGTCAGGACCAACACATCCACATCACACTAGTTCCAATAGTGACCATACTCGTCACAGTTCCCGCACTTGATCGAATCCTTATCAAACTTAAATTTTGTCTTTCCTCCTGTAGACTTCTATCTACCACATTTTGACTTCGACTTTGAATTCAATCTGCCCCAATTATTCGTGTTCAGAACTGACACTGAAGCGATGCTTAACTCTTTCCTGCGCTTCCTCACTCATGATCAGATCTCTCACTTCCGTCAAACTTCAAATTCCCTTTATTTGTCGATGCACTTTTAGCAGTAACCATGCCAATCCAGCTTTCAGGTAAAGAAGACAAAAAAATTAGGGCTTGAACCTCATTGTCGAAGATGATCTCGACAACACTTAGTTGTTTTGTAATCATGATGAACTCGTTCAGATGGCCGCCACCATAGTATTTTCTGATATCAAATGAACCTTGTTAGCTGTAGATGGTTTCTAATACATATTCGATAAAATCTCTACCATATACTTTGTGGTCTTATAATTTTTTGTTATGATGAAAGACTTTCTTGGACAACGACAAATGAATCGCGCTCATCGCGTTTCTGTCCAACATCTTCCACTCATCCTCCTTCCTATCTGCTGGTTTGTTGCGTAGGGGTTGATACAAATCTTACCGTACAGGTAGTCCTCAATCTACATCCTCCATAACCTATAATTTTTTCCATTAAACATCTCCTTGAGTGCTTTTGCTTCGGACATCATATCTCCTTCTTTCGACCCAAAGCTCTAATACCAATTATAGAACATAATGCGGAAAAAATAACGAGGTGCAAATGAAAACAAGAAAAGAACACGAGAATTGTTTACCCATATCGTCTTTCGACTACGGCTGGGGGCGCCACTAAGCTAGTATTACGCACTATGATATTCAGATAGTGGTGGAAGAAAATAAGACTATTTATAGAAGAAAATTAGTCCTACTAGTATTCGGGCCTTAGGAATATGATCCTAGGCCTAAAGACTAATTCTCGGATAAAGATCTTGAACAACGAAGGAGTCTATCTATTTATAAGTGAAATTAATGATGTTTTTCATTAGTTCTCCAATGTGAGGGGTGGGGATCTTCTATCCCACTCTATATCCCACTACATGTCCCACCCCTTAAGATGAGGACATGTGCCCTTTTAACCTAACTTCATGTTTCCATCTAACTCTTAGTTGAGTCAACCTTGAGAGTGAGACATGTAGTGGGATATAGAGTGAGATAGAAGATCCTCATCCCAATGTGAGATAGTATCCAATTTTATTATAAATGATTGGAATCATGAATATTATGGTCGGATAGCTAAAACATTCAGACTTTATACTCAAACTCAAAGCTTAGAACTTCGAGCCGTAAGTTTACAATGTCAATTATTAGACCATCCAGCATATAATAAATTAAAAAACCTTTATGAAGGGTAAAATTGGTTTTACCATAAAAAGTGGCTTCTCTCTGTAAACAAAAAATTAAAAAGTGAGAACTCATTTAACTGTTTTTAGTTTGGTAGTTAAGGCCATAATTGGTATGGGTGGGTCTTGGTTATTAGAAAAAGAAAGTAATCACAATTATAGCAGTGTCACAATCCCGCGCACGCCTCACGGACACAAATTCAATTAGCCTCCATCTACTGGGCCCACGCTCCGTTTATTATTCACTTCCTATCTAATGGTCAAATTAATCAATTCCCAAACTGCAACTTACCTTAACTAATCACTCGCATACAGTACACTAGTCTTATATATAGCGCTTTTTATAGTTTAATATATAAGATGAATTTCAATTTTATATGAGCAACTTTAGTAATACTCTCTCCGTTCAATTAGTAGTGTTTTATATTATCGAAATGGGTGTCCCGTTAGTAATATTTTATTTTTAAAAATAGTAAAGAATATCTAGCAAGAAATTATTGTCCAAAAATCAAACAACATACACCACACAATTTGATTTTTTCTATCCCCGTGCCCGAAAGAAACCAAACACTACTAATGAGATGGAGAGAATATACAATTAGCTGATTGCAAATTCCACAATCATGGAGGATTCACCTCCTAGATTTCTCTACATTACACAAGAATTATGATTATAAATAGTATTTGTTGGGTGATGACTATATCCTCAGCAGTATTAGATGTAGTGGGAAATGATTCTATCTTCTGTACTGACCGATACTCAGTAGCCTTGTGCTCTGAATTAGTCTGAAGATTTGAAGATCCCAAAACCCTATCTTGATCGGTGAACCTTTAAGTTGTAACCTATTTTTGTCTCTGAGGTTTCAGACTCAGTAGACCCTCTGCTCTGGTTCAGGCATTCAATTGCTTATCCGCCTCAGCACCAGAAGTAGAAGACTCAGTAAATACTGGACTCAGCAGGAGCAGTATACTGAATGGAGTCAGTGAAACTGAACTCAGCAGAAGTAGTTCACTGTACTCAGAGTTGATCTTCGGTAAAGCAGACTCAGCAGGAGTTCACTACTGAATCAAAGACCAGACTTAGCAACGGCCAGACAGTCGTCTGAACTGTCAGATCTTTCAAAGACAATCAGCATAGTCAAGTACGAGGAAGAGAGAAGTGAGCTTCAAATCTCCTTGAAGTCTGTTCTGTCTCAACCACTTTCTGAACCTCGACCAATGACAAGTAGACACCTGTCCTACACCTACTAAAGCTTCAAGTCAACAACTTTCCGGAAAAGAGGGAAAAGACTGTGCAAATGCTACCAAATAGCCGTTAGCTACCCAAAAGAGAGAGACAAAGGATCATCATCTCCAACGGATCTTTCCTAGTCTCTTCTCTATAAATAGAGGGATAAATCAAATTTGAAGGTCACGGAAAAAATGAGTGCGAACATACGAGAAACGAAAGAAAAAGAAAAACCGTATACACAGAGCATTCAAACGAGCAAACTCGAAAAGCCTAAGTTCTCCACAAGAAGTTTGAACAATTCATCTCCGGTGAAGAACTATATTCTAGCTCTTAGGGAACCAATTTGAACATTTAAATACAGCCTCTAGTATCCAAACGACGATACACGAACCCAAAATCATACTCAACTATTCGTCGTTCTAGAAGCCACTTCATTGTTCCGTATCCCTCTAACCTAAGCTCAATAGAATATATTCATAGCTTAGACGAAGGAGTTCATCTTTGAACTGTTCTTTATTGTAAAGAACTCCTTCATAGTTGGAGAGTTTTTCAAACACTCAGTTTGATAACCTTGTAAACTGAGACTTGCTTAGTATAAATATCAAGGCCAGAGTTTGTCCAGCGTACAAACTAACTGAGACTACCTCAGTGTAATAAATAGCTTCCTGATCATTCGGGACAGTGGACGTAGGATTTTTGTGTCCGAACCACTTTAAAAATCTCTGTGTCGTGTGTTCTGTTGCTTTTTCACTCTTGCATTGATTTAACTGTTCATACTGAAAAGCTTTCTTAAATCATTCAACTGAGTTTCAGCAAACTTAACTGATTGCACTAATCTACTGAAACTGTTTTATTAAAAATCGTTTTCCAACTCAACTGAATTGGGCCTACACTATTCCGCACCACTGAACTCTATCTGCAAGATATTGAATTCTGACTCTCAGTCAGCTAGCAGATCTCAGTAGAGTCAGTCACTCTGCCAACACGATTCAGAACAGCTTATCTGGTCTGCTGAACCTGTTCAGCACGACACTATCCTGAAAAAGGACTGTTTGTGTTTAAGTTGAGAAATGGGTTTTCAGGTGTATTCACCCCCCCCCCCCCTCTACACCTCAACGTAGTCTCTGGACCAACAGTATTTGCTATATGTAGCGGGATACGGTTGACCATCAACATTCTTACTTTTTGTAGTTTTTCTTTCCTATACTTTGATGTCATCGTTTAAGTGACCATCAAAGTTGAATGTATCCCATGATGAAAAGGTAAATAAATAGAAATCTACAAAAATATATACAAAAGTTACTCGGGCATACATAAACTAGAGGTGAATTCAAAGGGTAAGAGTGGGAGCTGCATGGAGCATAATAGTGTAATAATATTGGTGTTGGTTCAGGGATGAGACTTGAAGTGTAGTGGAGTGAACATACCTGAGTTTAATTTTCAAACTTAAACGTGGAAGTCAGTATAGTACTGAGTTTACTTAGGGTGTTTGGAGTAGCTGAAGTTTATTGATAAGTGTTGAAAGCTGCTGAAAACAATTTATTTGAAAATCAGTTAGTGTTTGGAAATAAGTGTTGAAAGCTGTTGAAATTAGGGAAAATAGTGTTTGGGAATACTGCTGATAGAAATAGTTTATTGTTATTTTTTTTTAAATGTTTGTTTTGCCCTTAGTATTACTAATTATTATTTATAATAAATAATAAAATTCAAAAATAATTGTTATTCAATATTTATTTTTTGCTTACAATTTCAATCTAATACTATAAAATACTAAATTAATCTAAATATTATATATTATAAAATTGTATCATAATAAATATAGTATACAATTATATGTTAAATACTATTTATTTGTATAAATTCATCATACAAACAAAATACATAAAAATTCCTCCATAAATTTTATGAAGAATTGAGAGAGAGAGAAGAGAAGAGACGGGGCGAATGTGATAAAAATTTATTCTCACAAAGTATTAGGGTTAGGGATAGTTCTGGAATTAGATAAAATTATTAGGGGTAGTTTGGTCCGAAAAAACATAAGCTATAAGCTGAAAGCTAGAAGTTGGGGTGGCGCAGCTTCAGCTGATTCTCTATTTTCGACCCAATTTTAGAGAATCTCAGCTTTAAGCTGGGAGTCCCAAACACCCCCACACCAGCTGAAAGTTGAAGGAGCTTACAAAAAACTGTTCCAAACACCTGCTTAGATTCAGTTTGTCAGATAAGCTTCCTAATCGCTTTGGCAAAGTGGCACTGTCTACTGAGTACTGTTAACAGATTGATGCAAGTTCACAAGAGATTCAGTGTAAGTAAGTGTCAAGTGTGTAGACCTAACTTTTGTAGTCTCGTTTGAAAAACGTTAGTTTTCTAACAATTTCAATTTATGCTTGTGCGTATTTTAAATTTACTGTAAATCATCTCTACTGAAAACGAACAATTAGTCTACTGAGCTGAACAAAACGGAATCATCTATTACATTATATAGGTTCATCATCATCTAAGGTTTTGGGATCATACAAATTTTAAATCATCACGAACAATTATCACCCGTAAAATTTATTCAAAGAACCTAATACAGAACATAACTAGCGCATTAGAAAATTATGAATTCTGATTTATGTGTTTTGCATAACCGTATATGTCACTCATATGTCCTATTTTGTTACATTAAAAGTTTTTATTAAGAACCTACATACATTATTCTAATATGCTAATAATTAAGTAGAACATGCAGGGGATCCACCTTCCATGCCTCCAAAACTCAATACCACAATTCAACTTCATTTGTAACTTTTTTTGCTTTGGTGCCAAAAAAAAAAAAAAATTATTAGGTCTGCAACAAAATTAAAGAAACTAAAATAATAATGACGATAGATACAAACAAATAAATAAAATTGCGACGGGTTGTTAAGGTGATGAATGAATGGCTGAATTTAACTGCAAGTCAAATCCAAGCTAGAGCATATATCACCTACAATTAATAAATGAATTAATGTCAAACAAATAAATCAAATCCAATATATTCGAATCGCTGGAACTTCATTTCTTGCCCAAAAATTTAAAAAGTATTGCAGGCAATATAACATCAACTTGATTTCGTATCTTCAATTTAGTTTTTTCTGTAGTTGGGCACATCATAGATTTTCATTTCTTTATAAAAACATCAAGCACTCCCATTTGCACTCGCACTCGTGTCTCCACTCCATTAAGACCAAAAAGAAGAGAGAGGGAGAGAACTGCGCCCGCCTGCCCTGCATGATCGACTAAGTTATTGTCGACCCAAAAGCACAAGCATATTTATAGCTACAAAATAATGCTTTGTCTCTCTTGTAAAACTTCTATATATAGCTACAAAACGATGCTTTGATTTCTAAGGACACTTAGAGAATATAGAGTATCCGTATAGCTATTACAGAGAGAGAGAGACAGAGATGAAGGAGAGCAGCAGTAGAAAACAAGGAGCGGCCTCGCCATGCGCTGCTTGCAAGCTCCTTAGGCGGCGCTGCGCGGAGGACTGTGTCTTTGCGCCTTACTTTCCGGCCGACGAGCCGCACAAGTTCGCAAGCGTGCATAAAGTGTTCGGTGCTAGCAATGTCAACAAGATGCTCCAGGTGAAATTTAATATTTCATTAAATTTTTAATTTATTCAACTTGTGGGTTGAGGCTACGATCAGCACTAAATTGTGTGATAATTAATGTTTTATTCATTTAAAAGAGAGATATTTCAAGATTACTAATTCGAATTTGAGAGTTATGTTTACTTATTTATTAACATTTTGAGAGGTTTGAATAAAGGTTGGCTTTGTATATAAGTCCCGAAAAATATTAAACGACATAAAAGTAAGGGAATTATTTTATGTTTAGGAATAACAAATTTAAACAGTACCAATATTTGTAGATCGTATTTCTCACATAATTAGTCTCATATATTTTATTCTTTTGCATGATTTGCAGTATATTATATACAAATTGCGAAATTTTATATATATGTTTTTTTAAAAAATAAAAAGTAATTGCAATAGATTATGTTGTCTAGGTATACCTTGTCAGCAAAACAAAGCACTATCGGTTCTAGAAAAGAAAAGAAACATTATCATTACAAATAAAAAAGATCTCTTCATGCTAATGTTCTTTTAGGCCCACACTTATTCAATATTTCAAATTCATGGCAGTTATATTATAACTAACATTCTCGTGTAGCAAATATTTCAAAAAGCAATACCAAAAATGGCCACCTCTTTCTCAGTTATATAATTTATACTCCTTCCCTCCCGCTGTTTGCAGTTTATTTTTTATCGGCACGGAAATTAAGAAGGTGGTGTTATGTGATATAAATTATTTGTTATTTTTTTTAGTTAAATTGGCCCGCATATTCTTGGCTTTTTTTCAAAATGAGTCAGGATGATTTAAATAAGAAAACGAGTCACTTTTTACAGGACAGATGAATTAATAAATATTAAATTAGTCGATCCTATTGGTCAAGTATTTTGGAATTCCATAACATGCAAATGGTTCATTTATTTAATTTTGCGAATATGAAATTCTTATCTTACATTTATAACCTTACACTGAACGATATTGATAGCGTGTATAAATTAAACAATATTCTACTTGCCTCTTGATAGTGATATATTAACAAATGCCTTGTAAGCAAAATTGCTTCTTATCAAAAGTTAAATCGATGTCACTCTCTACATGAAATGTCTAGATACATTTTTTTAGTTAAAGATTGTTGTGACTGTGATTTTAAAAATAATGGTACTCGTAGAACCCGAACATGTGATTTCGTCTGTCATTTGGTCAACAGATTATAACAGTTAGTCTATGGCAAAGTTTCTGCTAATTCATCATTTAGTTTAACTAATCCTGCTTTTACAATTGAGTCTGATTTTTCTCCGACAAAGTCATAAAGCAACAAATTAGGTCTCCCATTCCAAAGTATGTTGGCGTAATAGTTGTTTAGACTTTATAGTTATATCATTTTTTTTTTCTATGTTAGGAATAAAAATGTATGAGTAGCTGCACCTACAAGTACTATCTTTAACATACATTGTTATTTTAATTAAAAATCCCACAAAATTGCAACTAAAAACATATTCATATATGAGGGAGTACATGTTAGTAGTGAATTTATTAAATTTTCTTCACATATAAAATGCAGGAATTGCCCGAACATCAAAGGGGCGATGCGGTGAGCTCGATGGTGTACGAAGCAAATGCGCGGGTTAGGGATCCGGTTTACGGATGCGTGGGGGCGATATCATCCCTGCAGCAGCAGATAGACGCATTGCAAACTCAGCTTGCGCTCGCACAAGCTGAGGTTGTGCACATGCGCATGCGCCAATACTCATCCACCTCTACCTCCCCAGACAACGCCGCCTCTCCCTCCAGTACCAGAGGGAGAAGGTCTCGTCACCCCAAGTCATGTTATAACATGGACATGCCCAACATGGATGATTCCTTCTGGCCTTAATCTATCCATGCTTCCTATATATACATATATTAATTATTGGCTTCTCTTTCTTGTTTGTTTTGTGGCCTATCAATTTCTTACTTTTTTTTTCTTCTTTTTAATTTGTTTTTGGCTTTCTTACATACATCTTACCTGACCGGCCAGGATGATGATGGATGGTCGGAGTCGGAGTGGTTAACAATATTGTAAATGTAAAAGAAAAAAGAAACATTCAATGATGAGGTATAATTGGTATAGCTATGCATGTGGAGTTGATTATTTTGCGAATGTTTTGCAGTGTCTTGTTCTTTAGATTATACTTAATTTAATCATCACGGTTAATGTTTGATATGCCGTTTTACGTTTCTTTCTTAATTATGATGTTTAAGAGCATAACACATTTGCTCCATCACCAAATGTAATGTTTGTTGTCTTTAATTCCAGTCAATTCATTAGATAGGTCAATCACATGCGAACTTGGGCTATGCATAAGAATTATGAATCAATTTGTACCATTCATTTATTAATTGGATGGCTTAAATGGTTATATTCTAAAAGATCTTGTGACACATTTATATCTATATCTATATATATATTTTATACATAAAGATAAAAATGTAAAATTGCAAATTTTACGTATAAAACATATAAAAATAATATATAAACAATATAGAAATTATGCATCAGTTCGTAGTTTTTACCTAAATCTGGATTTCAACCAGATAGATATTCACACCATCTATGTGTCTATTACATCATAAGTAGTACATGTTTTATAACTTGTTTAAATATATTTTTACCACTCTCACTTTTTTTTGAAGTATGAACTAAAGTCTGTTAGAGCAAATGTAGAAATTCAATGTGGCAAATTGTCGGCAACAAGAAATTCAACGCTCAGTATCATATTTTTAGATACACAGGATTAGGGTGTATTGTATTAATTGTCGTGTGTGGAGGACTTAAACTAGCAATTAACAACCAACCCGCCGCCGCCTACAATTTTTATTAACTACCAGACCACATTAATATTCTCGGACATTGCCTATTACACTGAAGATAGGAGTAGCACATTATAGTTTGCTATTATCCAAAAACAAACCCTTCAAATAGAAAAAATTGTAAGTGTAATATCTTCTTTTTCCTGTGCAGATTGACCTTTTTCTGCGAAATTTTTGGAGCTTCTTTACTTTGCAGATGATTTGATTAAGAATTTCAGTTTATAGCTCCTTTAATTTGGATTTAGAATGTAATGTGTAGTTGGTATTCAGGTTCGATTTGCTGTTTTATTTGATTTTCAAGTACGAATTACTGGTTATTTCTTGAGATCATTGATTTTTTTTCCCTTTCCCCCATTTCTTGTTCAAACCATCGATCCTAGGGTTTGTAGTTCGTTAATGGGACTGTTATGTTTAAGTTTACGTGATTCACTTTGTATTGATTTGTCATTCACTTTCACATTATAACTGATACACTTGAATAGAGCGGCCCTTTTATTTGCTGTCCTTCCAAATTTTGCAGCTTCGAGTAGTAATTCTGCATTTTGCAGCTTATGAGATGAGCAAGGCGATAGTAAAGGCAAAAAAAAATATGACTAAATTTTACTGAAGTTCCATTTTGGATCAAGTTTCTGTGTTGTCACCAAACCTTGTCAAGTCCAAAGGAAGTGGTAGTCGATTGCAGTCCAGGAAAGAAGCTGCATTAAGGAAAACAAGCAAACCCACTAGGAAGTGTAGTACATGCCAAAATATGACTAACCACGATGCTTGCAATTGCCCTCAATCAAGCACTTCTGAATAGTGAAATTGGATGTTGTTTATGATCGGAGATAGTTTACTTTTCCTTTCTTGTTATTTATGAATCTTTTGAAAGATTCGGAGGACGATATACTTGCGTCCTTGGATAGCTTCTGATTCTTGCTCTTGTTTCGAGCTTCCGGACTGTGTCTCGACTCTTTCTTTCCTCCGCATGGGCAGAGAGCTCTGAAGGAAATGAATAAAACTTCTTTTTTCTCACATTCACACATTCTCTGTGAATATAATTGTGACCCATTAGTAATATATTGCTAATGGGCTTCCAATAAAATAATATCAGTCCATAATATAATTAATAATAATTGGACCACTTAGTTATCATTTAATTGGTCCACCCAATTAATTCGAGATTAATAGTTTCCATATTATTAATGTTGGTCCCGAGTGTACGGTCAGGTGTAGAGGGGGGGGGGGTGAATACACCTGATTCGATTTCTCAACTTCGAACTCGAACAGTCCTATTCAGGATGGTGTCCGATCGAAATCAGTTCGGCGGACCGCATACAACCGTTACGAATCGAGTTAAAGGCTAAGAGTACTTGACTCACCGAGATCCGCTAACCGACTAGGTCGAATTCGGTATCTACGGTAAGAGTTCGGTGCGCGGAATAGTGTAGGCCCAAATCGGTTTTTTGTGAGAAAACGTTTTAAGTCTCGGTTCGGTAGATTAAAAGTTCGGTATCTTTGAGACAGGTTGATTGATTTTAAATATGATGTTCGGTATGAATAGTAAAATCAATGCAACGATTAAGAAAGCGATAAGAGACACAGGGATTTTTAAAGTGGTTCGGATATCGCTCAAATCCTACGTCCACTGTCCCGAATGATCGGGAGGCTATTTATTATCCCGAGTTAGTCTCGGTCGGCTTGCACACCGGGCAAAGCCGCGTCTTGGTTTTTATACGATCCAAGTCTCGGTTACAACACTATCAAACTTAAAGTGTTTGACAAACTTCTCCAACAGTGAAGGAGTCCTTATACAATAAGGATTGGGTTCAAATGTGAACTCCTTCGTCTAAGCTATAGATAAGAACGGTTGAGCTTAGGGTTAGAGGGATAGGGAATATGAGAGAGTAGCTTCTAGATCGACGAACAGCTGAAGGTAAGCTATAAGTTCGTGTAACGTCGATTGGATACTAGAGGCTTTATATGTTGGTTTAGCTTGATTCCCTAAGAGCTAGAATGTAGTCTTTCGCTGGAGATTGTTCTTCGAGTTCTTGCTAAGACTTTGTTCTTTGGAATTCGCTCTTTTTCGCGCTCTCTCTTGTTCTTAGTTTCTTTAGTGCTTCAAATCTTGAATGATCCCTCTATTTATAGAGCAGAGATTGAAATAGATCCGTTGGAGACGATCTTCTTCTCTCTCTCTCTCTTTTTGGTAGCAAACGGCTCTTTTGGTGTAGGCAACAGTGTACTTTCCCACCTTTTTAGGTAAAAGGTTGACTGCAGCTTTAGCAGGTGAGGAGACACGTGTATGCTTGTCATTCGTTGAGGTGGATGGAGTGGTTGAGACAAGACAAACTTCGAGACGGTCCAAGCCGACTTCTCTCTTCCTCGTACATGACAATGCTGATTGTCTTTCAAAAGATTCCGACAGATCCCGAAGACTATCCGCCGTTGCTTGAGTCCGACCTTGTATTCGATAGATAGACTGCCGAGATAAGTCTATCGATGATCGGCTACGAGTCCAGTGAACTACTCTCGCCGAGTTCGGTTCAATCGACTCTCTCGCATATCTTGCTCTGCCGAGTCCAAGATCACCGAGTCTTCCTTGGTGTTGCCGAGGCAAATAAGCTGCCGAGCGCCTTGACCGGAGCAGAGTGTCTACCGAGTCCGAAACCTCGAGACAAAACAGATACAAGGGAGTGGTTCATCATTCGGATAGGGTTTTGGGATCTTCAAATCATCGAGGCAGTACAGAGCACAAGGCTACCGAGCTTAAGATCGATGTCTAAGACCGAATCATTTCCCACCTGAGTGAAACAAGGCTTGAGGATGGAATCATCACCCAACAATTTCCCCCTATTTGATGATGCCAAAACCTATCATCTATGTCCTATCAACTATGCTAAACACTAACTTACTCGAAAACGAGCTCCTTACAAATATTACAAGTAGGATCAGTGGAGTTGTCTGGTAAGTGCTAGACTACTGAGGGAGACAGGGCAGAACAATTTCCCCCTTTACAATAATTTCCCCCATGCAACAATTTCCCCCTAAGAGAAATAATAACTCTTCGAAAGTCTAGTCTATCAGAGTTCTAACCGAGCAAAAACTGATAAGTAAATAAACAAAGTGTGTGTGTGTCAGTGATCACTTCAGTGATTCTGAGTGTTAAAGCATAAAGCAAACACGGCTATTTAGACAACAAGTAGTTGTCAGAGCCAAAAGAAGATTTGTATATATATGATAAATAGTTCAGTACATTACAAATCTTGCTAAGCTAAAAGGAGAACTAAGAAGGAGAGCCCTTAAACTGCTGAATCCTATTCATGAAACCTTGGGATTTATCTTCAGGCAGTGGGACTCCATACATTCTGAACGTGTTCTTCCTCAGCTTCAGGTATTCGGCGAAGTCTGCTAGATCATCTTGTTCTAGACCTCGTTCAACGCAAAGATTCTTCACTTCTTGTTCAATCATTCCGAGATGTACTTGAGTCGTCTTGTCTTACGGGTGGAGGAATGATCCTTGCTTCGAGAACGCCGACTACTACCCCTTCGATTCTTGCTCGTGCATATATGGGTAAAGATCAGGTTCAGTAATGGTCATCCACTCGACATAGGCATCAGCCTTAGACATTTCAGGCCAGAATCGCCAGAAATAATTTCTCTTGATAGACTCTATCTTGGCCGATTCCCATCTCTGATTGAATTGAATAGGCATCCATTCGTCTGATCTCGGCCATCTATGTGTTTTCAGATCGTTTGGCTTCCTGAACCTTCTGTATCGATAAGGAATGTCAGCTTTCGAAGGAACTCTCGGCTGGCCTCTTGTTCGATGCGCTTCTCGAGTGCCTCAAGGTCTGCCAAATGTATCCTCTGTCTAGCTTCCTCTCCTCTGTAGAGATATCTATCCATCTGAGCAAAGATTTCTTCAATTTCTGCATCTTGCTCTTGAGGCTTCTGAGGAGCTTGTTACGATTCGAGCGGGGTACTAGATCTAGATTTTGATGTACCACCGCCTTTCGGTACTCTTCTGCTCTTGCTCCTTGTCTTTTTCTCTCGTCCTCTTCATCCGTTATGATGAGCTTTCTCGGAGGCGATCTAGCGGTTCTCTTTCCTCCTCTCGGATGGGGCTTTAGCCTTTCCTTTGGCAAGCTTAGACTTTGGCTTGTTAGGCCGCTTCGGCCTCTGCAATTTCTACGCGCCTTCTCATCCGCAGCCTATTTGGGCTTCCTCCTCGGCCAGATATGTATCTTAATCTCTTTGCTTTGGAGGGGTTGGAATTTTAAGCTTCTGTTTGCCCTTGCCTTCTTGAACTGGTGGTGGAAGAGGAGCCTCTTCTTCTTCTGAGTCCTCCACCGCCTGTTCAGCATACTCAGCAACCTCCTTAATAATGTCTTTGGGAGTCTGGGTTGCCTGAGTAGTCTGCTGGGGTCCTGAGCCACTTGGGCCAGTTTCAGCTGTGCTCGCAGCCGAAAACACCCTAGGCCTCACCCTTCTGAGTCTGAGTCTGAGTCTTGGATGACTTCAGTGTAGCTTCCCCCTTTTTGGCATCATCAATGAACACCGGGGTAGGGACTAGGACTGACTTCTTCAGACTTTTGTAGGAGGTTGACAGCTCATCAAGACGATGGTGGAGCTTAGTCAGAGCCTCATGCAACTCGTTCCTCTCCATGGTAAGGTCTTCCTTGTACTGCTTGTGAGAGAGGTCAGCTGCTTCCTTGAAGTCTTTCAGCTTCTCAGTGATCTTGTCTTCCAAGGCCAGTTGGATATTCTCAAGTCTTTGTTCAGTGGCCTCGGATTGTTCAGTGATAGCGTCAGTATGAGCCAGTTTAGAAGCCAAAAATTCATCAAGTAGCTTGGCTTGGCTCTCCTGAAAGATCTTGAGCTGAGCTTCGAATTTGACTTGTTGCTCGAGCCAACGCTTCGAAATAAGCGCGGAAACATCGGGGGCGGCCGATGAAGAGACGAAAGACTTCAGCCCTCGAAGTTCTTTAGTCGTGGCTTGAGCGATGCCTTCCATGTCCTATGGATAGCCTTCGCAAGATCTCGATTTTTGATCCCTTGAGCAGTTAGGGCTTTTGCCACTGATCGAGATCTCTTTGCGGTCTGGCTGGGCGCTGCTTCGAAAGTCGACTTTAGCAAGAGCTGAGCAGGCTCTGCTGAGGACGAAGCACCAGCCTTGGACTTCTTAGGACCAAGGATACCGAGAGGAATATCAGGAATGTCAGCATGTGTATCCTTGTCCTGGAGTGATCCCTTATCAGGTTGTCCAGGGCCTGAATCCTTGGGTGGGTCCTGGTCGTCATGATCTGACCCATCTGAGGGTGCTGAGCCTTCTGCTTGTTTGTCATGTATCATCGCAAGCATAGCGGCCCTCAGATTCTCCATGGTGCTGAGGTCAGCAGGCTCTGAGTAGCCTATTTGCTGCCTCAACTTCATCTCTTCTTCATGGAGTTGCTGACAGGTGTAGTGGAGAACAAGGCGAAGTAGATGCGGCCACTCCTGAAAGCGAAGAAGCATGTGGAGCCTTGCTGTTTTGGCAATGATCATCAAGTCTGAATGATCAGCAAGCTCTAGTATCTGTTGAAAGATCTCACGGGAGGCTCGAGATAAGATCATTGAAGCTTCCATCCCGATTGATTCACCTTCAGATGCAGTCTCAGACTCCAAGTCTATGTGTGAAGTCTGCTCTTCAGTTGGAGGGACTGAGCTGAGTGGAGGGACAGAAAGGGGGCTGTCTAGGCGCTGAATATCTGCGCTCTGAGCTTCAGAAGCATCCCCTTGGTCCCTTTCAATGGAAACGATCTTCTCCACTGACTGAGTCTTCTCAGAAGACTCGGACTCATCAACCAGCTGCAGGGGCTGAGTAGTCTTCTCAGGAGTCTGTTCAGCAGGCACTTCTGGAACCTCCTCAGTAGCTGGCACCTCAACGGCTTTCTTCAGTTTCTTTGCCGGTGCCTTAGGAGTTTTACCGGGAGGGGTTCTTTTCTTTGTAGGCGTAGCCTGCTGAGACTTTGATTGCGGAGAGACTGCTGAGGGTCCTGACCCTATCTGCTGAAGCGGCTACGTCTTGTTGTTGTGAAATCCGACCTTCTTCACATTGAAGTACTCCTTGTCACTGTAGGTGATAGGCTCAGATCCACATAAATCTTCGATCATGATGGACAGTTTGAGTCCATACAACAATTTTCCCTTTGCGCTCAGCATGTTCGATGCCTTGTCGAACTTAGCAGCCTGAGCCATGAATTCTCAGAGAAAGAACTCCGTCCAATTTATCTGGGCTCGGTCGTATATGGCCATCATCATCCGAATCTTAGGCCTCGACACTGGTCAAACGACCACGCTTGGCTTGTCGGTGAGCTGCGTCACTATATAAGCAAGTGCCACGAACCGAGGCAACATGTCTGTTCTTCGAAAAAGCACTACGAAAGTAGTGGGCTTTCCACAGAAGACGGTAAGATATTCATCAACTCGGTCGTCTCTGTACCCGACTGTGCTGGTCCCTTCGGAGGGCAGATCAAAACTCCGCTTCAAAGCATCCTTGATGGATATCTGCTTCAGCTCCGTAGTGGCGTTTTGGACAGAATGGGCAACAAATCTCGCCACTATGTCTCCAGACACTGCGTCTGAATTCAAGTACAGCTCTGCATCTCGTCTCGGGAGGAAGAACGAAGGCCTCCTAGACGAAATTTCTCCGGCCACGACTCGCGCGAGCCGAGAATATATCGTCCATGTACTCCGGATCGCATGAATAGAAATCCATGGTGGGTTCAAACCACACGCGATCCTTCTCCGAATGTTCTCGCATATCCGCTGGAGATATCATAGAGATATTGGTTTCCGCCATTGTACCTGTTACATGAAGTTGTTATCAGTATCGATTTTTAAATAAAACTTTTTATATATGATACTAATCAATAATGATCAACACATAAGTAACTTCATGTAGGCATACCGAGAATTTGATCGAGGTGAAAGTAAGCAAATGAGGGTTTTTGCACAAAGGTATTCTCAGATTTTTCGGAGGTAAGATATGATCGAAATGTTAAGTGCGAATATGGCGGTTCTTAAGATTTGATCGAAATATGTACATATCTAGAAGATGAACAGTTATCGATCTAAGGCTGAGTTTAAACCTACTTTATGAGATGGACGGTTAAGATTCAATATTATAAAAGGTAATGATCACAAAATCCGTCTAAGTCAATGCAAGTTGTAAACATGCCTAAAGAGTAACTATGATAAGACATGCATTTAATGCGCACAGAGTTCAGCAAAGTTGTGCATAGAATGTCGTGTATTAAATGTAATCTGTTATCAATAAATGACAAACTAAGAGATATTTAAATCATGCTGAATCTCCATAATAAATGCTTATCATTGTTGCATTAGATACTATAGAGTAGAGATACGCAAACCTGTCAGCTGAACATAGTAGTCAGCTGATACCTCGTACTGAACTTACTCAGTACTGAGAGTGATCATTCCCCCTCACTGGAATGTTCCTCTCCTGAAACCTTATTACTGACTGGGGTCAGTAGGGTCCAGCAGACCTAGCTCTACCGAAAGTTCTCCGAATCCGGATTCGGCTAGAGGCTTGGTCGTATATCGGCCCTTTGTTTGTCAGTATGGATCTTTTCCATTCTGATATCCTTCTTTTCGACATGGTCACGAATGAAGTATGTCTGATGTCCACGTGCTTGCATCTCGTGTGAAGAACAGGATTCTGAGTGATTGCAATAGCACTGGTACTGTCGCAGAAGATCGGCACTTCATTCTGAATGACGTCATAGTCTCTCAGCTGCTGTCTCAGCCAAAGGATTTGGGCGCAACAACTTCCAACAGACCTATGTATTCGGCTTCGGTAGTCGACGTGGCCACTGAGTGCTGTTTCTTTGAAAACTATGAGATCAGCTTGCTGCCTAGGAACTGACACGTTCCTGAAGTTGATTTTCGGTCGATTCTACATCCTGCATAGTCAGCATCAGAATGACCAGTTAGTTCAATATTATCATCAGCTGGATACCACAAACCCATGTCAGGTGTTCCTTGTAGATAACGGAGAATCTTCTTTGCTGAGTCCATATGACTCTGCTTGGGATTCGCCTGAAATCGAGCACAGACACCTACAGCATAAGTTATGTCAGGACGAGTAGCTGTTAGATATAATAAAGAACCAATTATAGCACGGTATTCAGTTTGGTCTACTGATACTCCCTCTTTATCAAGATCTATCTTCATATTCGTGTTCATCGGGATCTTGATTGATTTGCCGGACGTGCAGCTGAATCTTTTGATGAGGTCTCGAGTGTATTTGCCTTGGTTGATGAACGTTCCCTTTTCAGATTGCTTGACTTGATAACCAAGAAAGTAGTTCATTTCACCCATCATCGACATCTCGAACTTATCCTTCATCATCTTTTCAAATTGCTGACACATAATGACATTCTTTGAACCAAGATAATGTCATCCACATAGATCTACACGAGTAATAGGTCGTCTTCCAGTCGAATGCTGAACAACGTGCGATCTACTGTGCCCTTCTGAAAACCTTTCTGAAGAAGAAACTCAGACAGGGTATCGTACCAAGCCCTGGGTGCTTGTTTTAACCCGTATAGAGCCTTTCTGAGTCTATATACTTGATGTTCCTGCTGAAAGCCGGGCGGTTGTTCCACATAGACTTCTTCTTTCAGCACGCCGTTCAGGAAGGCAGACTTCACATCCATTTGATAAACTCTGAATCGTTGATGTGTTGCGTAGGCTAGGAATAGTCTAATTGCCTCCAATCTTGCAACTGGAGCGAAAGTTTCATCGAAATCTATTCCTTCAGCTTGACAGTAGCCTTTAGCCACGAGCTTTGCTTTGTTCCTGACTATAACGTTGTTTTCATCTCGCTTGTTTTTGAAGACCCATTTGGTTCCAATGACATGTTGATGCCGGGGTCTGTCTACAAGCTCCCATACTTCGTTTCTCGTGAACCGATTCAGCTCTTCTCGCATAGCAATAATCCGGTCGAGCATCTTTAAGTGCATCCTCAATATTCTCGAGGCTCTTCGGTAGACAAGAAGCGGGGAAAATAATGCGCTTTCTCCTTGACGAATCCGGATCTTGTCTTGACATGTGCTTTGAAGGATCTCCAATTATAAGATCGGCGGTGTGAGCATCTAGCCACGATCTACAATGTTTTAACTCTTCATCCGAAATTTGTTCAACACGAGATAGTAGGTGAGTTAGGCATTTCGGTTGTACTATTCCGAGATTGAAGAATTTCGGTGATAAGAGTATGATATACTTGAGTCACCGAGTTCGGGGGCATTCAGCTCAAGAACATTACTAGATGTTCCCCCCCGAGTTGTTATTATCGGTAGTGGTCTCGGTTACCTCTACGGTTTCCTCATCGACCCGAGTTACCCGGGATTGATTCTGCTTCGGGAGAATCAATCTGCTCGCCTACTTGCTCACGGTGGTTGAGATTCGATAGATTTGTCTTCGGTTTCTTCGTCCGAATCATCATCCCAACATAGCCGGATCTTTTCGCATTTGTCTTTTAAGCTTAGATCCCGTAGGCCGCTTCTCGATGTCCTCGGATTCGGAATTTGAGTTATTGCTCCTGTCTTCGTAGCAAACTCGTTAAAAACAACATGAGGGCTTTCCTCCATGCAAAGAGTCCGATAGTTGAATACTCGAAGGCTTTGTCGACCCGAGAGTATCCTAAGAATACTCCCTGATCTGACTTGCTATCAAAAGTCTTCAGCTGATCTTTCCCATTATTGTGGATAAAGCATGAACAACCAAAAATATGGAAATAAGATAGAGAAGGCTTCCTGCCGTTCCATAGTTCATATGGTGTCCGCTTATGCTGCTTTGTCAGTAGAGATCTATTCTGAGTATAACATGCAGTATCAGTAGCTTCTGCCCAGAATTTGGTTGGGAGTCCTGAGTCTGCGAGTAGAGTCCTAGCTGCCTCTTTTAGAGTTCTGTTCTTTCGTTCAGCAACTCCATTCTGCTGAGGTGTGCGTGCAGCTGAAGTCTCATGCTCTATTCCTTTTGCTTTGCAGAACTCCTTTACCATGGAATTAAGGAACTCAGTTCCTCTGTCTGAACGTATTTTTCTGATCTTGGTGTTCTTTTCGACACTGAGCTTTTTCAGAAGCGTTGGTAACTCTGTTTTGACGTCAGACTTGTTGGCAATGAATATGACCTATGTGTAGCACGAGTAGTCATCTATGACCACTAATGCATATTTTCTGCCTCTGATCGTCACTGGGGAGACTGGACCGAACAAATCCATATGTAGCAGCTGAAGAATTCCATCCGTGGAAGGCGATGGAACTGGAGGATTTTGATTCCTTGTTTGCTTTCCCTTCAGACATGCTTCACACTGAGTGTCTTTGCTGAATACTTCATTCGGCAGTCCCCTTGCTAGAGTGTTTCTTGCAAGCTTGTTGAGCGTCTTAAAGTTGAGATGGCTGAGTCTCCTGTGCCATAGCCACCCCGTTCTGTTTTCATTCTTCGCCAGCAAACAAGCTTCGTGTTCACTGAGTTCCATCGCCACCACGTATATGTTCTTTTTTGCGCGAACCCGATAACACCTGTTTTCCCCTGTAGATTTATCAATAACATCACGTAAACCGGCGTCAAAAATCACTCTATTTGAGTTATCACAAAATTGACTAACAGAGAGAAGATTATCTTTGAAGTCCTTCAACATATGATACTCTTGGAACGTTGGCGCTCCAATGCCGAGTGTTCCATATCCTCTCGGTATAGCCTTTTGCATTGTCTCCGAACTCAATTCGGGTCCTTCTTTAGTGATATAATTCTTCGATGAGACTCCTTTGGTATGTCATGTGTCTTGAGCATCCGCCGTCCACATACCATGGGTCTTTACGCACCCGCAAAACGTAATTATATTCAGGTACCTTTTATTTTTGATTTTGGGTCCTTAGATGTTAGTTTTAGTAACCCAAATCTGTGTAACATGCACCTGAAATAGTGTCGTGTGTGCGAGTGTGAAGAGGAGTTAAGTGGTTCATGAGAATTTACCTCATCCTCTTCGCTCGCCATCATGCACTTTTCAGCGATTCTTCTCGCTTCATGCTCTAAGGCCATGAAGGTCGCTTCATCGTCGAGTGAATCCATAAAAGGAGTCCACCTCTTCTCGAGTCGTCCGAGATTTCGCCAGCCTATGTAGGATTGTCTTTTACGGGCGAATTTCTCTCTCCTTGCCTTACGTGCTTTGCGCGTTCGGCACTATCGAGCTCGGGACAATCATACTGATAATGTCCCGGCTTCTTGCAGTTGTAACAAGCGATGACTCTTTCTTCTTTGCTTTCGCTATTCTTTGATGGTTCTGAGTCATCTTTCTTTCTGCATTCAGAAGATTGTGAGTCAGGAGTGTGTTTCGACATATATTTTGACTTACCTTTCGTTTCCCGATAGGCTTTAGTCACTTTTCTGCGTCGCTCCTTCTCCTTCTGATACTTTACAGCGAGCAGTGCATACTTCTGAGCGAGACTTCCTTCTTGTAGATCATTGAGTGAAGGTTCAGTCTTACTCGTCGTTTTGCTCGTTGCTGGAGATGTTGTGCTGACTAATGCTTTGAAAGCATGGTCGATTTTTGTGTCAGCTTCAGCTCTCTGCTTTCTTTGAGGTCTGTCGAACTCAAACTCCTCGCTCGTAATTACGAAAAGATATGGTCGGGAGACACAAAGATCTAAGTCGAATGTCGCAATAGAGTGGCAAAAGGTGTCCAAGTGTCCATCCGGCGGTGCCCTCGAATCTTCGATTCATCTCTCGGTTCTTGAATGTCTTTCCCGGCCCATTGATAGAGTTCATCGATTGGTAAATCGACGTTCGATCTTCGATTTTGTCACCGGGCATGAGAGACAAGCTTTCCAGGCTTTTGGAGTTCCAGCGCTAGTTTATTCGCTTTAATCTTCTCGAGTCCCTCGACTCGGTAGCGCTAGAGCGTCCCGTAGTTCTTTTTGCGATCCCCGCATTCCCGAACCCTACCAAGATAAGAATCACTAAGGGTGGTCAGTATAGCGTTTCTGGCAACACGGTCTAAGTTGTGAAGCTTCTTCTCCTCAGGAGTGAACAGACTTCTGTCTTTGGGAATCTTCTTCCCGGTCACCATTCCTCCTCCTTGAGCTTGGTCCTGAATTACGACACTATCGATCATGGGAACGATAGGTCCATCTTCAAGCACTTCAGTCATACTGTCATGGAGGGATGTCAGATGTGCTTCCATTCTGACTCGCCATACTCCATAATTCTCCACCGAGAACATGGGTACCATCCTCATACCTGACATATCAGCCATGAAGAATATAGATATGAATGTAGAGTGATATGCAGTGAAAACGTTTTCCTCCAGATCCGTTCGAATAGACCAGTCTCAAAGTGACAAGAGTCTTAAAGAACACCTGCTCTGATACCAATTGTTGGTCCCGAGTGTACGGTCAGGTGTAGAGGGGGGGGATGAATACACCTGATTCGATTTCTCAACTTTGAACTCGAACAGTCCTATTCAGGATGGTGTCCGATCAAATAGTTCAGCGGACCTGCATAACCGTTACGAATCGAGTTAAAGGCTAAGAGTACCGACTCACCGAGATCCGCTAACCGACTAGGTCGAATTCGGTATCTACGGTAAGAGTTCGGTGCGCGGAATAGTGTAGGCCCAAATCGGTTTTTTGTGAGAAAACGTTTTAAGTCTCGGTTCGAGAGATTAAAAGTTCGATAGCTTTGAGACAGTTGATTGATTTTAAATATGATGTTCAGTATGAATAGTAAAATCAATGCAACAGTTAAGAAAGCAGTAAGAGACACAGGATTTTTAAAGTGGTTCGGATATCGCTCAAATCCTACGTCCACTGTCCCGAATGATCAGGAGACTATTTATTATCCTGAGTTAGTCCCAGTCAGCTTGCACAGTGGGCAAAGTCGTGTCTTGGTTTTTATACTGATCCAAGTCTCAGTTTACAACACTATCAAACTTAAAGTGTTTGACAAACTTCTCCAACAGTGAAGGAGTCCTTATACAATAAGGATTGGGTTCAAATGTGAACTCCTTCGTCTAAGCTATAGATAAGAACGGTTGAGCTTAGGGTTAGAGGGATAGGGAATATGAGAGAGTAGCATCTAGATCGACGAACAGCTGAAGGTAAGCTATAAGTTCGTGTAACGTCGATTGGATACTAGAGGCTTTATATGTTAGTTTAGCTTTATTCCCTAAGAGCTAGAATGTAGTCTTTCGCCGGAGATTGTTCTTCGAGTTCTTGCTAAGACTTTGTTCTTTGGAATTCGCTCTTTTTCGCGCTCTCTCTTGTTCTTGGTTTCTTTAGTGCTTCAAATCTTGAATGATCCCTCTATTTATAGAGCAGAGATTGAAATAGATCCGTTGGAGACGATCTTCTTCTCTCTCTCTCTTTTTGGTAGCAAACGGCTCTTTTGGTGTAGGCAACAGTGTACTTTCCCACCTTTTTAGGTAAAAGGTTGACTGCAGCTTTAGCAGGTGAGGAGACACGTGTATGCTTGTCATTCGTTGAGGTGGATGGAGTGGTTGAGACAGCACAAACTTCGAGACAGACTGAAGCTGACTTCTCTCTTCCTCGTACATGACAATGCTGATTGTCTTTCAAAAGATTCTGACAGTCCTGAAGACTATCTGCCGTTGCTGAGTCTGACCTTGTATTCAGTAGATAGACTGCTGAGATAAGTCTACTGATGATCGGCTACGAGTCCAATGAACTACTCTCGCGTGTTCGGTTCAACCGACTCTCTCGCATATCTTTGCTCTGCGAGTCCAAGATCACCGAGTCTTACGCATTGGTGCTGAGGCAAATAAGCTACTGAGCGCCTTGACCAGAGCAGAGTGTCTACTAAGTCTGAAACCTCAGAGACAAAACAGATACAAGGGAGTGGTTCATCATTCAGATAGGATTTTGGGATCTTCAAATCTTCAGACAAGTACAGAGCACAAGGCTACTGAGCTTAAGATCAGTGTCTAAGACCGAATCATTTCCCACTGAGTGAAACAGTGCTGATGATGGAATCATCACCCAACAATTAAATAATGTATAAATACATTAATCAATTAATAATAATTCCGGAGAGAGCAGAATATATACTGGGCAACTAATTAGGCCAGACCAGGAATCCAGTATAAGAAATAAAGTCGGGCCTCAAATTAATTAATTATCTATGCTCAGCCAGAACAAAATTAATTAACAAACACAGATTCATTCTACTAGAGAATCTGTGCTGACTGAAGGATAATTGAGGGTTAGAAACGATACCTTCCTCCTTCGTATGTTGTCACAGCTTTGATTGTTGCTCCTGTGTCAGATCTTCTGATCTATGTCCCGACCTTTTTCTTCCTCTGGGTGGTCAGAGAACTGAAGAAAATTTAAGATTATTGTCTCTCAATACTCACGTAAGGCGTCTCGAAATTTGTGAATATGTGTGTTCTATTTCTGAACAAAATACTAATATATATAGGCTTCAAAAGCCAATATAATATTAATATATTTGTAGCTCATTAATTTAATTATATTTCTAATGGGCTTCCACATAACCAGCCCATATATAATAAATTAATTTACTGGGCTACTAATATTTATCAATTAATTGGTCCAGCCAATTAATTCCAGATAAATAACATTATTAAATAATGTAAAAATACATTAATCCATTAATAATGATTTATGAGAGACAATAAATAACTAGGCAACTAATTGAGCCAGATCAGGGATCTAATACAAGAAATAAAGTTGTGCCTCAAATTAATTAATTGTCTATCTTCAGCCCAGAGCAAAATTAATTAATAAACACAGATTCATTTCACTAGAGAATTCGTGCTGACTTACCCCTTTATCTCAAATTGAGCAAGGGCTTGTATTTTTGACTTAATCGATCTCCGTATTTAAGATAGAAATATCCGTTAATTAATTAAGCTCACTGACAGCTTAAATTAATTAACATCTTATATTCCTGAGTAGTACCACTCGACCTTATTAACACACCTGAACTTAATCAACCGGGTGGGGTTTAGTGTGCTAATCCTTTCGAGTTCCTCAGGAGATATTATGAACCCATTTTACTAGGATACGACTGTAAGATATAGACAACCAACCTGAGCCACAAATAACTACTAACACACATGATACGTAGATTCGGTCACTAAGTCATCGAGATCTTGGTTCTCCACTAAGGTCAGTTAGGAGAACACATCTCACCATGATCCGTCAATACACCACCTTCAGTGTACCAGTAAAGACAAGTAGTTAAGACAAGCCACTTCTTATCAAAACTGCAGCTTAAACCGACAACTTATCCTGAAGTTGTCTCAGCTGTGATAACTGTTTATATCTTGTCAATTCAACCAATTTATGTTGGCTTCTGTGATACCCGACACACTACACAAATCTAACTTTTGTACAAGATAAAGGTTTACATGTGCAAATATATACATTTATCAGATAGGAGAATAAAATAGTGGTAAGGACAAAAACACATTGTATACAAGCATAAAAAGTGCTTCCAGTATACAAAATCCCAACAATTCTCCCACTTATACTAAAGCAAACTTTTAGTATACAATGTGTCAGTTCTAGGTACAAACTAGTATTTAGCTGCATATCCTATCTATCACTCCTCTTCTCCCACTTATACAAAAGTTTCTACAGTCCTAAGTGGGGGGCATCTCTACCAGTCCTAAGCCACGAACATGCTTCTCGTAAGTCGGAATTGGTAAGCTCTTTGTAAATGTATCAGCTAGGTTGTCTTCAGTTCCGATCTTTTCTATGAGTACGTCGCCTCGATTTACGAATTCTCGTATAATGTGGTACTTCCTGTCTATGTGTTTAGACGCCTTGTGAGATCTAGGTTCCTTAGAATTTTCCACTGCACCCGCATTATCATAATAAATCGTGATTGCCTTAGGCAAATTCTGAACAATATCAAGATCTTGGAGAAAATTCTTGAGCCAAACTGCCTCTTTCGAGGCTTCTGAAGCAGCCACATACTCTGCTTCCATGGTTGAGTCCGCAATGCATTTCTGCTTTGCACTCCTCCATGAAATGGCTCCACCTCCCAAGGTAAACACATAACCCGAGGTTGACTTCTTCTCGTCTCTGTCAGCCTGGAAATCCGAGTCCGTATAACCCAAAGGCACTAGGCTGTCTGACTGGTAAACAATTCAATAATCTCTAGTCCGTTTAAGGTACTTGAGAATATTTTTGACCGCAGTCCAGTGCGCTTGTCCAGGATTAGACTGATATCTTGAGACCATGCCTACAGCATATGAGATATCTGGTCTCGTACAAAGCATTGCATACATGAGACTACCGACAGCGGAAGCATATGGTACTAGCCTCAGACTTTCTATCTCTTCAGGCATTATAGGGCACTGATTCTTAGATAGAAAAATACCATGTCTGAAAGGTACCGAACCTCTCTTGGCATTTTGCATGCTGAAACGAGCAATAACAGTATCAATGTAGGATGCTTGAGACAAACTTAACATCATTTTCTAGCGATCTCGGATAACCTTGATCCCAAGGATGTAAGCAGCTTCACCTAAGTCCTTCATTTGAAACTGCTCGGATAACCATGTCTTTACGTCTGATAACACTTCAACATTATTACCAATGAGAAGGATATCATCTACGTAAAGTGCAAGAAACACCATTGTTCCATTAACACAGATACGGTACACGCACACCTCGTTAGGATAGGATACAAAACCATAGGATTTGACTACCTCGTCAAAACGCTGGTGCCATAATCGGGAAGCTTGCTTAAGTCCATAAATAGACTTCTAAAGCTTCCAAACTAGATTCTCTTCGCCCTCCTTCACATAACCATCTGGTTGTTTCATATAGATGTCTCTACCTTTCTCAAGGTGCCCATTTAAGAATGCGGTCTTGATATCTATTTGCCAGATCTCTAGGTTCATGTGAGCTGCTATGGCAAGGAGAATCCTAATAGACTTGATCATTGCTACAGGCGAGAAGGTCTCTTCATAATCGATACCTTCTTTCTGGGTAAAACCCTTTGCCACTAGCCTGGCCTTAAATGTCATGATCTCTCCATTCCATCCTCTCTTTCTTTTGTATACCCACTTACTACCAATGGCCTTGCAGCCCTCAGGTAGTTCAGTGCTCTCGTATACATCCATATCAGTTATGGACTTAAATTCCGAGTCCATGGCGATTCTCCATGAATCTGCATCTACTTCTCCCACTGCTTCGTTGTAAGTCCAAGGATCCATAGTGTCTTGTTCATCTGCCGGGAGATGGTCAGAAGTCTCCCCAGTGATCATATACCGATCAGGTGTAAATATCACCCTCCCACTACGTCGAAGAGTGTCAGGAGTTGTGTTAATAGATTGTGCAGTTGCTCGTGGAGCTCTATCTTGCACAATTGGCTCTATGAGTGGATCTCGATCACCTTGTAATTCCTCAAGGATGATCTTGACTCGAGACTTATGATTACTAATATAATCCTCCTCTAAGAACCGAGCGTTGGTGCTGACCACGATCTTCTGTTCTTTAGGATCATAAAAATAACCACCCTTCATTTCCTTCGGATATCCTATGAACAACATAACCTCTGAACGTGGATCCAACTTGTCGGCCTGTTTATTCAACACATAAGCAGGACACCCCCAAATCTTTATGTGGTGCATACTGGGCTTGTGCCCGCTCCACAACTCGACTGGAGTCGTGTTAACGGACTTGGATGGTACACGGTTCAGCAAGTATGCTGCAGTCTCTAGGGCATATCCCCAAAAGGAAACTGGCAAAGTTGCATAACTCATCATGGACCGAACCATCTCTAGGAGAGTTCGGTTCCTTCTCTCTGACACACCAATCCCACATTCTCTCAAGTAGTCATTGAACTCATTGGATAGGTATTCCCCACCACGATCAGATCGCAGTGTTTTGATTTCTTTACCTAACTTCTTCTCCACTTCTGCCTTGAATTCCTTAAAGGTTTCAAAGCAATCCGACTTGTGGCGAAGAAAGGTAAACATATCCATACCTCGAGTAATCGTCAGTAAATGTGACGAAGTACTCATACCCTCCACGAGCTTGTGTAGACATAGGTCCACACAAGTCAGAATGTATCAAACTTAATGCTTCTGTGGCTCTATAACCCTTTGCCTTAAAAGGCCTAGTCACCATCTTACCTTCCAAGTAGGATTCGCAAGTTGGAAATGGTTCAACTTGGAGAGACTCCAATGATCCATATTTCACCAACCTTTGGATCCTATTTAGATTGATGTGACCTAGTCTTAAGTGCGATAGATAAGTTTGGTTTACCTTAGAAGATTCTTTCCTCTTCTTAGGATTTGATGATGAGGAAGTAACATTAACAGATGTACATGGATTAGACGTAATAGTATAAAGAGATCCATTTAAAGTCCCATTGCAGATAAGATCTTTCCCTTTTGAAATCAAAATTTGATCATCAAAAACAGATCTATAACCATCCACAATAAAAAGTTTTGAAACAGAAACAATGTTTTGCCTAAACTCAGGCACCAATAAAACATCTCCTAATACTAAACTAGAGTCTAAAACAGATAAATGTAAATCTCCTATGGCAATAGCTGGAACTCGTGATCCATTGCCCATGGAAACCACCACCTCGCCATCAGCCAGAACCCTTTTCTGCAGAAACCCCCGCAAGGTGTAACAAACATGATCAGTTGCTCCAGAATCTACTACCCATTTATGGGTAGATGCGGAAACAAGCACAGTTTCAGTTACTAAGGCGATGCGTGTACCTTTATGTTTTGCCGTGAAGTCGGGACATTCAGTCATCCAATGTCCAACCTTACCACACTTGAAACACTTCCCCTTAGGTTTTTGAACCCCTCCGGTGGGTGCTAACTTCATGCTCCCACTTTTCTTGAAGTTCGTAGCCTTCTTGCCCTTTTTCTGGAATATACCTTTCGGAGGGTTCCTTGAGCTGCTAGTATTGTTCAAGATTTGGGCTCCCTTACCTTTAGTCTGACCCATGATTCCTTCTGCAGTAATTAACTCACTCGAAAGTTTATTCAGAGTGTAGTCTTTCCTTGGCATCACTACATTTAGGCGAAAATTCTCATATGACTTAGGTAGTGAATGTAGAATGATGTCTATCTTGATGCCAAGATCCAAGACACCACCAACATTTGCAAATCGATCTAGCAGCTCGATCATATATAAAACATGATCCTGCAAGGATGTACCTTTAGCCATTTTGTAGGTAGTAACCTGCCTCAGAAGATGAAATCTCTGAGATCTGTCGGTCTCGCCGAACTTTTCAGCCATGGAATCCCATATCACTCCCGCATGAGGCGTGTTTTCATACTGTAAAGCAAGAGAATCAACCATAGTAGATAAAATGACAAAACGAGTCTTGTCATTATCTTCTTCGGGGAGTTCAGGTTTAGGGGTACTGAGAACATACAAGATCGTCTCATTTTGGAACATTAGTGTAAGGTTTCTCCTCCACTCTTTATAGTTGTCAATACCCTTTAAGGGTCGGCTCATAAGACCATTAACTACAGCTTGAACAGACATATCTAAAAAATAATTAAAATAAAAGCATATAAGGAATAATTTGCACATAATTCATAATTAACGATCATTGTAACCTTTTGAAAAAAAAACAATGATGTTAAAAACCTTGAACGGCTCTAGGAATTCCACTAGCAAGCCACGCAGGTGGACGTTTACTAGCGTAACCCTAAACCAAGCTATTTACCTAGCTCTTTAATTCCAATCCACTCCTAGGTTCTTAAGACGAATGGAATTAATAGTTCGATATTCTGGACCATGTCACTATTAAAACGCGGGAAGGGACTTCGAGGGAAGTGAATTGTACCTGCGGTTACATCTAAGCATTGACCATTAATTTGACCAAAATAGAATCAATTTCTCGAAGTTAACATACTTACTCGAACCATGCCGCATTCAATTTGATCTAATTAGCCATCATATTTAATTATTATCTTCTAGAGTACTCGTGTTTACTGGGCACGCAAGCCACGCAGGTGGAAGTTTACGGCTTCGCTCCCACTACTCAATAATAATCAAATATTGTTTTTGGAAAACTCATCTCACAAAACTTGTAGCTTAAAGAAGCAAGCAAGTCACGCAGGTGGACGTTTACTCACATAATCTTACTACTTTTGTGTAGAGTCCAATTAATGGAGGTTCAATTAAGTGTTAAATATCCAAATTAATGGAATCTAATTAAAAATTTAATTTAATGTTGCTTAGTCTTTTTATTCAAAAGGTTTGTTACGAATCATGCATCATCACATAATTCCTAAAGCATGCAATTTCTAAGCGCACATAATAAAACGTGCTCGCGAAAATTATAACATGCTTAATAACGACATAAATCCTATTTTCATGTTTTTCTAAGCGCAATTAATCACATAATCGCATACTAAAGCATAATAATAAATAAATGTGCAAATAGGAAATTTAAAACATCATTATCGGGCTTTAAAAACACGTAATCCCCAACTATTACATTGCCCGATCAAAATACAGATCTTCGAAATCTTCAAAATCTTCGAATCTGGAAACTGCGTCGAAAACTGCATCGAAAATTGCATCGCCACGTCATTAGGGTCGTCTGCCACGTGGCAGACACGTGGCAGCTAGGGCTGACGCGGCGCGCCACGTCAGCGTCGTCTTCAACCTTATGCCGCCGCCGCTGCTACAGGTCGGTTCTGTGCCGGCCAGTGGCACCCAAGGACGCGCCGGACGAAGGCGAATCAGGAACCGTCGTCCACGCCCGGCGCCACCGTGTGTGCGCGCGCGCAGTCAGCGCTGCGTGCGGCGCGCGATCGCCACCTCGGCCCGCGCGCCGCTGCGCCTTCCCCGGCCGTTGCTAGGCCTCCTCCGCCCTCTACACACCTCCCCGACGTCACCCAGATATCAGATCTGTGCAGAAACGCCACCTGGAGCCGCCGCCGCGAAAGTTCTGCACGATAAATCGCGCTCCCGCCGCCGCCGCCTTCACCACCCGAATTCTCCCTTTTTCGAGCCGCGATTCGATCAATTGAAAGAGGGGAAACGCAATTGAAACACTCACGACCACCGGGTAACTGATTCCGGCCGAGATTAGTTCCTCAATCTCCAGAATTTCAAACGATTCGCCGGAACGAATTCATAACGAGCAGCCAACTTCAGACATCAATTCCGATCACATCCAGGATCGGATGATCCCTTATGACCTATCGATACGAAGCTCGTAAGACGAGGATTCCATAATCAATCCGATCGTCGATCGGACTCCGAACACGCCGGGAATCTCCGCCGCAAGATGCGGCGGAACCCTAGAAAACTAGGGTTTTCGCTGCGAAAATCAGGTTCTTCTTCGTCTCGTTTTTCGTGCCTCCCAGACCAATTAAAGTATAAAAACAATACAATCACATAACAAATAGGTCATATAATCTACTCGTGGATTTTCTCACGACAAAAACGTACCAACGGGGTCAAAACAGTGGCTCGCAGGCCACCCCAAATACGAAATTACCCCGATAACGACGAAAATAAAATCTAATCATCCATCTAACAGCAACAATCAGAGCATAAACCAGGCTCTGATACCAATTGAAGGATAATTGAGGGTTAGAAACGATACCTTCCTCCTTCGTATGTTGTCGCGGCTTTGATTGTTGCTCTTGTGTCAGATCTTCTGATCTGTGTCCCGACCTTTTTCTTCCTCTGGGTGGTCAGAGAACTGAAAAAAATTTAAGATTATTATCTCTCAATAGTCACGTTAGGCGTCTCGAATTTTGTGAATATGTGTGTTCTGTTTCTGAACAGAATACTAATATATATAAGCTTCAAAAGCCAATATAATATTAATATATTTGTAGCTCATTAATTTAATTATATTTCTAATGGGCTTCCACATAACCAGCCCATAATATAATTAATTAATTTACTGGGCTACTAATATTTATCAATTAATTGGCCCAGCCAATTAATTCCAGATAAATAACATTATTAAATAATGTAAAAATACATTAATCCATTAATAGTGATTTTTGAGAGACAATAAATAACTAGGCAACTAATTGGGCCAGATCAGGGATCTAATACAAGAAATAAAGCTGGGCCTCAAATTAATTAATTATCTATGCTCAGCCCAGAGCAAAATTAATTAATAAACACAGATTCATTCCACTAGAGAATCCGTGCTGACTTACCCCTTTATCCCAAATTGAGCAAGGGCTTGTATTTTTGACTTAATCGATCTCCATATTTAAGATAGAAATATCCGTTATTTAATTAAGCTCACTGACAACTTAATTTAATTAACATCTTATATTCCTGAGTAGGACCACTCGACCTTATTAACACAACTGAACTTAATCAACCGACCGGGTTTAGTGTGCTAATCCTTTCGAGTTCCTCAGGGGATATTATCAACCCATTTTACTAGATACAGACAACCAGCCTGAGCCACAAATAACTACTAACACCCAAGATACGTAGATCCGGTCACGATGACGTTCACCATAGTAGGTCAAAGTGATAGATAGCCAAATGCACTCAGCTGAAGTCTTACCAAGTTTAAGACTAGCTAAGTCACCGAGATCTTGGTTCTCCACTAAGGTCAGTTAGGAGAACACATCTCACTGTGTTCCGTCAATACACCACCTTTAGTGTACCAGTAAAGGCAAGCAGCTAAGACAAGCCACTTCTTATCTAACTGCAGCTTAAACCGACAACTTATCCTAAAGTTGTCTCAGCTGTGATAACTGTTTATATCTTGTCATTAGACCCAATTTGTGTTGTCTTCTGTGATACCCAACACACTACACAAATCTAACTTTTGTACAAGATAAAGGATTACATGTGCAAATATATACATTTATCAGATAGGAGAATAAAATAGTGGTTAGGACAAAAACACATTGTATAGAAGCATAAAAAGTGCATCCAGTATACAAAATCCCAACCCTGACTTACCCCTTTATCCCAACTTGAGAATAGGCTCGTATTTTAGACTTAATTGATCTCCGTATTTAAGAAACAAATATTCATTAATTATTTAAGCTCACTGACAGCTTAAATTAATTAACATCTTATTATATTCATGAGTAGTACCACTCGACCTTTATTAACACACCTAAACTTAATCAATCGGCTGGGTTTAGTGTGCTAATCCTTACGAGTTCCTCAGGGGATATTATCAACCCATTTAATAGGGATACGGAAGCAAGATACAGACAATCCGCCTGAGCTACAAATAACTACTAACACCCAAGATATGTAGATCCTGATGCGATGATGTTCATCATAGTAGGTCAAAGTGATAGTTAGCTAAATGCACTCAATGTGGCTTCTAGAGTGACGAACAATGAGGAATAACTCTTTGGATTCGTGTTCGATCACTTGGATACTAGAGGCTATTGATTCTATTCAGCTTGGTTCCCTAGAGCAAGGATGTCGCCTTTCGCTTTGAGTGTTTCTCTGAAGTTCTTGCGGAAAGCTTTGAAACTTGTTCGTTTTTGCTCGTAATCGCTCGTTCTTGTTGTATCGGTAGTTCTGCGATTTGATTTTCCCTCTATTTATAGAGGTGAGCCATGGATAGATCCTTTGGAGATGAACGATCCACGTGTCACTCTCTTTGGGTAGCTAACGGCTCTTTTAAGGAATCTTGCAGCGTCTTTTCCTCCATTTCTGGAAAGTGGTTGACTTGCAGCTTTTATCAGAACTTTGATAGCTGGCTGCTCGTCATTGGTCGAGGCGTAGAAAGTAGTTGAGACACACAGACTTCTAGGCAGATACTGAAGATGAAATCTTTGATAACCTCGGACGACTCTATTGATTTAACATAAGATCATCTGACAATCAAGGAGACTGTCAGGTCGTTGCTGAGTCTGATCTGGGTTCAGTAGTATACTCTTGCTGAGTCCAACTCTACTGAAGGTCGACTCTGAGTTCAGTGAAGTGCTCCTGCTGAGTCCAGTTCTACTAACTCCTTTCAGTATGCTGCTCCTGCTGAGTCCAGCACTACTGAATCTTCACACCATGGTACTGAGGCAGAGAGTCTACTGAGGGGTCAGCAGACGGAACTTTGAGCCTGAACCATACTGAAGGACAGTCTATTGAGTCTGAAACTCTGAGAGACAAAGGCGTTACTATTAGAACACAATGGTTCACCTATCAAATTAGGGTTTTGGGATCAGCCAAATCTTCTAATCATCTAATCAATCTAATGCTGAATCACATCCCAACAATTTCCTCCTATTTGAGGATGCCAAAACCTAACACTACAAACTATTAGATGCAAACTCCTTACAAATATTACAAGTAGAATCAGTGGAGTTGTACATCAAGTTATAATCTACTGAGGGATACAGAAAAGAGGTATCAGAACCTATCAAACAATTCTAACAACAATTTCCCCCTCAAACAATAAAGTCTATCAACAAACACATATATACGCAGTGAGTGTGTGAGTCAGTAATCACTTAGGTGATTCTGAGTGTTAAATTTAAATAAACAGGCCACAGAGACAATAAGATTTTGTCAAGGCCAAAAAGCAAAGATGTATTATATATATAGAAATTCAGTACATGTACATCACTTGCTATCTAAAAACAGAAAAGCTAACAGGAGCTATCTTCTGAACCTCTGCATCCTTGCCTTGAAATCTTTAGACTTGTCTTCCAGCAGAGGGAGTCCATACATCTGAAAGTATCCTTCCTGAGCTTCTGAATCTTGGACACATCATCTGGATCATTCTCATTGAGTTCAAGTGCCACAACAACATTTCTGACCTCTCCTTTTATCACACCTGTATAAAGTGAGCCATCAAGCTTCTGAGGAGGTGGCAGAGGTCTGGGAGCAGGAACCTGAACATCTTCCTTGTCTGCGAGAGCCTTCTGAACCAAGTCATAAATCTCTGTGTCGCATTTGAATAGTCAGTCAGCAAATGCTTGGTTCTTGAGGGACACATGCCAATATCTCCATATATAGTATCTCTCGATAAATTCGGCCTTCAGTGTCTCCCACTTCTGAGTCTTCTCCTAAGGAATTCATTTATCCACCCTAGGCCATCTGTGGATCTTCTGATTGTTGGGTCGCCTGCCTCGCCTGTATTTATAAGGGATTTCCGTACCCTTCGACGGAGGTGGCCTGGGCTTCAGTCGCTCAGCTTCCCTGGCTGCCTCAACAGCCTTCTCTTTGGCTCGAGCCTCTTGCCACCTGAACTCTTCTAAATGATAGTATTGAGCTCTTTTGTACAGGGCAATCATACTGAAATTGAACATCTCTTCAATAGTTGGCTCAGCTCTTGGTCTTTCTTGCTGCTGCTGCTGTTGTTGTTCAAATTCTTGTTGTTGCTGTTGTGAATCAGTTGCAGTCTTCTCAGTTTGCTCAGCCTCTGTTTCCTTCTCCTTTTCTCTATCAGCCTCATCGCTGATTTTCAGTTTCCAAGGAGGAGGCCTAGTACCAGGCTTCCTTCCTGATGCATTTGTCTTTGCCTTAGCCGGATCTTTCTTTGGTTTGTTTGTGGCTTCATCTTCAGCTAGCTCCCTGGCTAACTTCTCATCAGCTTCAATTTATGCTTGTTCTTCTGGGCTGATGTATTGTTTAGTCCCTTTCTTCAGTGGGGTAGGGAGTCTCAGAGGCTTCTTTCCCTTTCCCGCCACTGGTGGAGGCAGAGGAGTCTCTTCCTCTTCTGAGTCCTCCTCAAGGAACTCAACAACTTCTTTGATGTGTTCTGCTGAAGTCTAGGCTACTGATCCCTTGGTTTCCTTCTGTCCTGAGCCACTTGGGCCAGTCTCAGCACGAACTACATCTCCGGCGCTCTCCTGAGACACCCTGGGCCAGACCTTTGTCTGTTCCTGAGGGGTCAGTGGGAGCTAATTGGCTTTGAGTTGCTCCTTGAACTGACTTCTTCCCCCTTGCTGTGTTTTCCCCCTTTTTGGCATCATCAGCTGAGCTTGGGGTCGGAACTGGAACGACTTTGCTTTTCAAGCCAGAGTATGCAGCAGCTAGCCTGTCCAATACTTTCTGCATACCCTCGAGTCTTAGATGCAGGTCATTCCCCTCTATAATTAAGTCATCACCATACTTGCGGTGAGAGGAATCAACCAACTCCTGGATCGACTTCAGTTTGGGATCGATCTTCTCTTCACAAGACTTTTGGATAGATTGGATTATGAGCTCATGGGCCTGAGTCAGTGAAGAGATTGAGTTGAGGTGCTCTGACTGTGCTGCCTTGAATGTTTCTAGAAGTGAAGTCTGGGCAGCCGTCAGCGATGCCTGCTGTTGTTCAAACGCAGCTCTTTGAGTGGCTAAAGATTCAGTGAGGATTGCAGAGAAATCAGGAGCGGCTGTGTTTTGAATAGATGTCCTCAGCTCCTTGATTTCCTCACTCTGAGCTGTGGTGGTCTTCTTCCAACTCCGGTGGACAGCCTTGGCCAAGAGCCGATTTTGAGCTCCTTGTCCTTTCAGAGCCTTGGCCATTGTCCGAGAGCGTCGGCCTTTGGAGCTGGGCGCAACCTTAAATATAGACCCTAGCAGATGCTGTTCTGGGTCCACAGCTCGAGAGGTTCCAGCTACCGACTGACCTAGTGGGAGGGAGCTGACAGGAAGGTCACCAGAAGGCCGAGCTCCCTCTACTAGTTGAGTACCGTCAGAAGGCTTCTCAGGGCCTACATCACTGGGTGGGTCCTGATCATCGGGATCAGAACTGGTGAGCGTCGCTTCGTACTCACCAAATGTTTAGTCCTGTAACACAGGCTAAATTAAGGATTAGCACAATGATAAGCAGGGTCGAATCCACAGGGAACATGAGAATTATCCTATATTTCCTAATAATTCAGTTTTGGTGTAGCCACCACGCTTCAAGTTTAAGTTTGATTATAACTAGGTAAGAAATAAACAAGAATTAAATATGAAGAAATGTGATAAGAGAGAAGGGACCCGACTCGGCAATTCCGAACTAACCACTACCCCCAATCCTTGACTCAAGAATTTATTCAACCCCTTAAGCTAATTAGTGGGGAATAACATGTTGAGCATGGTTATAACCCTAACCTTACCATCTCGGTAGAAACAAGCATGTTAAGCGTAGAACCCATTTCACATTCCTTAACATAATCTAGCATGTTGAGCAAGTCTAGACCAATATTAAGAAGCATTAACTCTAGGATACCAATTTAGCTATTTACCCATGTTGAGCATGCAAACAAATTAACCAAAGACCAATTTCCATTCAATTAAATAATTTACTATCTTAGGGAGATCAATCCTAAAATAATCTATTATCCAATTTTAACCCGGAATTAGTCATAACTCAAGGATAAGAATTTAAGCACCATTAGGTCTCAAGGGGGAATCGAGGGCTAGAACGTCATTGCCTCGTCGAATCGAGGAGATTAGCTACGCATACTTTGATTATTAAGAACAAAATACATAGGTGAATGAGACATAAATGAAGAACCCATTAACAAGCAATAAATGCTAAGAACTTAAAGAGAATGAAACACTTCGGCTATGAGAACTAAAAGAGAAAAGGAATTTACCAACATAAATGCATTACCAATACTCAATCTTCTTCATTGTAGAAGGCATTAAAAGCATCAAACATAAATTGTCTCCTCTCTTAAAATGTGGCAGCCGAGGTGTAACGGTTCGGTTCTGTTTTTTACGTATTTTAGGAACCGAACCAAACACATAGAAATGGTTCGGTTTGGTTCGGTTCGATGTGTTTTTAAATATCGGAACTGAACCGAACCGAACCGCTTATAAATGGTTTGGTTCGGTTCGGTTCATCGGTTCATCTTTTTATTCTTTTATTTATTTTTTAAATACTAAATAATGCAAGAATAATAGTTTATAGGATGTCACTCATTCCGAACTCATAAGTATAGAGTTGTTACTCATTTCTCTTCCTTTGTATAGATTAGAATTAATCTTAACGTAAATCTAATATCTAAATCCAACAATATTCTCATATAAGAAAGATAAATATTAAATAAAAAAATTAAAAAATAGAATATTGGTTCGGTTCGGTTCGAACCGTTCAAAAATTCTTGAAACCGCGAACCGAACCGAATGTAAACGGTTCCTACAAAAATAAACCGAACCAAACCGCAAAACCGAACCGAACTACATTTTTCGGTTTGGTTCGGTTTGGTTTGATCGGTTTCGCGGTTCGGAGCGGAACCACTTACACCCCTAGCCGAGAGCAAGATTCAAAGGGAAAAGTGAAAGTAAAGTTTTGTGGTGAAAAGTTGTTGTAGGTCAAAAGTTGTTGTCTCTCTACACTATTCCCTATTTATATCTAGGTCAAACACAAAATGTGCTTAACACAAAATAAGTATTGGGCCTAATTTAAATATTCTCAAATCTTCAAGCTTTGGCCCAACAACAATTTAATCTCCAAAAGTAGCCCAATTGTCCATAATTCATCCATTTCTTCATGAAACATCGGACATCAACATCGTCTTTGTTCTTCGTATCTTCGAGATTAAATCACACCAAAGATGCACCAAATAGCCTCCATCATGTTGAATTTACTCCACAAATCCGACGGAAATATGAGTAGCAAACACACTCATCAAATATCCTCACACTTGAGTCATGCTTGCCCTCAAGTATGGAATGAGAACAATTAGAACCAGGTTGCTACTCGAAAGTTTCCAAACCCCCAAGAAGAGACACAATCAAGAGAAGAACCGAAATAAACCAAGTAAGATCCAGCAAACTGCATAGACAAGATCCCCTACCCAAACAGAACAGCCATTCAGCCAAGTTCATCTCAACCTGAAGCAACAAATTGCAACCTTCAACTCATGGAATAATGTTATCCATTTGGTCAAAATAGGCATGAATCAAGATTTTGCTCACCGATTCACTATGCACTCCCCTACACTACTCCAGGTAAGCCACTCATCAACAAAAATAATTCACGCAATCACGATATCAAAGGATCAACTAGCAAGTCAAGAAGGTCTTTCTTTAGGGTTGTAATGGGGCCAAGGGACGTATACATTGATGCTCAGGTGGGATCTAAAGGGGTCCTAGGTTCCATTTATCAATTTAAGTGTTGTGCAAATTTATGTTGGGTAATATTCTTGACACCGTTAGGTCCAGCAGAGAATAAGGGTAGCATGTTCAAATAAGGCATCAATATGCATATAAGAATCTTCAGATCACCTTCATACAGGGGCCTCTTCTTATTTTTATCTATCTTCTCCCTTTTTCTTTTTTCTTTTTTTTTCTTCTTTCCTTTTTGCAGACAAGACCTTTTCATTGCTACTCAGCCACAATTCAGAATATTCACTTCTTGCACAAACAGGGGCTGAACACATTGTTTCTTTCTTCTTCACTTCCAAACAATTACCACAACACAAAAGATGCACTTAAGGCCAAGAGAAAGTCCAATTTTGAGGCTTCAGCTAAGTTTAACTGACTGAGTCAAGAAATAGGATATAAGCTTCAAGTTGGTTCACTAGGGGATTATTGCACGGTTAGGATTTGAAATTCAGGCCAAAAAGGGTGCATCCTAGTGCCTTCTATCATGCATTGCCTATGATCCAGTTATATTGCGACGTTGTGACAAACAAACCTCTGAAAAAGAACAAGTAGAGGCTGCTCTACTGTAGGCTCAAACCTGACTTTAAGTATGGGTCAAAACAACTCGATTCATGCCAGTTTTTCATTCCAAATTTCATCTAACAAGTTCCAAGTTACTGAATTTACTGATTATGCATAGAGGTATTTTGATTCACTTAGCTGACAAAAATTTCAAGGGAAGGAAAATCAGGCTATGCAAATTTAGGAGAACTTGATAGACAAGAGACACTCAAACCCCTCCTCACACTTGCACCTTTGCTTGCCCACAAGTAAATAGAGGCATAAGAAGACACAGAATGAACAGATAACAACCCCCTAGAACAAATAACATGCTCCTCCTCACACTTGAGATAAAGAAGGAGGAGCGAATAAGCATGAAAAAAACAAACTTGGGGTTTGGAAAACTTTCACCGGATGGTGGCAGAGGACCGCTGAGAAATGCTCTGTCTTGAGGCACCCGAGGGTAGCAAGGTTTTGGAGTTTGAATCTGCTCATGGAGTCTGGTGCTGGCGTGGAGTACTGGAGCTCATCACGGACATGCCCTGGGATAGACAAAACACCTACAATGGAAGAGAGCTCGGGAGATGGACTCTCGGCTAGAAAAACTAAGGGTGTCCATTAGCAGTAACTCAAATACGAAGGCAAAAGAGAGAAACCAAACATTCACACAAAAACAAGCCTAGTAAAAAAATAGAAACATAAATAAAGAAGGTACGAGATAAGGTGGGCTGCCTCCCACGAGCGCCCTTGTTTAACGTCCTTAGCTAGACGTCCCCTTGAGCAATCAGGTGTAAACTGGAGGGATTAAGGCCATTTCACTCACTGTTTGCAGTTGGGAAGAGTCGAAGTATGCCTTCAATCGATGTTCGTTCACCTTGAACACTTTGTTCGTAAAGGGGCTGTGAATCTCAATAACTCCACTGGGGCAGACTGAACGAACTGTGAATGGGCCTATCCAGCGCGATCTCAATTTTCCAGGCATCAAACAGAGCTTGGACTGGTATAAGAGTACCTGCTGTCCCACTTGGAATGTTTTGCCACGACTGTTCTTGTCGTGCCACATCTTGGTCCTGTCCTTGTACCAAATAGCATATGCATAAGCTTCCAATCGGAGTTCTTCAAGCTCTTAGAGTTGGAATTTCCGCTTCTCCTCACACTTAACCGGTTGCATATTCATCTCTTTGATAGCCCAAAAAGCTTTGTGTTCAATTCCAACCGGTAGGTAGCACAATTTCCCAAAGATAAGCCTATAAGGGGACATACCGATAGGCGTCTTATAAGCGGTGCGATACGCCCATAAGGCATCATCCAACCGCAAACTCCAATCCTTACGCGAAGGATTCACAGTCTTCTCAAGAATTTGCTTCACTTCGCGATTAGATACCTTGGCTTGTCCATTGCTTTGGGGGTGGTAAGGAGTAGAAAGGCGATGGTGAACTCTGTACTTCTTCATTAGGGCCTCAATAGTACGGTTGTAAAAATGAGAACCTTGATCACTAATCACAGTTCTTGGAACACCAAATCAACTGAATATGTGACTCTTGAGAAAGCTTGAAACAACTTTCGAATCATTGGTTCGAGTGGCCTTTGCCTCCACCCACTTTGAGACATAATCCACTGCGAGAAGAATATATAAATTCCCACATGAACTCGGGAAAGGCTCCATGAACTCCATTCCCTCCACATCGAATATTTCACAAGCTCGAATAGGAAATTGAGGCATTTCATCTTTCACGGAGATATTCCCGGTCATTTGACACCTAGGGCAGCTTTTGAAAAATAAGTAAGCATCGCGGTGCTGTCCTCTTGGGGCCAAAGTGTCATCCACAAGCAAGGGAATGACAATGAGATAGAATATCACCTTGCTCACTCTCTGGAATACATCTTCGGATAACTTGGTCAACACCAACCTTCCACAAATAAGGTTCATCCTAGAAGTAATGCTTGGACTCACAATGGAGCCTCATCATTTGTACACTTGTAAAACCATTGGGGATTTACTATGTGGTTAGGTAGTTCACAATATGGGCAAACCATGGCAGTTTGCCAGCTTGCCCTGCTACAGCCAAACATTCTGCTACAGAATTTTTGCTCTGATCCAACAAGATGAGATTATTCTGCCTTGTTGCTGAATATAGATGCTCCTCTGGGAATGACTCTTTGATAGGTGTAGCATCCTCTGGAAGAACCAGACGGCTCAGGTGGTATGCAACGTGATTTTCAGCACCCTTCTTAACTTTGATATCGTAATCAAATTCTTGTAGCAGGAGGATCCATCGCATCAACCGCGGTTTGGATTCAACCTTGGACATTAGATATTTTAATACCGAATGATCCGAGTACACTATAATCTTGGAACCAAGCAAATAGGAACGAAACTTATCGAGGGAAAAGACTATGGCTAGCAACTCCTTCTCCGTGGTTGTGTAGTTGCACTGAGCGGGGTTCAAGGTCTTCGAAGCATAATATATAACATGGCTTTCCTTCCCCACTTTTTGACCAAGAACCGCTCCCACCGCATAATCACTTGTGTCGCACATAATCTCAAATGGAAGGTTCCAATCTGGTGGTTACATGATTGGGGCTGAAGTCAACTTCGCCTTTAAGAGATCAATAACTTGCTTGCACTCTGCTGTCATGACAAACTAAATATCCTGCTGCAGCAACTTAGTTAATGGCTGGTCAATTTTTGCAAAGTACTTCATGAACCAGCGGTAGAATCCCGCATGCCCTAAGAAACCTCGAATTCCCTTCACATTGGTTGGGTAAGGAAGTTGAGATATCAGATCTACCTTAGCTTTATCCACTTGAATTCCCTTCTTCGATACAACATGTCCCAAGACTATTCCTTCGGTGACCATGAAGTGACATTTTTTATAGTTGAGAAAGCTTGCCAAACAACCATCAAATGAATCACCATAAATGGTGAAATCATCCAAGAACACTTCAATGCATTTCTCTATAAAATCCGAGAAGATACTCATCATACATCGTTGGAAGGTTCCCGGAGCATTACACAGGCCGAAGGGCATCCGTCTGTAAGCATAGGTGCCAAAAGGGCACGTAAAAGTAGTCTTCTCTTAGTCTTCTGCGCTCACATATATCTTAAAGTATCCGCTGTAACCATCTAGAAAATAGAAATAGACCTTCCCAACAAGCCTCTCCAGCATCTGATCAATAAATGGCAGAGGGAAGTGATCTTTGCGTGTTACTGTGTTGAGCTTCCGGTAGTCAATACACATACACCATCCTGTTTGAAGGCGAACTGGAACAAGTTCATGTTTGTCGTTCTGCACCACTTGAAATCCAAATTTCTTAGGCACCGGACTCACCCACTTGCTGTCTGAAATAGGATAGATAATACCCAAAGCAAAAAGTTTGAGGATCTCCTTCAGCAAAACTTCCCTTACGTTTGGATTAAGCTTTCTCTGAGGATCTCTGCTAGGTTTACTGTCTGGGTCGAGCATAATATGATGCTGGCAAACATCCGGGCTAATTCCAGTAAGATCAGCCAATGTCCTGCCAATGGCTCTCTTGTGCCTCTTAAGAACTTCTATCAACTTCTTCTCCTGTTCCTCAGATAATTCTTTGTTGATGATTACTGGAAGAGTGTCTTCTTCTCCTAGAAAAGCATACTTCAAATTCGTGGGCAGTGGTTTTAGCTCCAGTTTAGGCGCCTGGACCAAGGATGGAAGTGGTTTATCAGTACTGTTCTGCTGAGGTATAGAACTGCTAGAGGCTGTAGTCTCCTCCAATGCACAGAGAGACATAATGGCCTCCTATATCTCCCCATCATTAATCCCCTTGATATCAAATTCTGTAAGTCCTTGTGTTAAGGCTAATTCTAATTTGTCCTGCAAAAAATTCGTCTCAAGGTGATCTTGGACAAAGGGGCTCAAACATGTTAGCAGAATATGCATTTTTAGAATCACTTGGCTTCACCAAAGCCTCATCCAGTTTATAAGTAGATGATTCCTCATGATAATTAATGCGAATGGTCCCATTTTCCATATCTATAAGTGCTTTGACTCTCTTAAGGAAAGTTCTACCTAGAAGCACTCCAGATGTACCCTCTACATGCCCACCATGCGTATCAATAACATAGAAATCAGCATGGTAAGTGAAATTATGGATTTTCACTAAGACATTTTCAAGAAGACCAATAGGGTATACACATGATCTATCAGCAAGTTGAATCACAACCCTAGTCTTTGTTAACTCCACCCTATTTAGCATGTTATAAACACATAATGGCATCACATTAATTGATGCTCCAAGTCACACATAGCATGCTTGATTTTTACCTCTCCAAATAGACAACGAAGCGTAAACATACCTGGATCTGCACACTTGGTGGGCAGTCTCCGCTATATGAATGCAGAGGCAGTTTCCTCCATCACAACCTTTCCAGTGGGCTTTGCCTTTCCAGATATGAAATCCTTGATGAATTTGCAAAGAGGGGGGAATTTGATAGCTTGGAGGAATGGTATGTTAACCTCCAATTTTTCAAACATTGCCATGAAATCCATGGTCTCTGCATTAGGCTTTGTTTTCCTCGCTAGAGCAGCTGGAAAAGGTGGTCGAACAAGTATACTAGGCCCACTGGGCTCAGGGGGCTCTACTGTGTTGGCTAGGTCATCTTCTTCAGTATTTTTGTCCTGCCGCTTCTGGTCTGACTGGGGACTTTGTTTCACCAAATCAGTGTGATTTTCGGCTTTATACTTCAAGGTGGCTTCGAGGCCTGATGCCCTGAGCGCATCGAACACCTCGACCATGATATCTAGATCACACATGTCGAACTCCTTTATGGTGTCACACAATACCCGATCCTTCTCTAAAATCTCGATCATGGTGACTTGAGAAGTAACTGAAATGTTTGTATTGCGCCAAATCTGAATCTACATAACTCAGTATCAGTATTCAGATAATGTAACAAGTAAACATAAAGACTGAATAAGTATGGAAATCTACCGTATTAATCTCTGATTGAAGATGAATGCAGTTTGCAAGAATAAAATTCTAAGTACATAGATTTTAGGTTTTAGTCGTAGAGGGTGAAAATGGCGGTTTCACAGCTTTAAACGTTGATATATATGAAAATGAAGATGAACAGTTTTTAATCAACGGTTTAGTGATCTATTGTGATGCATCTAAACAGGGTCTTGGATGCGTTTTGATGAAACATGGGAAAGTCATACCTTATGCTTTGAGACAACTCAAGGCACATGAGTTAAATTATCCAACACATGACTTGGAATTGGTAGTAGTGGTTCGTGCTTTAAAAATTTGGAGGCACTACCTTTACGGAGGTACGTGTGAGATATACTCAGATCACAAAAGTCTCAAGTACATGTTCACACAACAAGAACTAAATATGATACAAAGCAGATGGTTGGAACTGGTAAAGGATTATGATTGCACCATACATTACCATCCAGGAAAGGCCAATGTGTGGCTGATGCATTGAGCAGAAAATGAAGTCTCAATGCTTTATACACCCCGCAAATAATGGAAGAACTTGCAAGAATGAAGATTGAAGTGGTATCTGAGATGGAGGACACTAATGCCATGCTATCAGCTCTGAAGATTCAACCTTTGTTGAGAGAGCAGATTCGGGAAGCACAGAGGGATGATAAGTTTTTGTGCAAGATAAGAGCTCAAAGTTGTACAAGGGTGCAATAAGGGATTTCAAGTGGCAACCGATGGCATACTAACATTAGAGGGAATGGTTTGTGTGCCTAAGGGGGAAGAACTGATGAAAGAGATTTTGAGAGAAACACACTGTACTCCGTATTCCATCCTGCCAGGAGGGACGAAGATGTATAGAGACTTGGGGGAATATTTCTGGTGGAGGAACATGAAGAGAACAATTGGAGAGTTTGTCGAGAGATGTATAACGTGCCAACAAGTAAAAGTCGAACATCAACAACCATCAGGTCTATTACACCCATTGGAAATACCTCAATGGAAGTGGGAAGAGATTACTATGGACTTTGTCGTCGTATTACCAAAGACACAAAAATGAAATCATGCTATTTGGGTTATCGTTGATAGACTCACGAAATCAGCCCACTTCCTACCAATTAAGTTGACTTACAGTTTAGAGCAATTTGCACATTTTTACATAGAGGAAATTTTGAGAATTCATGGAGTGCCAACTCATATAGTATCGGACCGAGATCCAAGGTTCACATCAAAATTTTAGGGGGAGTCTACAAAAAGCCATGGGTACAAAGTTAAAATTCAGTACCGTGTATCATCCACAGACGATGGACAATCAGATAGAACAATTAGAACATTGGAACATATGTTACGAGCCTGCGTCTTGGATTTTGGAGCAAATTGGGAGAAACACTTACCCTTAGTGGAATTTGCTTACAACAATAGCTATCAGACAACCATAGAAATGGCACCGTTTGCGGCACTATATGGGAGGAAGTGTAGATCTCCGCTACATGGGGATGAAGTAGGGGATAAGAAGATTATTGGTCCTGAAATTCTTGAGAAAACTATGGAGGCAATTCAGAAAATTCGAGAGAGGATCAAAACAGCGCAAGACCGACAAAAATCTTATACAGATCGGAAGCGAAAGGATGTACATTTCGAGATGTTGAGATAAGGTTTTCAGAAAGTTGTCACCAATGAAGGGAATAGTACGCATTGGAAAGAGGGGAAAGCTTAGACCTCGATATATAGGACCTTTTGCTATACTTGAAAGAATTGAAGATGTAGCTTATGAACTTGCACTACTTCCAAACCTATCAGGAATCCACAACACTTTTCACATTTCATCGCCGAGGAAATATATCCATGATCCAAGCCACGTGGTTAATTATGCGGAACTAGATCTAAACGAGGACTTATCATACGAGGAAGTACCAGTCGCTCTCTAGGCAAGAAATCTCTACAACGTAAAAATAAGGATGTATCAATGGTAAAGATTCAGTGGAGTAGACATGACGGAAGTGAGGCAATGTGGGAATTAGAAGAGGATATGAGGGCATGATACCCCAATTGTGTAGTCTTCTGTGATACCCGACACACTAGACAATCTAACTTTTAAAAACAGTTGAGAGAAAAACACATTGTATACAAGCAAAAATGTTGCTTCTAGTATACATATATCCAACAATTCTCCCACTTCTACTAAAGTTGTGATGCTCCGAAACTTTTGAAGATGCATAAAAAAAATTAATCATTTCATACGTTTCATCAATATCCATAAGTCGTGCTTTAGGATTTGAAAGTGATATTAAAGCTTAACCATGACATTTTGCATGTTGTGATCTCGCATTTTTCTTATCTTATTTTCCATATAATATGGTTCTTGAAGAACACATTTATTTTGAGAGAAATGGATCATTATGTAATTTTCAGGAGCATGACTTATTATGATATTTCGGACCTTAAACATCTACTCATTAGGTATAGTAATAACATTAGGGTAATAAGATTTGTCATGTGAAGTAATAATGTTGTACATTTTATTATGCAAATTGTGAACTAAGTATGTGGTCTCGGTTTTGGTGTAACAATGTGACCAACATTATTTATTAAAATATTTCATTACATCTACTTAAAAGAATTGGATGAGGTGTCGGTTCTAGGAGATTAGAGAAATACTATCTATCATCCTTCCACATAAGCTTAATTTTGATGAGTTGTCATCATCTTTTTCTTTTAAATCGAAAATTCATAAACACTTTGACACTAGCATTCATATTTCTGGTGGGACTCCTAAGAATCTCCGTCACTTTTCAACCCTCTCACAAACCCCAAGTTTCTAGAATCAATTTCTTTCCGGCAAAAGGCAATTGGAGAACCTCAAGGTATTTCTAAACTCATTCAATTTCATATCATATCGTTTGACTGCAAGTTTGAGAACCTGAGAAATCATCTTTTTGGATGTGTGAGTTTTATTTCAAAACTGCCTAGATTATCGTTTGACTGATTTTTCATATCTAAGAAGACTAATGGAATTTATTTTATAATAGCATTGCATGCATAATTGTGACTCCTGTACTAGCATCCTCTAAGCATGAATCTGGTTTTGGCTCTAAAGGTGATTCGCACATGCAAGCCTTGAACATGTAGTATGGTTATATATATATGTGATAGTGGAGGGATGAACTATATGTGTGTTTATAAAAGCATTTCTTCTGCTTCCTCAAATAATTAAGAGAAGGACTTAGGAATTTAATATTCATTCTCATGTCTTGTGTGAGGATCGTTCTTCTCCTTGTGGTCTTATCAAGTGATAATGTATTAGTTTTGATTCTTAAATGAATACCTGATAAAATTTTCTCAGAGGATGCTTGCTGATTTGAGTTAAATTGTAAAATTGTGTGCAGGCGATGTATTTGACAAAATGCCAAGCTCTAATTATTATACATAATTGTATTATTTGCCCTTGTTTTGATTAGTATATTTGTTAGAGCATGAACACATTTATATACATCATTAAGTTTGAGTTTTCACGATTAGTAAAGGCGCACAGGACTTAATTTTATAATGTTGCTTTTGAGTCACGTTCAAGGTTATGGTGGGGATGTACTCTAACTCCTTGTTAATTATCCTTATTATGTTTTACACGCAATATAATTGTATCGATGTCAGAAATCTAAGAAATGGTCAAAGGTTACCCAAAGTCTTGAAGGACTCAAAGGTTAGTCCGGGGCCTCAAAGGTTAGTCCAAAGTTCAAAGATTAGCTCAGGGTCAAAGGTTACCCAATGTTTTGAAAGACTTAATGGTTAGTCCAGAGCTAAAAGGTTACCTAATGATTTGAAAGACTTAAAGGTTAGTCTAGAGCTCAAATGTTAGCTCAGGTTTTAAAAGTTAACCCGAGGGTCAAAGGTTACCCACTTGCTTTAAAGTGAGGGTTCATGGTCAAAGGTTACCACGGTTTCTTTACATGTTCTAGTTGTTTATGTTTTAAATTGATATATTGTATAGCTGGAGAAGAGACACACACCCCCACTGAGTGATTTACTCACCATGTTGCTTTAACATATTTTCAGGTGGTCGGTTGGGCGATGCGTAGGTGGTGTGTTTGTGATGGTCTTGGGCGGAAAAATCGTTTTGAATTCTACTCGAAAATATTGCCATCTCTTTTATTAATCTATGAATAGCTATACTTTATTAGTAACTACTTGGGTCACATACATCTTTAGAATTTTGTTAAGTTGGGAGTATGCTTATGAACTATGTATTATTTTTGCAACATTTATAGTTGATGTTTATTAAATTATATTTCCAAAGTTTTTTCCTTTTGAAAAGTATGTATTAAGTGACGCGCTCTCTTGGGGTTTAAGATTTGGGGCGTTACAAATGTAAACTTTTAGTATACAATGTGTTAATTCCAAAATACTAACTGAGCTATCTATCACTACGTCTCCCACTTATACAAAAGTTTTTGTAGTCATAAGTGGGGGCATCTCACACACTCCAAAGCCACTAACATGCTCCTCGTAGGTCGGAATGGACAAGCTCTTCGTGAATGAATCAGCTAGATTATCCTCAATGCCGATCTTCTCAACAACCACATCTTCTCGATTTACGAATTCACGTATAAAGTGGTACTTCCTGTTTATGTGTTTAGACGCCTTGTGAGATCTGGGATACTTTAAATTTGCCACTGCACCTGAGTTATCACAATAATTGTGATAGTCTTAGGCAAATTCGGAACAATATCAAGAGCCATAAGGAAATTCTTAAGTCAAACTGCCTCTTTCGAGGCTTTTGAAGCAGCCACATAGTCTTAGGCAATTGGGCTTGGATGGCACATGATTCAGTAAATATTGCCGCAGTCTCAAGGGCATATCCCCAAAAGGAAACTTGCAAAGTTGCATAACTCATCATCAATCGAACCATCTCTAAGAGAGTTCGATTCATTCTCTCTCACACACCATTCTGCAGAGGCGTGCCTAGTGCTGTCAGTAGGGATGTAATCCCATATTCTGTCAAGTAATCCTTGAACTCATTGTATAGGCATTCCCCACCACAATCAGATTGCAGTATTTTGATTTCTTTGCATAACTTCTTCTCCACTTCTGCTTTGAATTCCTTAAAGGTTTCGAAGCAATCCGACTTGTGGCGAACATGGTAAACATATGCATACCTTGAGTAATCGTCAGTAAATGTGATGAAGTACTCATACCCTCCACGATCTTGTGTAACATAGGTCCACACAAGTCAGAATGAATCAAACTTACTGCTTATGTGGCTCTATAACCTTTTTCCTTAAAAGGGTTAGTCACCATCTTTCCATCCAAGCAGGGTTCGCAAGTTGGAAATGGTTCAACTTGGAGAGACTCCAATGATCCATATTCCACAACCTTTGAATCTTATTCAGATTCATGTGACCTAGTCTTAAGTGCCACAGATAAGTTTAGTTTACCTTGTAAGATTCTTTCCTCTTCTTAGGATTTGATGATGAGGAAGCAACATTAACAGAATTATGCGGTTTGCTAGTATATAAAGATTAGCTTAATGGCCCTCTACAGATAAAATTACTGTCTTTCATGATAGAAACATCACTATCAAAACTAGATTTATAATCATCCATGGTGTAGAATTTTGAAACAGAAATTATGTTTCGTCTAAACTTAGGCATATATAAAACATCTTTAAGTACTAAAACAGAACTATCAAAAGATAGATGTAAATCTCCAATGGCAATTGTCGAAACTCTCGATCCATTGCCCATTGAGAATACCACCTCGCCATCGCTCAAATTGCCTTTTCTGCATGAAACCTTGGAAGGTGTAACAAACATGATCTGTTGCCCTCGAATCTACTACCCATTCGTGGGTAGAAGAGGAAACTAGAACAGTCTCGGTTACAAGAGCGACTCGAGTCTCTTTCTGTTTTGCCTTGACATTTGGATAACAATTCTTCCAGTGTCCTTTCATACCATAAATTAAGAACCTTCCTTTCTCCTTTGGCATTCGCATGCCGTCAGTAACGACCGTCTTCTTACTCCCACTGCTCTTTTTGAATTGACCACCATTTCTGCTCTTTTTTTTTTCCGCCTTTCAGAGGATTCCTTGAGCTACTAGTGATGTTCAAGACTCGAGCACCCTTTCCCTTTCCTATTACCTCTTTGATTGCTACCAAATAATTGAGTAACTTACTCAGAGTAATCTCTATCTTAGACATAGCGGTCCTAAAACAGAAGTTCGTATAGGACCTTGTCAGGGCATTTATTGGGAAGATAAGATATCTATTCCACTTTGTTAAATTAGTTGGACCCGTTAGGGGTCGGCTGGTAAGATCGAAAATAACAGATGGAACAGACATATCTAAAAAATAAAATAAAATTCATATAAGAAACCTATATTCGCACATAATTTGTAATTAACCATCATTGTAACCTTTTTAAAAAAACAATGATGTTAAATACTCGAGTAGCCATAGAGATCACACTCGCAAGCAACTCAGGTGGACGTTTACTTGTGTAACCCTAGACCAAGCTATATACCTAGCTCTTTGTTGGTCCCGAGAGTAAACGTTCAGATGTAGAGGGGGGGGGGGGTGAATACACCTGAAAATCGATTTCTCAACTTTAAACGCGAACAGTCATTTTCAGGAAGATATCGTACTGAACAAATTCAGCAGACCAAATAAGCTGTTCTGAATCGCGTGGCAGAGAGACTGACTTTACTCAGGCCTACTAGCTGACTAGAGTCAGAATTCAATACCGTTCAGATAAAGTTCAGTAGTGCGGAAATGTGTAGGCCCAAATTCAGTTGAGTTAGGAAAACATTTTAAAAAAAAACAGTTTTCATATGTTAGTGCGGCCGATTAAGCTTGATGAAACTCAGTTGAATGATTTTAAAGATATTTTCAGTATGCACAGTAATCAATGCAACAGTAAATAACGAACACAGAACACATGCGATTTTTTAAGTGGTTCGGATCCAACAATCATACGTCCACTGTTCCAAAAGATCAGGAGGCTATGTATTATACTGAGATAGTCTCAGTTGGTTTGTACACTGGACAAACACTGGTCTTGAGATTTATACTGAACAAGTCTCAGTTTACAAGGTATCAAACTAAGTGTTTGAAAAACCCTCCAACTATGAAGGAGTCCTTTACAATAAGGATCAGTTCGACAATGAACTCCTTCATCTAAGCTATAGATATGAATAGCTGAGCTTAGGTTAGAGGGATAGGGAACGAGAAAGTGGCTTCTAGAGCGACGAACGGCTAAGTATAGACTTGGGTTCGTGTTCAGTCGCTTGGACACTAGAGGCTATATAATTCTGGTTCAGCTTGGTTCCCTATGAGCAGGTATGTCACCTTTCGCCGGAGATTACTTCTTTGAACTACTTGCGGAAGACTTAAGACGTTTGTGAGTTGCTCTTTGAATGCTCTGTGTTTGTGTATCGTTGGTTCACTCGTGTGCTCGTGAGCTTCAATTGAATTGTATCCCTCTACTTATAGAGTAGAGGCAAGGATAGATCCGTTGGAGACGACGATCCTTGTGTCTCTCTCTTTTGGGTAGCTAACGGCTCTTTCAAAGTATGGTTGTAGTGTCCTTTCCCTCCATTTCTGGAAAGTTGTTGACTTGCTGCTTTAATCAGAATATGGACAGTTGCCTGCTTGTCATTGGTCGAGGTTCAGGAAAGTAGGTGAGACAGAACAGACTTTAAGGAGATCTGAAGCTAACTTCTCTCTTCCTCGTATTGACTCTGTTGATTTGACTTTAGGGAATCCTGACAGTCAGAAGACTGTCCAGCCGTTGTTGAGTCTGATCTTTATTCAGTAGCATGCTCCTGCTGAGTCGTCTCTACTGAAGATCAACTACGAGTTCGATAAACTACTCTGCGCCGAGTTCGGTTCCACGACTCCTTTCGGATATCTTTGCTCCCTACCGAGTCCAAGATCACCGAGTCTTCTACTTCAGTGCCGAGGCGGGTAATCTGCGAGCGCCTGAACCAGATGAAGATTGTCTACTGAGTCTGAAACCTCAGAGACAGAATAGAACACATTACAACTGAATGGTTCATCAGTCAAGATAGGGTTTTGGGATCTTCAAATCTTGAGTAAATATTCAGAGCACAAGGCTACTGAGTTATGTCTCAACTGATTGTGAGAAGACTGAATCATCTCCCAATATTTTCCCCCCTATTTGATGATGCCAAAACCTAACACTATGACTTATCAGAAACAGAGTTCCTTACAAGTATTACAAGTAAAATCAGTGGAGTTGTTCTTCAAGCCCTAGACTACTGAGGGAATCAGTGAAGAAATATTAGAACCTATACAAAAAACTAATCAGCAATTTCCCCCTGTCTAAGAACATTTCCCTCATCCAAGCAATCTAACAGATCAGAATCTAACTAAGCAAAAACTGACAAAATATAACATTACTCACTGAGTGTGTGAGTCAGTACTCACTTGAGTGATTCTGTGTGTTAAGCATAAAAACAAACAAGGCCATATAGACAATAAGGAATTGTCAGGGCCGACAATAAGGAATTGTCAGGGCTAACAACAGTGATGATTTTATATAATATGAAGAATTGTCAGTACAGTTACATCAATTGCTAAACTAAGGAAAGACAGAACAAAAACTACAAGAAACACAGAAGCTAACAATCATCTGAACTGCTTAATCCTGTCTTTGAAGTCCTTTGATTTAGATTCAGGAAGGGGTAGTCCATACATCCTATATGTGATCTTCCTCAGCTTCAGTATCTCTGCAAAGTCAGCTGGATCATCTTCTTCTAAGCATTTGGCTTCAGCAGCATCTTTGATCTCTTTCTCAATAACTCTATAGTGAACAGAGCCATCTAATTTCAGTGGGGGCGGCATGATTCTTGGAGCTAGGACTCTGACATCTATCTTGTCTGCAATGGCCTTCTGAACTCTGGCAAATATTTCTACATCGGTCCTCAGAAGCCATTCAGCAAAGGCGACATATTTGTGCTTTTCAGGCCAGTACCTCCAAAAGTAATATCTCTTTACGTAATCAGCCTTCAGTGACTCCCACCTTTAAGTTCTTTCCCATGGCATCCATTCATCAACTCTTGGCCATCTGTGGAGTTTGAGATCAGTAGGTTTCCTGAATCTTCTGTATCTGTAATGAATGTCTGCCTTTTCAGGAATCCTCTGACTTGCTAGTTTTTCAGCTTTCAGCCTCAGAGCTTCTAAGTCTGCTAGTCTGGGCCTTTCTCTAGTTGCTTCTATCTGTCTTGCTTCTTCTCCTCTATACAGATACCTCTCCATCTGAGCCCAGATCTCTTGCATTTCAAGATCTTGTTCCTTCGACGGGACATAGGAGGGTACATGAGGTTCTTCTTCTAAATCAGCAGGAGTTGTTGATTTTTCTATCGAAGTGCCCTGCTGACCAGTTTTCTGCTGCTGCTCCTTTTCTTTCTCCTTCTCTTTATCTGCATCATCCCTCAGCTTCAGAGTTCTGGGAGGCAGTCTGCGTCCAGTCTTTCTTCCACCTGCTGGAGCCTTAGTCTTTCTTTTGGCTGGCTTCTTCTTTGGCTTGTTAGCAGCCTCAGCAATTTCTCTGGCTAATTTTTCGTCGGCAACAATCTGAGCTTCTTCCTCCGGAGTAACATACCTCTTAGGTCCTTTCTTTTTAGAGGGAGGGGTTGGAATCGTCAGAATCTTCTTACCTTTGCCGGCAACTGGAGGAGGCAGAGGAACCTCTTCCTCTTCTGACTCCTCTTCTGCGTACTCAGTGATTTCTTTGATAATGTCAGAAGGAGTTTGAGTTGCCTGAGTAGCAGAGTCCTCAGGTCCGGAGCCACTTGGGCCGATCTCAGCAGACACTACATCGCCTACTGCTGAGACACCCTGGGCCTCGCCAGACTGAGTTGAGGGACCAGTGGGAGCAGTTAGCTGACTCTGAGTTGCTCCTGCCACTGTCCTCACTCCTTTCGGTACCTTCAGTACCTTTCCTTCTAGTATCTTTCCTTTTCCTTCCCCCATTTTGGCATCAACAAATACGCCAGGGGTGGGAACAGACACCTTCTTGTCCAGACTTTTGTAAGCTGCTGCTAGATCGTCCAAGGCATATTGCAGCTTAGTCAGTCGTTCATGTAGCTCGTTCCTCTCTTCAGTGTGTTGATCGCTGTATTTCTTGTGAGAAGCGTCTGCTGCTGTCTGGATCTCCTGCAACTGTTTGTCCACTCACTCTTCTATTGCCTTCTGAATAGATTGGAGCCTTAGGTCTGATGCCTGAGAGATGGAGGAGACTGATTCAGTATGAGCTGTCTGTGCGGCCTTATAATCTTCAAGAAGCTTAGCTTGGCCAGCCTGAATCATCCTCAGTTTCTCTTCGAAGTCGGCTCTTTGGGTGGCGAGTGCATCGTTCAGGATGTTGGAGAAATCAGGGACAGGTGAGTTCTGAATGGTTGTCCTGAGTCCCTTGATTTCAGCACTCTGAGCTTGAGTGGTCTGCCTCCACGTCTTGTGGACGGCGCGGACGAGGAGTTGGTTTTGAGTCCCTTGACTCTTCAGGGCCCTGGCCACTGACTTCGAGCGTCGGCTTCTCGGGCTGGGCGCTACCTTGAAGATAGATTCAAGTAGCAGCTGAGAAGGTTCTACTGACTTTGAGGTACCAGCCGCCGACTGTCCTGGACCAAGGATGCTGAGGGGTGGTTCAGTAGTAGATGTGGGAGCTTCCTTGTCCAGTCGAGTTCCCTCATCAGGCTTCTCAGGGCCTGAATCACGGGGTGGGTCCTGACCATCGGGGTCAGACCCATCTGAGGGTGCCGATGCTGAAATGGGTTGGCGGTCGTTCAACATGGCTAGCATGGCAGCCCTCAAGTCTTCTAGGGAGCAGACATCAGATGACTCTGAGTAGCCAATCTTGCTTCTTATCAGTAGCTCCTCCTCGTGGAGCTGTTCACAGGAATGATGTTTGATGAGGCGGTTCAGATTATGCCACTCCTTGAACCGGATCAGCATGTAGAGCATAGCCTGCCTTACCAGTAAAATGAGATCAGTATGGCTGGCTATCTGTTGAGTGATGATTCTATCCTCAACACAGTCATACTTAGTGGGAAATGATTCTATCCTAACTAACCAAAGCTCAGTAGCCTCGTGCTCTGAATTTGTTTGAAGATTTGAAGATCCCAAAACCCTATCTGATTGGTGAACCATTCAGTTGTAATTGTTTGTCTCTGAGGGTTTAGACTCAGAAGACACTCTGCTCTGGTTTAGGCGTTCAGTAGATTATCAGCGTCAGCACCAGATGTAGAAGACTCAGTAGATACTGGACTCAGCAGGAGCAGTATACTGAAGGAATCAGAGGAACTGAACTCAGCAGGAGTAGTTCACTGAACTAAGAGCTGATCTTCAGTAAAGTAAATTCAGTACTCTCTACAGGATCAGACTCAGTAACGGCAGACAGTCTTCTGAATTGTCAGATCTTTTGAACGACAATCAGCATAGTCAAATACGAGGTAGAGAGAAGTCAGCTTCATTATGCCTCGATGTCTGTTCTGTCTCAACTACTCTGCAAAACCTCGACGAATGACAAGCAGACACGTGCCTTTTTACCTACTTAAGCTGCAAGTCAACATATTTCCAGAAAAGGAGGGAAAGGACACTGTCACCTTTTACAAAAGAGCCATTAGCTACCAAAAGAGTGAGAAAGGGATCATCGTCTCCAACGGATCTTTCCCAATCTCTTCTCTATAAATAGAGGGATGATTCAAGTTTTTGAAAGCACTACTACGACTACTACTTCACGAGCAAACAAGGAAAGAGAACTAAAACAAGAAGAGAGCAGTCAAACGAGCAATCCGAAAAGCTTAAATCTTCCGCAAGAACTCGAAGATCTATCTCCGGCGAAAGACTACATCCTAGCTCATAAGGGAACCAAGCTTAATTGATATACAAGCCTCTAGTATCCAAACGACGTTACACGAACCCAAAGCTAAACTCAGTTGTTCGTCGTTCTAGAAGCTACATTCTCATTCCCTATCCCTCTAACCCTAAGCTCAACCGATCATATCCATAGCTTAGACGAAGGAGTTCATATTTGAACCTAATCCTTGTTGTAAAAGGACTCCTTCACTGTTGGAGAGTTTGTCAAACACTTTAGTTTGATAACCGTTGTAAGCGAGACTTGCTCGAGTATAAATTCCAAGACGCGGCTTTGTCACATGTACAAGGCGGCCGAGACTAACTCAGTATAATAAATAGCCTCCTGACCTTTCGGGACAGTGGAGGTAGGATCGCTTGATATCCGAACCACTTTAAAAATCTGTGTCTCTCGCTTGCTCTCTTATTTACTGTTGCATTGATTTTAACTGTTCATACTGAAAATTATCCTTTAAAATCATACAACTAAGTCTCGGCATACCTTGAACTATTTTTTTTTCGAATTGAGACTTGTCTTGATAAAACATTTTCCACTCAGCCGATTTGGGCCTACACATTTCCGCACCACCGAACTCTATCTGCGATGCGAATTCGACTCGATCGGCTAGGCGATCTCGGTAGAGTCGAACTCTTTGCCAAACACGATTCGAGAATAGCTATTTGGTCTGCTTTGAATTCTTTCGATGCGACACTTTCTCGAACAGGGGCTCGTTCGTGTTCAAAGTTGAGAAAATCAGATTCAGGTGTATTCACCCCCCCCCCTCTACACCTGAACGTGCTCTCGGGACCAACAATTGGTATCAGAGCAGGAGTTCTATAAGACTCTTGTTATCTTGAAACTTGTTTACTTGAACGGATCTAGAAAAACGTTTTCACTGCATATCATTCTACACTCATATCATTATTCATCATGACTGATATGTTAGGTATAAGGATGGTACCCATGTTCTCAGTAGAGAACTATGGTGTATGGCGGGTCAGAATGGAGGCTCATCTGACTTCCCTCCACGATAGCATGACCGAAGTACTTGAGGAAGGACCTATCGTTCCTATGATAAATAGTGTTGTAACTCAGGATCAAACAGCTGGAGGAGGAATGGTGACCGGAAAGAAGATTCCCAAGGACAAAAGTCTCTTCACCCCTGAGGAGAAGAAACTTCATAACTTAGACCGAGTCGCCAGGAATGCCATACTAACCACTCTTACTGATTCTTATCTCGGCAGGGTTCAGGAATACAAGACAGCTAGGGAAATCTGGGATGCTCTAGCGCTACTGAGTCGGGGGACTCAGAAGATCAAAGCCAACGAACTTGCGCTGGAACTCCAAAAGCTGGAGAGCTTGTCTCTCATGCCTGGTGACAAAATAGAAGATCTAAATGTCAGATTTACGAATCTGATGAACTCCATCAATGGGCTGGGAAAGACATTCTCCAACTGAGAGACGAATCTCAAGATACTGAGGGCACGCGCGGTGGCCATTGGACTCCTTTTGCTACATTTTTACGCCATTCTGACTTAGATATTGTTACTCCTGACCATATCTTTTCAGAACTTCAAGCAGAGGAATTCGAGTTTGATAGACCTCAACGGAAGCAGAAAGCTGAAGCTGACACCAAAATTGACCATGCTTTCAAAGCATCAGTCAGCACAGCCTCTCCCGCGTCAAGCAAAACTGAACCTTCACTAACTGACATACAAGAAGGAAGTTTAGCTCAGAAGTACGCGCTGCTCGCTGTAAAATATCAGAAGGAGAAGGAGAGGCGCAGAAAAGTGACTAAAGCCTATCGAGAAAAAAAGGTAAGTCTGAATACACGCCAAAGCGCACTCCTGACTCACAGTCTTCTGAATGCAGAAAGAAGGATGACTCAGCACCATCAAAAGATAACGAAAGAAAAGAAGAAAGAGTCATCGCTTGCTACAACTGCAAAAAGTCAGGATACTATCAGTATGACTGTCATACTATCAGTATGACTGTCCTGAGCTCAGTAGTGCTGAACGCGCAGCACGTAAAGCAAGGAGAGAGAAATTTTCCAAGAAAAGACAAGCATACATAGCTGGCGAAATCTCAGACGACTCAGAAGAAGTCGACTCCTTTATGAATTCATCTGATGATGAAGCAGCCTTCATGGCACTAGAGCATGAAGCTGAAGAAGCTACTGAAAAGTGCCTAATGGCAGGAGAAGAGGATGAGGTTCACAAAGATCCTTGGTATGTGGATAGCGGATGCTCAAGACACATGACGTACCAAAGGAACCTACTGAAGAATTATACAGCTGAAGAAGGATCCAGAATCGAGTTTGGAGACAATGCTAAAGGCTACACAAGAGGATTCGGAACACTCAGCATTGGAACTGCCACAGTTCCTAGAGTATCATATGTTGAAGGACTTCAGCATAACCTTCTCTCTGTTAGTCAATTTTGTGATAACTCGAATAGAGTGATATTTGACGCTGGTTTATGTGATGTCATTGATAAATCCACAGGGAAAACAGTGTTATCAGGTTCGCGCAAGAAGAATATCTATGTGGCTGACTGGAACTCAGCTGAACCTGAAGCTTGTTTGTTAGCGAAGAACGACAACCGAACGAGGTGGCTATGGCACAGAAGACTCAGCCATCTCAACTTCAAAACGCTCAACAAACTAGTAAGAACCACTCTAGCAAGGGGACTGCCGAATGAAGTATTCAGCAAAGACACTCAGTGTGAAGCATGTCTGAAGGGAAAACAAACAAAGAAACAAAATCCACCTGTTCCATCTCCTTCCACTGATGGAATCCTTCAGCTGCTACATATGGATTTGTTCGGTCCAGTCTCTCCAGTGACGATCGATGACTACTCGCGCTATACTTGGGTCATAATCATTGCCAACAAGTCTGACGTCAAAACAGAGTTACCAAGGCTTCTGAAAAGGCTCAGTGTCGACAAGAACACCAAAATTGTCAAAATCCGTTCTAACAGAGGAACTGAGTTCCTCAACTCTATGGTGGAGGAGTTCTGCAAAGCAGAAGGAATAGAGCATGAGACATCGGCTGCACGGACACCTCAGCAAAATGGAGTTGCTAAACGGAAGAACATAACTCTCAAAGAAGCAGCTAGAACACTACTCGCAGACTCAGGACTCCCAGCCAAATGCAGGCGAAGCCACGATCTTGCTTGTTACACTCAGAACCGTTCTCTACTGACAAAGCAACATAAGAGAACACCATATGAACTATGGAACGGCAGGAAACCTTCTTTATCCTATTTCCATATCTTTGGTTGTTCATGCTTTATCCACAATAATGGGAAAGATCAGCTGAAGACTTTTGATAGCAAGTCAGGTCAGGGAGTATTCTTAGGATACTCTTGGGTCAGCAAAGCTTTCAGAGTATTCAACTATCGAACCCTTTGCGTGGAGGAAAGCCCTCATGTTGTTTTTAATGAGTTTGCTACTGAAGACAGGAGCAATAACTCTAATTCCGAATCCGAGGACATCGATGCTGACTACGGGATCTAAGCCTAATAGACAAAGTCGAAAAGATCCAGCTTTGTTGGGATGATGATTCAGATGAGGAAAATGAAGACAAATCTACTGAATCTCAACCAGCAGTAAATGTAGCTGAGCCGATTGATTCTCCTGAACAGAATCAATCCCAGGTAACTCAGGTCGATGAAGAAACCCCAGAGGTAACTGAGACCACTACTGAGAATAACAACTCAGGGGGAACATCTATTAATGTTCTTGAGCTGAATGCCCCTAAACCTGGTGACTCAGTAGATCACACTCTCATTACTGAAATGCTTCAATCTCAAAATAGTACAATTGAAATGCCTAACTCGCCTACTATCTGTGTTGAACAAATTTCAGATGAAGAACTAAAACATCTTAGATCGTGGCTGGACGCTCACACTGCTGATCTGATTATTGGAGATCCCTCAGCAAGAGTAAAGACAAGATCCAAATTCTGTCAAGGAGAAAGCGCCTTATATTCCTGCTTCTTGTCTACTGACGAACCTTAGACGATTGAGGATGCATTAAAAGATGCTGACTGGATCATAGCTATGCAGGAGGAGCTGAATCAGTTCACGAGAAACGATGTTTAGGAGCTTGTTGATAGACCCCGGCATCAACATGTTATTGGAACAAAATGGGTCTTCAAGAACAAGCGGGGTGAAAACAACTTCATAGTAAAGAACAAAGCAAGACTCGTGGCAAAAGGCTACTGTCAAGCTGAGGGAATAGATTTCGAAGAAACATTCGCTCCAATTGCAAGATTGGAGGCAATTAGACTATTCCTGGCCTACGCAACACATCAAACATTCAGAGTCTATCAAATGGATGTGAAGTCTGCGTTCCTGAACGGCGTACTGAAAGAAGAAGTCTACGTGGAACAACCGCCCGGCTTTCAGCAGGGACATCAGGTGTATAGACTCAGAAAGGCTCTGTATGGGTTAAAATAAGCACCCAGGGCTTGGTACGATACCCTATCTGAGTTTCTTCTTCAGAAAGGTTTTCAGAAAGGCACAGTAGACCGCACTCTATTCATCATTCGACTGGAAGACGATCTACTACTTGTGCAGATCTATGTAGATGACATCATATTTGGATCTATGAATGTCATCATGTGCCAACAATTTGAAAAGATGATGAAGGAAAAATTCAAGATGTCAATGATGGGAGAAATGAACTACTTCCTTGGTTTCCAAGTCAAACAATCTGAAAAAGGGACGTTCATTAATCAAGGCAAATACACTCGAGACCTCATCAAAAGATTCGGTTGCACATCCGGCAAACCTATCAAGATCCCGATGAACACAAACATGAAAATTGATCTTTATAAGGAGGGAGTATCAGTAGACCAAACTGAATTTCGTGCTATAATTGGTTCTTTATTATATTTAACAGCTACTCGTCCTGACATAACTTATGTTGTAGGTGTCTGTGCTCGATTTCAGGCGAATCCAAAGCAGAGTCACATGGACTCAGCAAAGAAGATTCTCCGCTATCTCAGAGGAACACCTGACATGGGTTTATGGTAGGGGTGTGCAAGAAATTCGTCCAACCACCTCCGCCCGCTTGACCCGCCCGCCGAAAATCGTAACCGCCGGTTATTTTTTTGAAAAACTAACCGCGGATCAATTTTTATCAAACCGCCACCAAGGCGGGTGGGTTGCGGTTTTAAGGTGGTGGTTAACCGACCCGCCCGCCTCCTTAAATCCTTTTCTTAGCTTTTAAATTTTTAATTTTACTAGTAGGCTATATTGTCTATTTTATTGGGAAAGTAGTACAATCTTTCAAAGTAATTTAGTGCAAAGTATTTGTATATGCCCAACAAAAATTAATTTAAAATTTGATTTCATTAATATTTTAATTAATTTAATAAATATTTTATAAATATGGGGAATGCTAATGAAGGACCAATTGTATGAATATGCGATTAATGAAGGACCAAAATATTTCGGAGGCTCGAAGTGCTATTCTCGAGTCTGTAGAGGTCAAAGTGTAAATTAATCCAAGTTTGACTTTAGAATTTGTGCTTTTGAATTGATAACAATCAGTATTTGAGATTTGAGAGTAATGTGAAGTGTGAACAAGACTATGAATGTATGTATCTAGAATGCAGATGGTTGCATTCCTTTTGAAAATATGTTTTGTATGTAGAACTTGGTTTTCTTAACTTATATTGTTATTTGTTGATGTATGTCTCATGAACAAATGAGTTTTAGCCTTCCGATAATATCATCTCGAAAGAATGTGATCTCTTATTATTTAACCCGCAAACCGCCCGCAAACCGACCGCTAACTGCTTCACCCGAACCGCTACGGTTTAGAGAAATAAAAACCCGCCATGGTTTGTATATTCGTAAAACTGCCCACATGTAGATTGGTTAGTTTTTCCGCCCAAACCGGCCCGAACCCGCCCGCGCACACCCCTACTTTATGGTATCCAGCTGATGATAATATAGAACTAACTGGTTACTCTGATGCTGACTATGCAGGGTGTAGAATTGACCGAAAGTCAACTTCAGGAACGTGTCAGTTCCTTGGCAATAAGCTGATCTCATGGTTTTCAAAGAAACAGCACTCAGTAGCCACGTCAACTACTGAAGCTGAATACATGGCTGCCGGAAGTTGCTGCGCCCAAATCCTTTGGCTGAGACAGCAGCTACGCGACTATGACGTCATTCAGAATGAAGTGCCAATCTTCTGCGACAGTACCAGTCCCATTGCAATCACTCAGAATCCTGTACTTCACACGAGATGCAAGCACGTGGACATCAGATATCACTTCATTAGTGACCATGTCGAAAAGAAGGATATCAGGATGGAGAAGATCCAAACTGATCGACAAAGGGCTGATATACTGACCAAGCCTCTAGGCGAATCCGATTCGAGAGAACTTTCAGTAGAGCTAGGTCTGCTGGATCCTACTGACTCCAGTCAGTAAAAGGTTTCAGGAGAGGAGCATTGAGTAAGGGGGAATGTTCACTCTCAGTACAGAGTAAACTCAGTACGTAGAGACAATAACCATCTACACGAGGTATCAGCTGACTAAGATGTTCAGCTGACAGGTTTGCGTATCTCTACTCAGTAGTATCTAATAGAACTGTAATATGCATTTATTGCTCAGAATCAGCATCGTATTTAATATCTCAAGGATTGTCATTTAATATTAACGACTTACATTTAATGCACGACATTCCATGCATAAGTATGCTTTGAACTACGCCACGCATTTAATGCGTGTCGTATCATAGTTACTACTTAGGCAAGTTACAACTGGCTTTTGACTTAGGCGGCAAATTTGATCATTACCTATAATAGACCTTTTTAATCTTGACCGTCCATCTCATAAAAGCTATTTTAAACTAGACCATTGATCGATAACTGTTCATCTTCACCTTGATATATATATATTTTTTTCGATCATATCTTAGAAACCGCCATTAGTATACTTCAAATCCTTTAACTCCGAAAAATCTAATTTTTTTTTTTGCAAACCCCTCTTGCATATTTCTTAAACGATCAGATTTCTCATCGGTATGATATTAGATTTGTTACAATAATTTATTCTCTCTTTTCAGAATCACTATACAGACTGTTTTATTAAAATCGATACTGATAGACTTCTCTTGTAACAGATATAATGGCAAGTACAAACATTTCAGTCACCGCTCCAGAGAACATGCAGGAAATCCTGGATAAAGACCGTGTCTGGTGCGAACCAGTCATGGAATTCGACGCCTACGATCTCGAGTTCATGGACGAAATCTTCGCTGCCCTTAGAGAATCGGATCTGGAAGGATTTCTCTCAAGGAAGCCGACGTTCTTCCTTCCGAGACAAGTATCTGAGATCTATCTCAACTCAGACTCGGTATCTGGCAACATCATTGGAAGATTTGCAGTTCACTCTATCGGCGATGCTTCTATGCAACTAAAGTGGATGTCTATCAAGGAGGCACTGAAGAGGAGCTTCGATCTACCTGCTGAAGGAGTCAGCACTATCGGATATAACGACGATATGATAGACGACTACCTATCAATCTTCTGCGGAAAGCCCACAGCGTTCAGAGCTACTTTCCCGAAGAATAGTATGCTGCCTCAGTACCGAGCCTTGGCATACATTGTGACGCAGCTACTGACAAGCCAAGCGGGTTCATTCGATCAAGTATCGAAACCCAAGATACAGCTTATGATGGCGATCTATGACAGAGCAAAGATTAACTGGACGGAGTTCTTTCTCCGAGAGTTCATGACTCAAGCTGCCAAATTTTACAAAGCAACATGCAAGCTAAGCGCAAAAGGCAAGCATCTATATGGACTGAAGCTATCGGTCATGATTCAAGACTTCTGAGGAGATGACCAAATCACATTCGATGACAAGCTATATTTTAATGTGAAGAAGGTCAGATTCAACAACAGAACTGCTGCTCTTCAGCAGATAGGGACAGGACCCTCAGCTCAGCAGGTGACGCCTCAGAAGACCACGCCAACAAAGAAACGGTCTCCTCAAGTAAAAACTCCTAAGGCACCGGCAAAGCGCCTGAAGAAAAACATTCCTGCTATGCCTACTAAATCCGAGGCAGTACCAGAGGCTACTGCTGAAACTGCTGAACAGTCTAGACAGCCGATGCAGCTGATTGATAAGTCAGAGTCCTCAGAGAAGACTCAGTCAGTGGCGAAGACCATCTCTACTGAACAAGCTGCAGAAGTGGACCAAGGGGTTCAGACTGAAGAGGCCCAGAGCGGCGATTTGGAAACCTTGGACAGTCCACTCAACGCTCAACCACTCAGCAGCATGCCATCTGCTGAGAAACAGCTGTCTCCAATAGATGTTGAAGACTCGGAGACAGCATCTGAAGAGGAATCTGTCAGAGTGGAAGCTTCAGTCATTCTATCTCAAGCATTCCAAGAGATTATTGAGCATATACTGGAGATTTCTGGCCACTCTGATCTGGTGACTATTGCCAAACAGGCCAGACTCCATATGCTTTTAAGATTCCAGGAGTGGCCCAATCAGCTACGCCTCATTCTTCACTACACCTGCGAGCAACTGCATGAAGAGGAGCTGGTTATAAGGTAGCAGATAGGCTACTCACAGCTTGGTGACCTCGGCACTCTGGAGGACCTAAGAGCCGCAATGCTGGCCTTGCTACATAAAAGGCAGCAGGCTTCAGGCTCAGCCCCTTCAGACGGGTCGGACCACGACGGTCAGGACCCACCCCATGATTCAGGCCCCAGAAAACCCGATGAGGAACAACCCCGGGGAAAAGGATACACCCGCTCCTACTTGAACTACCACTCGGTATCCTTGGACTGTGAAGTCGGCGGCCGGTACTTTAACCTGCGAGCCCGCTCGGCTCTTCTTTGAAATCAACGTTTGAAGTAGCGCCCAGCCCCAAAGGCCGACGCTCAAAGTCCATGGCTAAGGCACTAAAAAGCCAAGCAACTCAGAATAGGGCTCTCGCCAAAGCCATCCACAAAACATGGAAGCAAACTGCTCAAGCCACCAACGCTGAGCTTCAGGGACTGAGATCTTCAATTTCACAATCAGCTGCCCCTGATGTCTCCTCCATTGTCTCCTAACGCGGCGGCGCACGGCGAGAAAAAGGACTTTGATAATCAACTCAGAATAATTCAGGAAGGACAGGCCAAACTGCTTGAAGAATTCAAGGCCGCTCAGTCTTCCCATACTGAATCAATCTCAAACCAATCCCAGGCCACTGAGCTCAGACTCGACAATATTCAACAGACCCTTGAAGGAAAGGTTTCTGAGAAGTTGAATGACTTTAAGGCTGCAGCTGACCTCTCTCACAAATTCTACAAAGAAGAACTCGCTTCTGAGAGGAATGAGCCGCATGAGGCCCTGACAAAGATCAACGACAAACTCGAAGAGTTGTCAGCCTCCTACAAAAGCCTCAATCTCCAAGTATCCACTCCTACCCTAGCTGTAATTGATGATGCCAAAAAGGGGGGAAAATGTGAAAAAGGGGATAAGTCAGCCCCTAAGCTGACCCTGACTAAAACCACTGCAACATCAACTAAGGGGGAAGCCCTACTGAAGCCAGGAAAGAAAACACGGTCAGTAGCTGAAGCAAGCAGAGCTTAGACAACAGCTGCTACTAGACCAACTGGTGAGGCCCAGGGTGTCTCAGCTGCGAGCACAACAGAGACCGGCCCAAGTGGCTCTGGAACCAGAGAACAAGCTACTCATGCAACCCAGACTCCTACTGACATAATTAAGGAGGTTACTGAGTATGCTGAGCAGGATGACTCAGAGGAGGAAGAGGCACCTCTCCCACCTCCTGTTCAAGGCAAGGGTAAGAAAGTATTGAAACTCCTGACCCCTCCAGCAAAGAAATCAAAGAGATATGTTACTACTGCAGAGGAGGCTCAGATAGCAGCTGACGAGAAGCTAGCTAGGGAATTAGCCGAAGCTGAAGCAGCCAACAAGCCTAAAGCAAAGCCTTCCAAAGGAAAGACAAAGGCCCCAGCTCACGGCAGAAAGAAGTCAACAACGACTAGGTTGCCTCCCAGAAAGCTGATAATTCAAGATGATGATGATAGGGAGCAGCAACAACAACAGGATACTGAGAAGCAGGGTACGTCCAAAGAAAAATCAAGTACCCCTGCTGACTCAGAAGATCAGTCGCCTCGCAAACCCTCCTACACGAGAACTAAGGAACAAGATGCCGAGATTGAAGCTATATTTGCTCAGATGGATAGGTATCTATACCAAGGAGAAGAGGCGAAGACGGATTCGAGTGCCGCCAGCGGGAGAATCCATATGGCGGACCTTGAAGCACCGAGAATCCGTATTGAACTAGAGGCCGGTGAGAGTACCTTCAAAAGCGACATTCCATATAAATACGAAGGTTCGGGAAGCCAACGGATCCGAAAATGCAAAGATGGCCTAGGACGGATGAATGGATTCTGCTCGGTTACACGAGAGATGGGAATCACAGAAGATAGAATTCATCAAGAGGAACTATTTCTGGAGATTCTGGCAAAACATGACAAAGGCAGATGTCTACATTATATGGATGAGGATTACTGAACCGGACTTATATGCCTACCTGGTACAAGCTGTGAAAGAGAATATCATTGTCCAAGTCCCTGAGCCCGAGTCGCCACCACCCGGAAGACTTGATGATTCTATTCATTATGGAGTAATAGAGAAAGAAGTGAAGGATCTTTGCTTGCCCAGAGATCTTGAAGAAGATGAGCCGGTGAATTTGCTTTGAATATCGAAGGCGAGGAAGTATACTTACAGGATGTATGGACTGCTCCTTCTCGAGACACAATCGCAGAATTTTATGGACATGATCAAGCAGTACAAGCGTTCTTAGTCTTAGTTTCTTTATCTTCCTAGCTTAGCAAGAGATGTATTGTACTGAACTTTCATATTCATATATACATCTTTTGGCTCTGACAATATCTTATTGTCTAAATAGCCATGTTTGTCTTATGCTTAACACTCAGAATCACTGAAGTGATTACTGACTCACACGCTCACGTTTATTTACTTGTCAGTCGATTGCTTTGATAGATTCTGATAGACTAGCTGTTCCGGGGGGAAATTGTTGTTTATATAGGGAGAATTTTTCTGCCCTGATCCCCTCAGTAGATTAGAACTTAAAGAACAACTCCACTGATCTTACTTGTAATATTGTAAGGAGCTCTGTTTCTGAGAAGTTTAGTGTTAGCATAGATGTTGTTAGGTTTTGGCATCATCAAATAGGGGGAAATTGTTGGGTGATGATTCTATCCTCAGCACAGTCATACTTAGTGGGAAATGATTCTATCTTAACTGACCAAAGCTCAGTAGCCTCGTGCTCTGAATTTGTTTGAAGATTTGAAGATCCCAAAACCCTATCTGATTGGTGAACCATTCCGTTGTAATTGTTTCTCTCTGAGGGTTCAGACTCAGAAGACACTCTGCTCTGGTTTAGGCGTTCAGTAGATTATCAGCCTCAACACCAGATGTAGAAGACTCAGTAGATCTTTGGACTCGGCGGGAGCGATATACTAAAGGAGTCGGTGGAACCGAGTTCGGCGGGAGTAGTTCGTCGAACTAAGAGGCGACCTTCGGTAAAGTAAATTCGGTACTCTCTACGAGGATCGGACTCGATTAACGGCGGACAGTCTTACGAGCCGTCGAGATCTTTTGAGCGACAATCAGCATAGTCAAATACGAGGTAGAGAGAAGTCTGCTTCATTATGCTTCGAAGTCTGTTCTGTCTCAACTACTCTGCAAAACCTCGACGAATGACAAGCAGACACGTGCCTTTTTACCTACTAAAGCTGCAAGTCAACATATTTCTAGAAAAGGAGGAAAAGGACACTGTCACCTTTTTCAAAAAAGTCGTTAGCTACCAAAAGAGTGAGAAAGGGATCATCGTCTCCAACGGATCTTTCCCAATCTCTTCTCTATAAATAGAGGGATGATTCAAGTTTTTGAAAGCACTACTACGACTGCTACTTCACGAGCAAACAAGGAAAGAGAACTAAAACAAGAAGAGAGCAGTCAAACGAGCAATCCGAAAAGCTTAAGTCTTCCACAAGAACTCGAAGATCTATCTCCGGTGAAAGACTACATCCTAGCTCATAAGGGAACCAAGCTTAACCGATATACAAGCCTCTAGTATCCAAACGACGTTACATGAACCCAAAGCTAAACTCAGCTGTTCGTCGTTCTAGAAGCTACATTCTCATTCCCTATCCCTCTAACCCTAAGCTCAACCGATCATATCCATAGCTTAGACGAAGGAGTTCATATTTGAACCTAATACTTATTGTAAAAGGACTCCTTCACTGTTGGAGAGTTTGTCAAACACTTTAGTTTGATAACCGTTGTAAACTGAGACTTGCTCAGCATAAAATCCAAGACGCGGCTTTGTCATGTGTACAAGCTGACTGAGACTAACTCAGTATAATAAATAGCCTCCTGACCTTTCGGGACAGTGGACGTAGGATCGCTTGATATCCGAACCACTTTAAAAATCTGTGTCTCTCGCTTGCTCTCTTATTTACTATTGCATTGATTTTAACTGTTCATACTGAAAATTATCCTTTAAAATCATACAATTAAGTCTCAGCATACTGAACTGTTTTTTTGCTGAATTGAGACTGTCTTGATAAAACGTTTTCCACTCAACTGATTTGGGCCTACACATTTCCGCACCACTGAACTCTATCTCGCGTGCTGAATCGACTCGGTCGGCTAGCGAGATCTCGGTAGAGTCGAGACTCTTTGCCAAACATAATTCGGAAACGGCTATTTGGTGTCTTTGAATTCTTTCGACTGGCACTTTCTCGAACAGGGTGCATTCGTGTTCAAAGTTGAGAAAATAGGATTCAGGTGTATTCACCCCCCCTCTACACCTGAACGTGCTCTCGGGACCAACACTATCTCCGGGATCCTTTCAGCAATCTCTCGGGAGGCTCTGGATTGAAGAGCTGAAGCCCTTATCCCAATTGATTATGACTCAGAAGCAGTCTCCGAATCTTCAACTTCTATTGGAGACGGCTGCTTCTCAGCAGAAGGTATGTTGCTCAGTGGAGGGACGTCCAAGGGGATCTGAGATGTTGGAATAGGTTCAGCTTGGACCCCTTGGTCTACTGTCTCGCCTCGCTCAGTGGAGACGGCCTTCTCCACTGACGGAGTCTTCTTGGATGACTTAGATTCATCCCTCAATTGTAGAGGTAGTTAAACAACCACGACCTCTGGCACTACCTCCGATACGACCTCGCTAACTTTCTTCAGCCTCTTGGTCGGAGTTTTCGGAGTAGATTTAGGAGGAGACCTCTTCTTAGTGGGAGTGGAGGTCTTCTGAGCTCCGGACTTGGGATCGGCGAGGCCACCGATCCATCTGGCGAAGGGCGTTGCCACCGCTCCGGAACCGGACCTTCTTTGGGTTGAAGTATTTCTTGTCAGCAAACGTGATGTTGTTCGTTCCGCATAAATCTTCGATCATTACTGATAGCTTCAGTCCATAAAGTAGTTTTCCCTTCACAGCAAGGCGAAAACTTTTCTTATCAAATTTGGCGGACTGCGTCATGAATTCTTTCATGAAGAATTCTGTTCAGTTGATCTTTGCACAATCATGTATAGCCATCATAAGCTGAAGCTTTGGCCTTGACACCTGATCAAAGGACCCGGTCTGACTTGTCAGCAACTGAGTCACTATGTAGGCCAGCGCTCTGTACTGAGGAAGCGTGGCATTCTTCGGGAATGCTACCCTGAACGTGGTAGGCTTCCCACAGAATTCTGATAGGTATTCATCCATCAGGTCATCTTTGTATGCTACTGTGTTGAATCCCTCGCTGGGGAGTTGGAAGCTTCTGTGAAGGGCTTCTCTGATCGACATCTGTTTGATTTCAGTAATAGCACGAGAGGGTTCGGCAACTGAATGAACTATGTAATGGCATCGGATGTCCCCATCAACTGAGTCTGAGTACAGATAGAGCTCAGCTATTTGGCGCGGGAGGAAAAAGGATGGCTTCCTCGACAGAAATCCTTCGAGGCCAGTCTCTCTGAGAGTGTAGAAGATTTCCTCCATGTAGTCGAGTTCACAAACATCGAACTCCATCATGGGCTCGCACCAGACTCGATCCTTTTCCAGGATCTCTTGTATATCATCAGGAACGGCCACTTGAGTTCCTGTCATATTCAGTAATCTGCAAGAATAATAGATCAATATCGAATAAAAATATTGAAATTAACATTTATGATACTGAATGATCATTGTAAGTTTACCAAAGATTTTCTGAGATTGTTTGAAAATAAGGCTACAAGGAGGCAATGATTTTCTTAGAAAAGCTAGGGTTCGAAAATATGTAGAGTAGAAATGGCGGTTTCTAAACTTTGAACGTGTATATATATCTTAAAGAAGATGAACAGATAATTATCCATGGTTCAGTTTGAATTCGCTTTTTGAGATGGACGGCCAGGATTCAATGTTATAAAATAGGTAATGATCAATTTAGCCGCCTAAGTCAAAATACAGTTGTAAATAGCCAAAGAAGTAACTTGATACGACATGCATTAAATACGCCGCAGAGTTCAGCATACTTTACATCGAATGTCGTGTATTTAATGTAAACCGTTATATTAAATGACATTTTCTAAGGCCTTGAATACAAAGCTGAATCTGAGTAAAAAATGCACAGAATATTTCATTGGCTACTGAGTAGAGATACGCAAACCTGTCAGCTGAACATCGTAGTCAGCTGATACCTCGTGTGGATGGTTGCTGAGTCTCTACATACTGAATTTACTCAGTACTGAGAGTGAACATTCCCCCTTGCTGATTGCTCCTCTCCTGAATTCACTTACTGACTGGAGTCAGTAGGGTCCAGTAGACCTAGCTCTACTGAAAGTTCTCTAAATCTGGCTTCAGCTAGAGGTTTGGTCAGTATATCTGCCCTTTGGTGGTCAGTATGGATCTTTTCCATCCTGATATCCTTCTTTTCGACATGATCATGAATGAAGTGGTGTCTGATTTCCACGTGCTTGCATCTCGTATGAAGTACAGGATTCTGAGTGATTGCAATTGCACTGGTACTATCGCAGAAGATTGGCACTTCATTCTAAATAACATCATAGTCGCGTAGCTGCTGTCTCAGCCAAAGGATTTGGGCGCAGCAACTTCCGGCAGCCATATATTCAGCTTCAGTAGTTGACATCGCTACTGGGTGTTGTTTCTTTGAGAACCATGAAATCGGCTTGCGCCAGGACCGACATATTCCGAGAGTTAACTTTCGGTCAATTCTACGTCCTGCATAGTCAGCATCAGAGTAACAAGTTAGTTCAATATTATCATCAGCTGGATACCATAAACCCATGTCAGGTGTTCCTCTGAGATAGCGAAGAATCTTTTTTGCTGAGTCCATGTGACTCTGCTTTGGATTCGCCTGAAACCGAGCGCAGACACCTACAGCATAAGTTATGTCAGGTCAAGTAGCTGTTAAGTATAATAGTGAATCAATAATAGCACAAAATTCAGTATGGTCTACTGATACTCCCTCTTTATCAAGATCGATTTTCATGTTCGTGTTCATCGGGATCTTGATTGGTTTGCCGGATTTGCAACCAAATTTCTTGATGAGGTCTCGAGTGTATTTGCCTTGATTGATGAATGTTCCTTTTTCAGATTGTTTGACTTGAAACCCGAGGAAATAGTTCATCTCTCCCATCATTGACATCTCGAACTTGTCCATCATTTTCTCAAACCGCTGACATATGATGACGTTCTTTGATTCAAAGATTATGTCATCTACGTAGATCTGCACAAGTAAAATGTCGTCTTCCAGTCGAATGTTGAATCATGTGCGATCTACTGTGCCTTTCTAAGAACCTTTCTGAAGAAGAAACTCAGATAGGGTATCGTACCAAGCCCTGGGTGCTTATTTTAACCCATACAGAGCCTTTTTGAGTCTGTAGACCTGATGTCCCTGCTGAAAGCCGGGAGGCTGTTCTACATAGACTTCTTCTTTGAATATGCCGTTCAAGAACGCAGACTTCACATCCATTTGATAAACTCTGAACCGCTGATGTGTTGCGTAGGCTAGGAATAGTCTGATTGCTTCCAATCTTGCAACTGAAGCAAACGTTTCGTCGAAATCTATCCCTTCAGCTTAACAGTAGCCTTTTGCCATGAATCTTGCTTAGTTCCTTACTATAACGTTGTTTTCATCTCGCTTGTTCTTGAAGACCCATTTAGTTCTGATCACATGTTGATGCCGGGGTCTATCAACAAGCTCCAAAACTTCGTTTGTCGTGAACTGATTCAGCTCCTCCTGCATGGCTATGATCCAATCAGTATCCTTAAGTGCATCCTCAACTGACTGAGGTTCTTCAGTAGATAAGAAGCAGGAGTATAAAGCGCTTTTTCCTTGATAGAATCTGGATTTTGTCTTTACTCTAACTGAAGGATCTTTAATAATTAAATCAGAAGTGTGAGCGTCCAGCCACGATCTACGATATTTCAACTCTTCATCTGTAATTTGTTCAACACTGATAGTAGGTGAATTTGGCATTTTCGTTGTACTATTCTGAGATTGAAGTAATTCAGTTACAAGAGTATGATCTACTGAGTCACCAGGTTCAGGGGCATTTAGCTAAGGAACATCATTTGTTCCCCCTGAATTATTATCCTCAGTAGAGGTCTCAGTTACCACTTGGGTTTCTTCATCGATCTGAGTTACATGGGATTGACTCTGTTCAGTAGAGTCAATCGGTTTGGCTACTTCTGCTGCTGGCTTAGATTCAGTAGACTTGTCTTCAATTTCTTCATCTGAATCATCATCCCAACATAGCTGGAACTTTTCAACTTTATCTTTTAAGCTCAAATCATGTAGTTGCTTACTGATGTTCTTAGATTCAGGTTTAGAGTTCCTGCTCCTGTCTTCAGTAGCAAACTCATTAAAAACAACATGAGGGCTTTCCTCCACGCAAATGGTCCGATAGTTAAAGACTCTGAAGGCTTTGCTGACCCGGGAGTATCCTAAGAAGACTCCCTAGTCTGACTTGCTATCAAAAGTCTTCAACTGATCCTTCTCATTATTGTGGATAAAGCACGAACACCCAAAAATATGAAAATAAGATAAAGAAGTCTTCCTGCCATTCCATAATTCATATGGTGTCTTCTTATGCTGCTTTGTCAGTAGAGATCTATTCTGAGTATAACATGCAGTATCAGTAGCTTCTGCCCAGAATTTGGTTGGGAGTCCTAAGTCTGCGAGCAGGGTTCTTGTTGCTTCTTTGAGTGTTCGATTCTTTCTTTCAGCAACCCCATTTTGGTTGGGAGTAGCTTCTGATTATAACATGCAGTATCAGTAGCTTCTGCCCAGAATTTGGTTGGGAGTCCTGAGTCTGCGAGCAGGGTTCTTGCTGCTTCTTTGAGTGTTCGATTCTTTCTTTCAGCAACCCCATTTTGTTGAGGCGTGCGCGCAACAGACTTCTCATGCTCTATGCCTTCTGCTTTACAGAACTCTTCCACCATAGAATTCAGGAACTCAGTTCCTCTGTCTGAACGTATCTTGATGATCTTGGTGTTCTTCTCGACACTGAGCTTTTTCAGAAGCGTTGGTAACTCTGTTTTGACGTCAGACTTGTTGGCAATAAATATGACCCATGTGTAGTGCGAGTAGTCATCGATGACCACTAAAGCATACTTCTTGCCTCTGATCGTCACTAGAGAGACTGGACCGAACAAATCCATATGTAGCAGATGAAGGATTCCATCAGTGGAAGGAGATGGAACAAGAGGATTTTGATTCCTTGTTTGCTTTCCCTTCAGACATGCTTCACACTGAGTGTCTTTGCTGAATACTTCATTCGGCAGTCCTCTTGCTAGAGTGTTTCTAGCTAATTTGTTGAGCGTCTTGAAATTGAGATGGCTGAGTCTTCTGTCCCAGAGTCACCCCAGTCTGTTGTCGTTCTTTGCCAACAAACAAGCTTCAGGTTTAGCTGAGTTCCAGTCAGCTACATAAATATTTTTTTTGCGCGAACCTGATATCACTGTTTTCCCTATAGATTTATCAATGACATCACAGAAACCAGCGTAAAAAATCACTCTATTCGAGTTATCACAAAATTGACTAACAGAGAGAAGATTATGCTGAAGTCCTTCAACATATGATACTCTTGGAACTATTGTTGTTCCAATGCTGAGTGTTCCATAGCCTCCTGTATAGCCTTTTGCGTTGTCTCCAAACTCGATTCGGGGTCCTTCTTCAGTAGTATAATTCTTCAGTAGGTCCTTTTGGTATGTTATAGGTCTTGAGCATCCGTTGTCCACATACCAAGGGTCCTTGTGCACTCTGCAAAGAGAATTATATTTAGGTACCCTTTATTTTTGATTTTGGGTCCTTAGATGTTAGTTTTGGAAACCCGGATCCGTCTTACGACCACTGGTGGTCTCGGACAATTTCTTCCCACTTTGATCAACATATTTGACCCTTTGGGTGGTCGATCTTGACTTCGAGGCTTTACGGGTTTAGGAGTCCTAATCTTCTGAGTAGGTGGACTGCTGAACTTTGCCTTCTGTACGACTTTCTTTTTCTTCTTCTAACTTTTAGGTCCTCTCCTGACTATAGGATCATAGTAATATGACCCATACTTAGCTGGATGTGTCATCTGCGGAGGTCCATACTAATCAACCCACTTTGCTTTCTTTGGTTCCCTCTTGGTAGGCCGAGGTGATTTGATACTGATCTTCTTGTCAGAATTCTGATAGCTAGGATGAGGAGCCTTCATCTTTTGTTTGTTCCTGGCTAAGGGGTTCAAAATCTCTGCGTTGATGATCTCCCCTTGAACAAATCTATCAGCTAGCCGATTTTCTGAGCGTACGGGGGCAGATGAGGAGGCTCCATGGCTGAATCCGAGTCCCTCCTCACAATGCTTAGGCTTATTGCTTGCTAGCATCGCCTCAAGCTTCTTTTCAGCTCTCATGTACAGCTCTGTCATCAGGTTTCTCCAGACATCATCACTCTTCTTCAGCAATTCATGCTCGGTCTGAAGTCCTGATAACTCTTGCTTCAGTAGACTCAGTTCAGTATCTTTCTGAGTCAAGTTATTGGTCAGTACTGAAATCTGATCTTCTTGATGCTTAGACTTGGCCATCAGAGAGTTTATCTCCTCCCTACGTCTCAACACAAGTCCTTCTGACTTAGTAGCAACCTGACTCTCCTGAGAAAGTCTCTGATTCTCAACTTTCAGGGTATCCAACTCCTGAAGAGTCTTACTGAGCTGCAGACTCATCTTAATTTGCTCGTCGAGTAGTTCTTCGTATGCAATTGCGACGTCTAGATTCTCATCTGCACCTGAAATAGTGTCGTGTGTGCAGTGTGAAGAGGAGTTAACTGGAACGTGAGAGTTCACCTCATCCTCTTCTCCTGCCATGAGACACTTTTCAGCGTCTTCTTCAGCTTCAAGCTCTACGACCATGAATGCCGCTTCATCGTTAGATGAATCCATGAAGGAGTCGACTTCATCTGAGTCGTCTGAGAGTTCACCGAAAATATATTTTTGACACTTCTTGATGAACTTCTCCCTTCGAGCTTTGCGTCTTTGCTCTTTCGGCGATCTTGAGCTCGGGACGATCGTCCTTGATAGTGTCCTGGCTTCTTGCAGTTATAGCAGGTTGTGACTCTTTCTTCTTTGCTTTCGCTGTCTTTCGACTGAGCTGAGTCCTACTGTTTTCTACATTCAGAAGTATGTGAGTCAGCAGTGCGCTTAGGTGTATATTCAGTCTTACCCTTGGAGTCTGTGACGACTCTTGAGAGCTTCCTACGCCTCTCCTTCTCTTTCTGATACTTCACGGCAAGCAGTGCGTACTTCTTGGCCAAGTTTCCTTCTTGTATGTCATTGAGTGAAGGTTCAGCCTTGCTAGACGCCGGAGCTGCTGTGCTGACTAATGCTTTAAAAGCATGGTCGACTTGGGTGTCAGCTTCAGCTCGCTGCTTCCTTTGAAGCAGACCAAACTCGAACAACTCAGCTTTAAGCTCTGAAAAGATATGGTCAGGAGTAACAGTATCTAGATCAGAATGACGCAATAAAGTAGCAAAGGGAGTCCAGTGACCGTATGGTAGTGCCCTAAAAATCTTGAGATTTATTTCTCGGTTGGAGAATGTCTTTCCCAGCCTGTTGATAGAGTTCATCAGATCCGTGAATCTGACGTTGAGATCTTTAATGGAGTCACCAGGCATGAGAGACAGTCTCTCCAGCTTCTGAAGTTCCAGCACGAGTTTGTTCGCTTTGATCTTCTGAGTCCCCCGACTCAGTAGCGCTAGAGCATCCCAAAGTTCCTTCGCGGACTTGCAGTCCTGAACTCTTCCGAGATAAGAATCGCTCAGAGTGGTCAGTATGGCGTTTCTGGCGACTCGGTCTAAGTTATGAAGCTTCTTCTCCTCAGGGGTGAAGAGACTTATCTTCTTCCCGGTCAACATTCCTCCTCCTTGTGCTGGGTCCTGAGCTACGACGCTATCAACCATTGGAACGATAGGTCCGTCCTCTAGAACCTCTGTTATGCTGTCGTGGAGGGAGGTCAGATGTGCCTTATTCTAACCCGCCATACTCCATAGTTCTCTACTGAGAACATAGGTACTATCCTGATTCCTAACATATCAGACATAATGAATAATGATATAAATGAAAAATGATATGCAGTGAAAACATTTTCCGAATCCGTTCAAGTAGACCAGTTTTAGAATAACAAGAGTCTTAGAGAACTCCTGCTCTGATACCAATTGTTTATACCGAGAGTAAACGTTCAGGTGTAGAGGGGGGGTGTGAATACACCTAAAAACCGATTTCTCAACAACTTTAAACGCAAACAGTCCTTTTCAGGAAATGTCATACTAAACAAATTCAGTAGACCAAATAAGTTGTTCTGAATTGCATGGCGAGAGGCCCGGCTTTTACGAGGCACGCTGGGCGACTAGAGTCGAGATTCGGTACCGTTCAGATAAAGTTCAGTAGTGCGGAAATGTGTAGGCTCAAATTCAGTTGAGTTAGGAAAACATTTTTAACAAAATAGTTTCAGTATGTTAGTGCGGTCGATTAAGCTTGCTGAAACTCAGTTGAATGATTTTAAAGATATTTTCAGTATGCACAGTAATCAATGCAACAGTAAATAACGAACACAGAACATAGGTGATTTTTAAAGTGGTTCGGATCCAACAATCCTACGTCCACTGTCCCGAAAGATCAGGAGGCTATGTATTATACTGAGATAGTCTCAGTTGGTTTGTACACTGGACAAACAATGGTCTTGAGATTTATACTGAGCAAGTCTCAGTTTACAAGGTATCAAACTAAGTGTTTGAAAAACTCTCCAACTATGAAGGAGTCCTTTACAATAAGGATCAGTTCGACTATGAACTCCTTCGTCTAAGCTATAGATATGAATAGCTGAGCTTAGGTTAGAGGGATAGGGAACGAGAAAGTGGCTTCTAGAGCGACAAACGGCTAAGTATAGACTTGGGTTCGTGTTCAGTCGCTTGGATACTAGAGGCTATATAATTCTGGTTCAGCTTGGTTCCCTAAGAGCAGGTATATCGTCTTTCGCCGGAGATTACTTCGTTGAACTACTTACAGAAGACTTAAGACGTTTGTGAGTTGCTCTTTGAATGCTCTGTGTTTATGTATCGTTGGTTCACTCGTGTGCTCGTGAGCTTCAATTGAATTGTATCCCTCTATTTATAGAGTAGAGACAAGGATAGATACGTTGGAGACGACGATCCTTGTGTCTCTCTCTTTTGGGTAGCTAACGACTCTTTCGAAGTATGGTTGCAGTGTCCTTTCCCTCCATTTCTGTAAAGTTGTTGACTTGCAGCTTTAATCATAATATGGACAGCTGGCTGCTTGTCATTGGTTGAGGTTCAGGAAAGTAGGTGAGACAGAAAAAACTTCAAGGAGATCTGAAGCTGACTTCTCTCTTCCTCTTATTGACTCTGCTGATTTGACTTTAGAGAATCCCGACGGTCGGAAGACCGTCCGGCCCGTTCTTTGAGTCGATTTTTATTCAGTAGCATGCTCCTGCTGAGTTCTACTGAAGATCAACTTTGAGTTCGATGAACTACTCTGCCGAGTTCGGTTCCGCCGACTCCTTTGAGTATCTTGCTCTGCTTTGAGTCCAATATCACTGAGTCTTCTACTTCTGGTACTAAGGCAGGTAATCTACTGAGCGCCTGAACCAGATGAAAATTGTCTACTGAGTCTGAAACCTCAGAGACAGAATAGAACACATTACAACTGAATTGTTCATCAGTCAAGATAGGGTTTTGGGATCTTCAAATCTTCAGTGAATATTCAGAGCACAGGGGTACTGAATTATGTCTCAATTGATTGTGAGAAGACTGAATCATCTCCCAACACTCTTTAATTTCAATTCACGCCTACGTTCTTATGACGAATGGAATTAATAATCCGATTATTCTAGACCATGTCACTATTGTGGAATTAAAACACGGGAAGGGACTTCTCAGGAAGTTGTATTCGCAATGATATCTAAGGTATGACCATTAATTTGACCGAATTAATATCTAATTCTCGAAATTGGCATATTTACTAGAACCATACCGTATTCAATTTGATTTAATTAGCCATCTTATTTAATTACTATCTGCTAGAGTACTCGTGTTTACAAGTTACGTTAGTCACTCAGGTGGACGTTTACGGCTTCGCTCCCACTACTCAATAATTATTAAATATTTTATTAGAAAACTCATCTCACGAAACACGTAGCTTAAAAATACAAGCAAGCCACTCAGATGGACGTTTATACCTTGTCAGGCCAACCAATTGAGTAGTCTTTTATGATCTACAACACACTAAACAATCTAACTTATATACAAGATAAAGGATTACATGTTCAAATATATATTTATCAAATAGGAGAATAAAATAGTGGTAAGGACAAAAACACATTGTATACAAGCATAAAAACTGCTTCCAGTATACAAAATCCCAACAGTCCTAACATCACCACCACGTATGTAGCAAGGCGAGCCGCCTACATAGCAAGGTTTGAAGTCATCGCCGTTGTACAATAGTTCGCCCTCGACGTCGTTCTTCTTTTCGAAAGGGAGGAAGGAAGAAAGGGGGTGGGAAATGAAAATGAATCGAATGAATAACCTACCCCCCAAATTTGAATTGCTAGTAGGAACAAATTAACAGATTTACCCTTGAGTGTATTAGATTACTAAGGGAAGTACATTATCGTGTAAATGGATCTTTTAATACTAAAATTAAACTACAAAAGTTGGATCGATCCAACGACTCTGATTGGTTCCTACTTCAAACTATAGACCATGTTTGCATGGGAACCTAACCCACATCAGTTGTGCCCTATGAGACTTCAATATATAAAACTCATCATTAACTGGGCCTGCATCTAAATCGACATCTACATCTTTAACAAACTCTTTCTCAATATAAAATATCAGTGAATCTTCAAGTAGATCAGCTTCCATCTTGCTACGAAGTGTCAATTTCACATGCTTCATTGCAGAAAATGTTCATCCAGTTGTAGCAGTGTGTTGGGTGATGATTTATAATATAAGAATTAAAGATCCCAAAACTCCTAGCTAAGGGATGAACTAATATATTGTACTAGATGGATAACTTAGTGGAGCTCAATATGTTAATTAGGAGTTAGTAGGCTAGATAGCTTTTCAGTAGCTATTGATAGACTCAGTAGAATATTATGTTTAGCAGTCTCTTGGAACTCAGCTTTCTGAAGATTCTGCAGGATTCAAACCGAATCTATTGAATGAGTGTCCTGGAGTAAAAAGCAGCTGTTAACATACTGAAGACAATAAAGAATGTTAGTAGAACTTTTCTATGAAGTGTCCGAGGTATTAGAGGAAGTCAACTTAGCATCAGTCTTGTAGTTTGAATGAAGCCTCACCTACCAACTAACATCGACCAATGAAGAACTGTCAGCACTGTACTTGTACTGACACAATAAATCTTCAGTCAACCTCTAAACACTGAAAAAGAGATTGTTGGTCCAAAGATGAGTCTTCAGGTATTTGGGGGGGGATTGAATACACTTGAATACAAGTTTCAACTCAAACACGAAAGCCATTATACTACTGAAATTGCTTCCTGAAAGATTCAGCTCACCAAGTTAGCTTTCTGATCACGTGGGTAGAGTGATTCAGAATACCGAACACTGTCTACTAACTACAGTCAATCTATAGTAGACTCAGTACTAGAATGTAGTGCAGAATGTGTCGGCCCAATCTGATCGCCTCTTGTTCAAAAATGTTATTACTAAAAAATGTTCAAGTTATGCTTGTGCGTGTATTCAGCTTTACTAAAAATCTGACTTGATGAATTTTGCAAATCAGTTTTATGCAGAGTGAACGTTAGTCTAATAAAATAATAAGTGCACATGCAATTTTTAAAGTGGTTTGGATACGCTAGATCATACGTCCATTGTCTTGAACAAAGCAGGAGGTATTGTATTGATTATACTGAGCAAGTCTCAGTCGATCCGTTCACCGAACAGATCTCTAGTTATAGTCTTAGTGATTTACAAGGTTTGAAACACGAGGTTTGAGTTTCTCCAACTAAGAAGGAGTTCTTACAATAAGAACAGCTCAACAAATGTGAACTCCTTCAGTGTCTGAGCGTATGATCTATCAAGGTTAGCTTAGAATAGAGTATGAGAACAAGGTATCTCTAGAGAGAAGAACTAAACATATTTTACATTTATGCATTAAGTCCATCGCTGAATTTGCATAGAATTCGCTAGAGGTTGAATACTTGAGTGCTTGGTATTCCCTTTTTTCTTCATCGTTTGTAGCTCGATCTCTATTTATAGTTTTGACTCATGAAAAGATCCGTTAGAGGGGACCTATACACGTGTCAAAGATGAAAAGGAAAACGACCATCTTGAATTTGAACGTTACTGTAGAGATTCTCTTTTTTTAGTCTTAAGGGCAGCTTTATGTAAATGCAAGTACAGTGCTGACAACTCTTCATTGGTCGAGGTTGAATGATGGTTGAAGCTTGTTAAAACTCTAAAGAAGATACTGAGTTGACTTCATCAGATTCCTCGGACACTTTAACTGATTTTTCATCTACTAACATTCTTCTAAGATATTCAGTTCTATCCCGATTCCTTTGAACTGATGTTCAATGTTCATTTAGTTAGTTCTGAGCAACCGTGCTTGAGTCTCCGGTCTTTGAGTCCATCAAGTTAAAAAGGTCTATGCTGTCGAGTCTATCGGCCTGCGAACTCTAGCTAACCTTGCGAGTTCCTAACATCTTTGAACTCAACTAAGCTATTACATTATGGGGTTCATCATTTAGCTAGGGTTTTGGGATCTTCAAATCTTATCTATTACTGAATCATATCCCAATAATTTCCCCATATTTGATGATGCCAAAACCATTACAACACAATTTCCCCCTATCAAGGCTATCTATGATACAAGGAAAATATCACATAGGAAATATGCAATAAGTAAACTGTGAGGGTGTGATCACTTTGGTGATCAGTTGTGTTGAACATAAGAAATAGCCATTATGATGATGAGTAGTTGTCTCGACCAAAAGTGATAGATTTCATTAATGATAAGAAAGTTACTAGTACAGAAATCGGTTTCACTGAACAAACACGAAAACAAAACCTAAAGTTAATCAGCTGATCTTCCTTAATTTCTAAAGTTTGGCTTTGAAGGCCGCTGACTTCGCCTCGGGTGGATCAAGGCAATATGCTTTAAAAATGTTGGCTCTGAGGTTCTTGAAGGCTTCTTGATCTTCTAGCTCGTTAAGACTTAGGGATTTTCTATACATAGCAAACATGGCCTTATCCTCAATCTCCTTCATACAAATATTACCTTCAACTGTCCTTGGAGGAGGAAGAACTTTGAATGTGGGTGCGTTTAGTGGAATACCATTTACGTCTAAAATAGTCTGAACCTCCACGTAGAGATCCGATTCATATATCATAAGATATCTTTGAAGAGTTGATCAGAATCTGATGATTACTGTCATACGTATAAGCTTTTGATAAAGTTTATCTTGATGTTTCCCATCTCTGGTTCAGTTTCCATGGTATCTGTATATGTGATAAAATTTGAAGATCCAAAACCCTTAACTGAATGACGGGCCTTCAATATTGTAATAGCTTAGTTGAACTCAGCTGTTAGAACTCAGTAGGCTCTCGTTCAGTAGCTGTGCATTTAGTAGAAGATTCTGTACTCAGCCAAAGAACTCAGTATCGAGGAAGTCAGTTGGACAGCTATCGACCAATTGAATCTGCAAAGGATTTCGAGCCATCGAAGTGAATTGTTCAGACGAATTTCAATAGAGGAACATCAGGTGAAGGTCCAAGGTTTTAGAAGAAGTTAACTCATCGTACTTTGAGTTTGAATGATCCTCACCAACTCTCATAAACCTCGACCAATAAGGAGCCGACTATGCCTTACCTACTCTGCCATAAAGCTGCTCCTAGCCGGAAAAAGAGGAAATCTTTACAGTGCCTCTACTCAATGTTCAAATTATTATGGCCGTTTTCCTTATCTTATTTGACACGTGTCTAGACAATAAATTGGAGACAAATTGTCTACTCAATGTCCAAGGGATTTATTCACAAATTGGAGACAATAAATAGAGAAGAGTCTTCATGCAAAAAGACTACCGACTGGGAACCAAAACAATCAAGCTTAAACACTCGAGCGAACTTGCTGCGATATTCAAGCGAAGAACTTGCACTTCGATTTAGATCTTTTGTAGTTCTTCTCTCTAGAGATTCATTGTTCCCTTTTCTCTGTCTAAGCGTGCTTATTGTAATACTCAATAGCTTAGAACCTAGTTAATTTTTTTTCAACTGTTCTTATTATAAGAACTCCTTCTTAGTTGGAGAAATTCTAACCTTTAAAATGTTAAGATCTGTACTGTCAGTACGGCTATAATTAGATATCTGTCTTGCGTATAGATTGACTAAGGCTTGCTCAGTACAAGCAAACAAGTGAGAATTTGTCATGTGAACAGATCAACTGAGGCTTGCTCAGTATAATTAATACAAGATCTCCTGGTTAGTTCAGGACAGTGGACATAGGACCCTGTGTGTCCGAACCACTTTAAAAATTGCATGTGTTGATTTTAACTGTTGCATTGATTAACTGCTCATTCTGTATTCAACTGTTTTTATTCAAACACGCATAAAACGGGTTTTCAACTAAGATGTCATTTTAAGGGCCTACACTTCCGCACACAACCTCTGTTGATGAACTAATGTTCAATGACATAAGTCAGTAGGACTATACTTAGTAGGAGAATCTCTGCCCAAGCGATCGAGAAAGCATATTTGGCTAACTGACAAAGTTCAGCAATCTTCAGCTAAAGCTGACTTTCGCATTCTAAGTTTGAATTTGCATTCAGGTGTATTCACCTCCCCCCCCCCTCGCTACACCTGAAGCTCGTGTCTGGACCAACAATTGGCATTAAAGCGGTTTTCTTGCAGATCATCATTATCTGTTTACTGGTCTAACTCGAGTAGATCCAGAAAACTGTTTTCTCTGCACATGTATCTCTTCATAGCATCATATATCATGTATTTCAATATGTCTGATTTTTCAGGTATTAGGACAGTGCCCATGTTCTCGGTAGAAAACTATGCGGTATGGAGGGTGAGGATGGAGGCTCATCTAACATCGCTGCATGACAGCATGGCTGACGTTCTAGAGAAAGGCCCTATTGTTCCTATGATCAACCGCATCGAGATCGTAGTAGAAGGAGCAACAGGTGCCAGAACCGGCCCAAAAGTCCCTAAAGACAAGAGCCTCTTCACACCTGAAGAGAGAAAGCGGCACAACCTCGACCGAGTTGCATGAAATGCGGTACTAACAACTCTCAGTGACTCGTATCTAGGTAGGGTGCATGAATACAAGACTGCAAAGGAGCTATGGGATGCTCTAGTTGTGCTAAGCCAAGGAACTCCATAAATAAAAGAAAACAAACTGGAGTTAGAGCTGTAGAAACTCGAAGCATTTGCAATGCTTCCAGGGGAGTCTATTGATGATTTTAGCATCAGATTCACGAATCAAATCAACATCATCAATGGACTAGTGAAAACATTCAGCAACAAGGAGACCAACACTAAGATTCTAAGGGCACTTCGCAGGCCCAAGTGGTACTTTTTTGCTACATGTTTAAGGAGAACTAACCTAAACTCTGTTTCTCATGATTACATATTTTCATAATTAAAGGCAGAGGAGTTCGAATTCATTCTCCCACACACCCTCGGTGCTGAGACTGAAGTGTCAATGAATTACGCTTATAAGGTATCAGTCAGCACACCCGGAGCAAGTCCCTCAAGCACAAGTCAGTCAGTTGGAAGCTCAGTGACAATACCATCTGCCGATAACTTGGCTGAGAAGTATGCTCTCCTCACTGTGAAGTAACAGAAGGAGAAGGACAAATTCCGGAGAATGAAGATGATGAAATCTTCCAACAGCTATCAAGGTAAGATAGATAGTAATAACTTGAAAAGTGAATCTAAATCTTTACCTGAATACATGAATACTAAAGTTTGCCTCCCACTTTGGACATAACGAGACAACCAAAAGGGAAGGCGGGGAGCTCAGTATGTTATAACTGCAAGAAGCCAAGACAATACCAGTACGAATGTTCAGAACTCTCAACAGTAGAAAGAGCTGAACGACAAGCCCAGCATGATAAATTTATTAGAAAAAGGCAAGCCTATATCGGCTGGGAGTTATCGGCTTGCTTCAAGCGACGCATAACTTTTCTTGGAATCATCTAATGATGATGTTGCTTACGTCGCAATTGAAGCAGAAGACACTGAATTGTGTCCCATGGCCGGAGAAGAGGCTGAGATCTGCTTGAAGAACAGATCCAGATGAGCCAAAGTTCAGCAAGACAATTTAGGAGATGGAACTTCTGAAAGCTGAAAATTAGAGACTTTCGATGAGAATTCAGGACTCTACTGAGTCTGAAGAACTTGTGCTGAGATAGAAGGAAGAGATTAACTCTCTGATGACTTAGTCTCAACATCAAGAAGCACAGATCTCAGTCTTGACCAAAGACATCTCTGAGAAAGATACTGAGATAGCTAAGCTCAGATAGAAACTTGCAGAAGTTGAGAAGGACTATGAGTCACTCAGGAAGAGTGATGAAGTTTGGCGAGGTCTGATGACAGAGCAGTGTTTAGGAGCCAAGGAGAAGTTGGAAAGTATGCTTAGAGCTCAGAGGCCAGTCTCCATCAAGGAAGGACTTGGCTATACATATGAAGCATCTACCTCTGCCTCGAAACACTCAGAAAAGCTGGTTGATCGGTTTGTCTGAGGGAAGACTCAAATTGCTAAACCTATCACCCCTCAGGCAAAGAACAAACAGAAAATGATCGCACCTCAGCCCAGCAACAAGAAATTGACCCATGGTTCAAGCCCCAAGACACCTAGATCCAACTCAAGGGGAACCAAAAAGGTCAGGTGGGCCGAACAGTTTAGCCAACTGCAATAGACTCACCCAGCTCAACATGGGTCGTACTACTATGAGCCAAGAGTCAAAAGCCCAAAGGTTCAGAAGAAGAAGAAGACTAAACCTCAGGAGAACAAAAGTCAGCATCTCCATGCCCAGTGGAGAAGTCAGCTGACAAGAAGGGCAAGAAGTGTGAAACCATCAGGGTTGCCAGACAAGTTTGGATTTAAAAGCCCAGCAACATCTAAGTACCCAAAGTTGAACCCAAAGGGTACTTGAATCTTTTTCTGTTTTGCAGGTGCTAAAGGACCCTTGGATTGTGGACAACGGATGCTCGAGACATATGATGCATCAAATCTGCTGACCGACTATGTTCAACAAGAAGGAGCTAGAATTAAGTTTGGTGACAACTCCAAAGGCTATACAAGGGGATACGGAATGCTGAAAATAGGGACTGCAACAGTTCCTAGAGTATCATATGTTGAAGGACTTCAACATAATCTCCTTTCTATCAGTCCATACTGTGATAAATCCAATAAAGTGACTTTTAAGGCAGGTTTTTATGATGTTCTTGATATATCTACAAGAAAAACTATGTTATAAGGGTCGCGGCGAAGAAATATTTATTATGCTAAATGGAATACCGCCGAACCTGAAGCTTGTCTACTAGCACACACGAAGTCAGATGATAGAACAACATGGCTGTGGCACAGACGACTGAGCCATCTGAACTTCAAGACTATGAACAAGATAGCAAGGTATGCTAAAGTCGAGGAGGCGCCCAACGAAGTTTTCAAAATACATAAGAATTGAGAGGCATGCTTGAAGGGGAAGCAAACAAAGTCAAGTAATTTGCCTATTCCGTCACCTTCTAATGATGTGATACTTCAGCTGCTTCACATGGATCTATTTGGGCCAGTCAATCCAGTGTCGATCAGGGAAAGAAATATGCACTTGTAGTCATCGTTGACTATTCAAGATATACATGGGTGATTTTCATCGCTCAATAAATCTGACATCAAATCTGATTGTCGACACTGTTGAAACGGCTAAGCGTCGAGAAGGATATCAAGATTCAAAAGATACGCTCAGACCGTGGAGCAGAATTTTTGCACTCAACGATGAAGGACTATTGTGAAGCTGAAGGCACTCAACACGAGACCTCAGCGACACGTACGCCTAAGCAGAATGGTCTTGCTGAAAGGAAAAATAGAACTTTTAAAGAAGCATCAAGAACATTACTCAAAAACTAAGGTCTACCATTGAAGTTCTGAGCAGAAGCTACTGACTCAGATGAACATGAAGACACTATATAAACTATGGAAAGGGAGAACTCCCTCTATCTCTCAATTTAGAATTTTTGGTTGTTCGTACTTTATCCACAATAACGGAAAGGACTAGTTAAAGGTCTTTGATAGCAAGTCAGACCAAGGAGTTTTCTTAGGATACTCCAGGGTCAGCAAAGTTTTCAGGGATTTTAACTACCGGACCCTTTGCGTGGAGGAAAGCCCTCATGTTGTATTTGATGAATTTACTTCTGAGGACAGGAAGTCAAACTCTTAACTCTCAGCAAGAAGCTGAAGATGTCAGGAGCAAGCTACAAGATCTAATCTTCACAGATAACATCGAAAATATCTAACATTGTTGGGATGATGATTGAGACGATGAAATTCAAAATCAGCCAACAAGCAGTGTAGCTGAACAGATTGATTCTACTGAACTTGATCAATTCCAAGTATCTTAGGTCGATGAAGAAACCCTAGTGGTAACTGAGATACCTACTGAGAATAACAACTCAGGTGGAACTATTAATGCTCTTAATCTGAATACACCTGAACCTGGTGACTTAGTAGGATCTCATCTTGTTACTGAATTGCTTCAATTACAGAATAGTACAACTGGAATTCCTAAAACTCCTACTATCTACGTAGAATCAATTCCAGATGAAGTAACAAGACGTTGTCGTTCTTGGTTAGATGCTCATAGCTCAGATCTAATAATCGGAGATCCTTCAGCTAGTGTTAAGACAAGATCAAGATTCTGTCAGGGAGAAAGTGCTTTATACTCCTGCTTCTTGTCTACTGAAGAACCTTAGACGATTGAGGTTACGCTGAATGATGCTGACTGGATCACTGCTATGCATGAAGAGCTCAACCAGTTTACTGGAAATAACGTATGGACACTTGTAGATACACCTAGACATCAGCACCTAATGTTGGGTTATGGTATCCTACTAATGATAATCTTGAACTAATTGGTTATTTTGATGCTGATATCCAGGATGTCAAGTTGGCAGCAAGTCTCCCTCCGGAACTTATCAGTTCCTCGACAGTATGTTCATATCTTGGTTCTCCAAGAAACACATTTAGTAGCTACGTCCACTGCTGAAGCTGAATACATAGCTACCGAAAGCTATTGCACACTGATATTGTGGCTTCGACAACAGCTAAGAGACTACGACATACATCAAGATCAAGTGCCTATCTATTGCGATAGTACCAGTGCAATTGCAATCACACTGAATCTTATTTGTTGGTCCCGAGTCAAACGTTCAGGTGTAGAAGGGGGGGAGGGTGAATACACCTGAAAACCTTTTTCTCAAACTAGAACGCGAAGAGTCCGATTATCGGAGATTGCTTACTGGATGAATTCAGTAGACCAAACAAGTTGTTCTTGATCGCGTGGACAAAGTGACTGAAGATGCGGAGCTGCGCTGGGCGGCCGATGTCGGGGTTCGGACGCGTTCAGCAGTGTTCAGTAGCGTGCGGAAAGTGTAGGCCCAATTTAGTTTGGTTGAAAACGTTTGTTGATAAAAACTGTTTCAGTAGATTAGTACAGTCATTTAAGCTTTTTACTGAAACTCAGTTGAATGATTTTTTAAATGGTTTTTCAGTATGAACAGTTAAATCATTGCAACAGTTATAAACACAGAGACTTTTAAAGTGGTTCGGATACGCTTGATCCTACGTCTACTGTCCTGAACAAGGCAGGAGGCTATTTTATTATACCGAGTTTATCTCAGTGGGTTTGTGCACTCGACAAACACAACCTTGTGATTATACTGAGCAAGCTCAGTTTACAGGGTCAAACAGAATATTTTTGAATGTATCTCCAACAATGAAGGAGTTATTAACACTAAGAACGGTCCAATAAATTGAACTCCTTCGGTCTAAGCTATAGATACTACAGTTGAGCTTACGTTAGAGGGAAAGCGGACGAGAAGGGCTACTAGAGCGCAGAACAGTGAGGAATAAACTCTCTGGGTTCGTGTTCTTCACTTGGATGCTAGAGACTTGAGTTCTATGTAAGCTTGTGTTCCCTTAGAGCAAGTTGTATGCTTTTCACGCTAGGATTGAGCTCAGAAGTTCGTCGCGTATAGCTTGTGTTCTTGTTTGCTTGTTGCTCTTTTCGTATGTTGTTGATATATTTCTTCAATTTGATTTTCCCTCTATTTATCGATGTGAGGTATGGATACTTGGAGATGAACTGTCTACGTGTCACTTTATTGGTAACTAACGACTCTTTTGAATTTCCGTAGAGTCCACTAACTTTTTCAGGAAAGTGGTTGACTTGCAGCTTTTAACAGACATTTTTCCAGCTGGCTGCTTGTCATTGGTCGAGGTAAAGAAAGTAGTTGAGACATGTTCAGGCTTCAAGGCTTACTGCAGCTGACTTCTCTGATGTAATACCTCGGACAACTCTACTGATTAATTCTCTGAAGTCCAGTGTTAGTTAAATAATGGCCCGGCCGATCGTTCCTTGAGTTTGACCCCAGGTTCGATGGTATACTCTGCTTTGAGTTCAACTCTACCGAAGGTCGAGACTCTAAGTTCGATAAGCTTGCTCTGCGTGAGTCCAGTTCTACTAACTCCTGTACACCTTTCACTATGCTGCTCCTGCTGAGTCCAGCACTACTGAATCTTCACTCCATGGCACTGCGACAGATAGTCTACTGAAGGACAGCAGATAGAACCACTGAATGGGACCATGTTGAAGGAAAGTCTATTGATTCCTGAAGAAACCCAAAGAAGAAGGCGTTACAAATACAAAGGAATGGTTCATCAATCATCAAAGGGTTTTGGGATCAGCCAAATCACTAATCACTAAGCAACTGATCTACAGCTGAATCATCTCCCAACAAACTATTAGCTATTTAATATTATCTAAGAATCTAAAGAACTGTTAGATACAAAATCCTTACAAGTATTACAATGAGAAACAATGGAGAGCATCTTCAAGTCTTCTAAGCTAAGTTGAATACTGAATACACAGATAATCAGTGAGTGTGTGAGTAAGTAATCACTTAGGTTATTATGAGTGTTAAAGTAAGAGGAAGTAGGCCATGGAGACAATAAGAGATTGTCAGGCCACAGTTGATGTATTGATATATATGAGAAATTCAGTATATTTACATCACTTGCTATACTCGGAACTACAGAAAGATCTATCAAGACTACTTCCTAGCAGATTTGAAGCGCTGAATTCTTGCCTTAAAATCATTCTATTTATCTTTGGGCAGAGGAAGTCCATACATCTTAAAAGTATCTCGTCTCAGCTTCTGGATCTTTGGCATATCTTCTGGATCATTAGGTTCAAGATCAAGAGCAAGAGCTGCATCCCTAGCTTCCTTTTCTATCACAACTGTGTAAAGAGATCCAACTAGCTTCTGTGGCGGTGGTAGAATTCTAAAAGTCGGAGTTCTTACATCAATATCAGCTTCAAGGGCTTTCTCGACTATTATGTAGATCTCATTATCACACTTCTGAATCCATTCAACAAACATTTCATTTTTCGGAGAGTCAACCCAAAACTGCCAAACATAAAATCTTTTGATGAACTCAGCTTTGATCTTCTCCCACGCCTGAGTCCTTTCCCAGGGCATCCACTGATCGATACGAGACAATCTATGAATCATCTGATTATTAGGTCTGCGGCCACTTTGAAGAATTTGGAAGTGGTTGGGATGTCCTTATCCTTCGGTGGGGGTGGCCTAGGCTTTAATCTCTTAGCTTCTCTAGCCTCTTCAGCTGCCTTCTCCTTAGCCAGAGCCTCTTGCCTTCTTTGGTTTCTTGGCTGCCTCAACCTCATCGATCTGTAGCTTTTGACCTTTCCCCCTTGGTCATAATCTTTTCAGGTTCTGCCTTTTCCCCTTTTTTGGCATTAGCCAATGGGGCTGGGGTGGGAAGTGTAACTGCCTTGGTGCTGAGCTTGAAATAGGAAGTGGAGAGCTCATCCAAGGTCTTTTGAAGATTTTCGAACTTCTGGTATAGATCGTTCCTTTCAGTGATAAGTTCTTCAACATATTTGCGCTAAGAATGATCTACCAGTTCTTCATTCTTCTTTAGCTGAGCATCGATCTTCAGTTCACACTCATTCTGAAGCTTTGAGGTAGTTTGTTCGTGGGCTAGAGTTTGCTGAGTAATCTGATTCAAGAGTTCAGACTGAGCTGCCTTGAAAAATTCAATAAGTGAGGCATTGGCAGTCTTCAGTTGATCCTGAATCGATGCATGCTGAGCGTCGAATTTGGCTTGTTGTGTGGTAAGAGCATTGGTGAGGATAGAGCTAAAGTCAGGTTCTGAATAGATGTCTTCAGTCCCCTGACTTCCTCGCAATGAGCCGTGGTAACCTTGCACCATATCTTGTGCACATTCCTTGCAAGGAGAAAATTTTAGGTCCCCTGATTTAGAAGCGCCTTGGCTTCCGCCTTCGACTTTCGGCATTTGGAAACAAAGCCTGACCTCGTATGCTGACGCCTTGTTCATCTGTAGCATCATGATCAGCTGAATCTAATGAGACGCCTTGTTCACCTGTAGCATCATGATCAGCTGAATCTGCCTTCTCTTCTGAATCCGCCTTTGCGGACTCAGTGTCTTCATTAACTAATTACGGAAAAGAGGGAAAAACTACTATAGTCGTCTCTACTGAGGCCTTCCTCTTCTTCTGAGGAGTAGTTCCCTTCGTCTGAGGGGTCAGGGCCTTCCTCTTGCCCTTGCCCTCTCCAGCACCAACGCCAATTTGTTGTAACGAGCTGGCTTGGTTGTGAAATCTGATCTTCTCGGTGTTGAAGTATTCCTTGTCAGCATAAGTGACAGGATCAGATCCACAGAAGTCTTCGATCATTACGAACAACTTCATGCCATAAAATAGTTTCCCTTTGGCACTCAGTCGACGACCTGGTCAATCGAACTTCGTTGTTTGTGTCTGAAACTCCTTGATGAATACAGTGACCTAGTTGATATGTGCTCTATCATATATGGCCATCATCATCTGAAGTTTAGGCTGAGAGACCTGATCGAATGATCTAGCACAGGTGGTCGGGAATCGAGTAACGATGTAGGCCGAGGCTACGAGGCTGGAAGCATGCTCCTCTTGGGGAATGCAGCTCTGAATGTGGTAGGCTTCCCGCAGAACATTATCAGGTACTCGTCGAGGATATCGTCCTTGTACCCAGCAGGACTGATGCCGTATGAAGGAAGTGCGAAGGCTGGCGATAAGGGGGCGCCCGGAGAAATTTCTTCAGATGTGGAGCTGTTGTGGTTGGATTCTTGATGTGATGAACTCTGAAGGTTCCAACCACGTTCCCATCTTCCACCTCCATATTGAGATAAAGCTCGGCGACCTGATGAGGCAGGAAGAAGGAGGGTTTCTTTGACAGAAACAACTCCAGCCCAAATGCTCGCAAGGCATCATAATTCTCCTTCATGAAGTCCAAGCCACTGGAGTCAAACTCCATCACTGGCTCAAGCCGGCTGCATCCTTCTAAAGGATCTCGACTATATCCGCTGGAGCAGTGCCCTGTAGATTCGTCATGATTACATCTGCAAAAAAGATGGTCAGCACTTGAAACTAAAGTTAGTCAGTAAGTGCTTTAGAAAAAAAGGGTTACCGTAAGAAAAGCTCAGAATTAAGTGAAAGCAGTTATGGATGCTGAATGATTTTAGAGAATTCTTAAGGAGTTGTAGAAACAGTATTGGCGAAAATTGCGGGTTGAAGAAGATAGCGTCGATATATAGTTTATTTTTGAATGTGAAACGTTTTTAATCGACGGTTGGCTTTAAATCCCACTTTTCAGTGGACGGTCATGATTTTATGAGATTAAAAAGAGTAATGATGACCATGCTGCCCGGTCAAATCTCAGACGTAAATAGCTGTTTATGAGCAAGGTGATTCGACTCGCATTAAATGCAAAGCAGAGTTCAACAAAGTTGCATGGAATGTCATGTATTTAGTGAAAACAATTTTAATTAATGACATTCTATTGAAGGATTATAAAAGGAAGAAATTGATACCTCCTCCTTCGTATGTTGTCGCGGCTTTGATTGTTGCTCCTGTGTCAGATCTTTTGATCTGTGTCCCGGCCTTTTTCTTCCTGCGGGTGGTCGGAAGGCGAAGAAAATAAAAATATCGTCTCTCTCTTACTCACGATCGGCGTGTGTAATTATGTGGAGTGCGTAATGCATTTACGAGCGGGAATGCGATATATATAGGCTTCAAAAGCCAATATAATATTAATATATTTGTAGCCCATTAATTTAATTATGTTCTTATGTGCTTCCACATAATTAGCCCATAATATAATTAATTAATCCACTGGGCTACTAATATTTATCAATTAATTGGCCCAGCCAATTAATTCCAGATAAATAACATTATTAAATAGTGTAAAAATACATTAATCCATTAATAATGAATTCTGAGAGACAATAAATTACTAGGCAACTAATTGGGCCAGATCAGGGATCCAATACAAGAAATAAAGCAGGGCCTCCAATTAATTAATTATCCATGCTCAGCCCAAAGCAAAATTAATTAATTAACACAAATTCATTCCACTAGAGAATCCATGCTGACTTACCCCTTTATCCCAAATTGAGCAAGAGCTTGTATTTTAGACTTAATCAATCTCCGTATTTAAGATAGAAATATCCGTTAATTAATTAAGCCCACTGACAGCTTAAATTAATTAACATCTTATATTCTTGAGCAGTACCACTCGACCTTATTAACACACCTGAACTTAATCAACCGGCCAGGTTTAGTGTGCTAATCCTTTCGAGTTCCTCAGGGGATATTATCAACCCATTTTACTAGGATACGGATGCAAGATATAGACAATCAGCTTGAGTCACAAAAACTACTAAAACCCAAGATACGTAGATCCAGTCGCGATAACGTTCACCATAGTAGGTCAAAGTGATAGATAGCTGAAGTCTTACCAAGCTTAAGACCAGCAAAGTCAGCGAGATCTTGGTTTTCCACTAAGGTCAGTTAGAAAAACACATCTCACTGTGATCCATCAATACACCACCTTAAGTGTACCAGTAAAGACAAGCAGCTAGGACAAGCCACTTCTTATCTAAACTGTAGCTTAAACCGACAACTTCATCCTTAAGTTGTCTCGTTGTGTTAGTTTGTTTATATCTTGTCGGTTCAACCAATTTGTGTTGTCTTACGTGATACCGAGACACACCACACAAATCTAACTTTTATACAAGATAAAGGATAACATGTGCAAATATACATATTTATCAGATAGGAGAATAAAACAGTGGTAAGGACAAAAACACATTGTATACAAGCATAAAAGTGCTTCCAGTATACAAAATCCCAACATCTATAACGCATTAAGTGCGATGCATAAATTCTTTATACCAAAAGCACTGTTTTTTTTTTTAAAAAATGTTGAGTTGACTACTGAAAGAGATACGCAAACCTGTCAGCTGAACATTGTAGTCAGCTGATACCTCGTGTAGTTGGTTGTTGAATCTCTGTGTACTGAACATCTTTAGTACTGAGAGTAGACATCCCCCTTTACTGAATGCTCTTACTCTACTGTGTGATCTCTACTTCTGAAATCGCTTACTGAGTTGAGTCAGTAGGGTCCAGCAGAAGTATTCTTGTTGGTCCCGAGTCAAACGTTCAGGTGTAGGGTGGCGGGGTGAATACACCTAAAAACCTTTTTCTCAAACTTGAATGCGAACAATCCGATTTCGGAGATTGTCTACTGAATGAATTTAGTAGACCAGATAAGCTGTTCTAGATCGCGTGGACTAAGTGACTGACTATACTGAGGTCTGCTAGCTGACTAATGCCAGAATTCAGTAACGTTCAGTAGCAATTCATTAGCGTGCAGAATTGTGTAGGCCCGATTCAGTTTAGTTTGAAAACGTTATTAACTAAAACTGTTTCAGTAGATTAGTGCCCTCAGTTAAGCTTTTTACTGAAACACTGTTGAATGATTTATTAAATGGTTTTCTGAATGAACAATAAATCAATGCAACAGTAAAAGACACAGCGACTTCTAAAGTGGTTCGGATATCGAAAATTCTACATCCACCATCCTGAACAAGGCAGGAGGCTATTTTATTATACTGAGTTAGTCTCAGTCGGTTTGTACACAGAACAAACACAACCTTGTGATTCTATGATAGCTTGGGTTCCCTAGAGCAGTATGAGTGCTTTTCGCGGTTGGTTGTTTTCTCTACAGTTCTTCGCGGAAAGCTTGTGTTATTGTTTGTTCAATGCTCGTATATTTTCTCGTTCTCTGGTGTTCGTTGATTTCTTCAACGATTTGATTTTCCCTCTATTTATAGAGGTGACCTATGGATAGATCCATTGGAGACGAACTGGCCACGTATCACTCTATTTGGGTAGCTAACGACTCTTTTGAAATCGTGTAGAGTCTACTATCTTTTTCATGAAAGTGGTTGACTTGCAGCTTTTACCAGTTACTTTGACAGTTGGCTGCTTGTCATTGGTCGAGGTGTAGAAAGTTGTTGAGACATTCAAACTCCAAGGCAGATACTGAAGCTGACTTTTCTGATGTGTACGACCTTGGACAACTCTACTGATTTATAATTTGAAGACCACTGTCAGTTAAGGAAAGCTGTCATGCCGTTCTTTGAGTCGACCGAGGGATTCATTAGTATACTCCTACTGAGTTCAACTCTTCTAAAGGTCGACTCTAAGTTCAGTAAACTGCTCCTGGTGAGTCGGTTCTGCGACTCCCGAACACCTTTCGGTATCTTTGCTCTGCTTGAATCCGGCCTGCGAATCCGAACACCTTTCGGTATCTTTGCTCTGCGGAGTCGGCACTACTAAATCTGAACACCTTTCAGTATGTTGCTCCTGCTGAGTCCAGCACTACTGAATCTCCACTGCATGGTATTGAGGTGGATAGTATACTGAGGTTCAGTAGATAGAACTTCTGAGCCTGGGACCATGCTGAAAGCAAGTCTACTGAATCTGAAACTCTCAGAGACCAAGGCGTTACAAATACAAAGGAATGGTTCACCAATCAAATTAGAGTTTTGGGATCAGCCAAATCTTCTAAACATTCTACTGCTGAATCATCTCCCAATAATTTCCCCCTACTTGATGATGCCAAAACCTATCCATATCAGCTAACACTATGAACTATAGGTACAAACTCCTTACAAATGTTACAAGTAGAATCAGTGGAGTTGCACTTTCTAGTTTCTAATCTACTGAGGACCGTTGGGAGTTAACAGAATTATCTCTTAAAAAAAATCTCCCAACACAATTTCCTCTTAGACATCAATCAAACTGAGCAAAAACAGACAAACACAGATAAGCAGTGAGTGTGTGAGTCAGTAATCACTTCGGTGATTCTGAGTGTTAATGTAAAACAAAGTAGGCCATGGAGACAATAAGAGATTGTTAGGCTAAGCAACAATTGATGTATATAGATATGTGAAATATTCAGTACATATACATCGCTTGCTAGAGTAATCAAAATAAAACAGAGACCTATCAAGACTATCTTCTGAAGCACTGAATCCTTGCCTTAAAGTCTTTCGATTTGTCTTCGGGAAGAGGGAGTCCATATAACTTGAAGGTGTCTCTTATGACCTTCTGAGTCTTTAGCACGTCTTCGGGATCATTAGAATCAAGCTCGAGAGCTATGGCTGCATTCCTGACTTCGCCTTCTATCACGCCGGTGTATAGAGATCCGTCTAGCTTTTGAGATGGGGGCAGAGTCCTGAAAGCCAGTGTTTGAACAATGATATTATCTTCAATGGCTTTTTCGACTATATTGTAGATCTCTAAATCACACTTATAGAGACAATCAACAAAGGCATTGTTCTTCGAAGTGTTAGGCCAAAATTGCAGACATAGAAACGTTTGATGAATTCAGCTTTGAGGGTCTCCCACAACTGAGTCTTCTCCTAGGACATTTATTTGTCAACTCGAGGCCACCTATTTATCTTCTGATTATTGGGTCTGCTGCCTCTCCTTAACTTTGAAGAAGATGGAATGTCCCTGTCCTTCGGAGGAGGAAGTATTGGCTTCAGCCTTTCAGCTTCTCTAGCTTCTTCAGCAGGTTTCTCTTTGGCTAGAGCTTCTTGCCTTCTGTATTCTTTAAGATGATGATATCCGACTCTTTTGTCTAGAGCGATAATACTGAAGTTGATCATTTCTTCAATCGTCGGCTCATCTCTCTTTTTCTGTCGTTGCTACTGAGATTCGGTAGTTTTTTTCTTTTTAGCTTCCTTATCTTTCTCTTTCTCTTTGTCAGCTACATCGCTGAGGATAAGCTTTCTGACAGCAGGCCTCTTGGTTGGTTTCCTAGCAGGAACCTTAGTTCTGGCCTTTGTGGGATCCTTCTTCAGCTTATTTGCTGCGCCAGCCTCAGCCAGCTCTCTTGGTAACTTCTCGTCAAATTCAATATGAGCTTGTTCAGCTGGGCTGATGTATGTTTTCAAGGATTTGCGAGGTGTAGGAACCTTCAGAATCTTCTTTCCCTTTCTAGATGCTTGGTGGAGCGGAGGGAGGCTCTTCTTCATCTTCTGAGTCCCCCACCAGGAAGTCGGCAACCTCTTTGATATGCTTCTGAGAATCAGAAGTGCCTGTTCCTGCTTCTTTGGGTCCTGAGCCACTTGGGCCAGTCTCAGCACCTACATCTCCTGTGACTGAGACACCCTGGGCCATACCCATCTCTAACTCTTCCTCCTCAGTCAGTGGAATTAGGTCAGTGGGAGCAGATATAGCTTTAGTCCCCTGAACTAGCCTTTTCCCTTTGATTGTTCTTTCCCCATTTTTGGCATCATCCAATACGCTGGGGGTGGGAAGCGAGACAACTTTGGAATTCAACACTTGATAGGAAAAATTGAGCTTGTCCAAAGTTTTCTGAAGACCTTCGAATTTCTCGTGTAGATCATTCCTCTCAGTTATGAGTTCTGTACCATACCTGTGGTGAGAGAAGTCTACAAGGTCTCGGATTTCTTTCAGCTTAGCATCCATTTTCTCCTTACACTCCTTCTGTATAGTAGATATCATGTGTTCATGAGCCTGAGTGAGTATGGAGAGTCTTGTCAGATGATCCGACTGTACTGCCTTGAAAGATTCAAGAAGAGAAGTATGGGCGGCGGTCGTCGAAGCTTGAGTGGATGATTCTTTGAGCGTCAAACTCAACTTTACGTCCGGCTAAAGCATCCTTGAGGGTAGAAGAGAAATTAGGGACAAGATCATTACGAATTGTAGTCTTTAGTGCTCACGAGTTCCTCGCGTTTGGTGTCGTAGTCTTCTTCCAGACTTTATGGACATTCCTCGCAAGGAGGCGATTCTGTGTCCCTTGTGTCCGGAGAGCCTTGGCTAGTGATTTTGACTTATGGCGTTTCAGGACAGGGGTAACCTCATAGTTAGAACGCAGCAAAAGTTGTCCTGGGTCTGAGTCGTGAGAGGTTCCTACGGCCGTCGAGCCAGGAGGAATAGAGCTGATAGGTCGACCTGCTGAGGGTTGAGTTCCCTCCTCCTGTTGAGAACCCTCAGCAGGCTTCTCAGGGCCTGCATCACTGGGTGGGCCCTGATCATCGGGATTAGAACCCTCGGTATGTACGGTTGCTGAAGGATTCCTATCTTCAAGCAAAGCCAACATTGCCGCCCTAAGGTCTTCGATCGAGCATACGCCAGCAGGCTCTGAGAAGTCTATCTGCTGATGAATTTGAAGCTCGTCGGAGTTTAGTACTTATGAGGACTTGAATCGGATCAGACGCTCAAGAGTGATCCAACCCTAGAACCTAGACAACATCTGAAGTCTAGCCCTGTAGGCTAACTCCACGAAGTCAGAGTAACTTGAGATTTCAGGAATTGACTCAGAGATCTATTGGGTTGCTCTTTCTCGAAGCAAATTGATCTCAAACCTAAGAGTCTCGACTTCAGTGGTCGTCTCCATCTCATCTACATCAATGGGAGACTCTGTCTTCTCAGTAGAGGGAAGACTGCTGATAGGGGTACGTCCAGTGGAGAACTGGACGTAGGATTTGTAACTTCAGGAGCAGTCCCCTGTTCTACTGAGGCTTCTTTTTCAGCTGAGGAGACTACCTTCTTCTCTGAAGTAGCCTTTTCTACTGAGACTGTCTTCTCAGAAGAATCAGACTCATCTCTTAGTGCGAAAGCGCTGCAGGCTACTACCGCTTTGCGGTCTCGAAGCCTTCTTACGCTTCTTCGAGGGAAGCACCCTTTTTTAACGGGAGTAGGGGCCTTCCTCTTCCCCTTACTCTCTTCGGTTTGCACCGGTGCCGTCTGTTTGAAGCCTTATTTGGCGCGGTGTGGAACCTTATCTTCTTAGGGTTGAAGTAGGCTTTGTTAGCATATGTTATATGATCATCTCCACAAAAATCCTCAATCATTGTTGACAACTTCATCCCGTAGAGTACCTTGCCCTTGGGACTCAGACGCCCAGTAGATCTATCAAATTTTGCTGATTGCATCTGGAATTCTCTCAGGAATAATTCAGTCCAGTTGATCTTGGCCCTGTTATAGATGGCCATCATCATTTGCAACTTCGGTCTGGACACCTGATCGAAAGAACCGGCCTGGCTGGTCAGTATCTGCGTAACTACATATCATGCTGTTCTTCGGAAAAGCTGCTCTGAAAGTGGTTGGATCCCTACAGAATATTTTCAGATACTCATCAAGGAGATCATCATTGTATCCGGAAGGATTCTTCCCACTGCTGGGTAGTTGGAAACTCCTCTCCAACGCTTGCCTCACTGACATCCTTCTGACTTCTGGATATGCTTTCGTCGGGTCAGAGATGAAATCCACAGTGAACGATCCAAAAAAATCTCCATCTACCTCATCCATTTTGAGGTAGAATTCTAAAATCTGATGTGGGAGGAAGTATGACGGCTTCTTCGACAAGAAGTGTTCCAGTCCAGATGCTCTGAGAGCATCAAATACGTCGTCCAGCATCTCGAGCTCGCTAGAGTCAAACTCCATTATGGGCACGCACCAGACTCGGTCCTTCTCAAGGATCTCCACCATGTTAACTGGAACGATCACACTGATGTTCTCCATGACTTAATCTGCAAAATCACATATTAGAACTTGAAAGTAGAATAAGTTAGTACGAGTGCTATAGAACGTAAAGTTACCGTAGAAAATCTCTGAAAGTATGCAAAGATAGAAGCAAGAAGGTTCAAGGGTAAGTTTTTCAGACAGATCAAAGTTTTTGCGGAGCGAAAATGACGGTTTTTGGATAGATATGTCGATATATATGTTTTGAAGATGGAAAGTTTGAAGATCAACGGCTAGGGTTTAATCCCCTTTTATCAGTGGATAGTCAAGATTTTATAATATAAAAAGTAATGAGTAAACATGCCGCCTAAGTCAAATCCAGTTTAAATAGCCTATCTGAGTAAGTTGTTTTGACATGCATTTAATGCAAAGCAGAGTTCATCATATGTAGCATAGAATGTCGTGTATTTAATGAAACCATTTATAATAAATAACATTCTCTAAGACATTGAATATGATGCTGAGCAAATATCATAACAACATTAATTACTGGGTTGACTACTGAAAGAGATACACAAACCTGTCAGCTGAACCTTGTAGTCGGCTGATACCACGTGTAGTTGGTTTCTGAATCTCTGTGTACTGAACGAGTCATGTACTGAGAGTAGGCATTCCCCCTTGCTGAATGCTTATATCTCCTGAATCCACTTACTAACTTGAGTCAGTAGGATCCAGCAGACCTAGCTCTACTGAAAGTTCTCGAAATCTGGCTTCAGCTAGAGGTTTGATCAGTATGTCGACCCTTTGACGATCAGTATGGATCTTTTCCATTCTGATATCCTTATTTTCGATATGGTCATGAATGAAGTGGTGTCTGATGTCCACGTGCTTGCATCTGGTATGGAGAATAGGGTTACGGTGATTGCGATAGCCTTTGGGCTGGCATCGCAAAGGCCGGCGCTTCATTACGAATGACGTCAAAGTCGCGTAGCTGCTGTCTCAGCCAAAGGATTTGGGCGCAGCAACTTTCGACAGTCATGTATTTAGCTTCAGTAGTTGAAGTGGCTACGGAATGTTGTTTCTTTGAGAACCATGAGATAAGCTGCTGCCGAGGGGCGACAAGTTCCTGAAGTTGATTTTCGGTTAATCCTACAACCTGCGTAGTCAGCATCAGAATAACCAGTTAGTTCAACCCATGTCAGGTATTCCTCTGAGATAGCGGAGAATCTTCTTTGTCGTTTCCATATGACTGTGCATAAGATTCGCCTAAAATCGAGCGCAGACACCTACAACATAACTTACGTCAGGTCTAGTAGCAGTAAGATATAATAGAGAACCAATAATTGCACGAAATTCAGTATGGTCTACTGATACTCCCTCTTTGTCAGGATCTATTTTCATATTTGTGTTCATCGGGATCTTGACTAGTTTGCCGGATGTACACCTAAACTTTTTGATGAGGTCTCGAGTGTATTTGCCTTGATTGATGAACGTTCCCTTTTCTGATTGTTTGACTTGAAATCTAAGAAAGTAGTTCATATCTCCCATCATTGACATTTTGAATTTGTCCTTCATCATTTTCTCGTACTGCTGACACATGATGAAAATTAATGAACTGAATTTAATGTCTTCTACGTAGATCTGCACCAGTAAGATGTCGTCACCTAGACGAATTCTGAATAGAGTGCGATCCACTGTGCCTTTCAAAAAACCTTTATGAAGAAGAAATTCAGACAGGGTATCGTACCAAGCCGTGGGTGCTTGTTTTAACCCGTACAGAGCCTTTCTGAGTCTATACACCTGATGCCCCTGCTGAAAGCCAGGAGGCTGTTCCACATAGACTACTTCTTTCAGAATGTCGTTCAGGAACGCTGAAGCGTTGATGTGTTGCGTAGGCAAGGAATAGTCTTATTGCCTCCAATCTTGCAACTGGAGCGAATGTTTTGTAGAAATCTAACCCTTCGGCTTGACAATAGCCTTTTGCCACGAGTCTAGCTTTGCTCCTTACTATAACGTTGTTTTCATCGCGTTTTGTTGGTCCGGAGACGAGTGACAGGTGTGTGGGGGGGGGTGAATACACCTGAGTACAAGTTTCTTTTCTCAAACGCGAAGGACAATTGAGCTTTATGTTGCAATTGATGAACAGTGCTAAATAGTAACCTTCTGATCGTGGGTCAGAGTGACTCAACTAATGAGTTTGTTCTACTTACTTTAGTCAATATTAAAACCTCAGGCGGAGAGTTAGTGCGGATAAGTGTAGGGCCCGAAAGACTTCATCTCAATTTGAAAACGTGTTTTCGCAATCCAAATTAGTTTTGGCTGGTGCACTTTTAAATACGTTTTATGCAAAGTATGAGTTTGTAAAACGGTTTGAGAGCGATGCAATAAAATAGTAAATGACACAAGCAATTTTTAACGTGGTTCAGATACGCAAGATCCTACCTCCACGGTCCTGCGAGCGGGAGGCCTTGTTGATTAATACGAGCAAGCCTCGGCCAAGGTATGTCGTGCGGCTGGACGAGACCGCTTCTAAGTTATAGTCCTTAGCGACTTTACAAATCAAACCGAAGTTTGAAGGGGAGGCAATTTTCTCCAACTATGAAGGAGTTCTTACAATAAGAACAGTCACAGAAAGTGAACTCCTTCGAAGGTTCTAAGCTATGGATATAACAATGGAGCTTAGATAGAGAAGATGGATCTAAAGAAACTCTAGAGAGAAGAACTAAAGATTTTCAACTAGGCAAGTTCTTCGCTGGATCATCTTGAATGCGCTAGAGAGTTTGAAAGCTTGAGTGTGTAATCCCTTTGATATCCCATCCGTTGAGCTCAGAAAGGCTTCTCTATTTATAGTCGTGACCTAGGCATTTGTCCGTTGGAGAAGATGATGCCACGTGTCACAAACGTCCAAGGAAAACGGCCATAAGTTTCGAAATAGTGTCGCAGAGTTGGTTGTCATTGTACATGAGAGTAGCTTTAGTTGCAGAGCAGGTAAGGCTTTGGATGCTTATCATTGTTCGAGGTTTGTGGTAGGTGAGACTTGTCAGACATCAGTCTTCATCTGAGTTGACTCTCACTCATCCTCGTATGATCTTCTGTTGACTTTTGAGTGACATTAAAAGTCGGGTCGTTGTTTCCTGTCGGATACAGTAGATCTGGCACGATCATACTGTCTTCTTCATCTAAGTCGGCTGATAAAAGGTCTTCTACTGAGAGCAGTCAGTTGGTGACTCTGAAGGTACTGAGCTCTATATTGTGTTCTTTATAGGGGGTCAGCTGATGACAAAGCTTCTATTGTTGGTGGTCAGCTGGAGACTTGAGAACACAAGCTCTTATAGTCTAATGACGTGGGGTTCTGGAATTGAACTTCATATTGAAGTTCAGACCAACAAATACCCTTACAGGATATAGACAAAAACAGATACCGAAAATAAAAACAGTCTAGCCTATTACATCATCTAGTCCGAAAGACAACACACTAAGGGTACAAGACAGGTTTTGGGATCTTCAATTCCATAGCAATAAATCACTATGATTTCCCCCATTACCAAAATAAGCAATAATACATGAACTACTGATGGCATTAAAGAGTACCCTCTAAGTGATGATCTACTCAATCACTGACTCATAACCCAACAATTTCCCCCTAATTGATGATGGCAAAACCACTAAGTTCTAAGCTGCGGCCCAGAGACTTCGGTAAAAGCGAGGCTGTGAAAACAAGGTAATCAGCAGATAAAAGATAGGCGTATCAGAGAAAGATAGGTTACGTGAGTGTGTGTCAGATCACTTCAATGATCAGTTGTGATAAACAATAAACACATAGCCATAAGACAATGAGTAGTCGTTTGGCTAAGCAAATAACTGATATATATATATATATATGAAAAGTTAAATTACATCAGTCTAAGCATTATACATCAGAAGATAGAACTAACGTCTGTACTTCTTGATCTTGGCCTTGAATTCCACAAACTTAGCAGCTGGAGCCTCCAACCTATAAGATTTGTAGATTCTCTCTTTGAGGGTTTGGATGGGAATGAGATCACTTGGCTGCAAAGGATCCAGATCATTGTGGCGTGCAGCAGTCTCAACCTCCTCCTCTATCTCCTTCGTACAGATCACTCCTTGAGTCGTCATAGGGGCAGTTAGTTGGTGGTAGGCAGGAGCAAGGAATGGCAACTTCTCCTTGAAAAATAGTAACTTGATTTGCGTCCTGAAGTTCGCGTTGCGCTGATAGATGAATTCATCGAAAAGATCAGCAAGCGACACTTCAGTAGGATAGCACTGCCATACATAATATGCTTTGATAAAGTCTATCTTCAGCTGCTCCCACTCTTCATTCAGATTCCAAGGAATCCATCTGTCTACGCGGCGGTGCGGAGTCTTCTTGAGATGAGCCTTTTGGGCACCACACCGGAAGAACTTGGACGTCCTAGGTATCTTCTTGCTCTGTCGAAGATTGGCTCTCTGTCAATTTTATCAGTAAGCTCAATTATTTTGGCCATATCTTGTTGCCTTTTCTTCATCCTCAATGATGCAGCTCTTTTATCCCTCGTCCTGAGGTTTAGCCCTTGCTGCGTAGCATCCCTTGTTGCCTTGTCCTCTGCCTCCTGCTCAGGTGTAAGTTTGGAAATATTCTTCATCCTCTGAGCAAGTGGCATTGTGTCCGTCTACGAGTCGTCGGCGGGCTCTGATCGGCGGTGCTTGAGCCTTCTTCTTTTGCTGATCCAAAATCAGCTTAGCCTGACTCTTGGACATCCTGGCAACTGTCACTCTCTTCTTCTTAGGCTTCTGAGCCTCTTCTTCTAGCCTCAGCTCATAGTCTATTTGATCTTAGAGTTGCTGAGCCACCCTCTTATCATGTTTTTCCTGCTCCTCTGTTGATTTGAATTTTGGCATCGGGGAAGGAGGTGGAGTGCTTTCAGTGGCTTTCTCCTTCCCAGGCCTCTGAGTCGGCAGGGGCTCATCCTCCTGATCAAGGAATTGAGCGATATCTTCTATGTCTTTGCTGAGCCAAGGATCCTTCTCCTGATCCTCCGACTTGCTCGGGCAGTTGAGTTTGGACATGAGGGATTTGGACTTGGGGAGGGGGGACTGAGATCGTTCCAGCATGAGCTGAACTTTTCCCCTTAATTGGTTCCCTCTCAGCTGACTGTCCCACCACCTGAGCAGCTCTTCCTTCCCCCTTTTTGGCATCATCACTAGCCGGGGACAGGAGGGATTTGATAGCTGCTACTTCCCGCTGAAGGTCGTAGACAACTGTTTTAATAAAAGTGGAGGTGGTGTTGAAGTCTCCGACGGCATCGCAGTAGTGGACCTAGTCATCCTCCTGGTCCACTGCTTCGTTCCTCTACTTCAGAAGCGATGCGTCGTGGGAGTCAGTCATTTCTTTCTGAATGAGCTTCAAGGCGGCCGCCTGAGTTTGTAAGGCATTCTGCACATTGGAGGTGGCCATCTCGGTTACGCTCATCCATCGTATTCTGGACTGTGGCCAGGCTCGCAGAAAACTGTTCAACGAATTTCTTTTGCTGTGCTTCGAGCAGCTACTGGCATTCAGCGGCCAAGTCCACCTTCTGAGCTGCAGCGCAACATCGACGATCTCCTAAATGTTGGGAGTAGGAGCGTCCGAGACCTTCTTAACTGCGCCAGCAAGTTCGTCAACCTTCTCCGTCTGAGCTTTTGTATACTGAGCCCACTTGAGGTGGACATCCTTAGCCAGGAGACGATTCTTGTCTCCTTGCTTCCTGATAGCTCGATTGACGGACTTAGAAGACACAGAACCTATAGACTTGATCTGATATGATGAAGTTCCGAGCCTCTGCTCAGAGGCAGCAAGTTGTTGCTTCCTTGAGGATGAAGCAACTGGGTCGGCACTTGATTCTGGAGGTGGAGGTGGTGAGTTGCCTTTCTCGCTAGGAGTCTTTCCCTTAGCAGAATCTCCGTGTTCTACATGATTGGGTGCCTGATCATCATCACCATCACTGTGATGAGAAGGCTGCGACGGGCTCCTGGCTGTCTGCGGTGAGGACCTCAGCTCTAAGAGATACAACATGGCTGAGCGAAGGTCCTCGAACGAGGCAATGTCGGCGGGTTTCCAAAACCCGTCGCCGGCGCGGCTAGGCTGCTGCTCCTCGGCCGGTAGGGACGGCGCGAGAATCTTTGCTTGGATGAGGTCTGCGAGGATATCCCAGTTAAGGAAACGCAGCAGCATCTGTGTCCTTGCCCTAATCACTATATCGACCAAATCCTGATGTTGGGCAATCTCAAGAATGTGTTCAACGACTTCTCTTGTGGCACGGAGACGAGTTATCTGAACGGTCGACGATTGTTCTGAAGAGACCTCGGTAGATGGCTCATCAGCTTCTTCTGGCTGAATCTCCTCAGTACTGACCCACTGTACCTTGTCCTTCAAGGTGGCACCTTCTATGCCGGTATCAGCATCCAGTAATTCCTCCTCCTGAGGGGGTGGAGGGGAAGCAGACTTGGAGGTAGCCTTAGAAGCTCCAGCTTTGGACAACTTCTTTCTCTTTGGCTGATTGGCCCGTGGAGGCAGATCAGTAGATGGTCTCTTGAGCTCAGTAGCTCCACGTCCGATCAACTTTTCGGCCGCTGCTCTAGTTTTTAACTTGATCAGCATGCGGTCGAAATATTTAGAGTCAGTGAAGGAGGCATGATTCGTCACTGAATCCTCAATCAGTACGGACACCTTTGTCCCATACAACAGCTTGCCCAAACTAATGAGTCTTCTCTCTCCTGACTCTGTAGACGCGAACTTTTGAGCCTGAGCCTTCTGCTCAGCCATAAAGAACTTAGTCCAATTCACCTGGACTCCTTCGATAATGGCCATCATGATTTGGAGTCGAGGCTTCGATAGCTGATCAAAAGAACCGGTGATGCTCATCAAGATATGGATGATGATGTAGGCGAGCCCCCTGTACTCCGGAAGGAGTTGGTTCTTCGGTAGGGCAGATTTGAAGGAGATGTCGTCGCGTCCGTAGAAATGACGGACATAATCGTTGAGCTCGTTCTCCTTGTATCCCACAGGAGAAATCCCAAAGTTCGGTAATTCAAACGCGAACTTCAAGGCCTCCATCACGCTGATATCTGCGCGACTCGCTTCCCACTTCTAGGGTGCTACCTCCCTCATGTAACCTATCAAGGTTACCTCTACGTCTGTATCCTCCACAGAACGCATGTTGTCGAAAAACTCGGCCACTTGCCGGGGCAGGTACACCTTGGGATGCTTCGTCAATAGAAGCTTCAGGCCAGACGCTTCCAAAGCGGAGAAGACAGGCTCCAAAAATGGCAACTCCGCCTGATGGAAGACCATCGTGGGTTCGAATAGAACCCTAGAGAGAATAATCTCCTCAACATTTGATGGGGTCGAAACAATCGCCATAAGTGTCAGAAATCTGCAAAAGGAGAGTTAGCACTCTAAAATAGAGTAACTTAGATAATAGATTGCAGATAAATAAGAGGGTTACCGTAATCAAAGAGCTTGGAAGAATTGAAAGCAGTCAATAGAATGCAATGTTCATGAATGATCGGAAGCTCTAAGATTGCGTAAATGGCAAAAAGTGCGATTAGAGTGAAAAGGGTGAGATTTTATAAGATTTAAATATCAAGGGTTTTTGGATCGGACGATTTCTATAAAATCTCGCTTTTCTGGGATGGCTCAGATTTGATTTTATAAAAGGAATTATTACTTAGCCACCTCTAATCCAGACCCACGTATGATATGCGCAGATAAAGTAAGGTGAGAAGATATGCATTAAATGCGTTGCAGGCAGTATTAAAGGGTAAAGTATTTTAAATGAGAACAGTTTCTACTGACTTAAACCTTAAAAATTTATGGCGGGAAATAAATGCAAGTCATGCCCTTTGAATGCGACCGGCGAGTTATTAAATGCGAGCATGCTTTTGTGAATACTAAAGAATCTAAATACGCAAACCTCTTCGGTGAATATTTACGATCAAGCTGGTTACCAAAAGGAGTGAGGAGGATCTTCATGAGTGCGATGGTACCATGTTCCCCTTTACTATGTCTTGTATGATTCACCCTGCTTGAATCAAAGTGCGGATCGACTTCGACTGACGTACAAAATTCTCTTATTGACTCGAGTCGGTAGGATCAAATAGACCTAGCTCGTCGATAGTTCTCACGAATGCTGTTCTCAGCTAGAGGTTTGGTCAGTATGTGTGCCCTTTGCTTGTCAGTATGGATTTTCTCCATCCTGATATCCTTCTTCTCGACATGGTCTCTAATGAAGTGGTGTCGAATGTCCACGTGCTTCCATCTCGTATGAAGAAGCTGGATTACGAGTTATTGCGATTACAGCTTGGTGGAGTCGTAGTAGATGGGCACTTCATCTTGAGTAATTCCATAATCTCGCACTTCTTTGTCAAAGCGAAGGATGCAGGCACGGCAACTTCCGGCGACCATATACTCGGCTTCGGTAGTGGGCGTCGCCCTTGAATCTTTGTTTCTTTGAAAACCATGATATCGGCTTCTTTGCCTTAAGGCCCGACATGTTCCGAAAGTTGACTTTCGATATATTCCGCATCCTGTATAATCAGCATCAGAATAACCCGTTAGAATCAGATTATCATCAGCAGGATACCATAGCCCTGCGTCAGGTGTTCCCTACAGGTATCGGAATCTTCTTCGCTGAGTAAGATGACTTCGCTTGGGATTCGCCTGAAATCTTGCACATACACCTACCACATAAGTTATGTCAGGTCTGCTTGCTGTTAAATATAATAAAGAACCAATAATAGCTCTATAATCACTAGAGTTAACAGAAGCTCCTTCTTTGTCTAGATCGATTTTAAATTCGTGTTCATGGGGATCTTGACTAGCTTGCTTGAGTCGCAGCCGAATCTTTTCAGGAGGTCTCGAGTATATTTGGCTTGGTTGATGAATATTCCTTCAGGTGATTGCTTCACTTGAAATCCAAGGACGTAGTTCATCTCCCCCATCATGGACATCTCGAACTTCTACTTCATCATTTTCTCGAATTGTTGACGTATAGTCACGTTCCTGCAACCAAAAATGATGTCGTCCACGTAGATGCGCACCGGTAGAATGTCATCGCGACTTGAAGTTGAACGAGTGCGATCTACTTGTCCACTTACGAAAACCTTTACGAAGAAGAAAGTACGAGAGGGTATCGTACCAAGCCACGGGTGCTTGTTTTTAACCCATCTGAGCTTTCCGAAGTCTGTACACCTGATGTCCGTGCTGGAAGCTGGGCGGTTGTTCCATGCAGACTTCTTCCTTCAGCACGCCATTTAGAAACGCTGACTTAACATCCATTTGATATACTTTAAATCTTTGATGTGTTGCACATGCTAGGAACAGACGAATGGCTTCCAATCTGGCGACTGGTGCGAACGTTTCGTCAAAGTCTATTCCCTCTGCTTGACAGTATGCCTTGGCAACAAGTCGAGCCTTGTTTCTGACGATGACATTGTTTTCGTCTCTCTTGTTTTTGAAGACCTACTTAGTAACGATCACGTGTTGATGTCTAGGTCTGTCAAAAAGCTCCCAAACTTCATTACGGACAAACTGGTTCAGCTCCTCTTGCATGGCAATGATCCAGTCAGCATCGTTGAGAGCATCCTCTATCATTTGAGGTTCTTCAGTAGACAAGAAACAGGAGTAAAGAACACTTTCTCCTTCACTTAGTGTGGATCTTGTCCTTACTGCTGCTAATGGATCTCCAATGATTAAATCAGAAGAGTGAGCGTCTAGCCACGAACGTCTGAGTTTGGCCTCTTCTTCTGAGATTACTTCTGTACAGTCAACATGAGTGTTAGGCATTTCAGTAGTGTTGTTCTGTGACTGAAGCAATTTAGTAAGAAGGTTAGGATCTACTGAGTTTCTAGGTTCAAGGGCATTTAGCTCAGGAACATTAGTCGTTCCCCCTGAGCTTATATTCTTAGTAGAGGTCTCAGTTACCACTAGGGCTTCCTCATCGACCATTGTTACTTGATGTTGATTCTGTTCAGTAGAATCAACCAAGTCAGCTACAGTGTTTACGGGAAGCCACGCGATTCATAACAACTTATCTGGTCTGCTGAATTTATTCAATACGGCACTCTCCTGAAAAGACTGTTCGCGTTTTAAGTTGAGAAATAGGTTTTCAGGTGTATTCACCCCCCCCCCTCTACACCTGAACGTACTCTCGGGACCAACAATTGGTATCAGAGCGGGAGTTCTTTAAGACTCTTGTTATTATGAAACTGGTCTACTTGAACGGATCTGGAAAACGTTTTCACTACATATCATTCTTCATTCATATCACTATCTATCATGTCTGATATGTTAGGGATCAGGATGGTACCCATGTTCTCAGTAGAGAACTATGGTGTATGGCAGGTCAGAATGGAGGCACATCTGACCTCTCTCCACGATAGCATGACAGTGGTTCTGGAGGACGGACCTATCGTTCCTATGGTCGATAATGTCGTAGCTCAGGATCCAACACAAGGAGGAGGGATGGTGACCGGGAAAAAGGTCCCCAAAGACAGAAGTCTCTTCACTCCTGAGGAGAAGAAGCTTCACAACTTAGACCGCGTCGCCAGAAATGCAATACTGACCACTCTGAGTGATTCTTATCTCGGAAGAGTTCAGGACTGTAAGTCCGCAAAAGAACTCTGGGATGCTCTAGCGTTACTAAGTCGGGGGACTCAGAAGATCAAAGCAAACAAACTCGTGTCCGGAACTTCGGGAAGGCTGTAGAGATTGTCTCTCATGCCTGGTGACACCATTGAAGATCTTAACGTCAGATTTACGGATCTGATGAACTCTATCAACGGGCTGGGAAAGATATTCTCCAACCGAGAAATGAATCTCAAGATTTTGAGGGCACTGCCAGACGGTCACTAGACTCCCTTTGCTACTTTATTGCGTCATTTAGATTTAGATATTGTTACTCATGACCATATCTTTCAGAACATAAAGCGGAGGAGTTCGAGTTTGGCCTATCTCAAAGGAAGCAGCGAGCTGAAGCTGACACTCAAATCGACCATGCTTTCAAAGCATCAGTCAGCACGGCAGCTCCGGCGTCTAGCAAGGCTTAACCTTCACTCAGTGACATACTAGAAGGAAATCTAGCCAAGAAGTACGCTCTGCTTGCCGTGAAGTATTAGAAGGAAAAGGAGAGGCGCATAAAGCTCTCAAGAGTCGTCAGAGACTCTAAGGGTAAGAATGAATATACACCTAAGCGCACTCCTGACTCGCAGACTTCTGAATGCAGGAAACAAGAGGACTCAGCTCAGTCAAAAGACAGCGACAGCAAAGAAGAAAGAGTCGCGACTTTGCTACTGCGCAGAAGCCGGGACACTATCACTATGGCTTGTCACGAGCTCAGGCCTTCTTGAAAGAACAGCACGCAAAGCAAGAAGGGAGAAGTTCATCAAGAAGCGACAAGCATACATTGCCGGTGAACTCTCAGACGACTCAGATGAAGTCGATTTTTTCCTGGATTCATCAGACGATGAAGCAGCTTTCATGGCCATAGAGGTTGAAGCTGAAGAAGAAGCTGAAAAGTGTCTCATGGAAGGAGAAGAGGATGAGGTAAACTCTCATGCACCATTTAATTCTTCTTCACACTGCACACACGATACTATTTCAGGTGCAGATGAGAATTTGGACATCGCGATCGTATACAAAGAACTACTCGATGAGCAGATTCAGATGAGTCTGCAGCTCAGTAAGACTCTTCAGGAGTTGGATATCCTGAAAGCAGAAAATCAGAGACTTTCTCAGAAGAGTCAGGTTGCTACTGAGTCAGAAGGACCTGTGTTGAGACTCAGGGAGAAGATAAACTCTCTGATGGCCAAGTCTCAGCATCAAGAAGATTAGATCTCATTATTGACCAAAGACTTGACTCAGAAAGATCTTGGGCCGAGTCTGCGAAGCGAGAGTTATCGGGACTTCGGACCCGGCATGAGCTGGCGAAGAAGAGTGATGATGTGCGGAGGAACGATGACGAGAGCGGTACATGGGCGGCGAAAAGAAGCTTGAAGCTATGCTAGCAAGCAACAAGCCCCAAGCATTGCAAGGAGGGACTTAGATTCGGCCATGGAGCCTCCTCATACGCCCCTGTATGCTCGGAAAACCGGCTAGGCGATAGGTTTGTTCAAGGGGAGACCATCAATGCGGGACTTCTTGAACCCCTACAGCCAAGAACAAACGAGAACATGAAAGCACCTCATCACTTTTTATCGGCACTCGACATGAAGATCGGCACCGAGATCACCCCGGTTCGGTCGAGGGGGAACCGGCAAGCAAAAAATGGTTGATCGGTATGGACCTCCGCGGTGACTCATCTAGCTCAGTATGGGTCATATTACTATGATCCTATAGTCAGGAGAGGATCCAAAAGTCAGAAGAAGAAGAAGAAAGCTGTACAAAAGGCAAAGGTCGGCGGTCCGCCCACTCGGGAGGACCGGGACTTCGGACACGAAAAGCCTCGAAGTCGGTATCGGCCGAGTCCAGTGGTCAAATATGTTGACAAAAGTGCAAAGAAACTGTCTGAGACCACTAGGGTCGTAAGACAAATATAGGTTTCCAAAACTAACATCTAAGGACCCAAAATCAAAAATAAAGGGTACCTAAATATAATTCTATTTTGCAGGTGCACAAGGACCCTTGGTATGTGGACAGTGGATGCTCAAGACACATGACATACCAAAAGGACTTGCTGAAGAATACTACTGAAGAAGGACCCCGAATCGAGTTTGGAGACAACGCAAGAGGCTATACCAGAGGCTATGGAACACTCATCATTGGAACAACAATAGTTCCAAGAGTATCATATGTTGAAGGACTTCAGCATAATCTTCTCTCTGTTAGTCAATTTTGTGATAACTCGAATAGAGAGATTTTTTACGATGGTTTCTGTGATGTCATTGATAAATCTACAGGGAAAACAGTGTTATCAGGTTCGCGCAAAAAGAATATCTATGTAGGGCGGCCGGAACTCTGCTTGAACACGAAGCTTGTTTGTTGGCGAAGAATGACAACGAGCGGGATGGCTCGCACGAAAGACTCGGCCATCTCAACTTCAAGACGCTCAACAAATTAGCTAGAAACACTCTAGCAAGAGGACTGCCGAATGAAGTATTCAGCAAAGACACTCAGTGTGAAGCATGTCTGAAGGGAAACCAAACAAGGAATCAAAATCCACCTGTTCCATCTCCTTCCACTGATGGAATCCTTTAGCTGCTACATATGGATTTCTTCGGTCCAGTCTCTCCGGTGACGATCAGAGGCAAGAAGTATGCATTAGTGGTCATTGATGACTACTCGCGCTACACATGGGTCATATTTATTGCCAACAAGTCTGACGTCAAAACAGAGCTACCAAGGCTTTTGAAAAGGCTCAGTATCGAGAAGAACACTAAGATCGTCAAGATACGTTCAGACAGAGGAACTGAGTTCCTGAATTTCATGGTGGAGGAGTTCTGCAAAGAAGAAGGCATAGAGCATGAGACGTCTACTGCGCGGACGCCTCAACAAAATGGGGTTGCTGAGATAAAGAATCGAACACTCAAAGAAGCAGCAAGAACCCTGCTCCCAGACTCAGGACTCCCAACCAAATTATGGGCAGAAGCTACTAATACTGCATGTTATACTCAGAACCGATCTTTACTGACAAAGCAGCATAAGAAGACACCATATGAACTATGGAACGACAGGAAGCCTTCTGTATTTTATTTATATATTTTTGGGTGTTCGTGCTTTATCCACAATAACGGGAAAGCTCAGCTGAAGACTTTTGATAGCAAGTCAGATCAGGGAGTGTTCTTAGAATACTCCCAGGTCAGCAAAGCTTTCAGAGTCTTTAACTATCGGACCCTTTGCGTGGAGGAAAGCCCTCATATTATTTTTAATGAGTTTGCTACTTAAGACATGAGCATAAACTCTAAACCTGAATCTGAGGACATCAGTAAGCAGCTACATGATCTGAGCTTAAAAGATAAAGTTGAAAAGATCAAGCTATGTTGGGATGATGATTCAGATGAAGAAACTGAAGACAAGTCTAATGAATCTCAGCCAGCAGCAGAAGTAGCTGAACAGATTGACTCTCTTGAACAGGTAACTCATGTGGTAACTGAGAAACCCAGGTAACTCAGGTGGATGAAGAAACCCATGTGGTAACTGAGACCTCTAGTGAGAATAATAATTCGGGGGAGCGATAATGTTCTCGAGCTAAATGCCCCTGAACCTGGTGACTCAGTAGATCACACTCTTGTAACTAAATTACTTCAATCTCAGAATAGTACAACTGAAATGCCTAACTCACCTACTATCCGTGTTGAACAAATTTCAGATGAAGAGTTGAAACATCGTAGATCGTGGCTGGACGCTCACACTTCTGATTTGATTATTAGAGATCCTTCAGCAAGCGTAAAGATAAGATCCAGATTCTGAGGAGCTGAATCAGTTTACGCGAAACGAAGTTTGGGAGCTTGTTGACAGACCCCGGCATCAACATGTGATCGGAACCAAATGGGTCTTCAAGAAAAAGCGAGATGAAAGCAACGTGGCAAAGGGCTACTGTCAAGCTGAAGGGATAGATTTCGATGAAACGTTCGCTCCAGTTGCAAGATTGGAGGCAATCAGACTATTCCTTGCCTACGCAACACATCAAAGATTCAGAGTCTATCAAATGGATGTGAAGTCTACTTTCCTGAACGGCGTACTGAAAGAAGAAGTCTATGTGGAACGACCTCCCGGCTTTCAGCAGGGACATCAAGTTTATAGACTCAGAAAGGCTCTGTATGGGTTAAAACAAGCACCCAGGGCTTGGTACAATAACCTGTCTGAGTTTCTTCTTCAGAAAGGTTTTTGGAAGGGGACAGTAGACCGCACATTATTCAGCATTCGACTGGAAGACGATATCTTACTTGTGCAGATCTACGTAGATGACATCATCTTCGGCTCGAAGAATGTCATCCTGTGTCAGCAGTTTGAGAAAATGATGAAGGACAAGTTCGAGATGTCAATGATGGGAGAGATGAACAATTTCCTCAGCTTTCAAGTCAAACAATCTGAGAAGGGAACATTCATCAATCAAGGCAAATACACTCGAGACCTCATCAAGAGATTCGGTTGCACATCCGGCAAACCAATCAAGATCCCGATGAACATAAAAATGAAAATTGATCTTGATAAAGAGGGAGTATCAGTAGACAAAACTGAATTTCGTGCTATAATTAGTTCTTTATTATACTTAACAGCTACTCGTCCTGACATAACTTATGCTATAGGTGCCTGCGCTCGATTTCAGGCGAATCCGAAGCAGAGTCACATGGACTCATCAAAGAAGATTCTCCTCTATCTCAGAGGAACACATGACATGGGTTTATGGTATCCAGCTGATGATAATATTGAACTAACTGGTTATTCTGATGCTGACTATGCAGGATGTAGAATTGACCGAAAGTCAACTTCTAGAACATGTCAGTTCCTTGGCAGTAAGCTGATCTCATGGTTTTCAAAGAAACAACATTGAATAGCGATGTCGACTCACGAAGGCGAATACATGGGCTGCCGGAAGTTCTTTGCGCCCAAATCCTTTGGGCGAGACGGCGGCTACGTGACTATGACATCATTCGAGAATGAAGTACCAATTTTACGCGGCGAGTACCCGGTGCCATTGCAATCACTCGGGAATCCTCGTACTTCATACGAGATGCAAGCACGTGGACATCGAGACACCACTTCATTCATGACCATGTCGAAAAGAAGGATATCGGGATGGAAAAGATCCATCACCGACCATCAAAGGGCGATATGCTTGACCAAGCCTCTAGCGAAGCGGGATTCGAGAGAACTTTCGGTAGAGCTAGATCTGCTTTGGACCCTGCCGACTCCGGTCGGTAAGTGGATTCGAGGAGAGGATCACTCGGTAAGGGAGAATGTTCACTCTCGATAGAGGCTCGGCAACCATCTACACGAGGTATCGGTGACTACGATGTTCGGTGACGCGGTTTGCGTATCTCTACTCGGTAGCTTGATAGAGACGATTTTTGTGCATTTATGAATCGAGATTGACATCGTATTCAATGCCTTAGAAAATGTCATTTATATTAACGGTTTACATTTAATGCACGACATTCTATGTAAAAGCATGATGAACTCTGCAACGCATTAAATGCATGTCGTATCTAGTTACTTCTTTGGCTATATACAACTGTATTTTGACTTAGGCGGCTAATATGATCATTGCCTATTTTATAAAACTTAATCCTAGCCGTCCATCTCAAAAAGCGCGTTCAAACTGAACCCTTGATATTTAACTGTTTATCTTCCTTAAGATATATATACACGTTCAAATACTTGAAACCGCCATTTCTACCTTGCAAACATTCTGCGAACCCTAGATTTTTCTGAGATATCTCCCACTTCACTACAAAACCTATCTTTTAAAACTGCTCAGAAAATTCTTTGGTATCTTTCAAATGATCATTCAATATCGTATGAGCTTATTTATCTTATATTTTATTGAATACTGACTTATACTGTATCTGCAGATTACAAAAATGACAGGAAACGTCGTATATGCTCCGATTGATATGCAAGAGATCCTTGATGATTTGATGGATGATTACATGACGGAATTCTGTGGGAAGCCGACGACTTTCGAGGCTGCATTTCCCAAAAATGCCATGCTCTCCCAATCTAGGGACTCTAGCCTACGTCGTGACTCGATTCTTTGGCGAGTCGGTGGCTCCTTCGACCAAGTCTCTAGGCGAAAAATCCGGTGATGATGGCCATACATGGCGAGCAAAGACAAAGCTTGGACATAATTCTTCCTTAAAGAATTCATAACGCAGTCAGCCAAGTTTGACAAGACAATCAGACGGCTGAGCGTCAAAGGGAAGCTTCTGTATGGTATGAAGCTTTCCGTAATGATCGAAGATTTTTGCGAATCGGACAACATCACCTTCGCTGACACGCAGTACTTCAATGTGAAGAAAGTCCGATTTCAGAACAGGGCAGCGGCCCTTCAACAGATAGTGTCAGGGCCCGCTGACCCCAGGATCGGAACTCAGAAGACCTCCACACCAACTAAGAAGAGGTCCCATCCAAAATCAACTCCTAAGACGCCAACCAAGAAGCTGAAGAAAGTTAGTGAGGTTGTGCCGAAGGCAGAGTTTGAGGCTGTGATTGTTGTGCCTCCTCTGCAACTGAGGGATGAGCCTGAGTCATCCGAGCATACACAGTCAGTGGAGACGGCCGTCTCCACTGAGCTTGAAGAACCAGTGGACCAATGGGTCCAAGCTGAAGAGGACCAAACTCTAGAGAGCCCCTTGGATGTTCCTTCTCTCAGCAGTATACCGTCTGCTGAGAAGCAGGTGTCTCCAATTGAAGTAGAGGACTCGGAGACCGCCTCAGAATCAGAGAAAATCGGGATAGAGGCTTCTGCTCTCAAATCTAGAGCCTCCCGAGAGATATCTGAAGTAATTCCGAAGATCGCCATCCACAACGACCTTGTACTACTTGCAAGGCAGGCGAGGCTCCATATGCTGATAAGATTCCAAGAGTGGCATAACCTGAAGAGACTCATCATCCACCACTCCTGCGAACAGCTTCACGAAGAGGAGCTACTGATAAGGGGGAAGATTGGCTACTCAGAGCCATCTGACCTCGGAACACTCAAAGACCTGAGGGCAGCGATGGTCGCAATGCTGAATGATAGACAACCTATCTCAGCATCTGCTCCCTCAGATGGGTCTGACCCCGATGGTCAGGACCCACCCCGTGATTCAGGCCCTGAGAAGCCTGATGAGGGAACACAACCGACCAAGGATGTTCCTTCCTACATCAACTGTTGAACCGCCGCTCAGCATCCTTGGACCCGGGCAGTCGGTGGCTGGTACTTCGAAGGCAGCTGATCCTTCTCAGCTCCTTCTTGAGTCTGCTTTGGAAGTAGCGCCCAGCCCGAAAAGCCGATGATCAAAGTCAGTGGCCAGGGCGTTGAGGAATCAAGGCACTCAAAACCGTCTACTCGCCCGCACCGTCCACAAAACGTGGAGGCAAACCACCAAAGCTCAAAGTGCAGCACTACAGGACTCAGAACTACAATTCAATCAACTCCGGTCCCTGACTTCTCCAGCATTCTGACAAATGCACTCGCTACACAGAAAGCTGACTTTGAAGAACAACTGAAGACGATTCAGGCAGGCCAAGCCCAATTGCTAAATGACTACAAGGCCGCGCAGACTGCTCACACTAAATCTGTCACCGCCATCTCTCAAGCCGCCGACCTTAGACTGCAAAACATACAGAAGGCGATTGAAGAGAAAGTGGAGAAAGCTTGGTGAAAGAATTCCGGGCGGCGGTGATCTCTCTCACAAGAAGTACAACACTCGGCTCACAAAGAGAAAAGCGAGTTGCATGAGAAGGCGACCAAGCTGCCACAATATCTTTGGATGATCTCTCGATGCTTACAAAAGCTTGGACAAAACGGTGTCGGTTCCACTCCCTACCCGATTTGCGATGCCAAAAGGGAGAAGGAATAATTGAAAAAGGAGCTAAGGAGCGTCTTGAAAGCTCCGAAGAGAGCAAGGACAATGGCGGGGGCGACTCGGACTCGGACATGCGTCCCCAGCTGGACCTACTCGGGCTGGTGAGGCCCCGGGGTGTCTCGGTGCTTGGGAGGCGCAGTGCTGCTTGAGGGCGCCCCAGTGGCTCGGGAGCCAAGGAAGTCGCGACTCACGCGGCTCAAGCACCCTCGAGATATTATTAAAGAGGTTCTTTGAGTGCGCCGACGAGGAGTCGAGAAGAGGAAGAAGCTCCTCTACCTCCTCCGGTTGCTTAGGGAAAGGCAAAAAGGTGCTGAAGCTTCCTACCCCTCCCTCCAAGAAGAAAGGACCCGGGAGGTATATCACTCCGGAGGAGGAAGCTCGAATAGGCTGCCGATGAGAAATTAGCAAGGAAATAGGCTGAAGGCGAAGTTGCGAACAAGCCGAAGAAGAAGCTGTTAAAAGGCAACACAAAGGCTCCAGTTGGAGAAGCAAAAAGGTTGGATCTAGGCTGCCTCCTAGAACAACTTTGAAGCTTCAGCGATGAAGGCGACAAAGAAAAGGAGAAGCGACGCGAGCGAGCGATCTATTGGGCGACGGGTTACATCTAAAGAAAAATCATCCACACTGTGACTCGAGAAGAAAAACGGCCTCACAAGCCCTCCTATGTTTCCTCAAAGGCACAAGAGCGGGAAATGGATGAGATATGGGCTCGAGATGGAGAGGTACTTGTACGAGGAGGAGAAGAGGCCGGGGCAGTTGAAAGCGGCCGAGAGAGAGGATAAGGCTTGCGAGACCTCAAAGCTCTTAGGCTAAAAGCAGAACAAGAAGCGAGTCATAGGATCCCTGAGAAAGCTGACATTCCTTACAGATAGAGGAAGCTCAGGAAGCCTACTGATCTCAAGACTCACAGATGACCAAGAGTGGATGAGTGGATGCCGTGGGAAGTAACTCAGAGGTGGGAAGCGCTGAAAGCTGAATTCATCAAGAGGAACTATTTTTGGAGGTTATGGGGTTTGAAAAACACAAGTCGGTGGCCTTTCTTTGAATGGGTAATGAGAGCATACTTAGAGATGTATGCCAAACTTCGGAGGGGGTTGTCAAGGACAAAGTTGATGTCGAGTGCCGGCTCCCGAGAATCCTGCTTGCCCCCTTCGAGACTAGACGGATGCATTCACTATGGAGTGATAGATAAAGAAGTAAGGGGGCTATGAAGCCAAATTCTTAGATGAAGAAGATCCGGTGACTTATTTGAGACATCGAGAGTTGAGGAAGGTCACTTATCGGATGTATGGGCGCCTCTTCTCGAAACACAATCCAAGGACTTCAAAGACAGGATCAAGCAGTTCAGATGACTGTCTTGCTTCTTTATCTCCTTGTATCTTTCTTTTGCTTTTCTTAGTATAGCAGATGATGTATTTGTATTGAATTGCTTACATATATAAAACATCTCTGTTTTTGGCTTTGATAATTCCTTATTGTCTGAATAGCCTTGTTTGCTTATGGTTAACATTCAGAATCACTGAAGTGATTACTGACTCACACACTCACTGTTGTTATTTATTGTCAGTTTTAGCTTAGCTAGATTCTGATAGACTGCTTAGTGTTTGGGGGAAAATGTTGTTAGAAAGGGAGAAAATGTTGATTAGATTCTGTATAGGTTCTATCATTTCTGCCCTGATCCCCTCAGTAGTCAAGGACTTGAAGAACAACTCCATTGATCATACTTGTAATATTTGTAAGGAGCTCTGTTTTGGATAAGTCATCGTGTTAGGTTGATAGGTCTTAGCATCATCAAATAGGGGGAAAATGTTGGGTGATGATTCAGTCCCCAGCAACAGCACAAAATATTGGGAAATGATTTAGTCTTCTAAGTTGATAATTAATTCAGTAGCCTTATGCTCTGAAAACGTACTGAAGATTTGAAGATCCCAAAACTCTATCTTGATTGATGAAGCATTCAGTTGTAATCTGTTTTGGGGTCATCTTTGAGGATTCAGACTCAGCAGACACTCTGCATCTGGTTCAGGCGCTTAGTAGACTATCTGCCTCAGCACCGGAAGTAGAAGACTCAGTGATACTGGACTTAGCAGGAGTAGTATACTGAAAGGAGTCAGTAGAACTGAACTCAGCAAGAGTAGTTCACTGAATTCAGAGCTGATCTTCAGTAGAGCCGACTCAGCAGGAGCATGCTACTACATCAGAGATCAGGCTCGGCAACGGCCGAGCGTCTTCGGCGTCGAGATTCTCTAAAGTCAAATCGGCCACGGTCAATACGAGGAAGAGAGAAGTCGGCTTCGATCTCCTTGAAGTACGTTATGTCTCGACCACTTTACGAACCTCGACCCGATGACGGGCGGCCACATCATCCTATATGTGTTTGTTGGGTGATGATTGAATCCTCGGCATGATCATACTTGTGGGAAATGATTCTATCTTCTACTTTGAATCACGCTCGGTAGCCTCGTGCTCGGCGTTGAGAAGATTTGAAGATCCCAAAACCCTATCGATTGGTGAACCATTCCTTTGTATTCGTATTTGTCTACGAGGTTTCGGACTCGGTAGACACTCTGCTCTGTCAAGGCGCTCGGTAGCTCATCGGCCTCGGCACCGGTGTAGAAGACTCGGTGAATCTTGGACTCGGCGGGGAGCGATATGCGAGAGAGTCGGTTGAGCCGAACTCGGCGGGAGTAGTTCCTTTGGACTCGGGGCTGATTTTCGATAGACCCTTCTCGGTTGTCTATCTGCGAATACAAAATCGGACTCGGCATCGGTCGGCAGGTCTTACGAAGCTATGCGAATCTTTTGATAAGCTATCGGTGTTGTCAAGTACGAGGAAGAGAGAAGTCGACTTCAATTGCCTCGAAGTTTGTTACTGTCTCAACCACCACATCCACCTCGACAAATGACAAGCATACACGTGTCGTCTCACCTACTAAAGCTACGGTCGACATATTTCGTAAAAGGAGGGAAAGGACAACTCTGTACCTACTACACAAAAGAGTCGTTTGCTACCACAAAAGAGGGAAAAAGAAGAAGATCGTCTCCAATGGATCTATTCTACTCTCCACTCTATAAATAGAGGGATCATTCAAGATTTGAAAGGCGCCTTAGAACACGAGAGAGCGCGAAAAGAGCGAATTCCAAAGAACAAAGTCTTAGCAAGAACTTGAAGAACAATCTCCGTGAAAGACTACATTCTAGCTCATAGGGAATCAAACTATCACCGACATATAAAGCCTCTAGTATCCAAATCGACGTTACACGAACTCAAAGCTTACCTTCGGTGTTCGTCGATCTAGAAGCTACTTTTATATTCCCTATCCCTCTAACCCTAGCTCAACCGTTCTTATCTATAGCTTAGACGAAGGAGTTCACATTTGAACCCAATCCTTATTGTATAAGGACTCCTTCCTTGTTGGAGAAGTTTGTCGAAACACTTTAAGTTTGATAGTGTTGTAAGCGAGACTTGGATCGATATAAAAACCAAGACGCGGCTTTGCCCGGTGTGCAAGGCGGCGAGAGACTAACTTCGGGATAATAAGCGTGTCGTTTACTTATTGTGTCATTTACTTACTTGTTTAAAATATCCGGGACCGGTTTCTATCGGGGCGGTGGACGTAGGATTATTGATATCCGAACCACTTTAAAAATATACGTATCGTTTACTCATTTGTTTCATTGGTTTTTCTTGTGCATCCCGAACATCATATTTAAAATCGATTTAAGCTTGTCTCGGTATTACAGAAATTCTTATCTCTTGGGCCCCGAGACTTGCATAAAACGTTTTCCTCATTAAAAGCGATTTGGGCCTACACAATTCCGCTGCTTGAACTCTCGCTGATCGATGCGGGTCGACCTAGTCGGTTAGCGAGATCTCGGTCGAGTGCGTACTCTTTTAGCCTTTAACACGATTCGAAACGGTTTATGCAGTCTGCTTTGAACTATTCGATGCGGCACCTTCTCGAATAGGGCCATTTCGTGTTCGAAAGTTGAGAAATTTGGATTCGGGTGTATTCACCCCCCCCCTCTACACACTGAACTCACTCACGGGACCAACAATTGGTATCGGAAGCGGGGAGTTCTTTGACTCTTGTTATCTTTGAGGCTGGTCTATTCGAGCGGATCCGAGGGAAAGCGTTTTTCCTTTGCATATCACTCTACATTCATATCATTATTCTTCATGGCTGATATGTCGGGTATAAGGATGGTACCTATGTTCTCGGTGGAGAACTACGGAGTATGGCGAGTCGGATGGAAGCTCATCGACATCCCTCCATGACGATATGGTGAAGTGCTTGAAGATGGACCTATCGTTCCTATGATTGATAGTGTCGTGACTCGGGACCAAGCTCGAGGAGGAGGAATGGTGGCCGGGAAGAAGATCCCCCAAAGACGAAGTCTCTTCACTCCACGAAGAGAAGAAGCTTCACAATCTAGGCCGAGTCTCCAAGAATGCTTTATACTAACCACCCTTAGTGATTCTTATCTTGGCGGGGGTTCGGGAATGCAAGGCTGCGCTAAAGAACTGCACGGGATGCTCTTGCGCTGCGAGTCGAGGGACTACGAAGATTAAAGCCAGACAAATTAGCGGCTTTGGAACTCCAAAAGCTGGAAAGCTTGTCTCTCATGCCAGGGGACAAAATCGAAGATCTAAATGTCAAATTTACCAATCGATGAATTCTATCAATGGGGTTTGGGAAAGACATTCGGCAACCGAGAGATGAATGCGAAGATTACGAGGGCGGCTATGGGACGGACCTTTGGACACCTTTTGCCACTTTATTGCGACATTCGATTTAGATGCTATGTCTCCCTAACCATATCTTTTCGAATTACGGGCGGAGGAGTATGAGTTCGACGGACCTCAAAGAAAGGCGAGAGGCGAAGGCGTCACGAAGATTGACCATGCTTTCAAAGCTACGGTCGGCCACGGCATCTCCCGCTACGAGCAAGACGACTAGTAAGGCGAGCCTTCACTCGGCTGACCTACAAGAAGGAAGTCTAGCTCGGAAGTACGCGGCTTGCTCGTAGTGAAGTATCGAAAGGAGAAAGAAAGGCGTAGAAAGCCGGCCAAAGCATACCGAGATACAAAGGTAAGTCGGAATATACACCTAAACGCGCTCCACGATACTCAATCTTACGAATGCGAGAAAGAAAGATGACTCGGCACCCTCGAGGGATAGTGCGACCAAAGAAGAAAAAGTCATCACTTGCTACAAGCGCAAGAAGTCGGGACATTATCGGTATGATTGTCTCGAGCTCGGTAGTCTTTGAACGCGCGGCACGCAAGGCAAGGAGAGAGAAATTCGCCCGAAAAGACAATCCTACATACACGCGAAATCTCGGGCGACTCGAAGAGATCGACTCCTTTATGGATTCATCGGCGATGAAGCGGCTTTCATGGCCTTAGAGCATGAAGCGAGATGAATCAGCCCGAAATGTGCATGATGGCGGGCGAAGAGGATGAGGTAAATTCTCATGAACCGATTAACTCCTCTTCCACCTTTGTACACACGACACTATTTCGGGTGCGGATGGGAATTTGGACATCTCGGCGCATATGAAGATCTACTAGATGAACAAATTCGGATGAGTGCAACGGCTCGGTAAGACTCTTCGGGGAGTTGGATACCACGAAAGTGGAGAATCGAGACTTTCTCGGGGAAAGTCGGGTTGTTCTTGAGGCCGAAGGACTTGTGTTGAGACTCGGGGAGGAGATAAACTCTCCGATGGCCAAGTCTCGGCATCAAGAAGATCGGATTTCGGTCTTGACCAATGACTTGACTCGAGGAAGATGCGGGGCCGAGTCTGCGAAGCAAGAAGCTGTCGGGACTTCGGGGCCAGAGCACGGCGCACTAAAGAAAAGTGATGATGTGCGGAGGAACTCGATGGCCGAGAGGTATATGGGCGCGAGAGAAGAAATTGGAGGCTATGCTAGCAAGCAATAAGCCAAAGCACTTGCAAGGAAGGACTTGGATTCGGTCCCAGGAGCTTCCTCATGCCCCGATACACTCGAAGTACGGCTGGCGATAGATTTGTTCGAGGGGAGACTATCAACGCGAGATATCTTGAACCCCCTAGCAAAGAACAAACGAGAAGATGAAAGCACCTCATCCCACACATCGGCATTCGACAAGAAGATCAATGCCAAGAAACCCCGGTTCGGTTAAGGGGGAACCGGCCAAATCAAACTTGGCGGATCGGTATGGACCTCAGAAGGCGGCGCGTCACTGCTCGGTATGGATCATATTATTATGAACCTATAGTCAGAAGAGGCTCCAAAGGTCGGGAAGAAGAAAAAGGTCGCACGGAAGGCAAAGGTCGGCGGTCCGCCCAACTCGAGAAGATCGGGACTCCCCGAACCTCGGAAGCCTCGAGAAGTCGGGTGTGACCGATCCGGTGGTCGAGATATGTTGACTCCGGTGGAAACAAAATGTGCGAAACCACCGGGGTTGTTAGGCAGATTTGGGTTACTAAAACTAACATCTAAGGACCCAAAATCAAAAATAAAGGGTACTGAATATAATTACATTTTGCGGGTGCGTAAACACCCGTGGTATGTGGACGGCGGATGCTCAAGACACATGATATACCAAAGGAGTCTGCGAAGAATTATATCACGAAGAAGGACCCCGAGTGAGTTCGGAGACAATGCAAAGGCTATACCGGAGGATATGGAACACTCGGCATTGGAGCGCCCAGCGTTCCAAGGTATCATATGTTGAAGGACTTCGACATAATCTTCTCTCTGTTAGTCAATTTTGTGATAACTTCAAATAGAGTGATATTTGGCCTTGGTTTTACGTGATGTTATTGATAAATCCACGGGGAAAACGGTGTTATCGGGTTCCGCGCCGAAAGAACATATATGTAGGCGGCCGGAACTCGGTGAACACGGAAGCTTGCTTATTGGCGAAGAATGACAACCGCACGGGGTGGCTATGGCACGAAAGACTCGGCCATCTCAACTTTAAGACGCTCAACAAGCTTGCAAGAGACACTCTAGCAAGGGGGCGCCGAATGAAGTATTCGGCAAAGACACTCGGTGTGAAGCATGTGCGAAGGGAAAGCAAACAAGGAATCAAAATCCTGCCCGGTTCCATCGCCTTCCACGAGATGGAATCCTTCGGGTACTACATATGGATTTGTTCGGTCCGATCTCCCCGGTGACGATCGAGACGAGAAAATATGCATTAGTGGTCATAGATGACTACTCGCACTACACATGGGTCATATTCATTGCCAACAAGTCGACGTCAAAACGAGTTACCAACGCTTACGAAAAAGCTCGGTGTCGAGAAGAACACCAAGATCGAGAAAAATACGTTCGGACGAGAGGCGAGTTCCTTAATTCCATGGTAAAGGAGTTACGCAAGCGAAGGAATAGCGCATGAGACTTCAGTTGCACGCACACCTCGGCGAGAATGGAGTTCTTTGAGCGAAAGAAACGAGAACTCTAAAAGAGGCGGCTAGGACTCTACTCGCGGACTCGGGACTCCCAGCCAAATTCAGGCGAAGCGACGGATGCGCATGTTATACTCGAGAATAGATCTCTGCCGACAAAGCGGCATAAGCGGACACCATATGAACTATGGAACGGCGGGGAAGCCTTCTCTATCTTATTTCCATATTTTTGGTTGTTCATGCTTTATTCACAATAATGGGAAAGATCGGTGAAGACTTTTGATAGCAAGTCGGATCGGGGAGTATTCTTAGGATACTCTCGGGTCGACAAAGCTTTCGAGTATTCAACTATCGGACTCTTTGCGTGGAGGAAAGCCCTCATGTTGTTTTTAACGAGTTTGCTGCGAAGACGGGAGCAATAACTCAAGTTACGAATGCGAGGACATCGGTAAGCGGCTACGGGATCTAAGCTTAAAAGACAAATGCGAAAAGATCCGGCTATGTTGGGATGATGATTCGGACGAAGAGCGAAGACAAATCTCGAATCTCAACTTTCTGAGCAAGTAGGCTGAGCAGTTGATTCTCCCGAATAGAATCAATCCCAAGTAACTTCGGGTCGATGAAGAAACCGTTGAGGTAGCTTGAGACCAACACTGCGAGAGCAACACCTCGGGGGGAACGTCCAGTAATGTTCACGAGTGAATGCCCCCCTGAACCCGGTGACTCGATGGGCCATACTCTTGTTCTTGAATTACTTCAATCTCGAGAATAGTACAAGCTGAAATGCCTAACTCACCTACTATACTGTGTTGAACAAGTTTCGAGATGAAGAGTTGAAACATCGTAGATCGTGGCTCGATGCTCCCTGCTTCTTGATTTAATCATTGGAGATCCTTCGGCCAAATGTCAAGCAAGATCCAGTTACATCGTCAAGGAGAAAGCGCATTATTTTCCCGCTTCTTGTTTGCTTGAAGAGCCTCGGACCATTGAGGATGCGCTGAAAGATCTTGGCCCGGATCATTGCTATGCGGGAGGAGGCTGAATCGGTTCACGAGAAGCGAAGTATGGGAGCTTGTAGACGGACCCGGCATCAACATGTTATTGGAACTAAATGGGTCTTCAAAAACAAGCGAGATGAAAACAACGTTATAGTAAGGAACAAAGCAAGACTCGTGGCTAAAGGCTACTTTGTCAAGCCGAAGGGATAGATTTCGATGAGACGTTCGCTCCGGTTGCGGGTGGAGGCAATCGGACTCTTTACGGCCTACGCAACACATCAACGATTCGGAGTTTATCAAATGGATGTGAAGTCTGCGTTCTCGAATGGCGTCTTTGAAAGAAGAAGTCTATGTGGAACAACCGCCCGGCTTTCGGCGGGGACATCAAGTATATAGACTCGAGAAAGGCTCTATACGGGTTAAAACAAGCACCCGGGGCTTGGTACGATACCACTATCCGAGTTTCTTCTTGAAAAGGTTTTTGAAAAGGCACGCGATGAGCCGCACTCTATTCGGCATTCGGCCTGGAAGAAGACTTATTACTTGTGCGGATCTACGTGGATGACATTATATTCGGATCAAAGAATGTCATCATGTGTCGGCAATTTGAAAAGATGATGAAGGATAAGTTCGAGATGTCGATGATGGGTGAAATGAACTACTTCCTTGGTTTTCAAGTCAAGCGATCCCGAAAGGGAACGTTCATCAACCAAGGCAAATACACTCGAGACCTCATCAAAAGATTCGGTCGCACATCCGACAAATCAATCAAGATCCCGATGAACACGAATATGAAGATAGATCTTGATAAAGAGGGAGTATCGATAGACCAAGCCGAATACCGGTGTTATAATTGGTTCTTTATTATATCTAACGGCTACTCGTCCCGACATAACTTATGTTGTAGGTGTGCGTGCTCGATTTCGGGCGAATCCCAGCGAGTCACATGGACTCGGCCAAAGAAGATTCTCCGCTATCTACGAGGAACACCGACATGGGTTTGTGGTATCCGGTGATGATAATATTGAACTAGCTGGTTATTCCGATGCGACTATGCGGGATGTAGAATAGACCGAAAATCAACTTCGGGAACATGTCGGTTCCTTGGCGGCAAAGGCGATCTCATGGTTTTCAAAGAAACAACACTCAGTGGCCACGTCGACTACTGAAGCTGAAATATGGCTGCTTGGGAAGTTGTTGCGCCCGGATCCTTTGGTTGAGACGGCGGTGAGAGACTATGACGTCATTCAGAATGAAGTGCCAATTTTTTGCGACAGTACCAGTGCTATTGCAATCACTCAGAACCCTGTACTTCACACGAGATGCAAGCACGTGGACATCAGATAGCACTTCATTCGTGACCATGTCGAGAAAAAGGATATCAGGATGGAGAAGATCCATACTGACAAGCAACGGGCTGATATACTGACCAAGCCTCTTGCTGAATCAAGATTCAGAGAACTTTCAGTAGAGCTAGGTCTGTTGGACCCTACTGGCCCCAGTCAGTAAGAGGTTTCAGGAGAGAGACATTTTAGTAAGGGGGAATGTTCACTCTCAGTACTGATACATTCAGTACGTAGAGACAGAAACCATCTACACGAGGTATCAGCTGACTACTATGTTCGGTGACGAGGTTTTGCGTATCTCTTCTCGGTAGTAATTTAATACAACGATACTTTGCATTTATGACAAAGATTCGGCATGACATTAATATCTTTTGGTTTGTCTTTATTATTAACGGCTCACATTTAATGCACGACATTCCATACATAAGTTTGCTTTGAACTACGCACGCATTTAATGCATGTCTTTTCCACGATTACTACTTAGGCTATTTTACAAGCGGCTTTGACTTAGGCGACTTTTGTGATCATTGCCTATTTTATAACTTCTAATCTTAACCGTCCATATCATAAAGCAAGTTTAAATTCAACCTTCGATCGAAAACCGTTCATCTTCCTATTTGATATATATATTCGATCATATCTTTGAAACTGCCATTAGCATACTTCATAACTTTCAAATTCCGAAAAATCCGAGATCTGCATACGCAATCCTTACTTGCAACTTCATTCTCAATCTTATCTCGAATTTTATCTATTGGTATGCTTATATCTGTTAATGTATTTATTATATTTTTCGATATCGCATTGTAAAGCATTTGCTCTATCCAAGAAAGCAGTGCGATTCATTTCTTGTAACAGTACTATGGCTGGTCTATCCGTCGGTTCTCCCGACAAGATAGAGGAAATCCTCAGCAAGGGCCGTATCTGGTGCGAACCAGTCATGGAGTTTGACGCGTGCTAGCTCGAGTACATGGACGATATCTTCACATATCTGAGGAAATCTGGACTTGAGGAGTTTCTATCGAGGAAGCCGACCTTCTTCCTTCCTCGATATGTGGTGGAACTATATCCGAACTCCGGCTCGGTTGGAGGAGACGGTCTGGCGAGGTTATTTGTTAACACCATTGACGACGCATCGAGGATGCTGGAGCGGATGTCTATTAAACAAGCGGCGAAGAAGAGCTTCAACCTCCCGTCCGAAGGTGTCGGCACCTTGGGGGTACAATGGCGATGCTTTGTCGACACATACCTCTCCCGTTTTTACGTGGCAAGCCCACAACCTTGAGCGGCATTTCAGAAGAATGGCATGCTACCGCTGTTCGAGCAACGGCGTACATCGTCGCTCGGTGTTGACGAGCCCGGCGGCTCTTTCGATCGGGTCTCCCGACCCGAGATCCATATGATGATGGCGATTTATGGCTGCGTGAAAGTCAATTGGACCGACTTCTTTGTTCGCGAATATATGGCTCGGGCGGCCAAGTTCGACAAAGCTACGCGAACAACGACCGCAAAAGGAAAGCTTCTCTACGGACTTAAATTGTCGGTCATGATCGAGGATTTACTGCGGTGAGCGGATCACATGTGACGGCAAGGAATATTTTAATGTGAAGAAAATCCGCTTTCACAACAAGTCCGCGGCCTACATGCAGTTGGTTCGGGGCCGGCCGCGAAGCTTCGGCCATCTAAGCCTCGGTGGCGACTCCTAAGAAAAGGACACCTCCGGCAAAATCACCTAAGGCACCGGCCAAGAGGCGAGGAAGGCCATACCGGATACACCTGCTTGAACCGGGAAGAGACTACTACTGCGAAGTGGCTGCTGAACCAACTCCTATTCGGCCACTACGGTTGGTAGATGAGTCTTCCTCATCCGAGAAGACCAAGTTATTGGAGAAAGCCGTCTCCATTGCGAGGAACAAGTTCAAGAGGAACGGGGAGAGGCTACGGAGCCTAAAGCGAAGAAATCCAACGTCCCGGATAGCCCTCTCTGCGTGCCTCCGCTCGGCGATCTACCACTGCGACCACGAGGCCCGACTTCGTTGATATCGAGTCGGTTCTGCGTCTGCGAAGAGACTCTCGGGATGGAAGCGGCGGTTATTATCTCTAGAGCTTCCCGAGAGATCATCCGGTTCATTCCGAGCTTGCGACCATTCGAGTTTGCTCGTCCTAGCCAAGTCGGCAAGGCTCCATATGATCCTACGCTTTCGGGAGTGGCCTCGGCTTCAACGCCTTGTTCTACACTACTCCTATCGGCGGCTACACTTGGAAGAGCGAGATTGCGTGAGGATATAGGCTATTCGAGCACGAGAACCTCAATACGATGGAGAATCTATGGGCGGCCATGCTTACAATCATTGCGGATCGACGCCCAGCGGTGGCTCGCCGCCCTCGAATGGGTCGACCACGACGGTCGGGACCCACCCGATGATCGAGCCACGGAAAGCCCGATGAGGGACATCCACGGGACAAGGATACCCATGCGAAGAAGCGGCACCACTCCGTATCCTTGGGCACGAGAAGCCTTCGGGCGGGTGTCTCGTCCTCGGCGAGCACGCTCGGCTCTGCTCAAGTCGACATACGAGGCGGCGCCCGGCCCATCTGCCAAGAAATCCCATTCGGTTGCCAAAGCTCTAAGCGCACAAGGAGTTAAAAATCGGGAATTGGCGAAGGCGATCCACAAGGTGTGGAAGAAGTACGCATTGGCCACCAACTACGAGCTTGGGGCTGAAATCCGGCATCTCTACATCAGTTTGCCCACGATGTCTCCGCTCTCATATCTCAAGCATTGGCCCGGCGGCAACGGCGGTTTCGAGACTCGGCTAAGGACAATTCGGGAGGGACGAGCCAAGCTCCTTGAACAATTTCGAACGCCTTGTCCGCTCATGCCGAGTCATTCACCGAGCAAGCCCGGGCCACGGAGAACAGACTAGACCTCATTCAGCGGTCGTGGAGGACAAGATCGGTGAGAAACTAGCTGAAGCGAAGTCGAAGCCGTTCTCTCTCATACGGCATACAAGGACGCACTCATATCCGAGAGGAGCGAGCTGCATCTAGCATTGGAGAAAGTGCATAGCAGTTTGGACGACTTGTCCATTGTTTGTCGAAGCTAGAGAAGAAGGTACTCATCCCAACCCAGGTGTACTTGATGATGCCAAAAAGGGGGAAGGAAAGAAGAAGGGTGCTTGAGAAAGAAAGTGAAGGAAGTGAAGGAAAGAAAAAGAGTTACGAGAAGGCGACTCCCACTAAACCTTCTAGACTGCGAAGGGGACGAATGCGAAGGAAAGAAGGGGGCGAGAAGAAGAAATCTATTGCGACATTAGCAAAACTCGGTCTCGAAAAACTCGGACTCGGGACTCGGGTAAGGCCCAAGGTGTTTCGGGCTGCGAGCACAGTGGCAAACCGGCCCAAGTGGCTCGGGACCCCGAGCGGACTACTCGGGCGACCCGGACTCCCAAAGACATTATTAAGGAGGTTGCGGAGAGTACGGCCGAACGAGGCGGTGGAGGACTCGAGAAGAAGAAGAGGCTCCTCTTCCACCACCGAGTTCAAGAAGGCAAGGGCAAACAAAAGCTTAAAATTCCAACCCCTCCGGCAAAGCGATTAAGGTACATATCTGGCTGAGGAGGAAGCCCAAATAGGCTGTGGATGAGAGGTTGGCCGGAGAAATTGCGGAGGCCGAAGCGGCTAACAAGCGAAAGTCTAAGCTTTGCTAAAGGAAAGACTAAAGCCCCATCCGAGAGGAGGAAAGAAAGCGCTAGGCGCCTCAGAAAGCTCATCATAACGAGATGAAGAGGACGAGAGAAAAGGAAAAGGAGCGACGACGAAGAGTGCGAAAGGCGAGGGTACGTCCAAATCTAGATCTAGTACCCCTGGCGAATCGAGAAGAAGCCCCTCGGCAAGCCACTGATACACAAGGAGATGAAATCGAAGCCATATTTGATCCGATGAACGAGATATCTATACGAGGCGAGGAGGCAAGACGGATTCAGTTTGCCGAGAGACGAGAATTTTGAAGGCGGACCTTGAAGCTCGATGAAAAGGAGCGAAGAGGAGGCCGGTCGAGAGTGCCTTCTAAAGGCGATATTCCATACATATACGGGAAATTCGGGAAGCCGGTGACTCGAAATTTCAAAGATGGCCAAGAATAGATGAATGGATACCGGCTCGGCTCAATCAAAGATGGGAAAATGCAAAAATTGAGTTCATCAAGAGGAACTATTTACGGAGGTTACGGTCCAACGGGACAAGGATTGAAGCTTACATGGAATGGATGTTCGCTGCCGAACACGAACTCTACCCATACCTCGACAAAGCCATATGCGAAGGTATAGAAGTCGGTGTTCGGGACCCCGAGAATCATACCTCCACCGAGAAGACAGGGATGACTCGGTACACTTTGGTACGATTGAAGGCGAAGTGAAGCATGCCGCGGCGAAGAAAGAACTTGCTTGAAGATGAGCACTGCGATTTTGCGGGAATTTACGAAGCTAAGGAAGATCACATACAAGATGTATGGAGTGCCGCTCCACGAAGATCGAGACTCGAGAGTTCATGGACGAGAATCAAGAAGTTCGGTGGCCCTCCTCCTTAGATCTTTAGCTCATTCTCTTAGCATAGCAAGATTGTATACATCTTGAATTTCTCTTATATTTATACAATACGCCTTTGGCTCGACAACTACTTGTTGTTTATACGGCCGTGTTTGTTTTATGCTTTAACACTCGGAATCACTTGAAGTGATTCTTTGGCTCACACTCTCTTTATTACATGTCGGTGATTGCTTTGATAGATTACGCTGCTTTGTTTTGTTTGCAATGGGGGAAATTGTTACATTTTACCTTGTTTGCTTTATAGTCTAGAACCGATGGAACATCTCCCATTGATCCTACTTGTAATATTTGTAAGGAGTTTTTGTTTCTATCTTGTTTAGTGTTAGCATAGATGATAGGTTTTGGTATCATCAAATAGGGGGAAATTGTTGGGTGATGATTCAATCCTCGGCATGATCATACTTGTGGGAAATGATTCTATCTTCTACACTCGAATCACGCTCGGTAGCCTCGTGCTCGGCTTTGTTGAGAAGATTTGAAGATCCCAAAACCCTATCCGATTGGTGAACCATTCCTTTGTATTTGTATTTGTCTACGAGGTTTCGGACTCGGTAGACACTCTGCTCCAGTCAAGGCGCTCGGTAGCTCATCGGCCTCGGCACCGGTGTAGAAGACTCGGTGAATCTTTGGACTCGGCGGGAGCGATATACTAAGAGAGTCGGTTGGGCCGAACTTCGGCGGGAGTAGTTCACTGGACTCGGAGCTGATTTTCGGTAGACCGCTTCTCATTGTCTATCTACGAATACAAAATCGGACTCGGCATCGGTGACGATCTTACGAAGCTATGCGAATCTTTTGATAAGCTATCAGTGTTGTCAAGTACGAGGAAGAGAGAAGTCAACTTCAATTGCCTCGAAGTTTGTTCTGTCTCAACCACCACATCCACCTCGACAAATGACAAGCATACACGTGTCGTCTCACCTACTAAAGCTACAGTCAACATATTTCCGTAAAAGGAGGGAAAGGATACTGTACCTACTACACAAAAGAGCCGTTTGCTACATCAAAAGAGGGAAAAAGAAGAAGATCGTCTCCAACGGATCTATTATTCTCTCCACTCTATAAATAGAGGGATCATTCAAGATTTGAAAGACGCCTAGAACACGAGAGAGCGCAAAAAAGAGCGAATTCCAAAGAACAAAGTCTTAGCAAGAACTTGAAGAACAATCTCCGGCGAAAGACTACATTCTAGCTCATAGGGAATCAAACTATACCGACATATAAAGCCTCTAGTATCCAAATCGACGTTACACGAACTCAAAGCTTACCTTCAGCTGTTCGTCGATCTAGAAGCTACTTTTATATTCCCTATCCCTCTAACCCTAAGCTCAACCGTTCTTATCTATAGCTTAGACGAAGGAGTTCACATTTGAACCCAATCCTTATTGTATAAGGACTCCTTCATTGTTGGAGAAGTTTGTCAAACACTTAAAGTTTGATAGAATTGTAAAGCCGGGGACTTGCTCGATATAATCCCCAAGCCACGGCTTTGTCCGAGTGTACAAGGCGGCCGAGACTAACTCGGTATAATAAATAGCCTCCGATCTATCGGGACGGTGGACGTAGGATTGTTGATATCCGAACCACTTTAAAAATATACGTGTCGTTTACTTACTTGTTTCATTGGTTTTTCCTTGTGCATCTTGAACATAATATTTAAAATCGATTTAACTGTCTCAGTATTATGAACTTCTTATCTATTGAACTGAGACTTGCATAAAATGTTTTCCTCATTAAAACTGATTTGGGCCTACACAATTCCGCACACTTGAACTCTCAGCGATCGATGCGGATCGACCTAGTCGGTTAGCGAGATCTCGGTGAGTCGGTACTCTTTTAGCCTTTAACACGATTCGGAACCGTTGTGCAGTGCTTTGCTGAACTATTTCGATGCGACACCTTCTCGAATAGGAATTTGTTCGTGTTCGAAAGTTGAGAAATTTGGATTAAGGTGTATTCACCCCCCCCCCCCTCTACACCTGAACTCACTCACGGGACCAATAGTGTTAAAGCTGCAAGTCAACATCTTTCCAGAAATGGAGGGAAAGGACACTGCTACCATACTTCGAAAGAGTCGTTAGCTACCCAAAAGAGAGAGACAAAGGATCGCCGTCTCCAACGGATCTATCCTAATCTCTGCTCTATAAATAGAGGGATAAAATCAAATTGAAGCTCACCTTCTCACACCAAGAACACGAGACACGAACTCAGAGCATTCAAAAGAGCAACTCGAAAAAGCCCCTTATCTTGTGGATTTAACCTAGCTTGAAAATCAAGAGATAGCAGCCCTATAAAAGGATGAAGAGAGGCGTTGTAAATGAGATCTGCTGATATTCATACGCTCTTATTTTCGTTCCATTTTTCTGTTCATAATTTCCGCATCGTAGCTAGAGTTCCCACTGAAGAAGATCCATTTCGAGTTCCATTTCCGTTAGTTAGCGCAGTTCGTAGTTGAAGGAGGAGAAGAAACACTTTTTAATTTCAGTTTTTAAACTTTCGAAGTTGAAGAACAAGTTTAAATTTTCGTGCATATTAGTTTTAGGGTTACACATGTATTCTATTATGTTTTACAAAGTATCTTGCTTGTACAATCAGTATGTCTGCATGAGTAGCTAAGTTCTTAAGGTCCGGCGGGATGTCAAACATACATGTGACTAGTACATGAGGCTTAGGTGCTTATAATTAATCAAAGGGTTTCAGATTAATTCTGATTTAATAAATTTGAGTAGTAATTTAGGCTTGATCACCTTAGGTTCCCCAGTCTGTAGCTAACTTAGTAGTTCCATCATTTCTCGTGGAATAAGGCTAGGTAAGTAGCAAGGTTATTCATAAGAGTAATTGGATTAAACCGGTAGGAGACTATTAGATGCCCAACATACGAGTAGGCTCTTAAACTAGGTTCCCTTAGATCGATAAAGTTGTCTAGTTATTAAATCTATTAATTGCCCAACAACGTAGGTTGTAACTAGATTAGGGAAGTAGTCATTTCGATACCTAACATGGCGGCAACCGATTAAGTAACTGGGAATAAAGGTCGGGTCAGTTTAATAACGGCAGTCTATAACTTGTTGATTCTTTGGATTAATTAATATTAAGTGATGATGATTGAAAATATGTGTGTGTGGATATTTTGCTAGATCTCTCTTAAGCCCAGGTAATAAGCTTTTATTTCTGTTCAGTTTTAATAATTCTTAGTTTAGTAATCCAAAACATGCGTGGTTGCTAACCAAAAATCATAAGATAAGTAGAAAAAGAAATCATGCCTAGTTTTTGTTCCCAGTGTTCAATACCCTGTTTACTATGCTAAATTAAATCTTAGTAGTTGCAGGATTTATTTGATGCAAATCAGCGATCATCACTTTGTTTTGACGTCATATTTGTTGGTAATGAAGATCATCCAAAGTATATTTTGAATAGTCATCAATGACTACAAGAGCATATTTCTTTCCTGGTGATCGTTGTTTTCACACCAAATAAAATTTATGCACACAATCAGAATCTTATAATTAGTATAGAACATGGTTGAACTCAGGGAACAGTGAAAATCAACTATGTCTATCCTTTTGATCAAAGTTTTGGTGATGCCACCATGCATAAATTTTGGGTTTACTACCTAGGCAAAGAAAAGTAAATAACGGAAAAGTAAATTGAGAGAAAACAAGTAAAGAAAGGCGGACTCGACTTTAGGTTGTTGGGATTTTGTATACTGGAAGCAGGTTTTATGCTTGTATACATTGTGTTTTTGTCCATACCACTATTTTATTTTCCTATCTGATTAATATATTTATTTGCACATGTTATCATTTATCTTGTATAAAAGTTAGATTTATGTAGTGTGTCGGGTATCACAAAAGACAACACAAATTGGTTGAACTGACAAGATATAAACAGTTATCACAGCTGAGACAACTTCAGGATAAGTTGTCGGTTTAAGTTGCAGTTTAGATAAGAAGTGGCTTGTCTTAGGCTTGCTTGTCTTTTCTTGGTATGCTTGAAGGTGGTGTATTGATGGATCACAGTGAGATGTGTTCTCCTAACTGACCTTAGTGGAGAACCAAGATCTCGATGACTTAGCTGGTCTTAAGCTTGATAAGACTTCAGCGGAGTGCATTTGGCTATCTATCACTTTGACCTAATATGGTGAACGTCATCGCGACCGGATCTACGTATCTTGGGTGTTAGTAGTTATTTGTGGCTCAAGCTGGTTGCCTGTATCTTGGACCCGTATCCTAGTAAAATGGGTTGACAATATCCCCTGAGGAACTCGAAAGGATTAGCACACTAAACCCGACCGGGTTGATTAAGTTTAGGTGTATTAATAAGGTCGAGTGGTACTACTCAGGAATATAAGATGTTAATTAATTTAGGCTGTCAGTGAGCTTAATTAATTAACGGATATTTCTATCTTAGATACGGAGATCGATTAAGTCTAAAATAGAAGCCCTTGTTCAATTTGGGATAAAGGGGTAAGTCAGCACGGATTCTCTAGTGGAATGAATATGTGTTTATTAATTAATTTTGCTCTGGGCTGAGCATAGATAATTAATTAATTTGAGGTCCAGCTTTATTTTTTGTATTTGATCCCTGATCTGGCCCAGTTAGTTGCCTAGTTATTTATTGTCTCTCAGAAATCATTATTAATGGATTAATGTATTTTTACATTATTTAATAATGTTATTTATCTGGAATTAATTGACTGGGCCAATTAATTGATAAATATTAGTAGCCCAGTGGATTAATTAATTATATTATGGGCTAATTATGTGGAAGCCCATTAGAAATATAATTAAATTAATGGGCTACAAATATATTAACATTATATTGGCTTTTGAAGCCTATATATATTAGTATTCTGTTCAGAAACAGAACACACATATACATAATTATACACGCACACGCGTGAGATGTGGAGAGATAGAAATTTTATTTTCTCCAGTTCTCTAACCACCCAGAGGGAGAAAAAGGCCGGGACACAGATTAGAAGATCTGACACACGAGCAACAATCAGAGTTGCAACAACATACGAAGGAGGAAGGTATCAATTCCTAACCTAATATTTCCTTCACATGTAACTCGTATGAGACAACTACTTCGATCATTGATGCATAGATTTAATTAATTCCTAGAATCAACCAGTTATAGGACACAGTGTTGGACATGTACATACCCCAATTCCTACTTACTTAGTCGGTAATGGCTTATTGAACAAAATTCCACTACTCCCTAACATAACCACAACCTAGCTTGTTGAACATACCTAGATTTAATGTTTAGACAACATTACGAGGAAGGAACCCGATTTTAATCTCTACCGTTGTTGGACAAGCTGACATAGATGATTAACCTCCTTAATTCGACTACCGTTACGATAGCTTCGCCACCTAAGTTGTTGAACAATCTGGCACTAATCTTCATAACCTAAATTGATCAGGTTTAAGTTAATCCAATTAAATCTTTCTACCCCGAATTAAGTCAAAACCCTAGTCTTTAATTACTACGTTCAACTAGATCTCTGAAAGTTGATATCTCATACTTGTCACCCTCACCGAAGTCCTAAAAGATTTAGCTACGCATGATTAACTTGGACAAGAAGAACTTAACGAACATGATCAGAACAAAATCTAAAGTGCCAAAGTAAATAAGCATGCAACGTAAATTAAAGTGTGAAAATCTTAATGAAGAAAATCCTGAAACCATGAACTGAACGAAAGCTCGAATTAAAACTGGAAATCTGAAACTTAAATCTGAATTCTTCGAACTTAAATTAAAAGCTGAAACTAAAGAAAGCAAATAAAATTGTTTGATGTTCTTGATGCTGAATCTAAAAAACCTAAACTATAAGACTAAGATCGGGAGTGGTGGAGAACGAAACTAAAAGGATGAGAAAGTGTTGTAAGGTCGTTCTTTTTAGCGTCTTGACTCCACCCCTTTATATAGATCTTGAAGCTTATCCTCCTAAGGAAAGAATATCTAGGGCATATATGATGCAGATCTTGATCTTCAAGACTCCTTCTTCAAATATAACTCGGCCCTAATAGATCTTCAAGCTTCCAAATCTTTAGCAAATCTTTCCTTCTTGATCTAAGCCCCTTTTTATCTCCAAAATGTGCCAAAATAACTCCTTTTCAAATTTGAACCGCCACATCATCATCGGATCATAAACCTGCTGGAAATATGTATTTTTGGGCACAAAACAACATTAACTTGGGCAAGATGAGCGTCAGAACTAGGTGAATTCGACAAGTATAAAATCGACATATCATTTCCTCTTATCGTCACTGGAGAGACTGGCATGAATAACTCCATGTGAAGAAGCTGAAGGATTCAGTCAGTGGAAGGTGTCACTACTGGTGGGTTACTGCACATAGTTTGTTTTACCTTCAGACAAACTTTACATTGTTCTTTTCTCTTTAATAATTCGTTGGGCGTTCCTCATACAAATGAGTTCCTTGCTAACTTGTTCATCGTTTTGAAGTTGAGATTACTGAATCTTCTATGCCAGAGCCATCTTGTTTTGTTGTCACTCTTCTGGAGCAAGCAAGCTTCAGGTTCTGCAGTATGCTATTCAGCGATATAGATGTTCTTTCTCCGTGAGCCTAATAACACTATTTTCCCAATAGATTTGTCTAAAACATCAAAGAAACTAGGGTCAAAAGTAACTTTATTAGAGTTATCACATAATTAACTGATAGCTCATTGCATACAAACTCTCTAGCGCATTCAAGCCGATCCAGTGAAGAACTTGCTTAGTTGAATATCCGTAGTTTTTCTCTTTAGAGATTCTTTAGTTCCCTCTTCTCTATCTAAGCTCCATTTTTATATCCATAGCTTAGAACCTTCGAAGGAATTCACTTTCTGTGAATTGTTCTTATTGTAAGAACTCCTTCATTGTTGGAGAAAATCCCCTCCCCTTCAAATTTCGGTTTGATTTATAAAGTCGCTAAGGACTATAACTTAGAAGGGTATGTCCAGCGTATAGATTCCTTGTTGAGGCTTGCTCAAATTAATCAACAAGAACTCATGTTCTGCAGGACCGTGGACGTAGGATCTTGCGTATTCGAACCACGTTAAAAACTGCTTGTGTTATTTACTATTTTATTGCATTGTGCTCAAACCGTTTTACAAACTCATACTTTGCATAAAACGTACTTAAAAGTGCACTAGCCAATACAAGTTTGGTTTGCGTAAACACGTTTTCAAAAGAGACGAACTCTTACGGGCCCCACACTTATCCGCAATGAAACTCTCCCACTGAACTCTCAATACTGACAGAAGTCAGTAGAACAGACTCAGTAGTTGAGAAACTCTGACCCGCGATCAGAAGGCTATTATTTAGCACTGTTCATTCAGTCGCAATTCTCAGTTGAGCTGACCTTCGCGTTTAAGAAAAAACTTGTACTCAGGTGTATTCACCCCCCCCTCCCCCTACACCTGACACTCGTCTCAGGACCAACATAGCGTCTACCAATAAGTGCCTCAAGTGATAAGGTCACAAAAATCGTCTCCTTGTTCAAGATGTAAACAACAAATGGAGACAACTCTCTAAGGCTCAGACCCTGAACCTAGGCGACTTAGCTTCAGAAGTGCAGAGGATCAGTACTCCCACGTCTATTAATAATGAAGAGATCCTCAGCAGAGCACTTGAAGCACAGAGGACTGATCTGGAATCCCAGTATCAGAATATCATGCAGACTAAGGCCAAGACATTCACTAAAACCATGACCCTTGCACTGGATCAGGTCCTCAAGGCCATTCAAGAGCGTAACAAGCTCACCACTGAGAGTGTATCAAAAGCACTCGTGGAGCAAGTTAACGCTGATCGCGTTGTTCAGAAGGAAGTGACTGAAATGGTTAACTCTTACCTCCGTCAGTTTGAAGCCTCAAAATCTAACTGAATTTGGGCCTACACATTTCCGCACCATACTGAACTTCAGCTGAACAGTACTGAATTCTGACCTAAGTCAGCTAGCAGACCTCAGTGAAGTCAGGCACTCTGCCACACGATTTAGAACAGCTTATTTGGTCTACTGAACCTGTTCAGTACGACATCCTCTTGAAAAGGACTGTTCGCGTTTTAAGTTGAGAAATTGTTTTCAAGTGTATTCACCCCCCCCGCTCTACACCTGAACGTTTAATCTCAGGACCAACAGGTACTCTCGTTCCATACTTTCGTTCTTATTTTTAATTGCAGTTCGTGTTTCGTTTTAAGGTTACGTTCGTGTTTACTGTTCTATTTTTAATATCCGTGCATGCTAGAATTATGGTTACGAATGATTATAATTATGTTCTGTAAAGTTTTTACTTGCGCAGTCAGGACATTTTCATGAGTAGCTAAAACTTTTAGTGGTCCGGCAGAATCTAAAACATACACGTGAACAATACATGAAGCTTAGGTGCTCATAATTAATTGAAAGGGTTTCGGGTTAAATCTGAATTAATTAATCTAGCTAGTAATTTAGGCTTGATCACCCTAGGTTGCGCAGTCTGTAGCTAAGTTAGTACTTCCATCGTTTCTCTTGGAATAAGGCTAGGTAAGTAGCGAAATTCTTCGTAAGAATAATTGGAATAAACCGGTAGGAGACTATTAGATGCCCAACATACGAGTAGGCTCCTATACTAGGCTCCTTAGTTCGATAAAGTTGTCTAGCTAATAAATCTATTGATTGCCCAACAGCGTAGGTTGTAGCTAGATTAGGGAAGTAGTCGTTTCGATGCCCAACATGGCGGCAACTGAATAAGTAAGTGGGAGTGAGGGGTCAGTTTAATTACGGCAATCTATAACTAGTAGATTCAAGAAATTAATTAACTTTAAGTGCCGATGATTGGAATTACGTGTGTGCTGAATATTCTGCTGGACCTGTCTCTCAACTGCCCAGTTAATACAGTTTAATTTCAGTTCAGTTTTTACTATTTCTTAGCTTAGATAAAATCCCAAAACTTGCGTGGTTGCTAACCAAACACATGATAAGTAGAAAAATAATGTGTCTAGTCCTCCGTTCTCTGTGTTCGATACCCTGTAGATTATACTGAATTAATTCTCAGGTTTTGTAGGATTATTTGGTGCGAAACAGCGATCACAAAATTGACGCCGTTGTCGGGGATTGGTGTTATCTAGTTTTATTATTTTTCTACTAATCTTTTTGTTCTTTTAAGTGTTGCATGAGCAGGTCTTCCAACCCTAACCTAATATTTGATCCTGAGATCGAGAAAACAACAAAGACGAATAGGAAGAAGGCGAAGCTGCAAAAGCAACAGATTATGTCCGAGGCAGAAAACGTCTTAATTGCCCAGTCAAGAGAGAGAACAGACGCCGTTGATCAGAACAGCGAGTCAGAAACAAAGTTAATACAATTTAATTTCAGTTCAGGTTTTACTATTCTTAGCTTAGATAAAATCCCAAAACTTGTGTGGTTGCTAACCAAACACATGATAAGTAGAAAAATAATGTGTCTAGTCCTCCGTTCTCTGTGTTCGATACCCTGTAGATTATACTGAATTAATTCTCAGGTTTTGTAGGATTATTTGGTGCGAAACAGCGATCACAAAATTGACGCCGTTGCAGGGGATTGGTGTTATCTAGTTTTATTATTTTTCTACTAATCTTTTTGTTCTTTTAAGTGTTGCAGGAGCATGTCTTCCAACCCTAACCTAATATTTGATCCTGAGATCGAGAAAACAACAAAGACGAATAGGAAGAAGGCGAAGCTGCAAAAGCAACAGATTATGTTCGAGGCAGAAAACGTCTTAATTGCCCAGTCAAGAGAGAGAACAGACGCCGTTGATCAGAACAGCGAGTCAGAAACAAAGTTAATACAGTTTAATTTCAGTTCAGGTTTTACTATTCTTAGCTTAGATAAAATCCCAAAACTTGCGTGGTTGCTAACCAAACACAAGATAAGTAGAAAAAAAATGTTTCTAGTCCTCCTTTCTCTGTGTTCGATACCCTGTAGACTATACTGAATTAATTCTTAGATTTTGCATGATTATTTGGTGCGAAACAACGATCACCAAGCGCCAACATATTGCAAATAAGAAAAAGACTTATATCATCTTTATTCAGGAAACGGAGTTGTCAAGATAGTGCAAGTGATCCAGAACCTTCGTCCATGACCACTCAACATCAAACCAACCAATCTCTTCCAATACCTGTAGAGCAAAGTCTTTCAGACACAAATGTAATTGAGCCTGATCCGGGCAAAAGGTAACACTTGTGTGAATATCATGTAGATGTACGAGATGATATAAGACGTTTCTATCTAAGAGATATGCCTTATCAATCGAAAAATAGAAGTGTATCCTACAAAATTTGGCACTCAATATCGCAGTTTTTTAGAAGGCATGGTTAAACAAGTTCCATTAGTTGGAATATTCGCATTCCAAAGATAGAACATATTGTATTTATTGTTTTCTTATCATGAATAATGTTAACATGTCTGGATCTTCTGTATTAGAAAAGAGTAAGCCAAGGATAAAACTGCGCATTTACTACTCATATTGGTTCTTCAGCTACATTACCGCATACTATCTCTTAAGGCGTGTAGAAGATTTGAAGAATCCAATTTGGAATATACACAAAGTTATGCATGCTTTGACAAGTAATGAGAAGAAGAAAAACTTTCTACGCTTAATGACCTCAATCAAGAGCCTTTGATGACTTTCACATCACGGTTGTGCTTTTAGAGGTCATGCCAAGTATTGATCTTCATCTAATCGTGAAAATTTTATTGAATTGGTGAAGACATTTGCAGATATGAATAAGGAATTGATGAAGTTGTTCTTGATAAATGCCCAATACATTGCTCTAGGAATTCAAAAATATATTTTGACTATTACGGCCAATAAAGTGAGTTGAGTGATTCATAAAGAAGTTGGAGATAAATATTTTAGTGAATATGTTGACGAAGCAAAAGACATGTTCAAGAAAGAGCAAATGACCATCATCTTGAGGTTTGTGAATGATGACGGAATCTTGATTGAATGTTTTTTTTAGCAATTAAAAGTTTTAGTTATACAACTTTGCTAAATCCGAAAAATGAGATATGTTGTGTTATTTCTAAGAATGATCTTTGGATTGAGAAAATAAGAGGCCAAGGTATGTTGGTGCTAGTAATATGCGTGGTCCATGGAATGGTCTTCATGTAGGGTTTGTATACTGAAAGCAGTCTACGTATTTGTTTGTATACAATGTTTCCTGTTACCACTATTATTATTCTCCTATCTGATTATTATAATTGCACAATTTAGTCCTTTGTCTCACGTGAGTTAGATCATACAGTGTGTTGTAGATCACAGAAGACTGTAGTGATTGGTTGAACTACTGAGATATAAACTGTAACGCCCCGAAATTTTCAATATAAAATGCATTGCATGTTATCAAGTGTTTTAGTGATTGGAATGATCTAAGAATGATCTTTGGATTCATGCATGTTATCAAGTGTTTTAGTTCTGTAAGTCGTGCATTAGAAATTAAAATGAAAATTAAAGCATCTATGTTATTTTTCGTTAAATCATTTTTGTTATGTAAATTTATTTTTGATTTTGAATGTGTTTATTTATTTAGAAATCATGTTAGAATTATTAAGCAAGAATAACATTTATTTATTTTGGATTTCCTAAACCTACTAGGATTCATGAAAGGATATAATATTTTATATTTGTTTAAAATTATTAGGAGATAATTTTATATTAAATTTTATGATTAAAATAGATATTTTATGTATGATATTCATATTTTAGGATAAAATCTAATTATGTCTATCCATATCCTAATTTATCTAGGATTGAATCTCTCTTATATGGTAAGTGATATACTAAATTCTATATAACTTATATAAGTACGAAAATTATTAAGGATAAAATATATTTGATACCTTATAGGATTAGGAATATTTAGTTAATGAATTCTAGGCCTATAAATACCCCTCAGTCGCTCATAATATAGCATCCCATAAAATTTTCGGAAATCTGTCAGCATATGTGCGAACTGTTTCAAGAATTATTTCTATATCTTCCCGTCATCATATCGTCGTGAAAATTTAGGATAATTTTCCTAGGTATGTCTAGTATACTCAGTTATTTTTGTATAATTTTCAAGCATTATAATTATTTGTTTAAAATTGTTCTTCGTAACCTGCCAGTTTCTGACAGCATGTCCATGAGCTTGATAGGAAAATTATTTTTCATGATTTATTTATGTTCTTTTCGACCATGCTGATTATTAATAGGATATAATACATGTTAGGTCATTCATATTAAAAATATAGAATTTTTAGGATATGTTTACTATTTATTTGTTAATTTATTTCTTGATGTGCCAAATTCTTTTGTCAACACGAATGTAGATTGAAACACAAAAAAATTGGAAAATGGCATGTTAATATGTTGATTATTTATAATATACATTGTTTGATTATTATGATTTATTTGTATTTATGAATTATTTGAATTATTGATGCATGCATGACATTCCCTATAGAGTTATTAAGATAAATTTCAATGTATAGGATTGGCGCGTAGGAATTAAATATTTGATATCCATTTCACTCAAGTCAAGGTTAAGGTGGGAAATGTTACCGTTTATTTTTATTATACACTGTGCTCGATATTTCATGTGATTATGACAGACATGAAAGGAAGGGTCGAAATCGGGCCCTAGGATCGAAATCGGATCCTAAATGAAAGGAAGGGTTGAAATTAGGCCCTAGGATCGAAATCGGATCCTATATGAAAATCGGTCAAAATCCGGCCGTCAATCGAAATCGGACTATTTGAAAAGTTCATGTGGTCTGTGTGGCCAATTACAAGTTCATGTGGTCTGTGTGGCCGAGTATCCTTTGTATGATCTAATTTTTCATGTCTTATCAGTGTGATTTATAATTCTGATAAATGTGTACATCTCCCACTGAGTAGTCGTACTCATCCCTATTATTTTAACATTTTTCAGGAAATGGCTCGGCCGATGCGTTGAGGTGTTGGTGGTGATGGTCACACGAGGAAGGATTTATGAAAGTCATTATTGCATTAAACTATGTGCATTTTATTTTTGAAAACTAGTAGCCATAGTTGTTTTTATTTAAGACTTCCGCTGAGTATGAAATTAACTTAAGTGTTGCAATGATTCTTTTCATTGAAATGCTTTGAAAGAATTAAGATATGCATGTTAAGTATGAAGTAGCGTCCCTTGTAAAGTGAAAAAAATTGGGGCGTTACATAAACAGTTATCACAGTCGAGGCAACTTTAGGACAAGTTACCGGTTTAGGCTGCAACGTAGATAAGAAGTGACTTGTCTTGGTCACTTGTCTATGTTGATACATTTTATGTATTGATGGATCGCGGTGAGACGTGTTCTTCTATCTGACCCGAGTGAAGAACCAAGGTCTCGGAGACTCAGTTGATCTTAAGCTTGATGAGATTTCAGCTGAGTGCACGCGACTAGCTATGACTTTGACTTACTATGGGTGAGGGTCATCGTGACCGTATATGTCTGTATCTTGGATGAGTGTTGTTGCGTGTAGCTCAGGCTGGTTATCTGCATCATGCATCCGTATCCAATTATAGGGTTGATGATATCCCCTTGAGGAACTCGAAAGGTCTATCATGCTAAACCCTACAGGTTGATTAAGTTCAAGTATGATAGTAAGGTCGAGTGGTACTACTCAAGGATAAGATATTAATTGTGTTAAGTAGTCAGTAAAGTTAATCAATTAATGGATATTCGATATCTTAAATACGGGGATTAACTGAAGTTAAAAATACAAGCCCTGACTCAACTTTTGGGATAAAGGGGTAAGTCAACATATATTCTGTTGGGAGATGATTCAGTAGCTTAGTGCTTATAGATTTGAATGATCCCAAAACCCTACTTTGATTGGTGAACCATTGAGTTGTATTTGTTCTGTCTATGTCTCTGAGAGTTTTAGACTCAGTAGACATCCTTCCTACATGGTTCGGGCGTTCAGTTCCGTCTGTTGATTCTTAGTAGACTATCAGCCTCAGTACCATGAGAAGAAGACTCAGTAGTGTTGGACTCAGCAGGAGCAGCTAGTGAAAGGAGTCAGTGGAACTGGACTCAGCAGGAGCAGTTCACTAAACTCAGAGTTGATCCTCAGTAGAGCTAGACTCAGCAGGAGTCTGCTACTGATACATAGATCAGACTCAGCAACGGCCAGACAGTCTCCAGACTGTCAGTAATCTTATAGGTCAAAAGACTCTGCCGCCATTCTTTGAAAGAGCCGTTAGCAACCCAAAAGAGAGAGACACATGGATCATCGTCTCCAACGGATCATTCCATGCCTCTCATCTATAAATAGAGGGAAGAATTCAAATCGAAGCTCATTTAGAAATCAAGAACACACGAGCAATTACGAGCAACTTCGAATCGACTTAAAGCTTTCCGCAAGATCTTCAAAGAGTTATTCCAAGTGAAAGGCGACATTCTTGCTCAAAGGGAACCGTGCTGAATCAGACTCTAAGCCTCTAGTATCCAAGCGATTGAACACGAACCCAAAGTTTATATCTTACCGTTCGTCGCTCTAGAAGCCTCATTCTCGTTCCCTTACATCTAACTTAAGCTCAGCAGACCATATCCATAGCTTAGATCGAAGGAGTTCATCCTTGAACTGTTCTTTATTGTAAAGAACTCCTTCATATTTGGAGAGTTTGTCAAACGCTTTAGTTTGATATCTTGTAAATTGAGACTTGCTCAGTATAAATCTCATGACCAGTGTTTGTCCAGTGCACAAACCGACTGAGACTAACTCAGTATAATATAATAGCCTCCTAATCTTTTCAGGACAGTGGACGTAGGATTGTTGGATCCGAACCACTTTAAAAATCATTGTGTTCTGTGTGTTTCTTTGTTTTTACTGTTGCATTGATTACTGTTCATACTGAAAATATCTTTCAAATCATTCAACTATGTTTCAACAAAGCTTAAAAGACTACACTAATATACTGAAACAAATTTCCTAAAAATGTTTTCTAACTCAACTGAATTGGGCCTACACATTTCCGCACTATACTAAACCTCTACTGAACGGTACTGAATTCTAACCTAAGTCAGCTAGCAGGCCTCAGTGAAGTCAGTCACTCTGACACGCGATTCAGAGCAGCTTATTTGGTCTACTGAACCTGTTCAGTACGACATCTTCCTGAAAAGGACTGTTCGCATTTTAAGTTGAGAAAGTTTTCAGGTGTATTCACCCCCCCCCCCTCTACACCTGAACGTTTATCTCGGGACCAACAATTGGTATCAGAGCAGGAGTTCTCTAAGACTATTGTTTGCTGAAACTGGTCTACTTGAACGGATCCTGAAAACGTTTTCACTGCATATCATTCTTCATTCATATCACAGTCTACAATGTCTCATATGTCAGGAATCAGGATGGTACCCATGTTCTCAATAGAGAACTACGGGGTATGGCGAGTCAGAATGGAAGCTCATCTGACTTCCCTCCACGACAGCATGACAGAGGTACTGGAAGCCAGATAGTGTCGAGGTCCTGGATCCAGCACAAGGAGGTGGCATGGTGACTGGGAAGAAGATCCCTAAAGACAGAAGCCTTTTTATCCCTAAGGAGAAGAAGCTTCACAATCAAGACCGGGTTGCCAGAAACGCCATATTGACTACCCTGAGTGATTCCTATCTCGGAGGAGTTCAGGACTGCAAGTCCGCAAAAGAACTGTGGGATGCTCTAGCGCTACTGAGTCGGGGGACTCAAAAGATCAAAGCAAACAAACTAGCGTTGGAACTTCAGAACCTGGAGAGACTGTCTCTTATGCCTGGCGACACAATTGAAGATCTCAACGTCAGATTTACAGATCTGATGAACACCATCAACAGGCTGTGAAAGACGTTCTCCAACCGAGAAATGAATCTCAAAATATTGAGAGCACTGTAAAGCTCGATGGGAGAAGTTCATCAAGAAGCGTAAAACATATATTTCCGGTGAACTCTCAGACGACTCTGATGAAGTCGACTCCTTCATGGATTCATCAGATGATGAAGCGGCATTCATGGTCATAGTGCTTGAAGAAGATGCTGAAAAGTGTCTTATGGCAGGAGAAGAGGATGAGGTAATCTCTCACGCTCCATTTAACTCCTCTTCACACCATACGCACGACACTATTTCAGGTGCAGATGAGAATCTGGACGTCTCGATCGCGTATGAAGAACTATTATACGAGCAGATTCAAATGAGCCTGCAGCTCAGTAAGACTCTTCAGGAGTTGGATACCCTGAAAGTGGAAAATCAGAGACTTTCTCAGGAGAGTCAGGTTGCTACTGAGTCAGAAGGACTTGTATTGAGATTCAGAGAGGAGATTAACTCTCTGATGACCAAGTCGCAGCATCAAAAAGATCAGATCTCAGTATTGACCAAAGACTTGACTCAGAAGGATACTGAACCGAGTCTACTGAAGCAAGAGTAGTCAGGACTTCAGACTGAGCATGAAATGCTTAAGAAGAGTGATGATGTTTGGAGGAATCTGATGACGGAGCGGTACATGGGCGCTGAAAAGAAGCTTAAGGCAATGCTAGCCAACAACAAGCCAAAGCACTACAAGGAGGGACTCGGTTTTAGCTATGGAGCCTCCTCATCTGCCCCCGTACGCCTAGAGAACCGACTAGCTGATAGGTTTGTTCAAGAGGAGACTATCAATGCTGAGATCCTGAATCCCCTAGCAAAGAACAAACAAAAGATGAAAGCACCTCATCCTAGCTATCAGCATTCTAACAAGAAGATTAGCTCAAAATCACCCTAGTTCAGTCAAGGGGGAACGAGCAGAGTTAAGTGGGCTGATCAGTATGGACCTCCACAGCTGACACATCCAGCTCAGTATGAGTCATACTACTATGATCCTATAGTCAGGAGAGGATCCAGAAGCCAGAAGAAAAAGAAGAAAGCCGTTCAGAAGGCTAAGGTAAGCAGTCCACCAATTCAGAAGATCAGGACTCCTGAACCAGTGAAGCCTCAGAAGTTAGCATCGACCAGTCCAGTGGTCAAATATGTTGATCAGAGTGGAAAAAAATTATTTGAGACCACAAGGGTCGTGAGACAGATTTGGGTTTCCAAAACTAACATCTAAGGACCCAAAATCAAAAATAAAGGGTACCTGAATATAATTCTGCTTTGCAGGTGCACAATGACCCTTGGTATGTTGACAGTGGATGCTCTAGACATATGGCATACCAGAGGAATCTACTGAAGAATTATACTACTGAAGAAGGACCCAGAATCGAGTTTGGCGACAATGCTAAAGGCTAGACCAGAGGCTACGGAACACTCAACATTGGAACTGCCACAATTCCAAGTGTATCATATGTTGAAGGACTTCAACATAATCTTCTCTCTGTTAGTCAATTTTAGGATAACTCGAATAGAGTGATTTTTGACGCTAGTTTCTGTGATGTCATTGATAAATCTATAGGGAAAACAGTGTTATTAGGTTCGCGCAAAAAGAATATCTATGTAGCAGACTGGAACTCAGCTGAACCTGAAGCTTGCTTGCTGGCGAAGAACGATAATGGAACGTGGTGGCTCTGGCACAGAAGACTCAACCATCTCAACTTCAAGACGCTCAACAAGCTAGCTAGAAATGCTCTAGCGAGAGGACTGCCGAATGAAGTATTCTGCAAAGACACTCAGTGTGAAGCATGTCTAAAGGAAAAGCAAATAAAGAAGCAAAATCCGCATGTTCCATCGCCTTCCACTGATGGAATCCTTCAGCTTCTACATATGGATTTATTCGGTCCAGTCTCTCCGGTGACGATCAGAGGCAAAAAGTGTGCTTTAATGGTCATTGATGACTACTCACGCTGCACATGGGTCATATTTATTGCCAACAAGTCTGACGTCAAAACATAGTTGCCTGCGCTTTTGAAAAGGCTCAATATCGAGAAGAACACCAAAATCATAAAGATATGTTTAGACATAGGAACTGAGTTCCTGAATTCGATGGTGGAAGAGTTCTGCAAAGCTGAAGGCATAGAACATGAGACGTCTGCCGCGCGCACGCCTCAACAAAATGGGATTGCTGAAAGGAAGAATAGAACACTCAAAGAAGCAGCAAGAACCCTGCTCGCAGACTCAGGACTTCCATCTAAATTCTGGGCAGAAGCAACTGACACTGCATGTTACACTCAGAACAGATCTCTACTGAAAAAGCAGCATCAGAAGACACCATATGAATTATGGAACGGCAGGAAGCCTTTCTTATCTTATTTACATATTTTCAAGTGTTCGTGCTTTATCCACAACAATGGAAAGGACCAGTTAAAGACTTTTGATAGCAAGTCAGACCAGGGAGTCTTCTTAGGATACTCCCGGGTTAGCAAAGCCTTCAGAGTTTTTAACAACCGGACCCTTTGCGTGGAGGAAAGCCCTCATGTTGCTTTTAATGAGTTTCTTACTGAAGACAGGAGCAAAAACTCAAAATCAGAATCTGAGGACATCAGTAAGCAGCTACATGATCTGAGCTTAAAAGACAAAGTTAAGAAGATCCAGTTGTGTTGGAATGATGATTCAGAAGAGGAAATTGAAGATAAGACACTGAATCTCAGCCAGCAGCAGACGTAGCTGAACAGATTGACTCTACTGAACTGAGTCAATCCCAGGTAACTCAGTCGATGAAGAAACCCAAGTGGTAACTGAGACCTTTACAGAGGATAATAATTCAGGGGGAACAAATGAAGTTCCTGAGTTGAATGCCCCTGAACCTGGTGACTCAGTAGACCCAACTCTCGTAACTGAATTGCTTCAATCTCAGAATAGTACAACTGAAATGCGTAACTCACCTACTATCTATGTTGAACAAATTTCAGATGAAGAGTTAAAACATCGTCGATCGTAGCTGGAAGCTCACACTTCTGATTTATTTATTAGAGATCCGTCAGCTAGTGTAAAGACAAGATCCAGATTCTGTCAAGGAGAAAGCGCATTATGTTGGTCCCGAGAGTACGTTCAGGTGTGGGGGGGGGGTGAATACACCTAAAAACCGATTTCTCAACTTAAAACGTGAACAGTCCTTTTCAGGAGACTGCCGTACTGAATAAATTCAGCAGACCAGATAAGCTGTCTGAATCGCGTGGCAGAGGGACTGACTCTACTGAGACCTGCTAGCTGACTTATAGTCAGAATTCAGTATCGTTCAGACAGAGTTCAGTAGTGCAGAAATGTGTAGGCCCAAATTCAGTTGAGTTAGGAAAACGTTTTTATCAAAACAGTTTCAGTAGATTAGTGCAGTCAATTAAGTTTGCTGAAACTCAGTTGAATGATTTTGAAAGATATTTTCAGTATGAACAGTAAATCAAGGCAACAGTAAGATAAAGAACACAGAACACATATATTTTTAAAGTGGTTCGGATCCAACAATCCTACGTCCACTGTCCCGAAAGATCAGGAGGCTATGTATTATACTGAGATAGTCTCAGTCAGTTTGTACATAGGACAAACACTGGTCTTGAGATTTATACTGAGCAAGTCTTAGTTTACAAGGTATCAAACTAAGTGTTTGAAAAACTCTCCAACAGTGAAGGAGTCCTTTACAATAAGGATCAGTTCAGAAGCGAACTCCTTCATTTAAGCTATAGATTTAAACGGTTGAGCTTAGGTTAGAGGGATAGGGAACAAGAAATTAGCTTCTAGAGCGACGAACAACTGAGTATAAGCTTTGGGTTCGTGTATCGTCGCTTGGATACTAGAGGTTGTATAATTCTAATTCAGCTTGGTTCCCTATGTGCAGAAATGTAGTCTTTCGCCGGAGATTGTCTCTTTGAATTCCTTATCTATCATCGTTTTGATCAAGAAATTTCCCTCTTCCAATTTTCGTCCAAATAACTAGATTTCCGAGCCCTTTTTCACCATAAATCATAGGCCACCTTGCAACCTAGTCACGTGCCACGTCACCATATAAAACCTGCAAATGCTCTGATTCCCCAATCAGATGACTTTTTGGCAAGAAATAACTAGGTACAAAAACAACTCATCACTCACCTGCCGAAGCTTCTAAAAAGACTAAGCCTAGAAAAGGATATCAAAATTCAGAAGATCCGGTCAGACTCAAAGGAACCGAGTTCTTAAACTCAATGGTAATAGACTATTGCAAAAAAGAAGGAATTGAACCTGAGACGACCGCAGCCCGAATGACTTAACATAATGAACTTGTTGAAAGAAAGAACATAATACTCAAAGAAGCAGCAATGACGTTAGTCGTAGACTAAGATTTGCCATCAAATTTCAGAGCAGAAGCCTCTGACACTGCATGTTACACTCAGAATCATTCGCTATTGACAAAGCAACATGTGAAGATACTGAACAAACTATGGAACGACAGGAAGCCTCTTATATCTCATTTCCATGTCTTTGGTTGTCTGTGCTTTATCCGTAGTAATGGGAAGGATCAGTTAAAAGTCTTTGATAGCAAGTCAGTTAGGATACTCTAGGGAAAGAAAAGCCTTTAGCGTCTTTAACTATCGGACCCTTTGTATGGAGGAAAACCCTCATGTTATTTTTTATGAGTTTGCTACGGAGGACAAGAGCAAAAACTCAAAACAAGATTATGAGAACATCAATACAAAGCTACAGAAGGAGAAGCTACATAATAATGACATAGTTGAAAAGATTTATCAGTGTTGGGATGATGATAGAGAAGGAGAAGATATATACTCAATATGAACCAACAATTGTAGTTGATCCAATTGATTCCACTTAACAAAATATATATCAGGTAACATTGGTCAATGAAGAAACCCCTATGGTAATTGAGACCTCTAATGAGAATAACAACTTAAGGGGGAACGAATGATGTTCCTGAGCTAAATTCCCCCTAGCCTGGAAACTTAATAGATCCAAATTGTTGGTCCATAGTGATAGAAATTTTATTAGCAAGTGTATGAACGTCGTCGAATTGTAGTTATAAATCTTGGAAGACCAAGGTCAAACCACTGAGAGAATGATTTCTCTATTTATATTAATTCTAATAACATAATCAAGTAAAACAATTTGGATGATTATGATTAAGACTAAGAACACAAAAATAAATAAGATAAACGCGTATAAGAGGGGTGTCGGGCTATGATTAGAAAACCAATTAACCAATTGATTATGTTATTCAACTATCCTGTGGCATGCACTCTAATGTATTTTAAACAATCTCTCGATTCGAATAACATATCCTCGTATAAATGCTATACCTACTTTCATGATATAGAAATTAAACGAACCGATTACAAACTTAGGTGTTGAACATTCTATATCCTTAGCATACTCTTATGACTATTCTCGGAAATATTCTACTATCTATCGCACGAATCAATCTCAAGGGTTACAAGAAATTAATTCCAAAGAACACATACATATAATGAAAACAAGATAGTAAATATTATAAATCATTCATAATCATAAACATCCTAACCCCTAGAAAAGGAAAACAACCACAAAACATATTCGATAAAACAAGAGATAATTCGAGTACAAGAATTGCAAAGAAAAGACAAAGGGACTTCTCAATCTCAATATCGAATCCAATTAGAAAGTTGTATCGATTCTCCTTTTCCATGACCATGTGTCTCTTCTCCGAAAAGTTGATGATTTCCAGAATTTGATCTCCACTGTTATTCGTTCCTTCTTTTTAATTTCAAAACTCCTCCCGCATTCTTTTTCTAGAAACTGCCATTCCTTCTAAGTCCCAAGGAACATATTAATTGGGCCCAATTAAAAGTGAGAAAAAGGGCCCAATATCTTTTAAAATCAGAGCATGTTTCTTTTTCTGCCTTGCCCGACTTTCATCTCCACATGCAATCCGGCATTGTTCAACAATAGTTTTAGTCTGTCTTCTTTATTTTTTTCCACTCTTCCATATGAAAGCTTTACATTTATCAAACACCTATTAAGATCATAAAATTATAAAATAAGTAGCAATCATGTTCAAAAGTGAAAACTATTAATACCAAAACACACATTGAACAATACTAAAATAAAGCCTATCAAAATTCCCCCACACTTAAGCTCAATCTTGTCCTCAAGAAGGACAATCAATTACCAAAATTTCAAATTGATTACAATTGAATCAAGTTGAAAATAAGGGCAGCAAAATGACTTTAGCACTTTGAAGCTATCATTCTTACTAGTTCATTCCACCATCATCCTATTCTCAACTGATTAAACAAATTAAAAAATTGGAATGAAGGAAAAAACTCTCTCTCTCTCTATCTCAAACAACCAATTCCTTCCAAAACATTTCTCAAACAAAACATTCAAGGAACTAAGCCGAATAAAGTTCCAACAAAAATGTAAATTCAAGCACTAAATTCTAAAATTTACATATATTTAGCCAACTCGGAATAAGCCTCAAGCATAAGAAGAATTTTTTTGTTTTCCTTGCTGACCTTGATTTGTTGGAGGCCCATCATGTAATCATTTACTTATTCTTGAGGTGGTTGGGGTGGTGTCTGCATCGTGATTTGCAGGTTCTACAATTTCATGCCCATTTCTGCCATTTTAGTGGTTAAATTGTTGAAAGCTGATTTATTGATTTCATTGACTTCATTAATTGGAGCTTTGTTCCCTCGAATAGCCTTTTGCACTGAACCTTCAGCCAACTCTTTGAAAATTTTATTCATTTCCTCAGCCATTATGTTTCCAAAAAAATCACCAGCACTTAAATCCACAAGTTGTTGAGAGATCTCAGTTAGCCCATCATAGAAATATCGCACACAAGTATTGCGTCAGAGAATTGATGATTTGGGCATTCAGTAATAAGTGCCTTGTATCGTTCCCATGTTTCATGAAGAGGCTCTCTTATAGCTTGAGTGAATGTGCAGATCTTGTTTCTGTTATCATTGGTCTCTTGAGATGTATAAATCCTTGAGATGAACACATCATAAACTTCATTCCAAGTAGACAATGATTCTTTCTCCAAACCAAGCAACCAAGTCTTTGTTGTGATTTTGTATACTGGAAGAAAATTTTATGCTTGTACACAATGTGTTCTGTCCTTACCACTATTTTATTCTCCTATCTGATAAATATATATATTTGCACATGTAATTCTTTATCTTGTATAAAAGTTAGATTTATGTAGTGTGTCGGGTATCACAAAAGACTACACAAATTGGTTAAACTAATAAGATATAAACAGTTATCACAGCTGAGACAACTTAAGGATAAGTTGTCGGTTTAAGCTGCAGTTTAGATAAGAAGTGGCTTGTCTTGGCTGCTTGTCTTTACTGGTACACTTAAGGTGGTGTATTGATGGATCACAATGAGATGTGTTCTCCTGACTGACCTTAGTGGTGAACCAAGATCTCGGTGACTTAGCTAGTCTTAAGCTTGCTTGATAAGACTTCAGCAGAGCACATTTGGCTATCTATCACTTTGACCTACTATGGTGAATGTCATCGCGACCGGATCTACATATCTTAGGTGTTAGTAGTTATTTGTGGCTCGAGCTGGTTGTCTGTATCTTGCAACTGCATCCTAGTAAAATGGGTTGATAATATCCCTTGAGGAACTCGAAAGGATTAGCACACTAAACCCGGTCTATTGATTAAGTTCAAGTGTGTTAATGAGGTCGAGTGGTACTACTCAGGAATATAATAAGATGTTAATTAATTTAAGCTGTCAGTGAGCTTAATTTATTAATGGATATTTCTATCTTAAATACGGGGATCGATTAAGTCTGAAATACAAGTCCTTGCTCAATTTGGGATAAAGGGGTAAGTCAGCACGGATTCTCTAGTCGAATGAATTTGTGTTTATTAATTAATTTTGCTCTGGTTTGCGCATAGATAATTAATTATTTTGAGGCCCTACTTTATTTCTTGTATTAGATCCCTGATTTGGCCCAATTAGTTGCCTAGTTATTTATTGTCTCTCAGAAATCATTATTAATAGATTAATATATTTTTACATTATTTAATAATATTATTTATCTGGAAATAAGTGGCTGGGCCAATTAATTGATAAATATTAGTAGTCCAATAAATTAATTAATTATATTATGGGGTTAATTGTTTAGAAGCCCACTAGGAATATAATTAAATTAATGGGCTATAAATACTAATATTATATTAGCTTTTGAAGCCTATATATATTAGTATTATGTTCATAATCAGAACACACAACAAACATTCTCAACGTATACACGGTTTTGAGAGTGAGACATAAATCTTATTTTCTTCAGTTCTCTGACCACCCAGAGGGAGAAAAAGGCCGGGACACAGATCAGAAGATCTAAACAAGAGCAACAATCAGAGCGACAACACATACGAAGGAGGAAGGTACAATTTCCACCCCTAATATTTCCATCAGTCTTCACCATATCCTTTATATATTGACAATAAAGGAAAGAAGATGTCTAAAACCACCAGGTTTGTCAGACACATTTGAATACCAAAGCTGACTAAAATTTAAGGACCCAATCTAAAATAAAGGTCACCTAAATTTGTTTCTATTTTGCAGGTGCATAAGGACCCTTGGTACGTGGATAGCGGATGCGCAAGACATATGACTTATCAGAAGAATCTACTAACCAACTATATTTAAGAGGAAGTACCCAAAATTGAGTTAGGTAACAACTTCAAATGCTATAGAAAGGAATATGGCACACTGGACATTGAAACTACCACAGTTCCAAGAGTATCACATGTTGGAGAACTTCAACATAATCTCCTTTTTGTCAGTCAATTTGTAATAACTATAATAGAGTTGCTTTTAACACTAGTTTGGTGATGTCTTATATAAATCTACAAGGAAAACAATGTTTTCAGGTTCGCAGAAGAAGAACGTCTATGTTGCTGAATGGAAAACTGTTGAACCTGAAGCTTGCCTACTTGAAAAGACAAAGTCTAATGACAGAGCAGGATGGTTGTAGCACAGAGGACTTAGTCATCTCAACTTCAAAGCTATGAAAAAAATAGCAAAGAACTCTAGAGTCAGAAGACTGCCCAACGAAGTGTTCAACAATCATAAACACTATGAAGCATGTCTGATGGGAAAGCAAACAAAGTCTAGCAATCCTTCCATTCTACTGATGGAATCCATCAACTTCTTCACATGGATCTATTCGATTCGGTTTCTCTATTGACGATCAAGGGCAAGAAATATGACATTGTGGTTATATATAATTACTCAAGGTATACATGGATAATATTCATCACCAATAAATCTGATGTCAAGAGTGGCTACCAAAGCTCGTGAAGAAACTCAGTGTTGAGGAAGATATTAAGATTCAGAAAATTTGCTCAGACAAAGGCACTGAATTTCTAAACTCTATGGTCCAAGAGTACTATGAGAATGAAGGAATCAAGCATGAGACATCCGTAACATGCAAGCCTCAACAATATGGACTTGATGATTGTAAAAATAAAACACTCAACGAAGCAACAAAGATGCTTTTCAAAGACTCAGGATTGCTATCTAAGTTCTGGCAGAAGCTACTGACACAACCTGCTACACTCAGAATCACTCACTAATGACAAACTTCACATGAAGATACCATATGAACTATGGAATGGCAGAACAACTTCTATATCTTACTTCCATATTTACGGTTGTTCATGCTTCATCCACAATAATGAAAATGATCAGTTAAAGGTTTTTGATTGCAAGAACGACCAAGCAGTTTCCCAAGATAGTCTAGGGTCAGTAAAGTTTTCAAGGTCTTTAACTACCGGATGCCCTTCAGAAGATCAACAATTGGTATCTCCTCCTCCTTCTGGTTCGGCCGCAGCAGACACCTCTCACTATACTGACCCGGAACAGCTGTTGCTGGGGTCAGCATATGAGGTTGGCTTTGTTGCAAAGCGTTAAAAGTAGAAGGTAGTGGCGAAGGCACTCCTGAAGCAGGGGACTCAGAATCGTCTCTTGACCAGGAATGTTCACAAATTATGGCGCCAGTCCACTGCAGCTCAGTGCGAGGAAGTTAGTTTTCTGAAGACTTCCATTCAGAACATCCCTTATGTCCCTGACTTCAGCTCAATCCTCAAGAATGCTCTATCCGCACAAAAATCTGAATTTGACACTCAACAAGCGACGGTTCAGAAGCTACTGAAGGATGCCCAGACTTCTATTCTTGATTCCTTCAAGGCAGCTCAGACAAAGCTTCAGAACCAGATCTATCAGCACACTCAAGCTCATGAGCAGAAGATCAAATCACTTCAGGATGAGTGTGAGCTGAAGATCAATGTAAAGCTGACCAAGATTGAAGAACTTTTAGATCACTCTCAGTGCAAGTACGCTGAAGAATTGATTACTGAGAGGAACGATCTATATCTGAAGTTCTGTAATCTTCAGAAGACCTTGGATGAGCTCTCCTGATCTATCAAATGCTTAGTAACAAGGTAGTTACTCCGCCCACCCCTCTGACCTTATTGGATGATGCCAAAAAAGGGGAAATAATTAAAGGAGCAAAGACGAAGAAGTCTAAGGGGGAAGTAACTTGGGTTATTCACCCAGGGTGTGTCAGCAGGGGATATAGTACCTGAGACAAGCCCAAGCGGCTCAGAACCCAAAGAGGCAGAAACCGGTACTTCTAAACCTACTCATATGATCATTGAAGAAGTGACCGCGTTCATAGAGAAGTCGGATGATGAAGATACTCCTCTGCCTCCGCCTGTGTCTGGGAAGGGAAAACAATTGCTGAAAATTCCTCCCAGTCCCCAAAGATATATAAGCCAAGGCCGAGCAAGCACATATTGATGCTGATGCAAAGCTTGCTCGCGAAATAGCTGAGGCTGAAGTGTCGAATAAGTCAAATTAGGCCCTGACGAAGGCCAAAACAAAGGCACCTGCGAGAAAGCCTATTCATGGGCAGGTGGCCAGAAAGCTTTCTCTCAAAGACGACGCTGACAAAGAACAAGAAAAAGAGAGAGAAGCTGAGAAGAAACAGGCTGACACATCCAAGCAAACTAAGAAGAAGCCGGTTGAGCCTACTATAGACGAGTTGATAGACCTCAGCATAAGAGCACTCAACTCCAGAGCTGAATGACATTAGCTTGCTGAGGCTAGATGAAAAGAGGCAGAAGCCAAGGAGAGGGCGGCTGAAGAGGCACGTGAAGCAGAGAGACTGAAGCCTAGGCCACTTCCTCCTAAGGACAGGGACATCCCCACAACCTCCAAATTCTTTAGACGAGGTCGCAAACCTAATGAGCTGAAAACTCACTTATGGCCTTGTGTAGATGGGTGGATGCCCTGGGAGAAGACTCAAGCCTGGGAGATGATCAAAGCTGAATTCATCACGAGACACTGTGTATGACAGTTTTGGCCCGACTCCGTTAAAACCGAGAAGTTTGCTGAATGGATAGAAAAGAATGATAATGAAGTCTACAAAATAGTTCAGAAGGCCCTCCTTGAAGATAACATCGCAGATAGAACTCCGGCCTTCAGAACTCTTCCTCCCCCGAGAAATTTAGACGGATCACTCTTCAAAGCCGTGATAGAAGCAGAAGCTAGGGATGCAGCTAAGATTCTTGATCTTGATTCGATCGATCTTGAAGATTTGCTGAGGATTCAGAAGCTACGAAAGGACACTTTCAAGATCTACATACTTCTATTGCCCGATGTTAAATCAAATGATTTCAAGGCAAGTATTCAGTGCTTTAAATCTGCAAGGAAGTAGTCTAGCTTGTTTGTGTAGTTGTCCCTAGTGTAGCAATGATGTAATTGTACTCATATTCTTATCATTAATACATCAGTTGTTACTTGGCCTGATAATTTCTCAATGTCTCCATGGCCCGCTTCTTGTTTACTTTAACACTCAGAATCACCTAAGTGATTACTGAGTCACACACTCACTGGTTATCTGTGTGCTCGGTTCCTACCTAGATTAGAAGACTTGAAGATACTCCCCATAGATTCTCATTGTAATATTTGTAAGGAGTTTGTATCTGATAATTTTTTGATTGATAGTGTTAGATATAGTTTGATAGTGATAGGTTTTGGTATCATCAGATAGGGGGAAATTATTAGGAGATGATTCAGTAGTTGATTTGGCTGATCCCAAAACCCTGTTCTGATTGGTGAACCATTCCTTTGTAAAAGTGAACACCTTTGTCTCTGAGTGTTTTAGACTCAGTAGACTTGCCTTCAGCATGGTTCTGGCTCAGTAGTTTCGTCTGTTGTCCTTCAGTAGACTATCTGTCGTAGTGCCATGAAGTGAAGATTCAGTATGGCTGGACTCAGTAGGAGCAGTTTACTGAACTCAGAGTCTTGGCCCTCAGTAGTGTTGGACTCAGCAGGAGCAACATACTAAACCTTTCGGTCAGACTCAGCAACGGCTTGTCAGTTGTTTTAACTAACAGTGGACTTCAAAATCATTTCAGTAGAGTTGTCTGAGGTCGTACATCTGAGAAAGGTCAGCTTCAGTATCAACCTTGAAGTTTTAATATGTCTCAACCACTTTCTGTACCTCGACCAATGACAAGCAGCCAGCTGGCAAAGTCTCCGACAAAAGCTGCAAGTCAACCACTTTCTACAAAGAAAGCGGACTCTACAGAATTCGAAAAAGAAGCCGTTTGCTACCTATATAGAGTGACACGTGGATTGTTCGTCTCCAACGGATCTATTCACGCTCACTACTATAAATAGAGGGAAGGTCGTGGTCTTTCAAGTCGCACTAGACGGTCATACATGCGACCATACGGGAACTCAAGCATTCAACGAATCAGAGCTCTAGAACTCTTTTTTATTATTCAAGTGAAGAACACGAATCCAGAGTGATTAATCCGCTTTGGTCTTTGCTCCTAAAGCCATTATCGTTCCCACCCTCTAACCTAAGATCCATTGTTATAAAGCTTAGAACCGAAGGAGTTCAGTTATTGAATTGTTCTTAAGTGTTAAGAACTCTTTCATCGTTGGAGATACATTCAAACATTATCGCTTGACCCTATAAACTGAGACTTGCTCAGTATAATCACAAGTTACAGTTTGTCCTGCATACAAACTAATTGAGACTAACTCAGTATTATAAAATATTGTCCTGTGTTGTTCAGGATCAGTGGTCGTACGATCTTGCGTATCCGAACCACTTTAAATTTGTTGTGTCATTTAGTTGTTGCATTGATTAACTGCTCATACTGAAAACATCTTTACAAAATCATACAACTGCTATTTCAGTCAAAGCTTAAAATGTTGCAGTAATATACTGAACGTCTTAAATAAACAAACGTTTTCAATACAAACTGAATTGGGCCTACACATTCCACACGCTACTGAACAGTTGTTGAACGCTCCTGAATTCAGACTCCAGTCAGCTAGCAGAGCTCATCACTCTTAGTCACTCTGTCTATGCGATCAAGAGCAGCTTGTTTGGTCTACTGAATGACATCTTCCGTCTTACGGAGTGTTCGTGTTCTGAGTTTGAGAAAAATGTTTTCACGTGTATTCACCCCCCTACACCTGAACATTTGACTCAAGACCAACAATTGGTACCAAAGCAAGAGTTCTTTTGACTCTTGTTTTTCTGAAACTAATCTTTTTCAAAACGTTTTTCACATCATAACATCTCTTCATTTATCCTTAATCCATAATCTTGTTATGTCAGATATGTCAGGAATCCAGATGGTACCCATGTTCTCAGTAGAGAACTATGGCGTATGGCATATGAGAATGGAGGCGCATCTGACCTCACTACACGACAACATGTCTGATGTACTGGAAATCGGTCCTATCATAACTATGATTAAAAGTGTTAAATACAAGGAGGATGGTGGAGCCAAGACAGGGGAGATGATCGCCAAAACCAAATCAGATTGCACGCCAGAAGAGAAGAAGATTCACCATCTAGATAGAGTTGCTGGTAATGCTATTCTAATAGCCCTTAGTGATTCTTATCTAGGCAGGGTTCAGGACTGCAAGTCTGCGAAGGAACCCTGGGATGCGCTCGCGTTACTGAGTCAGGGGACTCAGAAGATAGAGAACAACAAACTAATGCTAGAGCTCCAGATACTTGAGAGGCTCACCCTCATGCCCAATGAGAAGATTGAAGATCTAAACGACAAATTCACCAAAATCATGAACTCAATCAACGAGCTAGGGAAGACGCTCTCCAACAGTGAGATGAACTTGAAGATATTGCAGGCACTGCCTGAAGGACGCCGGAGTTCATTCGCCACGTATCTTCAACACTCTGACCTTGATTCTGTTCTACTGATCATATATTTTCTAAATTAAAGGCATAGGAGTTAGAGTTCTGTTTACCTCACAAGATAAGGGATGGAGCTTACACTTGACAAGATCATGCTCTAAAGGCATCAGTCAGCACTCCACAAACAACAGTGAGCAATTAGACAACGTTGAGAAGCTCAGTCTCGATTATTACTGAAGGAACCCTAGCTGAACGATATGTTCTGTCTGCCCTTAAATATCAGAGAGAGAAGGATAGGAGGATTAAGCTGAAGAAATCCAACCAAAAATTCTGAGGTAAATATCAATCACCTTCAAAAGGGGATCATAACCAGAAACTCTCTGAATGCAGGAATGAAGAATCTGCTTCTAAGCCTGAAAAGTCAGAAAACAAATCAAGCAAACCTTCTTCATGGTACAACTGCAAGAGGGATGGACACTACCACTATGAGTGTCTGTGCGACAAGCTCGAAGAGAGAAGTTCTCTAAGAAGCGCCAAGCATTCATTGTAGGAGAGCTCTCACATGATTCTAAAGAGCCAGAAAACTTCATGGACTCATCAGATGATGAAGTCTCATTTATCGCAGTAGAGGTTGAAGAAAATGAGAACTGTCTCATGGCTGAAGATGATGATGAGGTAAACTCCTATGTTGATAAAGTACCCTCTTCACCATGCACACACAATACACAATCTACTACAGGTGATCATCTTGAATCTGCATTATGCTACGAAGCCCTATTAGATGAGCAGATCAAGATAAGTTTGGACTTCAGTCAGACCCTTCAGGAGAAGGATCTCTTGAGAGATGAGAATGAGAGACTTTCGAAGTCTAGTCAAGACGGTTCTGAGTTGGCTCAGCTTGCCAAGAGACTGAAAGAGGAGAATGATTCTTAGATGACCCAGTCTCAGCAGCAAGAAGGACTGATCTCAGCACTGACCAAAGAATTGGTAACGAAAGTCACAGAACTAGGTCTACTGAAGAAGGAACATTCAGAACTACAGGCAAAGCACGAAACTCTCAAGAAGAGTGATGAAGTCTGGAAAGTTTGGAGCAGAGAAGAAGCTTGAAGCCATGCTTACAAGTTAAAGGCCGGTAACCCATAAGGAAGGGTTAGGCTACAACACTTATGATGCTTCGACCTCAGCTCCACAGGATTCAGCAGCAAAGCTTACTAATAGGTTTGTCAAAGGGTGTACTGATAGTTCAGAACCCATAAACCTTTGACAAAAGGCAAGAAATGGTGAATGTACCTCATCCCACCTATCAGAAGTCTGGCAGATCTCGCTCACAACCTCCAGATCAGAAGCAAGGGGGAACTTCAATGAGATGGGCAGATCAACATGGGTCTCTGACTCTGACTCACCCAGCTCAATACGGTAGTTACTATTATGAGCCAGTAGTCAAGAAGGCACCGAAGAACCAGACGAAAGCAACTGAATTAGCTTAGAAGGTTAAGAGTCCACCTAAGCAGAAGATCAGGACTACTGAGCCTCTGAAGCATAAAAAGTCAATATCACCGAGCCCTTCAATGAAGTACATTGACGGGTCAAGGAAGAAGCTGTCTGAGACTACAAAAGTAGTTAGACATATTTGGATTGTGAAATCACTAACTCCGAAGCACCCAAAAGAAACATAAAGGGTACCTAAGTGTAATTTTCTATTTTGCAAGTACAAAAAGACCCATGGTACGTAGATAGCGGATGTCCCAGACACATGACGTACCAGAAGACACTGCTGACAGACTATGTCACTGAAGAAGGACCCAGAATAGAGTTTGGCGACAATGCCAAAGGCTACACGACAGGACACGAAACATTGAACATTGGAACCACTATAGTTCCAAAAGTATCTTATGTTGAAGGGCTCCAACATAACCTCCTCTTTGTTAGTCAATTTTGTGACAACAATAAAAGAGTGATATTTGACACTAGTTTTTTGTGATGTACTTGATAAATCTACAAGTAAAACAGTGTTATCAGGAACACAGAAAAAGAATATTTATGTTGCTAATTGGAAATCCATGGAGCCTGAAGCTTGTTTGATAGTACGGAACGAAGACATAACTGAGTGGTTGTGGCCCAGAAGACTCAACCATCTCAACTTTAAAGTGCTGAACAAACTAGCTAATGGATCTCTTGTCAAGGGACTGCCCAAGTGAGCATTCAAAAAGGAAGAAGAGTGTGAAGCATGTCTGAAAGGAAAGCAAACAAAGAAAAGTCATTATTCAATTCTGTCACCATCTACTGACGGAATTCTTCAGCTTCTTCACATGCGCCTTTTTGGGCCAGTTTCTCCTGTGACGGTCAGAGGCAAGAAGTACACACTGGTGGTCATAGATGATTATTCCAGATATACGTGGGTACTTTTTATCGCCAACAAGTCTGACGTTAAAATGGCTTTGCCGAGGCTACTGAAGAGACTCAGTGTCGAGAAAGACACCAGGATTAAGAAAATTCGTTCTGACCGAGGTACTGAGTTTCTAAACTCAATGGTCAAAGAGTTCTTCGATACTGAAGGAATAGAATATGAGACCTCTCCTGCACGCACGCCTCAACAGATTGGTCTTGCTGAGCGGAAAAGTAGAACACTAAAAGAGGAAGTAAGGACCTTAATTGCAGACTCTGGACTACCACTGAAGTTCTGGGCAGAAGCCACAAACACGGCATGCTACACTCAGAATCGATCCTTATTGACAAAGAAGCACATGAAGACGCCTTATGAATTATGGAATGGGAGAATTCCTTCTATATCTTATTTCTATATATTCGGTTGTTCTTGTTTCATCCACAATAATGGGAAGGATCAGTTGAGAACTTTTGATAGAAAATCCAACCAAAGAGTGTTCTTAGGATACTCCACGGTCAGTAAAGCTTTCAGAGTTTTCAACCTCCGGACCCTTTGCATGGAAGAAAGTCCTCATGTTGTTTTTAACGAGTTTGCTACTGAGAACAGGAACAAAAGCAACTCAGATTCTGAAGATGTAAGCCAGAAGCTCAGAATCTGAACTTAAACGAAGATTCATAAATGATTCACAAGTGTTGGGATGATGATTCAGCAAAAGAAGATATTCAAAATCAACCCACACTGAATGAGCTGAGAAGATTGATTCTACTGGACAGAATCAATCCCAGGTATTGGTCAATGATGATACCTAAGTTGGTACTGAGACCACCATTGAATGCACCAACTCAGGGGGAACAAATAATGTTCTTGAATCAAACACCCCTGCAGTGGACGATTCATCAAAACCTCAACTTATCACTGAACTTCTTCAGTTTCAAAACAGTACTACTGAAATGCCTAATACTCTTACAGATTACACTAAAACTGTTTCAGAAGAAGGACAAGGAAACGATGTTCTTGGTTAGATACTCACTCTGCTGAGCTTATCATTGGTGACTCTTCAGCTGGCGTTCAGACCAGACCTAATCTCAGACAAGGGGAGAGTGCACTATTGTAACGCCCCGAATTTTTAAATATAAAATGCATTGCATATCTATTCATGCATGTTATCAAGTGTTTTAGTTCTGTAAGTCGCGCCTTAGAAATTAAAATGAAAATTAAAGCATTTATGTTATTTTTCGTTAAATCATTTTTGTTATGTAAATTTATTTTGAATTTTGAATGTGTTTGTTTATATCATATTGTGATTATTTTTTTATTTAATTATTTAGAAATCATGTTAGAATTATTAGACAAGAATAATATTTATTTATTTTGGATTTCCTAAACCAACTAGGATTCATAAAAGGATATAATATTTATTATTGTATTAAGTTATTAGGAGATAATTTTATATTATGTTTTATGATTATAATAGATATTTTATGTGTGATATTCATGTTTTAAGATATATTTTAATTGTGTCAATATCCTAATCCAACTATGATTGAATCTCTTATATGGTAAGTGATAGACTAAATTCTATATAAATTATATAAGTACGAAAATAATTATGGATAAAATACATTTGATACCTTATATGATTAGGGATATTTATATAATGATCTCTAGGCCTATAAATACCCCTTAGTCGCTCATAATATAGCATCCCATAAAATTTTTGAAAATCTGCCAGCATATCTGCGAACTGTTTAAAGAATTATTTACTCATCTTCCCGTCATCATCTCATCGTGAACATTTAGGATCGTCTTTCAAGGTATGTCTAGTATACTATATTAAATTTGTAGAATTTTACAAGCATGAAAAATATTTGTTTAAAATTGTTCTTCGTGACCTGCCAGTTTTTGGCAGCATGTTCATGATCTTGAAAGGAAAATTATTTTTCATGTTTTCTTTACATTTTTTTCGACCAGGTTTAATTTTAATGGGATATACTACATGTTAGGTCATTCATGTTTAAAATATAGAATTTTTAGGATACGTTTACTATTTGTTTGTTAATTTGTTTCTTGATGTGCCAGATTATTTTGTCAACATGCGTGTAGATTAAAAAATAAAAGTTTTCAGATATTATTAAATGAATTATTGATCATGATAAGTTTTATTATGATGGTATATGTAATATTTTGTTCATGTTTGAGGTCTATAATTTTTAGGACAATACTTTTATGATTTTATTAATTTGATTTCATGAATTGCCGAATTACTCAATGCATGAATGAATTGTCAATAGAAAGAAGTAATATTATGTTTAATATACTTAAGTTTATTACCATATGAAACCGTTAAAAATTGCATGTTAATAAGTGGATTATGTATAGTATACATTTGTTTGATTATTTTGATCTATATGTTGAATTATTTGAATTATTGATGCATGCATGACATTATATGTAGAGTTATTAAGATAAATTTCAATGTATAGGATCGGCGCACAGGACTTAAACATTGATATCCATTATTTTCTTCAAAGTCAAGGTTCAGGGGGGGAATGTTACCGTTTATCTTTAATATACATTGTACTCGATATTTCATGTGATTATGACAGACATGAAAGGAAGGGTCAAAGTCGGGCCCTATGATCGAAATCGGATCCTAAATGAAAGGAATGGTCAAAATCGGGCCATAGGATCGAAATCGGATCCTCTATGAAAAATCGGTCAAAATCCGGTCGTCAGTCGAAATCGGACTGTTTGAAAAGTTCATGTGGTCTGTGTGGCCAATTACAAGTTCATGTGGTCTGTGTGTCCGAGTATCTCTTTGCATGATCTAATTTTCCATATCTTATCGGTGTGATATATAATTTTGGTAAATGTGTATATCTCCCACTGAGTAGTCGTACTCAACCCACTATTTTAACATTTTTCAGGAAATAGTTCGGTCGATGCGAAGAGGTGTTGATGGTGATGGTCACACGAGGAAGGATTTATGAACTTATTATTGCATTAAAACTAGTTTTATCATGAAATGTGCATTTTATTTTCGAAAACTAATTGTTGCACTTGCTTTTATTTTAAGACTTCTGCTGAGTAGTAAAATAAATTGAGTTTTTCAATGATTCTTTTCCATAGAAATATTTTGAAAGAATTAAGATAAGCATATTAAGTATGAAGTAGCGTCCCTAGTTAAGTTTTGAAAATTGGGGCGTTACAATTGTACTCCTGTTTCTTGTCTACTGAAGAACCTCATAATATTGAGGAGGCACTGAACGACGCTGACTGGATTATAGACATGCAAGAAGAGCTGAACCAGTTCATTCGTAATGAGGTTTGGGAGCTTGTTGACAGACCCCGACACCGACATGTCATAGGTACAAAATGGGTATTCAAGAACAAGCGAGACGAAAACAATGTCGTCGTCAGAAACAAACCTCGTCTAGTTCCTAAAGGCTACTGTTGGTCCTGAGACGTGCTTCAGGTGTATAGGGGGGTGAATACACCTGAATACATATTCTTTTCTCAAACGCGAAAGTCAACTCTAGCTGAGTTTGCTACTGAACTGAGTCAGATAGCCAGATATGCTTTCAGATCGTGTGGGCAAAGATTTCTTTTACTTAGTTCAGCTCTACTGACTTGAGTCAGTCGAACAGTCGTTCAGTATCAGAGTTGTGAGTGGAACTGTAAGCCCTATTGAACGACTCGGTTGGAAAAACGATTTTATGCAATGCAATATGATCAGTTAAGGAAAGTAGTAAATCAACAACACAGATTTTTAAAGTGGTTCGGACACACTGGGTCCTACATCCATTGTCTTGACCAAAGCAGGATACTTGTTATATTTATACTGAGCAAGTCTCAGTGATCTGTTCTTAAGACAGATACAAACTTGATTCTTATACTTAGCAAGTTCTCAGTGATTTGTTCACATGACAAATTCCCTACTTATAGTCGTAGTGACATTACAAGGGTTTCAAACTTAAAGAGTTTGAGGCTTCTCCAACTATGAGGAAGTTCTTAAAATAAGAACATTTTCACAAGAATGTGAACTCCCTCGACGTTTCTAAGCTATGAGTATTACAATATAGCTTGCTTAGATAAGAGAAAGGGAACAAATATTCTCTAGAGAGAAGAACTAAAAGAAATGTCATCTATGTCCAAGTTCTTCGATGGGTATGCAGTAAGTTTGCTAGAGATTGTTGTGCATTGAAAGCTTTTGGTTCCCGGTTGTCTTTCTGAATGAAGACTTTCCTCTATATATAGTCGTCGATTGTGAATAGATCCGTTGGAGAGGGGTCTAGTCACGTGTCAAAACGACAAAGAAAATGGCTCCTTCAAATTTGAACGTTGATGAGTAGGTGCACTATAGAGATAAGCCTCTTTTTCAGTCTTGGAGCAGCTTTTGTCAGAAAAGATAAAGCGTTGTTGGCTCCCTATTGGTCGAGGTAAATTGGTAGGTGAGACTTGTAAAAAATCAAGGTTGACTTCCTATGAATCCTCGGACCTTCAACTGAAGTGACTTCCTACTGACGTTCTTCTGAGCATTCAGTGCATGGGCACGAATTCATGTGCAGATTTAGTTGGTGGTCGGTTGACCAACTGACTTCTTCGATCCTGAGTCCATCAGCTGAGTGCAAGCTCTTCTACTGAACTCTGCAGCTACTGAACTCTAGCCTACTGAGTTCCTAACATGCTGAACTCAAACTAAGCTATTACAAAATCGAAGGTTAATCATTCAACTAGGGGTTTTGGGATCTTTAAATCTATAAATATGGTCTACTGAATCTTCATCCCAACAATTTCCCTCTATTTGATGAGGCCAAAACCTTTTATATCTTCTATCAAAGAAACATGCTAAGGTTAAGAGCTACTGCTACTAAGTAAAGATCTATTACAAGGAATGCTCCAGCCAACATATCAGAGCTAACTAAATAGTGAAAATAAACAATCAGAGCAATCACAAGTAAGAAGATATCAGAGCTATCTTATGTTATCAAGCAGTATATCAGGGCCACATGAAATTAATACAATTATAGACTATTGAATGTATCAAAACTTACAAAACTTAATATTATTGACATAGTTATAGCATACTGAAGATATCAGAGATTCTACAGAAAAGTATTAGAGCTAAATAACAAGTTACACATTCAAGAGATATCAGGGTCGATACAACTAAAGATAATCAGAGCTCAGAATGGATCATACCTCTTAGTAGCTAAGCATCTAAGTAATACCAAAAGAAAATTAGCTCCTAACAATATCTAAAAAGCAAGTATCCCTATAAAGCAAGTTCCCCCTAAGAAACAATTTCCCCCTATTCATATATAAGAGCCCTTTCCCCCTAAGTACTAGCAAGGTATCAGCGAAGATCAGAGCAAAAACAAATAATCAGCAGGGAAATATCTGATCATTGAAGTGATCAGAAGTGTTGAAAGAAAAACAACAGCCGTAAAGATAATGAGTAGTTGTCAAGGCTCAAAGTGATATATGTCATAAATGAGATAAGAGTTTACAATACAAGACATACTATCACTAGAAACTAGACTAGGAGAAAGAGAGGTCAGCTCGACTTCTTCTTGAATTGTTGCATGCGAGCACAGAAGTCAGCAGACTTCTTCTCCCGAAGTTCAAGGCCATAACCTGAATATACTCTGCTCCTCAAGGCCTTAATCTCCATTAAGTCTTTTGCATCATCTTTGTTCAGAGCTTTGCTTGTGATGCCATCCTTGATCTCTTCTTCTATCTCTTTCTTGCATAGATTGCCTTGATGAGTGAGCGGAGGAGGAAGGATCCTGAAGAGAGGTGCCTTAAGTGATTTTCCGGATTGATCAAGCAAAGTCTGAATCTCAGCAAGGAGGGGTGGGTTTGCAGCTGTTAGAAAGTCTTTGAAGAACGTGTCAGCATCTGTAGAATCTTCATTACCAACTTTCCTGATATAAAATCTTTTAATGAAGTCCATTTTCAGTTGCTCCCATTTCTAATTCAGTTTGAGAGGTACCCAATCATCAGTCCTTTTGAAAACGATCCTCTTCACTTCACTAACTGGTTCCCTTGTCTTGATGTACCTAGAAGAAGTAGGTATACTTATATCCTTCACGGGGACCCTCTCCCTTGCTTCTTTCTCAGTCTGCAGCCTGAGGGCCTCTAGATCAGCTAGACGATTCCGTTACCTAGCTTCTCTAATCAGCCTGGCCTCAGCTGTTCTGCCCAGTGCACACTTGACAGTGTCCCATATCTCCTTCATCTCAAGCTCTTGCTCCTTGGGGGGGACAGTGGAGGGCACATGTTGATCTTTTGAGTCAGCAGGCGATGAAAATTTGGATTTAGATTCAGGTGCACCTTGCTTCTCAGTCTTGGACTATTCGGGTTTGGACTGTTTGGGTTGAGCAGCTGCTGAAGATCTAGTCTGTCTGGAAATAACAGATCTAGTGCGAGTCGGCCCTGGAGTACGGATCTGTACTCCCTTCTTGGATGTCAGCTTCTTCTTAGCATCCTGTTCTTCAAGTTCTCTGGCCAGCTTAGCATCAAAAGCAATTTGTTCCTCTTTTGACATGAACTTGAGTTTCTTCTGCCTAGGCGGACTGGGGTCAGCAGGGGCCTTATCCTTGCTTTTGTCAGATTTCTTGGCGGGAGGTGGCGACTCTTCAGTCTGTATGCCTTCAATGAACTTGGCCACCTCAGCCACATCTGCATCGGTAGGCTCATCAGTAGGGGCTTCCCCCTTACCTGCATCTTCCCCAATGTTAGCTTCGCCTGAGCTAGGTCCAGCCTGGATAATAGCTGAACTTGGTGCTGCACACTGTTGTTCTTCTGCCTTGAGGAGGGCTCTGAGATGAGTAGATCTACCTTTTTCCCCCTTTTTGGCATCAACAATCATTGTAGCCAGGGCAGTAACCTTGTTCTTCAGCTCTTCTACTGAGGCCTTGACAGTCGTTAGACCAGAGGCAATATATAAGGCCACATCTGTGTTAGACTCCTATCTCTTGATTAAAAGCATTCAGCAGAGCAGCTTTAGAATTGTCAAATCATTTGAGATAGTCTTCCACAGCATAAGAAGCAACCTTTTTAATCTCTTAGCAGGAGTCGTGTTGATTAATCAGTGCTTTAGAAACACTTTCAATCGTAAACTTATAACGATCCTCGACTGCCTTCTGGACACGCCCTGTTGCAGCAGCCATTTCTTCAGAGAACATCTTGGCTTGCGACTGCAATATATTTTGGAATTGACCAATCAGGTCTGTCTTCTGTGCCTCAAGTGCTTTTGTGAGGATCTCTTCAGCATTAATAGATTTTGGGGTGCTGATCCTCTGCACTTTAATAGTAAGGTTAGTCAGCATCTTCGTATGAGACTTAGTGAACTTACTCTACTTAGTGTTCACATCATCGGCAAGGGATCTGTTCTTTTGTGCTTGACACTTGATAACCTTTTTGATTGACTCCGTTCTGATGTCCTTGAGCTCAGCAGCCTGATATCTACTCTGTTTCTTCAGCTCAGTCTTGGACGGAGTTAGGATGATCGTGCCAGATTGTGGAGGAGGTGGCGGCTATTACCCTCAGTAGATCCTCCCAGGTCTGCATCCTTGGGTGAGTCAGTTGGAGGAGGAGGAGGAGGTGGCAGTTGAGTCTGAGAAGATGACACGCCCTGAGTCCTAATGCGAAGGAGCATCAGCATGGCAGCCTTGAGATCCTCTAGAGAGGCAATATCGGCTGGCTCGCCATAGCCAATTTCCTCTTGAAGGCACTGTTCCTCCTAAACCAACTCAGCTACCGTCTGCTGGCGGATCGTCTCTTTGAGCTGGTCCCACTCAAGGAACCCCAGACGCATCTGCACGCGAGCTCGGATAGCTAAATCCACAAGATCCTGAAGGGCTTGGATCTCTAGGATCTCATCAGCAACCTCTTAAGTAGCTCTGCTCTTAGCCAGAAGAATGGAGGTAGGGATGAAAGAGGAGACCTCGGCAAATGGGGTTGGTTTAGCTTGAGTCTCTGGCTGAATCTCCACTGAATTCACTCTCTTCACCTTCTCTTTCAGGGTCACATTCTCTTTACCAGACCTTGAATCTTCTATGGAGATGGGTGTTGGAGCGACTAAGACTCTATTTTTTTCAGTGTCTTGCGCTTCTTCTGTTGTGCCTGCTGAGTAGGGGGGGATCATGAGAAATCTCCAGAGGACGTTTAGAAGCAAGTCCTTGCCCTATAGACTTCTCAGCAGATGATGAGTTAAGAAACTTCACCAGCTTCTGATCGAAGTAGTAGGCATCAGCGAATGATACTCTCTCTGGGCAGTCATCTTTGATTAGTATACTGACTTTAGTGCCGTAGAGGAGTTTGCCTTTTGGGATCAGCTGCATGCCTTCCTCAGAGTCAATGAATTTCAGAGACCGCGCCTTGAACTCTGAACAAAAGAAGGCATTCCGGTTCACAGAGGCTTCGTCCATGATCGCCATCATGATCTAGACATGGATGCGGGAAAGTTGATCGTAGGAGCCCGCTGAGCTTGTCAAGATATGGTTGACTATATACGCCAAACCACGATACTGAGGTAGCAGCTGACTCTTACAAAAGGCATCTTTGAAGACGATGTTCTCCTGACCGCTGAAATAGCAGAGATATTCGTCCATGGAGGATTCCTTGTATTGAGCAAGGGGAATCCCTTCATCTTCAAGATCAAAGTTACGACGAAGACGAGTCGTAACATCTATCTGGCTGGCCTAATCCTCCCACTGATTTGATCAGACCTCGTGCCTGGAGAGGATGGAGGAAATCTGACACTAATCATCATCCTATCAGAAGTTCAAGAAGAACTCGGCGACCTAGCGGGGCAGGCTCTGATGCGGAGACCTAGAGAGAATCGGTAAAAGGCCCGAATTCTCCAACGAATTGAAGATAGAAGTCATACACTCCACTCCGCAAGTCCTAAAAGATAGGACGGGTTTGAAAAGAACCCTCTTCCCCGAGACGATCTCCTGAATATCTTAAGGAATCAGCACGTCGCTTGCGGGAACAGTTGTTGCCATATTATATCATTGAAATCTGCAAGAAAAAGGTTAGTACTTGAAAATAGAGTTAGTGAGCAAAGCAGATTTAGTTTAAGAGTTAATTACCGAATGAAGAGTGTTAGAAATGCAGTAGAAATCTTAAGCAAGAAAGTAGTTGCAGATAGCACAATTCTTCGAAAATGCTGGAAAGATGAGAAGTGAGTTCCTCCTTACTCAGTACTTCCAGGATCATATACTGAATCGTATCAGTAGGATCCAAAAGACCTAGTTCTACTGAGAGTTCGTTGAATCTGGTCTCAGCTAGAGGTTTGGTCAGGATATCAGCTCTTTGCTTATCAGTGTGGATCTTCTCCATTCTGATATCCTTTTTCTCGATATGATCTCTGATGAAGTGATGACGAATGTCCACGTGCTTGCACCTTGTATGTAGAACTGGGTTCTGAGTGATTGCAATAACACTGGTACTGTCGCAGTAGATCGGCACTTCATCTTGATGAATGTCGTAGTCTCTCAGCTGTTGTCGAAGCCACAGTATCCGTGCGCAACAGCTTACGGCAGCCATATACTCAGCTTCAATAGTGGACGTCGCTACTGAGTGTTGTTTCTTTGAAAATCATGATATGAGTTTATTGCCGAGGAACTGACAAGTTCCTGAGGTAGACTTTCTGTCGATTCGGCAACCTGCATAATCAACATCAGAATAACCAGTTAGTTCAAGGTTATCTTCAGCAGGATACCATAATCTAACATCAGGTGTTCCCTTCAAGTAACAAAGAATTCTCTGCGTTGAATCTATATGGCTCTTCTTGGGATTCGCCTGAAATCTGGCGCATACACCTACAACATAAGTTATGTCAGGTCTGCTTGCGGTAAGATATAATAAAGAACCGATAATAGCACGATAGCCAGTTGAGTTAACAGATACTCCCTCTTTCTCAAGATCAATCTTGAGATTGGTGTTCATGGGTATCTTTACTGACTTGCTGGATTCGTAGCCGAATTTCTTGATGAGATCTCTTGTATATTATGCTTGATTAATGAACATTCTCTTCTTTGATTGTTTGACTTGAAGTCTAAGGAAATAGTTCATCTCTCCCATCAGCGACATTTCAAACTTCTCTTTCATCATCTGCTTGAATTTATGACACATAGCCAGATTCCTTGATCCAAAGATGATGTCGTCCACGTAGATCTAAACCAGTAGGATGTGTTCTCCTGACTTCAGCACCGGGGGTGTATGGGAGGTTGAATTCGAACTCCTCTGCTTTTAGCTATGAAAACACATAATCAGGAGTAAAAGAATTCAAGTTATATATCCTCATACACGTAGCAAAAGAATACCACTTGGGTCTACGAAGTGCCCTTAGAATCTTTGTGTTGGTCTCCTTGTTTCTGAAAGTTTTCCCCAGTCCGTTGATGATGTTGATCTAGTTTGTGAATCGAGCACTGAAATCATCTATGGACCTCAGGAAGCATAGCGAATGCCTCGGGTTTCTGCAGCTTTGACTCCAGTTTGTTCTTTTTGATCTGTGGAGTTCCTTACCTTAGTACTACGAGAGCATCCCATAGGTCCTTTCAAGTCTTGCAATCATGTACTCTCCCGAGATATGAGTCACTGAGTCTCATCAGTATCGCGTTTCGAGCGACTCGGTCGAGAGTATGTAGTTTCTTCTCCTCAACAGTGAATAAGTGTTGGGATTTTGTATACTGGAAACACTTTTTATGCTTGTATTCAATGTGTTTTTGTCCTTACCACTATTGTAACGCCCCAATTTTCATAACCTTTTAAGGGACGTCACCACATACATAAACTTTGACATTAGATTTAATTTTTAAAATAACTTTAATAAATCTTTTCATAAAAAGGAAAGTTTAGTGCAAAATTTCATACACAGCGAAAGTCTTAAAAAAATAAAAGCACATGCGACTACTAGTTTTCAAAAACATGCAATGAAACGAAAATGCATAGTTCATGATAAAACTAAATTAATAATGTAAAAAGTTTTATAGTTCCTTTTTCCGTGTGACCATCACCATCCGCCACTTCAAGCATCTGCCGGACCCTGATCTGAAAAAGTGAAAATATAGAGGGGTGAGTACGACTACTCAGTGGGGTCAAACATTATCCAAACTATAAACTATAAAGCATTTAACATGAGAAATTAGACATGCAAGCCCGGAGGCTTAACCCGAAGGTTTTACTACTGTGAATTGCCCGAAGGCTAACCCGAAGGTTTTACTGCTGTGAATTGCCTGAAGGCTAACCCGAAGGTTTTACTACTGTGAATAGCCCGAAGGCTAACCCGAAGGTTTTACTGCATGAATTGTCCGAAGGCTCTGCCTGTACTGAATAACGCATGACAAAAACAATATAGTGTATAATAAGGATAAAAGTAAAACCCCACCTTAACCTTTTTGAGTGAATGAAAAGATGTATATCAATGGATTAAGTCCTACACACCAATCCTAACATGAAATAATTCAAATCTTAATGTCGTGATATGCATGAAACAATATCATATCTATATACTAAGTTTCTATGTTCTATTTTAGCTCGTGCAGAATACCTATTTTAAAAGAGTTCCACAGAACATGAATTCATTCCATAAATTCTAAATTTCTATATATATATTCTTTAATGAGTCTAAATCATTCCAGATTTGGTTTCATATAAAAATAATAAGTCCTCTAAGAGTTATAACCAAAACAGTACCTACTGCATCGACAGAGGCGGTTTCTGACCTACTGACCTTTAACTATAAGCTTCGGGAACTAAACATATCTTAAAAATTCTAATATTTAACACACATCTAGGGGACATACGTCGAAATATCAGGTCAAAATTTCAATCTCTATAGATAAGTAACGACTTCATAAAATACAGAATAGTTTCCACCAAAAACTGAATACGAAAATGCATGCTCCGACTGACTACCCGGACATTTGTATTAAAATACTTTCATACACATATGTTAAAAATACTAAATAAATAGTTTTACAAATCCCTCCGTGTTTAGAGTATTTAGGAAAAAGAATCAAGTGAAAACCATTTTTGTGGAGTGAGATATAAATATTTTACTATGCCCTATCCAGAGAGCATGGTTTCTCGGTAGTGTAGAATTAAAAATTCATTAAACATATAAAGACTTGTTTAAAAATTCCCAAAATTTACATAAATCTTAACGACATCCTAAATTATATCTCTATAATTTTTCTGGAATTTTTCAAGTAGCTTAAGATCATGTATTTGGCCTTGGAACTCTCGGCAGAAAAGGTAAAATTGCTGGACAGATTTATGTTCTCATGAAACTTAAACATTTTAACAACCAAAGTATTGACATAATAGAATCGAACACACCAAGAAACAAATTAACAAATATATAGTACACGTATCCTAAAAATTCTATATTTTTAACATGAATGACCTAACATATAGTATATCCTATTAAAATTCAGCATGGTCGAAAATAGCATAAAGAAAACATGAAAAATAATTTTCCTATCAAGCTCATGAACATGCTGTCAAAAACTGGCAGGTTACGAAGAACAATTTTTAACAAATATTTATCTTGCTTTTAAAATTCTAAAAATATTATTAAGTATACTAGACATAACGAGGAAGATGATCCTAAATTTTCACGATGATATGACGAGGGGAAGATATGGAAATAATTCTTGAAACAGTTCGCTGAAATGCTGACAGTTTTTTGAAAATTTTATGGGATGCTATATTATGAGCGACTAAGGGGTATTTATAGGCCTATAAATCATTATCTAAAGATCCCTAATCAAATAAGGTATCAAATATATTTTATCCATAATTATTTTCTTCCATATATAATTTATATAGAATTTAGTCTATCACCTACCATATAAAAGATTCAATCCTAGTTGGTTTAGGAAATTCAAAATAAATAAATATTATTCTTGCCTAATAATTCTAATATTATTTCTATCTCAACAAAATAATATAATCATAATATTATATAAATAAACATATTCAAAGTTCAAAATAAATTTACATAATAAAAATAATTTAATGAAAAATAACATAGATGTTTTAATTTTAATTTTTCATTTTTCTAAGGCGCGACTTACAAAACTAAACTCGTGATATTATGCATGAAATGCAAATGCATTTTATTTTATTTATTTATTTTTAGGTAAAATTTCTGGGTGTTACAACTATTTTATTCTCCTATCTGATAAATATGTATATCATGTTATCCTCTTTCTTGTATAAAAGTTAGATTTGTGTGGTGTGTCGTGTATCACAGAAGATAATACAAATTGGTTGAACTGACAAGATATAAATAGTTATCACAGCTGAGACAACTTAAAGATAAGTTGTCGATTTAAGCTGCAGTTTAGATAAGAAGTGACTTGTCTTAGCTGCTTGTCTTTACTGGTACACTTAAGGGGATGTATTGATATATCACAGTGAGATGTGTTCTTCTAACTGACTTTAGTGGAGAACCAAGATCTTGGTGACTTAGCTAGTCTTAAGCTTGGTAAGACTTCAGCTGAGCGCATTTGACTATCTATCACTTTGACCTACTATGGTGAACGTCATCGCGACCGGATCTACGTATCTTGGGTGTTAGTAGTTATTTGTGGCTCAGGCTGGTTGTCTGTATCTTGCAGCCTATCCTAGTAAAATGGATTGATAATATCCCCTGAGGAACTCGAAAGGATTAGCACACTAAACCCGGCCTGTTGATTAAGTTCAGGTGTGTTCATAAGGTCGAGTGGTACTACTCAGGCATATAAGATGTTAATTAATTTAAGCTGTCAGTGAGCTTAATTAATTAACAGATATATCTATCTTAAATACGGAGATCGATTAAGTCTAAAATACAAGCATTTGCTCAATTTGGGATAAAGGGGTAAGTCAGCACAGATACTCTAGTGGAATGAATCTGTGTTTATTAATTAATTTTGCTCTGGGCTGAGCATGGATAATTAATTAATTTGAGGCCCAGCTTTATTTCTTGTATTGAATCCCTGATCTGGCCCAATTAGTTGCCTAGTAATTTATTGTCTCTCAGAAATCATTATTAATGGATTAATGTATTTTTACATTATTTAATAATGTTATTTATCTGGAATTAATTGGCTGGGCCAATTAATTGATAAATATTAGTAGCCCAGTGGATTGATTAATTGTATTATGGGCTAAGTATGTGGAAGCCCATTATAAATATAATTAAATTAATGGGCTACAAATATATTAATATTATATTGGCTTTTGAAGTCTATATATATTAGTATTCTGTTCAGAAACAGATTACACACACACTCAAAATTAAAGACGCCTGCGTGAGTTTGTGGAGAGATGATAATATTAATTTTCTCCAGTTCTCTGACCACCCAGAGGGAGAAAAAGGCCGGGACACAGATCAGAAGATCTGACACAGGAGCAACAATCAGAGTTGCAACAACATACGAAGGAGGAAGGTAATCGTTCCTAACCCTCAATTATCCTTCAATTGGTATCAGAGCATGGTTTAGGCTCGGATTGTTGCTTTTAGGTGTATGATTGGGTTCAATTCCGTTGTTATCGGGTTAATTCCGTGCCAAATTATTTTTCCGATCCGTTCGAATAGTTTTGTTCGTTGTTTCGTTAGCTTCGTCTGGATAGGTCGCCCGGAATAGCGTCGAAAAGGAGAAGTGGTCGTCGTGCTGTCCAGAAAAGCCCCAAATTGGATGAAAACCCTAATTCGGCTAGAGTTCCGCCGCATCTCGCGGCGGTGATTCCCGGCGGGTCCGGGGTCCAATTTCTGATCGGCTTGAACCTCTGGAATCCTTGTCTTACGAGCTTCACGTCGATAAGTTGTAAGGGGTCATCTGATCCTGGATGCGATCGGAATTGGCATCTGAAGTTGGTTTCACGTTATGAATTCGTTCCGGCGAATCGTTAGAAATTCAAGAAATTGAGGAACTAATCTCGGCCGGAATCCGTTACCCGTTGCTCGTGAGTGTTCCAATTACATTTCCCCTCTTTCAATTGATCGAATCGCGGCTCGGAGAGGATGAATTTTGGGCTTCAAATCGGCGGCGACAGGCAGCGCGTTTTACCACGTTTGTAGGGCCGGCGCCGGCCATTCTTCACGGAAAAAGTCTGGGAAATGTCGAGTATGGAGAAATGAAGTCCGGAGGAGGACTGGGAACCCGGCGGCGACGAGCAGGAGCCGCGGTGGCGCGGCTACGACTGCCCGTCGCGCGCGCAGGCCTGGGCAGCGGGGCCGCCGTTTTCAGTTGCTCCAGGCGGCGCGGCACTGCCTGGTTTGTGTCGTCGGTCCTCCAGCAGCGTCAAGGAGGCAGCGGCGGGCGGCCAGCGGCGGCGGAATGAAGGCGGCGGCAGTTTCTTCTTGATGAAGAAGATGATGACGTGGCGGCTGATGTGGCTCGCCACGTCAGCTCTACCTGCCACGTGTCTGCCACGTGTTTGACACGTGGCCGACGCCCATGATGATGTGGCGATGATGCAGTTTTCGATGCAATTTTCAAATTCGAAGATTTTGAAGATCGAAGAGCTGAATTTTGATCGGGCTATGTAACAGTTAGGAATTACGTGTTTTAAAGCCCGATAACGTTATTTTAAATTTCCTATTTACGTATTTATTTATTATTATGGTTTAGCATGCAATTATGTGATTAATTGCGCTTAGAAAAGCATGTAAATAGAATTTACGTCGTATTAAAGCCTGTTTTATTTTTCGCGAGCACGTTTTATTATGTGCGCTTAGAAATTGCATGCTTTAGGATTTATGTGGATATGCATGATTCGTAACAAACCTTTTGAATAAAAAGACTAAGCAATTTTAAATTAAATGTTTAATTAGATTCCATTAATTGGACTCTACACAAAAGTAGTAAGATTATGTGAGTAAACGTCCACCTGCGTGGCTTGCTTGCATCTTTGAGATACAAGTTTTGTGAGATGAGTTTTCCAAATTAATATTTGATTATTATTGAGTAGTGGGAGCGAAGCCGTAAACGTCCACCTACGTGGCTTGCGTGCCTAGTAAACACGAGTACTCTAGAAGATAATAATTAAATAGGATGGCTAATTAGATCAAATTGAATGCGGCATGGTTCGAGTAAGTATGCCAATTTTGAGAATTTGATTCTATTTTGGTCAAATTAATGGTCAATGCTTAGATGTCACCGCAGGTACAATTCACTTCCCTCAAAGTCCCTTCCCCCGTTTTAATAGTGACATGGTCCAAAATATCGAACTATTAATTCCATTCGTCTTAAGAAGCTAGGCGTGGATTGGAATTAAAGAGCTAGGTAAATAGCTTGGTTTAGGGTTACGCTAGTAAACGTCCACCTGCGTGGCTTGCTAGTGGAATTCCTAGAGTCGTTCGAGGTTTTTAATATCATTGTTTTTACAAAAGGTTACAGTAATTATTAATTACGAATTATGTGCAAATATTAATTTCATACATGCTCTTAAATTACATTTTTCAGATATGTCTATTCGAATATTTTATTTTTCGAGTTCCTAAACAGTCTCACCAACCAAACCCTAACGGGTTTAACAATTTTAAATAATTTCATAGAGTGGAAGAGATATCTTACCTCTCCCAATAAAAGCTCTGCAAAGGTCCTATAAGAACTTATGTTTTAGGACCGCTATGTCTAAGAACGAGTTTACTATGAGTATGTTACTCAAATCTTTGGTAGCGGTCAAATAGGTTATAGGAAAGGGCAAGAGTGCTCAAGTCTTGAATATCCCTAGTAGTTCAAGGAATCCTCCGAAAGGCGGAAACCAGAAAAAGAGCAGAAAGGGTGGTCAATTCAAGAAGAGCAGTGGGAGTAAGAAGACGGTCCTTACCGGCGACATACGAATGTCAAAGGAGAAAGAAAGGTTCTTCAATTATGGTAAGAAAGGACACTGGAAGAGTTATAATCCAGATGTCAAGGCAAAACAGAAAGAGACGCGAGTCGCTCTTGTAACTGAAACTGTTCTGGTTTCCTCTTCTACCCACGAATGGGTAGTGGATTCGGAGGCAACTGATCATGTTTGTTACACCTTGCAAGGTTTCTTGTAGAAAAGGCAATTGAGCAATGGCGAGGTGGTAGTCTCAATGGGCAATGGATCGAAAGTTCCTGCAATTGCCATTGGAGATTTACATCTATCTTTTGATAGTTCTGTTTTAGTACTTAAAGATGTTTAATATGTGCATGAGTTTAGGGGAAACATTATTTCTGTTTCAAAACTCTGCACCATGGATGGTTATAAATCAAGTTTTGATAGTGAAGTTTCTATCATGAAAAACGATGATTTTATCTGTGGTGGACCATTAAACGGATCTTATATACTATTACTTGTAAACCGCATAGTTCTGTTAATATTGCTTCCTCATCATCAAATCCTAAGAAGAGGAAAGAGTCTTCTAAGGTAAACCAAACTTATCTGTGGCACTTAAGACTAGGTCACATCAATCTTAACAGGACTCAGAGGTTGGTGGAACATGGATCATTGGAATTTCTCCAAGACTGAACCATTTCCAACTTGCGAAACCTGTTTGGAAGGAAAGATGATGACTAGGCCTTTCAAGGAAAAGGGTTATAAAGCCACAGAAGTATTAAGTTTGATACATTCTGACTTGTGTGGTCTATGTCTACACAAGCTCGTGGAGGGTATGAGTACTTAGTCACATTTACTGACGATTACTCGAGGTATGGATATGTTTACCTTCTTCGCCACAAGTTGGATTACTTTGAAACCTTTAAGGAATTTAAGGCATAAGTGGAGAAGAAGCTAGGTAAAGAAATCAAAACACTACGATCTGATCGTGGTAGGGATTACCTATCCAAGGAGTTCAAGGACTACTTGACAGAATGTGGGATTACATCCCTACCGACAAAGACGGGCACGCCCAAAGCAAATGGTGTGTCAGAGAGAAGGAACCGAAGTCCCTTAGAGATAGTTCGGTCGATGATGAGTTATGCAACTTTGCCAGTTTCCTTTTGGGGATATGCCCTAGAGACTGCATCATACTTGTTGAACCGTGTGCATTCTAAGTCGGTACAAAAGATCCCTTTCGAGTTGTGGAGCAGGCACAAACCCAGTATGCATCACTTAAGGATTTGGGGTTATCCTGCTTATGTGCTAAATAAGCAGGCCGACAAATTGGAATTACGTTCAGAAGTGATGTTGTTCATAGGGTATCCAAAGGAAATGAGGGGTGGATTATGATCCTAAAGAACAAAAGATCATTGTTAGCCCTAACGCTCAGTTCTTAGAAGAGGATTACATTAGTAACCATAAATCTCGAGTCGACATCATCCTTGAGGAATTACAAGGTGGTCGAGTTCCACTTGAACAACCAGTTGTGCAAGATAGTACTCCATGAGTAACTGCACAATCTGTTAACACAGCTCCTGACACTGTTCGACGTACTGGGAGGGTGATATTTACACCTAATCGGTATATGTTCACTGGGGAGATGTTTGATCATCTCCCGGTAGATGAACAAGATACCGTGGATCCCTGGACTTACAACGAAGCAGTGGGAGATGTAGATGCAGATTCCTAGGGAATCGTCACGGACTCAGAATTTAAGTCCATAATTGATATGGATGTATACGAGATCATTGAACTACCTAAGGGCTACAAAGCTATTGGTAGTAAGTGGGTATATAAGAGAAAGAGAGAGGACCGAATGTAGAGATCATGGCATTTAAGGCCAAGCTAGTGGCGAAGGGTTTTACCCAGAAAGAAGGTATCGAATACGAAGAGACCTTCTCGCCTGTAGCAATGATCAAGTCCATTCGGATTTTCCTTGCTATAGCAGTTCACATGAACCTAGAGATCTGGCAAATGTATGTCAAAACCGCATTCCTAAACGGTCACCTTGAAAAAGGTAGGGACATCTACATGAAACAGTCAGATGGTTATGTGAAGGAGGGCGAAGAGCATCTAGTTTGGAAGCTTAAGAAGTCTATTTATGGACTTAAGCAAGCTTCCCGGTTATGGCACCAGCGTTTTGACGAGGTAGTCAAATCCTATGGTTTTGTATCCTGTCCTAACGAGGTGTGCGTGTACCGTATCTGTGTTAATGGATCAGTGGTGTTTCTTGCATTTTACATAGATGACATCCTTCTCATTGGCAACAATGTTGAAGTGTTATCAGACGTAAAGATGTGGTTATCCGAGCAGTTTCAAATGAAGGACTTAGGTGAAGATACTTACATCATTGGGATCAAGGTTATTTGAGATCTCCAGAAAAGGATGTTAAGCTTGTCACACGCGTCCTACAATGACACTGTTATTGCTCGTTTTAGCATGCAAAAAGCCAAGAGAGGTTCAGTACCTTTCAGACATGGCATTTTTCTATCCAAGAGTCAGTGCCCTAAAACACCTGAAGAGATAGAAAGTATGAGGCTAGTATCATACGCTTCCGCTGTCGGTAGCCTAATGTATGCAATGCTTTGTACGAGAGCAGATATCTCATATGTTGTAGGCATGGTCTCAAGATATCAGTCTAACTCTAGAAAGGAACACTGGATTGCGGTCAAGCATATTCTCAAGTACCTTAAACGGAATAGAGATGATAGGCTTGTTTACCAGTTAGACAGTCTAGTGTCTTTGGGTTATATAGAATCGGATTTCTAGGCTGATAGAGACGAGTAGAAGTCTACCTCGGGTTATGTGTTTACCTTGGGAGGTGGAGTCATTTCATGGAGGAGTGCAAAGCAGAAATGCATTGCGGACTCAACCATGGAAGCAGAGTATGTGGCTGCTTCAGAAGCTTCGAAAGAGGCAATTTGGCTCAAGAATTTCCTCCTGGATCTTGATATTGTTCAGAATTTGCCTAAGGCGATCACGATTTATTGTGATAATGCGGGTGCAGTGACAAATTCTAAGGAACCTAGATCTCACAAGGTGTCTAAACACATAAACAGGAAGTACCACATTATACGAGTATTCGTAAATCGAGGAGACATGGTGATTGACAAAATTGGAACTGAAGTCAACCTAGCTAATCCTTTCACAAAGAGATTGTCACTCCCGGCTTATGAGAGCATGTTCGTGGCTTAGGAGTGGTAGAGATGCCCCCCCACTTAGGACTACAGAAACTTTTGTATAAATGGGAGAAGATGCAGTGATAGATAGGATAGATAGCTGAGAATTAGGTGAGTACTAGTTTGTACCTAGATAGCTGAGATATAGCTGGGTACTAGCTAGTACCTAGATAGCTAAGATATAGCTGAGTACTAATTTGTACCTAGAACTGACACATTGTATACTAAAAGTTTACTTTAGTATAATTGGGAGAATTGTTGGGATTTTGTATACTGGAAGCACTTTTTATGCTTGTATACAATGTGTTTTTGTCCTTACCACTATTTTATTCTCCTATCTGATAAATATGTATATTTGCACATATTATCCTTTATCTTGTATAAAAGTTAGATTTGTGTGGTATGTCGGGTATCACAGAAGACAACACAAATTGGTTGAACTGACAAGATATAAACAGTTATCACAGCTGAGACAACTTAAAGATAAGTTGTCGGTTTAAGCTGCAGTTTAGATAAGAAGTGGCTTGTCTTAGCTGCTTGTCTTTACTGGTACACTTAAGGTGGTGTAATGATGGATCACAGTGAGACGTGTTCTCCTAACTGACCTTAGTGGAGAACCAAGATCTCGGTGACTTAGCTGGTCTTAAGCTTGGTAAGACTTCAGCTGAGCGCATTTGGCTATCTATAACTTTTACCTACTATGGTGAACGTCATCGCGACCGGATCTACGTATCTTGGGTGTTAGTAGTTATTTGTGGCTCAGGCTGGTTGTCTGTATCTTGCAGCCGTATCCTAATAAAATAGGTTGATAATATCCCTTGAGGAACTCGAAAGGATTAGCACACTAAACCCGGCCGGTTGATTAAGTTCAGGTGTGTTAATAAGGTCGAGTGGTACTACTCAGGCATATAAGATGTTAATTAATTTAAGTTGTCAGTGAGCTTAATTAATTAACGGATATTTCTATCTTAAATACGGAGATCGATTAAGTCTAAAATACAAGCCCTTGCTCAATTTGGGATAAAGGGGTAAGTCAGCACGGATTCTCTAGTGGAATGAATCTGTGTTTATTAATTAATTTTGCTCTAGGCTGAACATGAATAATTAATTAATTAGAGGCCCAGCTTTATTTCTTGTATTAGATCCCTGATCTGGCCCAATTAGTTGCCTAGTAATTTATTGTCTCTCAGAAATCATAATTAATGGATTAATGTATTTTTACATTATTTAATAATGTTATTTATCTGGAATTAATTGGCTGGGCCAATTAATTGATAAATATTAGTAGCCCAGTGGATTAATTAATTGTATTATGGGCTAAGTATGTGGAAGCCCATTAGAAATATAATTAAATTAATGGGCTACAAATATATTAATATTATATTAGCTTTTGAAGCTTATATTTATTAGTATTCTGTTCAGAAACAGATTACACACACACTCAAAATTAAAGACGCCTGCGTGAGTTTGTGGAGAGATGATAATCTTTATTTTCTCCAGTTCTCTGACCACCCAGAGGGAGAAAAAGGCCGGAACACAAATCAGAAGATCTGACATAGGAGCAACAATCAATGCTGCAACAACATACGAAGGAGGAAGGTAATCGTTCCTAACCCTCAGTTATCCTTCATTAGGCTCTCGTCATTGGCGACCTTCGGGCCGGTTCTGGCACCTGCTGTTCCGTCCAATGCAAGTTCGACTGAGTCGACCATCAGAACAATAAGACCTTTCTCCAGGACGTCGTTTATGCTGTCGTGCAGCGAGGTTAAATGTCCATCCATCTTCACTCACCATACCGCGTAGTTCTCAGTTGAGAACATGGGTACCGTCCTAATCACTAAAATATCAGCCAATGAAAAGATAGGATATAGGATGCAATGAAGAGAGATAAGATGCAGTGAAAACGGGTTTTCTGAGGAACTTTGTTCGAGATAGACCAGTTTCAGAAAATGATGATCAGTAAGAACACCGCTCTTATACCAATTGTTGGTCCTGAGACGTGCCTCAGGTGTAGAGGGGGGGGGGTGAATACACATGAATACAAATTCTTTTCTCAAACGAAAAATTCAGCTCTAGTTGAGTTTGCTACTGAACTGAGTCAGATAGCCAGATATGCTTTCAGATCGTGTGGGCAAAGATTTCTTCTACTGAGTTCAGCTCTACTGACTTGAGTCAGTCGAACAGTCATTCAATATCATAGTTGTGTGCGGAAGTGTAGGCCCTATTAAACGTCTCGGTTGGAAAACTAGTTTTATGCTGAGTTTGATGAAATACAATTTTAATGCAATATGATCAGTTAAGGAAAGCTGTAAATCAACACAGCAGATTTTTAAAGTAGTTCGGACACACTGGGTCCTACGTCCAATATCCTAACCAAAGCAGGATACTTGTTATATTTATACTGAGCAAGTCTCCGTGATCTATTCTCAGGACAGATACAAACTTGATGCTTATACTGAGCAAGTTCTCAGTTATCTGTTCATAGGACAGATTCTCTACTTATAGTCGTAGTGACTTTACAATGGTTTCAAACTTAAAGAATTTGAGGCTTCTCCAACTATGAGGAAGTTCTTACAATAAGAACATTATCACAAGAATGTAAACTCCCTCGAGGTTTCTAAGCTATAAGTATTACAATGTAGCTTGCTTAGATAAGAGAAGGGGAACAAATTTTCTCTAGAGAGAAGAACTAAAAGAAATCTAATCTATGTCCAAGTTCTTCGTTGGGTATGCAGTAAGTTTGCTAGAGATTGTTGTACGTTGAAACCTTTTGGATCCCTCTTGTCTTTCTGCATGAAGACTCTCCTCTATATATAGTCGTCGATTGTGAATAGATATATTGGAGAGGGGTCTACCCATGTGGCAAAATGACAAAGAAAACGGCTCCTTTAAATTTGAATGTTGATGAGTTGGTGCAGTGTAGAGATACGCCTCTTTTTCAGTCTTGGAGCAACTTTTGTCAGAATAGATAAAGCACTGTCGGCTCCATATTCGTCGAGGTAAATTAGTAGGTGAGACTTGTCAAACATCAAGGTTGACTTCCTCTGAATCCTCGGACCTTCAACTGAAGTGACTTCCTACTGACGTTCTTCTGAGCTTTCGGTGCATGGGCACGAATTCCTGTGCAGATTCAGTTGGTGGTCGGCTGACCAACTGACTTCTTCAATCCTGAGCCAATCAGCTAAGTGCAAGGTCTTCTACTAAACTCTGAAGCTACTGAACTCTAGCCTATTGAGTTCCTTACATGCTGAACTCAAACTAAGCTATTACAAAATTGAAAGTTCATCATTCAGCTATGGGTTTTGCGATCTTCAAATCTATAAATATGGTCTACTAAATCTTCACACCAACAACTACTGTCAAGCTGAGGGAATACACTTCGATGAAACATTTTCCCCAGTTGCATGACTGGAAGCTATTCGTCTTTTCCTCGCATATGCCTCACATCAGAGATTCAAGTATATCAGATGGATGTGAAGTGTTCATTTCTAAACGGCGTACTAAAGGAAGGGGTATACATGGAGCAGCCTCCCGGCTTTCAGCAGGGACCCCAGGTATACAGACTCAGGAAAGCACTGCATGGGTTAAAACAAGCACCTAGGGTGTGGTATGATACCTTCTCAGATTTCCTCCTTCAGAAAGGTTTTGGCAAAGGCACCGTAGATCGAACACTATTTAATATTCGACTGAATGATAACATACTTCTAGTGCAAGACTACGTAGATGACATCATCTTTGGCTCTCAGAATGTGACCATGTGTCAAAAATTTGAGAAGATGATGAAAGATAAGTTTGAGGTGTCAATGATGGGCGAGATGAATTTCTTTCTTGGACTTCAGGTCAAATAAACTGACAGAGGGATATTCATCAATCAAGCCAAATATACGAAGGAACTTATCAGGAAAGTCGATTGCAAGTTCAGCAAACTAGTCAGAATCCTTATGAACACAAACTTCCAGATAATCTTGATGAAGAGGGAGTATTAGTAGCCTCTACTAATTATCGTACTTTAATTGGTTCATTATTATATCTAACTAGGCGACCTTACATAACTTGTGTTGTAGGTGTCTGTGCTCGATTTCAGGCGAATCCTAAGTTGAGCCATATGGAGTCACCAAAGAAGATTCTCCGCTCTCTCAAAGGCACACCTGGCAGAGGGTTATGGTATCCAGTAGATGATAATTTTGAATTAACTGGCTCTACTAATGTTGACTATGCAGATTGCAGGCTCGACCAAAAATCAACTTCGGGAATGTGTCAGTTCCTTTGGCTTCGGAAACAACATTCAGTAGCCACATCTACTACTGAAGCTGAATGCATGGCTGCCGGAAGTTGTTGCGCCCAGATCCTTTGGCTTCGACAGCAATTGCGCGACTATGATGTAATTCAGAATGAAGTGTCGATCTACTGTGACAGCACCAGTGCTATTTCCATCTCGCAGAATCCTATTCTACATATAAGATGTAAGCGCGTGGACATTCGACACAACTTCATTCGCGATCATGTCGAGAAGAAGGACGTCAGATTGGAAAAGATCCACCCTGACATACAAAGGGCTAATATATTGACCAAGTCTCCAGCTGAAGCTAGATTCAGAGATCTTTTAGTAGAGCTCAGTCTCCTGGAACCTACTGACTTTACTCAGTTAGCGTTTCAGAAGAAGTGTCCTCAGTAAGGGGAACACTCGTTCAATACTGACTTCGTTCAGTACAGAGATTCATCAACCAACTAAACGTAGTATCAGCTGACTACAATGTTCAGCTGACAGGTTTGCGTATCTCTTTCAGTAGTCAACTAAGCATATAAAGGTTTTATGATATGAGTTCAGAATCGCATTTATTGCTTAAAAGAATGTCATTTATTAAAATCGTTTTCATTTATTACACGACATTCTATGCCAACTATGATGAGACAACTTTGCACTAAATGTTTGTCGTATCACATTACCTCTCTAAGCTATTTTAGTTTGAGATTTGACTAGGCGGCACAGTCATCATTACTTTTCTTATCAAATTAAGATCGTGACCATCCATCTGAAAAGTAGGTTTTAATCCCAACCGTTGATCAAAAACGTTTCATATTAAAAAAACCTATATATCGACGTGATCATCCTTAAACCGCCATTTTTGCCATTTCTGTTCTACAATCTACCTCCAAGTTCTCTGGAAATTATTCTGCAGGCTACGTCTTTTTCATCTATTTCAGAAAATTTCTACGGTAAACTTACTTTCTAAAGCACCCTTACTAACTAACTCTATTTTCAAGTGCCGACCTTCTATTTTGCAGATAGTTATGTCGAACCTTGTTGTCATATCTCCCGCTGATATTGTGGAGATCCTGGAGAAGGACAGGGTTTCGTACGAGCGGGCCATGGAGTTTGACTCCAGTGACCTAGATTTTCTGGATGATGTCTATGATGCGCTGAGGGCATCTGGACTAGAGACGTTTCTGTCTAAGAAACCCTCATACTTCCTTCCTCGCCAGATCGCAGAGTTCTATCTCAACCTCGAGGAGGAAGACAGGGAATTGTTTGGGTCATTCAAAGTTCATCAGATCCAGGACCCATCCAAGGCTTCTCCGATTCGGAAGCGGATGTCGCTAAAGCAGGCACTTGAGAAAGAGCTTCAGACTTCCGAACCAAGGCATCAGTCCTACCAGATACAAGGATGATGTGCTTGATGACTACCTGACGCTGTTCTGTGGGAAGCCCACATCGTTCGGAGCTGCCTTTCCCAAAACCAGCATGCTTCTCAAGTTCAAGGCCTTGGCGTACATTGTAACGCAGATTCTTACCAGCCAGGCCGGTTCATTCGATCAGGTGTCTAGGCCGAAACTACAGATGATGATGGCCATTTATGACAAATCTCAATTCAAGTGGGCCGGCGTCTTCATCAAGGAGTTTCACGCTCAGGGGGAGAAGTTCGATCTATCAGTAGTCAGACTGAGTGCCAAGGGCAAACTTCTATATAGCATGAAGCTCTCAGTCATGATCGAGGACTTATGTGGAACTGATCAGATTGCCTATGCCGAGAAAAAATATTTAACCCAAAGAAGATCAGGTTCCACAACCAAGTCAGTTCTCTTCAGCAGATTGGCATTGGTGCCAGAGAGGGGAAGGGCAAGTGGAAAGCCCAAACCCCAGTGAAGGGTGATACACCGTAGAAGAAGAAGAAGGCTTCTGAGCAAGCCATTATAGTAGCTCCTTTTGTCCTGCAGCTGAGAGATGAGGACACTGAGTCAGCAGAGAATGCTGATTTGGAAGAGAAGGCAAAGTCTGCTAAGAAGGAAGCTTCAGCAGACAGAGAAGATTCAGTGGACCAGGGGACTTCAACTCAAGTCGTTACTACAACTCCCCTTTCTCCAATGGACGTACCACCGATCAGCGGCTTGCCTTCTGTTGAGAAAGATCAGTCTCCAATTGACATCGAGGAGATGGACTCTGACACTGCAACCGAGATGTTTGGGTTCGAGCATTCATTGCTTCAATCCAGAGCAGTCCAAGATGTCTCTGAGCGCATTCCTGAAATTGCCAGTCATTCTGACTTGGTCGATACTGCTAACAGGGTAAGGCTTCAGATGATATTCAGATTCTGAGATTGGATCACTCTTGAGCAGCTAATCAGATTCAACTCCTCAAAACTTCTCAACGCCGATGAGCTACAGCTCTGTCAGCAGATAGGCTAGCCAGCTTACATTAGCTCGATCGACGACCTTAGGGCGGCCTACTAGCTTTGCTTGAAGTTCAATATCCATCTTCAGCAGTCGTCCCTATGGAAGGTTCAGTAGGTCAAGATGACCAGGAACCGCCCAGTGATGCAGGAACTGAGAAGCCTGCTAAGGGTTCTCAACAGGAGAAGGAGGGAGAACGCCCATCAGAAGATCAACAATTGGTATCTCCTCCTCCTTCTGGTTCGGCAGCAGCAGACACCTCTCACTTTGCTGACCCAGAACAACTGTTGTTGGGGTCAGCGTATAATGTTGGCTTTGTTGCAAAGCGCCGAAAGTTGAAGGCAGTGGCAAAGGCACTTCTGAAGCAGGGGACTCAGAATCATCTCCTGACCAAGAACGTTAGAAAATTATGGCGCAGGTCCACTACAGCTCAGTGCGAGGAAGTCAGGGCTTTGAAGACTTCTATACAGAACATCCCTCATGTCCCTGACTTCAGCTCAATCCTCAAGAATGCTCTATCCACACAGAAAGCTGAATTTGACACTGAGCAAGCGACGGTTCAGAAGCCACTGAAGGATGCCCAGACTTCTATTCTTGATTCCTTAAGGGCAACTCAGATAGAGCATCAGATCCATCAGCACACTCAAGCTCATAAACAGAGGATCAAATCACTTTAGGATGAGTGTGAGCTGAATATTGTTGGTCCCGAGATAAACGTTCAGGTGTGGGGGGGGGGGGTGAATACACCTGAAAACTTTCTCAATTTAAAACGCGAACAATCCTTTTCAGGAGAGTGCTTTGCTAAACAAGTTCAGTAGACCAAATAAGCTGTTCTGAATCGCGTGGACAGAGTGAATATACTGAGGCCTGCTAGCTGACTGATGTCAGAATTCAGTACCGTTCAGTAAGAGTTCAGTAGAGTGCGGAAATGTGTACGCCCAATTCAGTTGAGTTTGAAAATGTTTTTAATAAGACTATTTCAGTATATTAGTGCAATCTTTTACGCTTTGCTGAAACACAATTGAATGATTTTGAAAGATAGTTTTCAGTATGAACAGAAATCAATGCTACAGTAAAAACAAAACACAGCGATTTTAAAGTGGTTCGGATATCAACAATCCTACGTCCACTGTCCCTAAAAGATCAGGAGGCTATTTTATTATACTAAGTTAGTCTCAGTCGGTTTGTGCACTGGACAAACACTGGTCTTGAGGATTATACTGAGCAAGTCTCAGTTTACAAGTATCAAACTGAAGTGTTTGACAAACTCTCCAACTATGAAGGAGTTCTTTACAATTAAGAACAGTTCAGAGATGAACTCCTTCGATCTAAGCTATGGATATGTTCAGCTGAGCTTGGGTTAGAGGGAAGGGAACAAGAAGATGGCTTCTAGAGTGACGAACAGTGAGGAATAAGCTCTCTGGGTTCGTGTTCAATCACCTGCATACTAGAGGCTATTAATTCTAATTCAGCTTGGTTCCCTTTGAGCAATAATGTTGCCTTTAGCTTGAGGTATTTCTCTAAAGATCTTGCGGAAAGCTTAAGTCGGTAGGTATTTGCTCATAATCGCTCGTGTGTGTTCTTGGTCTTTTTTTGAGCTTCGATTTGAATTCTTACCTCTATTTATAGAGCTGAGCCATGGAAACATCCATTGGAGACGACGATCCATGTGTCACTCTCTTTTGGATAGCTAACGGCTCTTTCAAAGAAATCTGGCAGAGTCTTTTCCCTCCATTTTTGGAAATAAGTTGACTTGCAGCTTTAGTCAGAAAGTGGACAGTTGGTCGCTCGTTATTGGTCGAGGTGTAGAAAGCAGTTGAGACAAACAGACTTCAAGGCAGATCTGAAGCTGACTTCTCTGAATACCTCGTATGACTCTACTGATTTAACAAATAAGATCACTGACAGTCAAGACTGTCTGGCCGTTGCTTAGTCTGACCTTGGTTCAATAGTATACTCCTGCTAAATTCAACTCTACTCCAGTTCTACAGACTCCTTTCGGTATGCTGCTCCTGCTGAGTCCAGCACTACTGAGTCTTCACTCCATGGAACTGAGGCTGGTAGTCTACTGAAGAGTCAGCAGACAGAACCATGCTGAAAGACTGTCTACTAAGTCTGAAACTCTCAGAGACAAAGGCAATACAAATACAACTCAATGGTTCACCAATCAAATTAGGGTTTGGGATCTGATATGCAGCGTTCGGAAGAGGGAACGGAAGTGGATGAATTAACGCCGAACAATCGATTCGTTAAATTTTATGTTCGGCGTCGGCAAGGGTAGCTGAGGTATAGCGGCATGCATGCGTGGAGGAACAAGTTGACGTACGTGGACATGCAGGCCGCGTATTTACGTTTGTCAATTAAGTTGTTTGAGTCTTTATTTATTTTCAGTAGTTTGGGCTTCTTGAATGGTGTCAATAAAGTGTGGGCTTCCATCCTATATATATGGATGAGTACCCTAGTTTTAAGTATCTTGGGAAAATATTGTCGTGACTTGGGCAAGACGTAATGTCTTGAGTCTTTGGGCGAGTTCCTCGTGAATTCATTGGTTAGTTTTTCAATTGGAGTTTTTCGTTGTTTTGGTCAGCTTGATTCATCTTTGATTCAATAGCGTCTCGATTGTTTAATTCATCATAATTAGGGTTTGTGCCGAAAACCTAATTAGGGCTTGGGTTATTGCGCTAAACTGGAAATTATCATCTCGAATTGGGAATCGTTTATATTAATCTGATTTACATCAATTTGGTCCGACCTGCCGGATCAGTTTATGGTAGAAACGAGAGCCAGTCGGAATAATATCGCGAACATGGACGGACGTGTGACTGTTTTGGAAGGGAAGCTGGAAACCCTAGCCGCCGCGTCGGAGCAAACAAACAACGCCCTGACACAAATACAAGCACAGTTGGCAACTCTGATGTCCAAAAACGGCATTCAGACTGACGGACTGGTGAACGGTGCGACGTTTCCCCCGCCGTTACCGACATTTAATGGAGATGACCCACTCGGTTGGATATCCCAAGTCAATCACCACTTCGAGCTATACGGTTGTTCTTCGGTACAGAAACGACAATTATTGGGTGTTGCTATGGAGGGACCGACACTAAATTGGTATGGGTGGTTCACCGGAGAGGATCCGGAATACAGTTGGACGACGTTCTCCTGCGCTTTGGCAGAACGTTTTGATGATCACTGCGAAGGAAGTGCCTTCGCGAAATTTGCCGCACTGAAACAAGTAGACACGGTCTCGGAATACATCGACCAATTCACGCATTTGGCGAATCAGGTAACAACCGTTCCTAAGGAAAACATCCTTAGTTTTTTCATGATGGGGTTAAAAGAACCCATCCGGGATCAAGTTTGGTTCATTGAACCCGCTGATTTTTCTTCCGCCATTAAGTTGGCTCGAAAAGCCAAAATTACTGTACGACATAGTTCGCGAACGTATGGTGGTACTAAAGAGACATGGACTCCCAGAAAGTCGACCTTGCAGTATAATCGGGCTCCCCAGCAGGCCGCACCCTTAGCTTTGCCGGCTCCACCACAGCCGAGCAACTCCCAAAATTGCGTGGGAGTCGTACGCACGGCCTTTCGACGCATGACCGATAATGAGAGTGAGGAATTAAGACGGAAAGGGTTATGCTACAAGTGGAAACTACCGTATCACCCAACAAATCACGTATGTGCCGAAAAAAATTACGGATTCTATTGGTTGATGAAGGTGACAATGAGCAATTGGAGTTGGAGGAAGTCATCTTAACGGAAAGTGGAGAGTACGAAGTATTGCCGAACGATGAAGGCGGTAAGGTGAGAGGGCCCGACGGTGTGATTCTAAATACACTATCGGCCTTTGGGATTTCAGGGGCCGAAACCCTTCGTTTGATGGGAAGAATTCCAGGACGCGATATAACTATTTTAGTGGATAGCGGGGCCTCGCACAATTTTTTGTCCAATAAGCTGGTTGGAGAATTGGAAGTACCGATAGATAAAGGGAAGATTTTTCCGGTTCGATTAGGGGACGGCCATCGCATATTTTCTGAAGGATTGTGTGAGGGATTACAAATTGTATTTGAACCGGGGGGCATCACGGTGGATTGTCATATTTTTTCGTTGAGTGGAGTGGACGTGATTCTGGCGTGACATGGCTGCGCACGCTTGGGGAGTTGAGGGTTAATTACGAACGGTTGTATATCATGTTCGAGATGAATGGCCCCCTCGTCAAGTTATTAGGTGACGGATCTCATTTAAGGGCGCCAGCTACATTTAAGACGCTGTAAAACTGGAATGACATTGACATGGCAGCTTGGATAATCAATAGGGGCAGAATGTTGCCTATGTTTGGGAGATTTGAAATCTGAGGCACCGCCGGAGTCGCCGGCAGTTACTATAATTCTGGATCAATTTGTGGATGTATTTGCTGAACCGAAAGGACTTCCTCCAAACCGAGGCATAGAACACACCATTACGTTGCAACCGGAAGTTAAAGCCATATCCGTTCGGCCATATCGTTATAATCATGGCCAAAAAGATGAAATGGAGAAATTGGTTTCGAATATGCTCGCGGCAGGCATTGTGCGACCCAGCTACAGCCCATTTTCGAGTCCGGTATTATTGGTGAAGAAAAAAGATGGGAGTTGGAGATTTTGCGTGGATTATAGAGAGTTAAACAAAGCAACAATACCGGATAAGTATCCTATTCCGGTCATTCAAGAGTTGTTAGACGAGTTGTCGGGAGCGAAGGTATTTTCAAAGATCGACCTGCGAGCCGGCTATCATCAAATACGAATGAAGAAAGACGATGTCCCTAAGACTGCTTTTCGGACACATAATGGGCACTACGAATTCTTAGTCATGCCATTCGGATTGACAAACGCCCCCGCAACGTTCCAATCGGCGATGAATGATCTGTTTCGGCCATATTTATGCAAGGGTGTCTTGGTATTTTTTGACGATATTTTGGTCTACAGTCCGACTTGGGAGGCGCATGTGACACAACTTACTAGTGTGTTGGAAAAGCTGCGACAACATCAGTTTTATGCGAACAAAAAGAAATGCATTTTTGGGGCGACACAAGTGGATTATCTCGGGCATCTAATTTCAGCAAAAGGCGTCGCAATGGACCCCGGCAAAGTGCAGGCCGTGACTGATTGGCCAACACCCACATCAATCAAGGCTGTTCGTGGATTTTTAGGTCTCACTGGATACTATCGGCGATTTATTAGGGGGTACGGCATTATGGCGAGACCTTTAACGAGCTTGTTACAAAAAGAAGCCACGTCGGGAAAATTTGCATGGCCGGATGAAGCAGAAGCTGCGTTTCGCGAGTTGAAGGCCGCGCTAATTTTGGCTCCCGTCTTGCAGTTACCCGATTTTTCGAAGATGTTTGTCATCGAGTGTGACGCCTCTAATTCCGGTATTGGCGCAGTGTTGATGCAAGATCGGCATCCGGTGGCCTTTTACAGTAAAGGATTTCGTGCGGATAGGAAGGTGACTTCGACCTATGAGAAAGAACTAATGAGTCTAGTGATGGCGATTCAACACTGGAGGCCGTATTTAATAGGACGAAAATTCTTAGTTCGGACCGATCATCACAGCTTGAAGCATTTACTGGGTCAACGGGTGGCGTCTCCGGCTCAACACACGTGGGTGGCAAAATTGCTTGGGTATGATTTTGTTATCGAGTATAAAGCAGGAAAGTCCAATCAAGCCGCCGATGCTTTGTCGCGCTGCCTCGAGTCAAACGAAAGTACAGGGAGATCGATTTTCGCGTTGAGTGTGCCTTTATGGGATGATCTCTCAGAAATAGAAGAGGAACAAAAGGGAGATGAGGGGATACAGAAGATTATCCGTGAGATGCAATTTCAGCCATCGGCTCATAAGAATTTCAAGTTGGTGGGGTCACGGCTTCTGCATAAAGGGTGCATAGTATTACCGTCAAACTCTCGCTGGATATCGATTTTGTTACGAGAGTTTCATGATACGCCGACAGGGGGATATGCTGGCGTCCTACGTACCTACCGGCGGGTGGCTTCCACCGTGTATTGGAAGGGGATGTTTGCCGCAGTTCGTTCGTACGTGGCTCAATGCGTGACATGCCAACGTGCCAAATACGACGCTCAGTCACCGGCAGGGTTGTTGCATCCTTTGCCCATTCCGAAGCAAATATGGGAAGATATTTCACTAGATTTCATTACCGGTTTGCCGGTTTCGATGGGTTATTCGAGCATACTTGTGGTGGTGGACCGCCTATCAAAATACGGCCATTTCATCGCTCTTCGAGTTCCGGTAACAGCGAAGAGTGTAGCGGCCAAATTTGTAGAGAATGTAGTAAAGTTGCATGGAGTTCCGGCTTCGATTGTGAGTGATCGGGACCCGATTTTTGTGGGGTCATTTTGGGGCGAACTTTTCAAGGCACAAGGGACTCGTTTGAAGTTTAGTACGGCATACCATCCGGAAACGGATGGACAAACTGAGGTCTTAAATCAAGTGTTGGAAACATATCTAAGATGTTTTTCATCCGAACATCCAAGGAAATGGGCGGGATGGTTGGCGTGGGCGGAGTATTGGTATAACACATCTTTTCAAACAGCGGCCAAAGCTACTCCGTTTGAATTAGTTTATGGGCGAAAACCTCCTACTTTACTTCGTTTCTTGCCGGAGGAGACTAGAGTGGAAGAAGTCTCGCTTGTGTTGCAGTCTCGAGATGGGGTTTTACGTCAACTAAGGGAGAATTTGGAAAGAGCTCAACATCGGATGAAGGAGCAAGCGAATAAACATCGACGTGAGGTCGAGTTTGCCGTGGGAGATTATGTGTTCCTGAAGCTTCGACCGTATCGGCAAACGTCGGTAAGTCAAAAGAAGTATTCCAAATTAGCAACACGGTTTTATGGTCCGTTTGAGATAGTTCGAAGAGTTGGCGCCGTGGCATACGAACTAAAGTTACCTCCGGGAGGCCGAATTCACCCAGTTTTTCATATAAGTCAATTAAAACGGGTAATTGGAAATCATGCGGTGGAAGATACTTTACCGAAATCGTTGGAGTTCGACAAAGAGGATATATTTGATCCGGAATCAATATTACAGTATCGAGCTCGGGCGGAATCGCATGGGGAAACACGTGAAGTGTTGGTGAAGTGGAAGAACCGGGGTGAAGAAGAAGCATCGTGGGTGGAGTGGGATGAGTTTCGAAATCAATTTCCGGATTTCCGCCTTGAGGACAAGGCCGTTTTTGAGGGGGAGGGAGTTGATATGCAGCGTTCGGAAGAGGGAACGGAAGTGGATGAATCAACGCCGAACAATCGATTCGTTAAATTTTATGTTCGGCGTCGGCAAGGGTAGCTGAGGTATAGAGGCATGCATGCGTGGAGGAACAAGTTGACGTACGTGGACATGCAGGCCGCGTATTTACGTTTGTCAATTAAGTTGTTTGAGTCTTTATTTATTTTCAGTAGTTTGGGCTTCTTGAATGGTGTCAATAAAGTGTGGGCTTCCATCCTATATATATGGATGAGTACCCTAGTTTTAAGTATCTTGGGAAAATATTGTCGTGACTTGGGCAAGACGTAATGTCTTGAGTCTTTGGGTGAGTTCCTCGTGAATTCGTTGGTTAGTTTTTCAATTGGAGTTTTTCGTTGTTTTGGTCAGCTTGATTCATCTTTGATTCAATAGCGTCTCGATTGTTTAATTCATCATAATTAGGGTTTGTGCCGAAAACCTAATTAGGGCTTGGGTTATTGCGCTAAACTGGAAATTGTCATCTCGAATTGGGAATCGTTTATATTAATCTGATTTACATCAGGATCATTCAAATATTCTAACACTATACTACTGAATCATCTCCCAACAATTTCCCCCTATTTGATGATGCCAAAACCTAACACTACAAACTATCGGAAACAAGCTCCTTACAAATATTACTAGTAGAATCAGTGGAGTTGTTCATCAAGTTCTAATCTACTGAGGGATACAGGAAAGAAATATCAGAACCTATACAGAATACTAACAACAATTTCCCCCTAAGATCCCTAAATAATAATATCTCAATAAACAAATTCCCCCTATGCAAGAGAGATCTATCAGTCTAAGTAAAACAGACAAACACAGATATCAGTAGTGAGTGTGTGAGTCAGTAATCACTTAGGTGATTCTGAGTGTTAAGCTTAAATAAATAAACAGACCATGAAGACAATAAGGTATTGTCGGGTCAAACATCAAAGATGTTTTATATATGAAAGAGTTTCAGTACAGCACAGCTCTTGCTATTCTAAGAAACAAAATACAAAGAAGCTATCTATCTCCTGAATCCCTGGATCCTTGCCTTAAAATCTCTAGACTTCTCTTCTGGCAAAGGCAATCCATACATCTGGAATGTATCTTTCCGGAGCTTCTTCATCTTCAGCACATCAGCAGGTTCAGAATCATCAAGTTCCAAAGCTTGGATAGCCCTTCTGACTTCTCCTTCTATAACTCTAGTATTTAAAGATCCATCAACCTTCTGAGGAGGAGGCAGAGGTCTGAGAACAGGAACTCGGACATCATCTTTCTCGGCTAAGGCCTTCTAGACTCTGGCATATATCTTAGGATCGCTCACCAGAAGTCATTCCGCAAAGGCATTGCTCTTATGCATATCAGGCCAGTACCTCCAGACGAAGTATCTCTTAATGAATTTAGCTTTAAGAGTTTCCTATTTCTGAGTCCGTTCCCATGGCATCCATTTGTCAACTCTTGGCCACTTGTGAATCTTTTGGTTAGTAGGCTTCCTACCTCGCCTATACTTGTATGGAATTTTTGTGTCCTTCACAGGCACCCTCTCTCGGGCTTCTTTCTCTGTCCGCAGCCTGAGGGCTTCTAAATTAGCAAGCCTAAGCCTCTCACGGGCTTCACTGATCTGACTCGCCTCAGCTGTTCTGTCCAGGGCTTTGTCCATAGCATCCCAGATTTCCTTCATTTCCAATTCTTGTTCTTTTGAGGGGACGTAGGAGGGAACATGGGGCTGTTCCTCTGAGTCGGCAGGTGATTGGGATTTGGATTTCGAACCTGAAGTTCCACCCAGTTGGCCAGTCTTGGACTTTTCCTTCTGCTTCTGCTGCTGTTCTGTTTCTTTTTCCTTATCGGCCTCATCGCCGATTCTCAATTTCCTTAGGGGAGGCCTAGTCCCTGGCTTTCTTCCCTTGATATCTTTGTCTTAGCTTTGGTAGGGGCTTTCTTAGGTTTATTGGCTGCTTCTGCTTCAGCAAGCTCCCTGGCAAGCTTTTCATGTGCCTCTATCTGAGCTTGCACCTTAGGGCTGATATATCTTGTTATCCCTTTCTATGGTGGGGTTGGGACTTTTAGCTTTTTCTTCCCTTTTCCCGCCACTGGAGGAGGCAGAGGAGTCTCCTCCTCGTCTAAATCCTCCTCTAGGAATTCAGCAACCTCCTGGATATGTTCAGTAGGAGTTTGGGTTGCTGAGTCCTTGGGTCCTGGGCCGCTTGGGCCAGTCTCAGCGCGCCCTACATCGTCTGCACCTGAGACACCTGGGCCTGACCTAGAGTTCCTTGGGGGTCAGTGGGAGCTGATCCACTTCCAGCTGCTCCACGTACTGACCTTATCCCCCTTGGTGTCCTTTCCCCCTTTTTGGCATCATCAGTTGAGCCAGGGGTAGGGACCTGAACATCCTTCTTGTTCAAACCATCAAATGCAGATGCAAGCCTGTCCAAGGCCATCTGCATCATCTCAAATCGTTGGTGGAGGTCATTCCTCTCAATGATTAGATCATCACTATACTTCTTGTGTTAGGCATCCACCAACGTCTGAATATCTTGCAACTTGGCATCAATCTTCTCTTCCAAAGTCTTCTGAAGTGATTGGATTCTGAGCTCTGAAGCTTGACTCAGTGAAGAAATAGATTATGAGTTTGCTCAGTGGGCTGCCTTATAATCTTCCAGTAATTTCTTCTGGGCAGCCTCCAGTGATGCATGTTGCTTCTCAAACTCTGCTCTCTGAGTGGCTAGAACATTAGAGAGAATGGTTGGGAAGTCAGGAGCTACAGAATTTTGAATAGAGGTCCTCAGCTCCTTCATCTCCTCACTCTGAGCAAGAGTTGATTGTTTTCATGTCCTATGGACAGCTTTGGCCAGTAGTCGGTTCTGAGCTCCTTGAGTCTTTAAGGCCTTAGCGACTGTCTTGGACCGTCGGCTCTTCGAGCTGGGCGCAACCTTGAAAGCAGACCCCAGCAACAGTTGTTCTGGGTCCGCGGCCTGAGAGGTTCCAGCTGCCGACTTTCCTGGAGGGAGGATGCTGAGTGGTTATTCAATAGTTGAGGGTTGGGCACCCTCCTCAAGTTGAGTTCCCTCAGTAGGATTCTCAGGGCCTACATCATTGGGCGGGTCCTGATCATCGGGATCAGAACCCTAAGAAGGCGCGGCTGCTGTAGGAATACGATCCTTGAGAATGGCCAGCATTACGGCCCTTAAATCTTCCATGGAGCTAATGTGCGCAGGCTCAGAGTAGCCTATCTGCTCGCGGAGAATCAGCTCCTCTTCATGCAGTTGCTCGCAGGTATGGTGTAGGATGAGATTGTTAAGAGAGAACCATTCCTGGAACCGGATGAGCATGTGAAGCCTGGCCTACCTCGCTAGAGTAATCAAGTCAGAGTGACTTGAGATCTCCAGTATGGCCTCTGAGACTTCTTGGGAGGCTCTATTCTGAAGAGCTACAGCCTCTAATCAAACCATCTCGGCTTTTGAGCTAGTCTCCGAGTCATCTACTTTAATGGGAGACAAAGCTTTCTCAGAAGAAGGGATGCCGCTGATAGGTGGAACGTCCAGTGGGGTCTGAGAAATGGGTGTTGTCAGTTCAGTATCGGACCCCTGTTCCATTGTCACTTCCCTTTCAGCAGAGACTGTCTTCTCAGAAGAATCTGAGTCGTCTCGCAGTCAGAAGGGAGGAATGATAACTGCTTGTTTAGAAGTGGTCTTCTGCTTCTTAGACGGTGTCTTCTGAGCAGCTTTCGGTGGTGACCTCTTCTCAGCAGGCCCTGCCTCTATCTGCTGTAGGGCTGCTGCTTTGCTATGAAATCTTATCTTTTTAGACAGGGTAGGGTATCGTACCAAGCCATGAGGCTAGGAATAATGTGCGGTCTACTGTGTCCTTCTAAAAACCTTTCTGAAGAAGAAACTTAGACAGGGTATCGTACCAAGCCATGGGAGCTTGTTTTAACCCGTACAGAGCATTTCTAAGTCTATAAACTTGATGTCGCTACTGAAAGCCGGGAGGCTGTTCTACATAAACTTCTTCTTTCAGCACGCTGTTCAGGAACGCAGACTTCACATCCATTTGATATACTCTGAAGCGTTGATGTGTTGCGTAGGCTAGGAATAGTCTGATTGCCTCCAATCTTGAAACTGGAGCGAAAGTTTCGTCGAAATCTATCCCTTCGGCTTGACAGTAGCCTTTTGCCACGAGTATTGCTTTGTTCCTTACTATGATATTGTTTTCATCTCGCTTGTTCTTGAAGACCCATTTAGTTCCGATCACATGTTGATGTCGGGGTCTATCAACAAGCTCCCATACTTCGTTTCTCGTGAACTGATTCAGCTCCTCCTGCATGGCGATGATCCAATCAGCATCCTTAAGTACGTCCTCAACTGACTGAGGTTCTTCAGTAGACAAGAACCAGGAATATAGTGCGCTTTCTCCCTGATAGAATCTGGATCTTGTCTTTACACTAGCTAAAGGATCTCCAATAATTAAATCAGAAGTGTGAGCGTCCAGCCACGATCGACAATGCTTTAACTCTTCATCTGAAATTTGTTCAACACAGATAGTAGGTGATTTAGGCATTTCAGTTGTACTATTATGAGATTGAAGTAATTTAGTTACTAGAGTCGGATCTACTGAGTCACCAGGTTCAGGGGCATTCAGCTCAGGAACTTCATTTGTTCCCCCTGAAGTATTATTCTCAGTAGAGGTCTCAGTTACCACTTTGGTTTCTTCATCGACCTGAGTTACCTGGGACTGACTCTGTTTAATAGAGTTAATTTGTTCAGCTACGTCTGCTGCTGGCAGAGATTCAGTAGTCTTATCTTCAATTTCCTCCTCTGAATCATCATCCCAACACATCTGGATCTTCGCAACATTGTCTTTTAAGCTCAGATCCTATAGCTGTTTACTGATTTCCTCAGATTCTGAATTTGAGTTTCTGCTCCTGTCTTCAGTAGCAAACTCATTAAAAACAACATGAGGGCTTTCCTCCACGCAAAAGGTCCGGTAGTTAAAAACTCTGAAGGCTTTGCTAACCCGGGAGTATCCTAAGAAGACTCCCTGGTCTAACTTGCTATCATAAGTCTTTAACTGATCCTTTCTATTATTGTGGATAAGGCACGAACACCCAAAAATATAGAAATAAGATAAGAAAGGCTTCCTGCCGTTCCATAATTCATATGGTGTCTTCTGATGTTGCTTTGTCAGTAGATATCTGTTCTGAGTATAACATGCAGTGTCAGTTGCTTCTGCGCAAAATTTAGATGGGAGTCCTGAGTCTCTGAGTAGGGTTCTTCCTGCTTATTTGAGTGTTATGTTCTTCCTCTCTGCAATCCCATTTTGTTGAGGCGTGCGCGCGGCAGACGTCTCATGCTCTATGCCTTCTGCCTTGCAGAACTCCTCTACCATAGAATTTAGGAACTCAGTTCCTCTGTCTGAACGTATCTTGATGATCTTGGTGTTCTTCTCGACGCTGAGCTTTTTCAGAAGCGTTGGTAACTCTGTTTTGACGTCAGACTTGTTGGCAATAAATATGACCCATGTGTAGCGCGAGTAGTCATCAATGACCACTAAAGCATACTTCTTGCCTCTGATCGTCACAAGAGAGACTGGTCCGAACAAATCCATGTGCAGTAGCTGAAGCATTCCATCCATGGAAGGTGATGGAACTGGTGGATTTCACTTCTTTGTTTGCTTTCCCTTCAGACATGCTTCGCACTAAGTATCTTTGCTGAACACTTCATTCGGCAGTCCTCTTACTAGAGCGTTTCTAGCTAGCTTGTTAGCGTCTTGAAGTTGAGATGGCTGAGTCTTCTGTGCCAGAGCCACCCCGTTCTGTTGTCGTTCTTCGCTAGCAAGCATGCTTCAGGTTCAGCTGATTTCCAGTCAGCTACACATATATTCTTTTTCCGCGAACCTGATAACACTGTTTTCCTTGTTGATTTGTCAATGAAATCACAGAAACCAGCATCAAAAATCACTCTATTCAAGTTATCACAATGTTGACTAACAGAGAGAAAATTATGTTGAAGTCCTTCAACATATGATACTCTTGGAACTGTGGCGGTTCTAATGCTGAGTGTTCCATAGCCTCTGGGTCCTTCTTCAGTAGTATAATTCTTCAGTAGGTTCCTCTGGTACGTCATATCTCTTGAGCATCCGCTGTCCACCTACTAAGGGTCCTTGTGCACCTGCAAAACATAATTATATCCAGGTACCATTTATTTTTTTATTTTGGGTCCTTGTGCACCTGCAAGACAGTTTCTTCCCACTTTGATCAACATACTTGACCACTGGACTGGTCGATGCTGACTTCTGAGGCTTTACTGGTTCAGGAGTCCTGATCTTCTCAGTCGGTGGACTGTTGACCTTAGCCTTCTGAACGGCTTTCTTCTTCTTCTTCTTCTGATTCTTGGATTCTCTCCTGACTATAGGATCATAATAGTATGACCCATACTGAGCTGGATGTGTCAGCTGCGGAGGTCCACACTAATCATCCCACTTGACTCTGCTGGTTCCCCCTTGACTGAACTGGGGTGATTTTCAGCTAATCTTCTTGTCAGAATTCTGATAGTTGGGATGATGTGCCTTCATCTTTTGTTTGGTCTTGGCTAAGGGGTTCAGGATCTCAGCATTGATAGTCTCCCCTTGAACAAACCTATCAGTCAGCCGATTCTTTGAGCATACGGGGGCAGATGAGGAGGCTCCATGGCTGAACCCGAGTCCCTCCTTGCAATGTTTTGGCTTTTTGTTGGCTAGCATCGCCTCAAGCTTTTTCTCGGCTCCCATGTATCGCTATGTCATCAGATTCCTCCAGACATCGTCACTCTTTTTAAGCATTTCATGCTAAGTCCTGAGAAGTTCCGCGTTAATAGACTCAGTTCAGTATCCTTCTGAGTCAATTTATTGGTCAGTACTGAGATCTGATCTTCTTGAAGTTGAGACTTGGCCATCAAAGAGTTAATCTCCTCCCTGAGTCTCAACACACGTCCTTCTGACTCAGTAGCAACCTGACTCTCTTGAGAAAGTCTCTGATTCTCCACTTTCAGGGTATCCAACTCTTGAAGAGTCTTACTGAGCTGCAGGCTCATCTGAATCTGCTCGTCGAATAGTTCTTCATATACGATCGCGACGTCTAGATTCTCATATGCACCTGAAATGTATTGTGTGTGCAGTGTGAAGAGGAGTTAAATGGAGCGTGAGAGTGTACCTCATCCTCTTCTCCTGCCATAAGACACTTTGAGCATCTTCTTCAAGCTCTAGGGCCATGAATGTCGCTTCATCGTCTGATGAATCCATGAAGGAGTCGACTTCATCTTAGTCATATGAGAGTTTATCGGCAGTATATGCTTGACGTTTCTTGATAAACTTCTCCCTTCGAGCTTTTCGTGCTACTCTCTCAGTTGTACTGAGCTCATGACAGTCGTATTGGTAGTGTTTTGGCTTCTTGCAGTTGTAGCAAGAGGTGATTTTGCTTTCTTTGCTCTCATTGTCTTTCGCCTGAGCTGAATCCTCATGTTTCCTCCAATCAGAAGTATGTGGTTCAGCTTGGGTGTATATTCAGACTTACTCTTTGAGTCTCGGACGACTCTAGAGAGCTTTTTGCATCTCTCCTTCTCCTTTTGAAACTTCACGGCAAGCAGTGTGTATTTCTTAGCTAGGTTTCCTTCTTGTACATCGCTGATTGAAGGGTCAGCCTTGCTAGATGCGGGAGATGTTGTGCTGACTGATGCTTTGAAGGCATGGTCGATCTGAGTGTCAGCTTCAGCTTGCTGCTTCCTTTGGGGTAGGCCAAACTCAAACTCCTCAGCTTTTAATTCTAAAAATATGTGATCAGGAGAAACAATATCAAGATCAGAATGTCTAAGCAAAGTAGCAAATGGAGTCCAATGTCCGTCCGGCAGTGCTCTCAAGATTTTAAGATTCATCTCTCGGTTGGAGAATGACTTTCCCAGCCCGTTGATAGTGTTCATCAGATCCGTAAATCTGTCATTGAGATCTTCAATTGTGTCGCCAGGCATGAGAGACAATCTCTCAAGCTTCTGAAGTTCCAGCGCTAGTTTGTTAGCTTTGATCTTATGAGTCTCCCGACTCAGTAGCGCTAGAGCATCCCAGAGTTCCTTGGCGGACTTGCAGTCCTGAACTCTTCCGAGATAGGAGTCACTCAGGGTGGTCAGTATGGCGTTTCTGGCAACCCGGTCTAGATTGTGAAGCTTCTTCTCTTCAGGAGTGAAAAGGCTTCTGTCTTTGTGGATCTTCTTCCCGGTCACCATGCCTCCTCCTTGTGTTGGATCCTGGGTTTCGACGCTATCAATCATAGGAACGATAGGTCCGTCTTCCAAGACCTCGTCATGCAGTCGTGGAGCGAAGTCAGATGAGATTCCATTCTGACTCACCATACCCCGTAGTTCTCTACTGAGAACATGGGTACCATCCTGATTCCTGACATATCAGACATTTTAAATAGTGATATGAATGAAGATTGATATGCAGTGAAAATGTTTTTAGGATCCGTTCAAGTTGACCAGTTTCAGATAACAAGAGTCTTAGAGAACTCCTGCTCCGATATCAATTGTTGGTCCCGAGATAAACGTTCAGGTGTAGAGGGGTGAATACACCTGAAACCTTTCTCAACTTAAAACGTGAACAGTCCTTTTCAGGAGAGTGCCATGTTGAAATACAACAGTTCTATTCACGATACTATAAATAGAGGGAAGGTCGTGCTCTTTCCATTCGCACTACACGATCATACAAGCGACCACACGTGAATCAAGCATTCAACAAATCAAAGCTCTAGAACTCTTATTGATTATTCAAGTGAAGAACACCAATCCAGAGTGATTAATCATCTTTGTTCTTCACTTTAGAGGTCATTCTCAGTCCCACCCTCTAACCTAAGATCCATTGTTATATCCATAGCTTAGAACCGAAGGAGTTCAATTATTGAATTGTTCTTAACTGTTAAGAACTCGTTCATCGTTGGAGATACATTCAAACATTATTGTTTGACCCTGTAAACCGAGACTTGCTCAGTATAATCACAAGTTACAGTTTGTCCTGCGTACAAGCTAACTAACACTAACTCAGTATAATAAAATAGTATCATGCGTTGTTCAGGATCAGTGGACGTAGGATCTTGCGTATCTGAACCACTTTAAAATTATTGTGTCATTTAATTGTTGTATTGATTAACTACTCATACTGAAAACATCTTTACAAAATCATACAACTGCTATTTTAGTCAAAGCTTAAAACGTTGCACTAATATATTGAACGGCTTTAATAAACAAACGTTTTCAATACAAACTGAATTGGGCCTACACATTCCACACGCTACTAAACAGCTGTTGAATGCTCCTGAATCCTGACTCCAGTCAGCTGGCAGAGCTCAGCACTCTTAGTCACTCTGTCCATTCAGTAGACATCTTCCGTCTTACGGACTGTTCGCGTTTTTAGTTTGAGAAAAAGGTTTTCAGGTGTATTCATCCCCGCCTCTACACCTGAACGTTTGACTCAGGACCAACTATAACTACTGAAGATGTCAGCAGCAAGCTACAAGATCTCAACTTGAACGATGATATAGAGAAGATCTAGTATTGTTGGGATCATGAGTCAGACATAGAGGAAACTAACATTCAACCTCAACCAACAAAAGTAGCTAAAGTGATTGATTCTACTGACCAGGATCAATCTCAAGTAACTCCAGTCGATGAAGAAACCCAAATGGTAACTGAGACATCTACTGAGAATAACAACTCAGGGGGAACAAATAATGTTCTTGAGCTGAATGCCCTTGAACCTACAGAATTAGTAGATCCTAACCGTGTAACTAAATTACTCCAAGCGCAGAACAATACTACTGAAATGCCTTATCATCCTACTATCTATGTAGAAGTAATTTCAGGAGAAGAAATAAGGAAAAGGCGTTAATGGCTAGATGCTCACTCATCAGATCTTATAATTAGAGATTCATATCAAGACACGATCTAAATTATGTCCAGGATAAAATGCAATATACTCCTGTTTCTTGTTTACTAAAAACCTCAAATAATTGAGGTTGCACTAAACAATGTTGACTGGATCACCACCATACAAGAGGAGTTGAACCAGTTCATCAGAAACGAAGTATGAGAGCTTGTTGATAGACCATCGCACCAACTGTGAACAAAGTGAGATGAAATCAATATCATCGTCAGGAACAAAGCTCAACTTGAAGCCAAAGGATATTGTTAAGTCAGTCTACAATAAACTCAGTTCAAGAACATAGGGCGGAATGTGTGGGCCCGATTTTTATCATCTCTTGTATGCAAAAAACATTTTTACTGAACACTGTTCAACTTAAGCTTGTGCGTACATTCAATTTTACTAAAAAATTGACTTATCATTTTTCAAATCGATTTTATGAAGAGTGAACTGTAAACCAATTAAAACAATAAATGCACATGCCATGTTTAAAGTGGTTCAGATACGCAAGATTCTACGTCTATTGTCCTGAATAACAAGGAGGTCTTGTATTGATTATATTGAGCAAGTCTCAATCGATCTGTTTACTGTACAGGTCTCTAGTTATAGTCTTAGTGACTTTACAATGTATCAACACAAGGTTTGAGGTTCTCCAACTAAGAAGGAGATTTTACAAAAAGAACAGTTCAACAAATATGAACTCCTTCAGTTTCTAAGCATATGATGTATCAAGGTTAGCTTAGAATAGAGAATGGGAACATAACATCTCTAAAGAGAAGAACTAATAAGATATCTATCTATGTAGAGAGTTCTTCGCAGGGTTTGCTTTGAGTACGCTAGAGTTTGAATGTTGAATGCTTGGTGTTCCCAGTATCTTCAATGATTGAATATGGATCTCTATTTCTAGTCTTGATTCATGAAAAGATCAGTTGCAAGAGACCTAGACACATGTAAAAGACAACAAGAAAAATGACCATCTTGAATTTGAACGTTACTGTAAAGATTCTCTCTCTTTTTATCTTGAGGGCACTTTAAGTCAGTGCAAGTACAACCCTGGCACCTCCGCATTGGTCGAGGTTGAATGGTAGGTAAGGCTTCATCAAACTCCAAAGCTGATGCTGAGTTAACTTCCTCTAATACCTCAGACACTTTAACTGAGTTGTCCTCTACTGACATTCTTCTAAAATATTCAGTTGTATGTCGATTACTTTTTACTGATTTTCAACATACCTTGAGCAGGTTCTGAGCAACCTTACTGAGTCTCCACTACTGAGTTCGTCCAGCTTAGAAAAGTCTATGCTACTGAGTCTATCATCTACTGAACTCTAGCTAGCCTGCTGAGTTCCTAACATGCTAAACTCAACTAAGCTATTATATTATATGGTTCATCACTCAACCAGGGGTTTTGGGATCTTCAATTCTTATTTATTATTTAATCATTACCCAACAAAGTCATTTATCTATTCATATCATACGCTACACATCAAAGATTCAAAGTATATCAGATAGATGTGAAGTCAACTTTCTTGAATAGAGTACTGAAGGAAGAAGTCTACGTTGAATACAGACTCAAAAAAATTCTTTTTATGCGTTAAAACAAGAACCCATAGCTTCGTACGATACTCTCTTAGAGTTTCTACTTCATAATGTTTTCAGAAAGGAACAATAGATCGAACGCTATTCAACATTAGGTCAGTAAAAGACATTCTACTCGTGCAGATCTACGTGGACGACATCATCTTCAAATCAAGAAATGTGACCAAGTGTCAGCAATTAGAGAAGATTATGAAACAGAAGTTCGAGATGTTTGTGATAGGAGAAATGATTTATTTCGTTGGAGTTCAAGTCAAAAAATCAGCAAAGGGGACATATATAAATCAAGCTAAATACAATCGAGACCTTATCAAGATCCCCATGAATACAAAATTGAAAATTGACCTTGATAAATAGGGAGTATCAGTAAACTCTATTGAATATAGAGCTATAATTGGCTCACTATTATATCTTACAACTAACAGACCTAACATAACTTATGATGTAGGTGTCCTAAGTGAAGTCACCTTAACTCAGCAAAGAAGATTCTCCGCTATCTCAAAGGAACACTTGACGTGGGGTTATGGTATCCAGCTGATGATATTCTTGAACTAACTGTTTATACTGATGCTGGCTATGTAGGTTGCAGGATAGATCGAGAGTCATCTTCAGGAACGTGTCAGTTCCTAGGCTTCATGGTTTCCAAAGAAATAACATTCAGTAGCTACGTCCAGTACTGAAGCTAAATACATGAATATTAGAAGTTGTTGCACCTAAATCCTTTGGCTTCGACAACTACCAAGAGACTATGATATCATTCAGAATGAACTGTCGATTTACAGTGATTATAGCTAAAATTAATCTGAACCGGTACTCTTAAAATCGCTTCATATTCGAATCTTGGATAAAAGAGTTTATGATCAAATCAGAAGTATTTTCCGCCATTTTCTTATACTAAGAGCTTTACATATCATATAGGCATACCGCTTCCTACCATTATTCAACACTTAGTTTACGGTAAATTTCTTTATTTTATGAACTAACTTACTCTATTTTCCAGTGCTAACGTGTGCTTTGCAGATTCCTCAGTTAACAATAGCCATGAGTTCGGATGAGATTGTTCTTACCCCAACAGAAATCAACAACATCATCTCATAGAGTATTTGATTCGAACCAGTGATGGATTTCCACAAATTAGACCCAGACTACATAGAACCCATCTATGATGCCTTGAAAGCATCCGGGCTTGACATCTTCCTCACACGTTGACCATTATATAGACTTTCACCAGAAGTTACAGAATTTTGCTTCAACATTCGTTGAGATGAGAAGATGAGACAGAGGTTACTATATTTGCGCATCAACTGGAGGTTGGTCCTAACGATAGGAAGTAGGATGTGGAAACATTCAATTGAGGGACCTATTTGCCAAGAGTTTTAACCTACCACACGGGGGAGTCTCACCAATAGTCTATAAGGAGTGCGAGATCAATAACTACCTTCAATTTTTCTGTGGAAAGGATGTAACATTTAAAGTTGCTTTCTTGAAATGTCAGTTGTTACAAGAATTCAGAGTCTTGGCCTACATCGTGATTCAAATACTGACCAGCCAATCCGGTTCTTTCGATCGGTTGTCTAAGCCTTGCTTGCAGCTAATTATGGTCATTCATGGCCATGTTAAAGTTAACTGGGTTGACTATTTTGCCTATGATTTGGGAACTAAGGCGCTGAAATTTGTAGAGGACCATGATGGGGTCAGGAGGCTTACTCCAGTTTGAAAACTCCTGTATGGAAGCAAGGTAGATTTCAATGATGATTACAGATTCATGATTAGGAAACGTGTCGTTTGCTGACATGAAATTCTTTGACAAGAAGCAGATCAAATTTCATAACATAATAGCTTACAAAAAATCAATTATTCGTGGTGCCGTAGAGAAAGACCTTTGAAGTTACTCAACAAACTTCTAGATGGATAAAAGAAAAGAAAACTAGCTAAGAAGGCAGCAAAACCTCCTACTCCAGACATACAAGTAGATGTGTTGGACTTAGATTCAGGAAAGGAGGAGACTACTGTTAAAAAGAAAAGATTAAGCAAGTGAGCTTAGAAGAGACTCTGTCTGACCTCCCTCCCTTTACTGAATTCATAACTGGTGATGTACTAGAAGAAGATACAGAACAAGTACAGACTCTTAGTGACATAGTGCAACTCCCATTTGTAATCCAAGAGGCAAAGAACAGTGCGGATTAGGAAATCATTGACCATAATTTTCCTACTTATCTTAGGGATTTTTGGTTACAACCACACAAGATTTGGATTTTACAAAACTATGAATTGTAAAAACTAAACTGAAATAAAAGCGTATTAACTGGGCAATTAAGAGATAGGTCCAACAGAATATTCCCCACATACATATTTCTAAACATCGGCACTTAATATCAATTAGTCTAAAGAATCAACTAGTTATAGACCGCCGTAATTAAACTGACATGACCCTTATTCCCACTTACTTAATCGGTAGCCGCATCGAAATGAAAACTTCCCTAATATAGTTACAACCTACGTTGCTGAGCAATTAATAGATTTAATAGTAGACAGCTTTTTCGATCTAAGGCTTCGATCTGGGCTTGCTCAGCTGGGCTTATATATCTCTTAGTTCCTTTCTTCAGTGGGGTGGGGATCATCAGAGGCCTCTTCCCTTTACCCGACACTGGTGGAAGCAGAGGAGGCTCTTCCTCCTCTTCTGAATCCTCCTCAAGGAACTCAACAACTTCTTTGATGTGTTCCGCAGAAGTCTGTGTTGTTGTTTCCTTGGTGTTCTGAGCCGCTTGGGCCAGTCTCAACACCTACATCGCTTGTGCTAGAGACACCCTGGGCCTGACCCATTTCAATCTCTGAGGGGTCAGTGGGAGCAAATTTGCTTTGAGTCCCAATTATTGACTTCTTCCCTCTCACTATCCTTTCCCCCTTTTTGGCATCATCCAATACGCCTGGGGTTGGGATTGAGACTACCTTGTTGTTCAAGGATGAGTATGCAGTTGCCAGTCTATCCAAGGCTTTCTCCATACTCTTAAACTTCAGGTGCAGGTCGTTCCTCTCGATGATCAGATCTTCACCATATTTGCGGTGAGAGGTATCGACCAAGTCCTGAATCATCTTCAGCTTAGCATAAACTTCTCACGACAGGCTTGCTAAATGGATGCAACCCTGAGCTCATGAACTTGAGTCAGTGTGGAGAGTTTAGTTAAGTGATCTGTCTGCGCTGCCTTGAAGGTTTCCAGAAGAGAGGTCTGGGCAGCTGTCAGTGATGTTTGCTGATTTTCGAACTCAGCTCGTTGAGTGGCAAGGGCATTGCTGAGAATAGCTGAGAAATCAGGGGCAGGCATATTCTGAATAGAGGTCTTCAGCGCCCTGATTTCCTCACTTTGAGCTATTGTAGCCTTCTTCTTGCTACTGCGGAGATTTTTCGCCAGGAGGCGGTTATGTGTCCCTTGACTCTTGAGAGCATTGGCTACTGTTCGAGATCTTCGGCCTTTGGCACTAGGCGCAACCTCATAAGCAGACTCCAGCAAAAGCTGTTCTGAGTCTAAAACACGTGAGGTTCCAGCTGCCGCCGAACCAGGAGGGAGGGAGCTGACAGGTAGGTTAGCTGAGGGTTGAGCTCCCTTTTCTTGTTGAGTACCCTTAGCAGGCTTCTCATACCTGCATCACTGGGTGGGTCCTGATCATAAGGATCAGAACCCTCTGAAAGCGCGGCTGCTGAGGGGATACAATCCTAAAGAAGAGACAACATAGCCGCCCTTAAGTCATTGAGCGAGCAGAGGTCAGCAGGCTCAGAGTAGCCTATCTGCTGATGGATCTGTAACTCCTCGGAATTCAGAATCTCACAGGACCTTAATCGAATGAGTCGATCGAGAGTGATCCAGTCCTGGAATCTGATTAGTATCTGAAGCCTGGCATTTTGAGCAATGGTCACCAAGTCAGAGTGACTTGTGATTTCAGGAATTGCCTCGGAGACTTCTCGGGTGGCTTTGTCCTCAAGAGCATCAGCTTCGTACCCGATGGTCTTTGCTTCAATGCTGGTCTCCATGTCATCCACATCAATTGGAGACATAATCTTCTCAGTAGATGGACGACTGCTGAGTGGAGGAACATCTAATGGGGACTGATATGTTGGTGTAGGAGGCCCAGGTGCTGTCCCCTGTTCTGCTAAGGCCGCTCTCTCAGCTGAGGTTGCCTTCTCAGGCGCAACCTTTTCTGCTGAGACGGTTTTCTCAGATGAGGCTGAGTCGTCTCTCATTCTAAATGGAGGTACTACTACTGCCTTCTCAGAAGATTTTCTCTGTTTCTTCTGAGGGGTAGCACCTTCTTGCTTGGAGTGGAAGTCTTCCTCTTCCCTTTTCGTTCCTCAGCAGCGCCTGCTCCTATCTGCTGATGAGCAGCAACCTTGCCGTGGAAGCAGATCTTCTTAGGGTTGAAGTAACCCTTATCGGCGCAGGTTACATTGTCATCTCCGCATAAGTCTTCAATCATGACCGACAAGTTCATCCCGTATAAGAGTTTCCCTTTGGCACTCAGACACCCAGTAGATTTGTCAAACTTTGAGGCCTGTGTTTGAAACTCTTTAAGGAAAAATTCAGTCCAGTTGACTTTGGCTCTGTCATAGATAGCCATCATCATTTGTAGCTTCGGTTTAGACACCTAATCGAAAGAGCCTGCTTGGCTCGTCAGGATTTGCGTAACTACGTACGCTAGAGCACGGTAATGTGGGAGCATGCAATTCTTGGGAAATGCTACTCTAAAAGACGTCGGCTCCCCGCAGAATATATCCAAATACTTATCCAACAGATCGTCCTTGTATCCCGCGATACTGATGCCACTGTTTGGCAACTGAAAACTGTGATGAAGAGCCTGCTTTACTGACATCTGAATAACTTCAGCACTGGCTTTAGAGGGGTCAGCGATGTGATAAATAGTGAAGGCGCCAAGAATGTCTCCTTCTACCTCCTCGGAGTTGAGGTAGAGTTCAGAAATCTGTCTCGGGAGGAAGTATGCAGGCTTCCTCGACAGAAATCCCTCGAGTCCTATTGCTTTGAGGGCATCAAAAACCTCGTCCAGAATATCCAAGCAGCTGGAGTCGAACTCCATGATTGACTCGCACCAGACTCGATCCTTCTCCAGGATCTCAATCATGTTGACGGGGATGATTACTGAAATGCTGCTAGATTTTGCCATAACTGAATCTGCAAAATCTATGTATTAGTACTAGAGAATATAATAAATCAGTTCAAGTGCTAATAACCGTAAGATTTACCGTAATAATCTCTGAATAAATGTTAATGCAGAAGCAAGAGTAGAAGTTCTAAGTTTTGTTCAGAGATCTTAGGGTTTAAGCAGGACGAAAATGGCAGTTTCAGAATCTATATGTCGATATATATGATCTTTGAAGATGAACATATTTTAGATTGACGGTTCAGTTTAAATCCCGCTTTAACAGATGGATGGCCTAGATTCGATATTATAAAAAACAATGAGTAACTAGGCGCCTAAGTCAAATTCCAGTTGTATTTAGCCTATAGAAGTAAGTTGATATGACATGCATTTAATGCAAAGCAGAGTTCAGCACACATAGCTTAGAATGTCGTGCATCTAATAAAACCGTTTATAATAAATGATATTCTCTAAGGCATTGAATGCGATGCTGAATCAATATCATAACAACATTAATTACTGGGTTGACTACTGAAAGAGATACGCAAACGTGTCAGCTGACCATTGTAGTCAGCTGATACCTCGTGTAGTTGGTTTCTGAATCTCTGTGTACTGAATGAGTCCAGTACTAAGAGTAGACATTCCCCCTTGCTGAATGCTTCTCTCCTGAATCCACTTACGGACTAGAGTCAGTAGGGTCCAACAGACCTCGCTCTACTGAAAGTTCTCTGAATCTGGCTTCAGCTAGAGGCTTGGTCAGTATATCACCATTTTGACGATCAGTATGGATCTTCTCCATCCTGATATCCTTCTTTTCGACATGGTCACGAATGAAGTGGTGTCTGATGTCCACATGCTTGCATCTAGTATGAAAAATAGGGTTCGGAGTGATTGCAATGGCATTGACAGAAGATTGACGCATCATTCTGAATGACGTCATAGTCGCGTAGCTGCTGTCTCAACCAAAGGATTTGGGCACAACAACTTCCGACAGCCATGTATTCAGCTTCAGTAGTTGATGTGGCTACTGAGTGCTGTTTCTTTAAGAACCATGAGATGAGCTTACTGCCGAGGAGCAGACAAGTTCCTGAAGTTGATTTTCGGTCAATCCTGGAACCTGCATAGTCAGCATCAAAATAACTAGTTAGTTCAATATTATCATCTGATGGATACCATAAACCCATGTCAGGTGTTCCTCTGAGATAGCGGAGAATCTTTTTTGCTGAGTCCATATGGCTCTGCTTAGGATTCGTCTGAAATCGAGCGCATACACCTACAACATAAGTTATGTCAGGTCTAGTAGCAGTTAGATATAATAGAGAACCGATAATTGTGCGAAATTCAGTGTGGTCTACTGATACTCCCTCTTTGTCAAGATCGATTTTCATATTCGTGTTCATCGGGATCTTGATTGGTTTGTCGGATGTGCTATTGAATTTCTTGATGAGATCTCGAGTGTATTTGCCTTGATTGATGAACGTTCCCTTCTCTGATTGTTTGACTTGAAATCCAAGGTAGTAATTCATCTCTCCCATCATCGACATCTCGAATTTTCCCTTCATCATTTTCGTGAACTGCTGACACATAATGACATTCTTCGAACCAATTATAATATTATCTACGTAGATCTTCCCAAGAAGGATGTCGTCGCCTAGACGAATGCTGAATAGTATGCGATCCACTAGCCTTTCTGAAAACCTTTCTGAAAAAGAAACTCAGACAGGGTATCGTACCAAGCCCTGGGTGCTTGTTTTAACCCGTACAGTGCTTTTTTAAGTCTATATACTTGATGTCCCTGTTGAAAGTCGGGAGGCTGTTCTACATAGACTTCTTCTTTTAGAACGCCGTTCAGGAACACTGACTTCACATCCATCTGATATACTCTAAAGCTTTGATGTCTTGCGTAGGCAAGGAATAATCTGATAGCCTCCAATCTTGCAACTGGAGCAAACGTTTCGTCGAAATCTATCCCTTCGGCATGATAGTAGCCTTTTGGCTCGAGTCTAACTTTGTTCCTTACTGTGACGTTGTTTTCGTCTCGCTTGTTCTTGAAAACCCATTTAGTTTTGATCACATGTTGATGTCGGGGTCTGTCAATAAGCTCCCTTACGTCGTTCCTAGTGAACTGATTTAGCTCCTCTTGCATGGCAGTGATCTAGTCAGCATCTTTAAGCGCGTCCTCAATTGACTGAGGTTCTTCAGTAGACAAGAAGCAGGAATATAAGGCACTTTCTCCCTGACAGAATTTGGATCTTGTCTTTACACTTGCTGAAGGATCTCCAATGATAAGGTCTGAAGAGTGAGCGTCCAACCACAATCGACGATGTCTTATCTCTTCATCTGAAATTCGTTCAACACAGTTAGTAGGTGAGTTAGGCATTTCAATTGTACTATTCTGAGATTGAAGTAATTCAGTGACAAGAGTTGGGTCTACTGAGTCACCAAGTTCAGGGGCATTCAACTCAGGAACATCATTTGTTCCCCCAGATTTGTTATTCTCAGTAGAGGTCTTAGTTACCTCTTGGGTTTCTTCATCGACCTGAGTTACCTGGGATTGATTCTGTTCAGTAGAATCAATCTATTCAGCTACATTTGCTGCTGGCTGTGATTCAGTAGTCTTGACTTCATTATCCTCTTCTGAATCATCATCCCAACAAAGCTGGATCTTTTCAACCTTATCTTTTAAGCTTATATCCTCTAGTTGTTTACTGATGTCCTCATATTCTAAATTTGAGTTCCTACTCCTGTTCTCAATAGCAAACTCATTAAAGATAACATGAGGACTTTCCTCCATGCAAAGGGTCTGGTAGTTAAAAACTCTGCAGGCTTTGCTGACCCGCGAGTATCCTAAGAAAACTCCCTGATCTGACTTGCTGTCAAAAGTCCTTAACTGATCCTTTCCATTATTGTGGATAAAGCACGAACACCCAAAAATATGGAAATGAGGTAAGAGAGGCTTCATGCCGTCCCTAAGTTCATCTGGTGTCTTCTGATGTTGCTTTGTCAGTAGTGATTTGTTCTGAGTATACCATGCAGTGTCATTCACTTAAGCCCAAAATTTAGATGGGAGTCCTGAGTCTGCGAGCAGGGTTCTTGATGCTTCTTTGAGTGTTCTATTCTTTCTTTCAGCAATCCCATTCTGTTGAGGCGTGCGTGCAGCAGACGTCTCATGCTCTATTCCTTCATTTTTACAGAACTCTTCCCCCATCGAATTTAGGAACTTTGTTCCTCTGTCAGAACGAATCTTTCTGATTTCGGTGTTCTTCTCGACACTGAGCCTTTTTAGAAGCGTAGGCAACTCTGTTTTGACGTCAGATTTGTTGGCAATAAATATGACCCACGTGTAGCGCGAGTAGTCATCAATGACCACTAAAGCATACTTCTTGTCTCTGATTGTCACAGGAGAGATTGGGTCGAACAAGTCCATGTGTAGGAGCAGAAGGATTCCATCCGTGGAAGGCGATGGAATTGGTGGATTTTGTTTCTTTGTTTGCTTTCCCTTCAGGCATGCCTCGCACTGAGTGTCCTTGCTGAACACTTCATCCGAAGTGTTTCGAGCAAGCTTGTTGAGCGTCTTGAAGTTGAGATGGCTGAGTCTTCTGTGCCAGAGCCATACCGTTCTATTGTTGTTCTTCGCCAGGAAGCATGCTTTAGGTTCTGCTGAGTTTCAGTGAGCAATATATATGTTCCTCTTGCGCGAACCTGATAACACTGTTTTCTCTGTAGATTAGTTAATGACATCACAGAAACCAGTGTCAAAAATCACTCTATTCGAGTTATCACGAAATTGACAAACAGAGAGAAGATTATGTTGAAGTCCTTGAACATATGATACTCTTGGAACTGTGGTGGTTCCAATGTTGAGTGTTCCATAGCCTCTGGTATAGCCTTTTGCGTTATCTCTAAACTCGATTCTGGGTCCTTCAGTAATATAATTCTTCAGTAGACTCTTCTGGTACGTCATGTGTCTTGAGCATCCGTTGTCCATGTACCATGGGTCCCTGTCCACCTGCAAAATAGAATTATATGGAGGTACCCTTTATTTTTGATTTTGTGTCCTTAAGCGTTAGTTTTGGAAACCCGAATCTATCTTACGACCCTGGTGGTCTCAGATAATTTCTTTCCACTCTGATCAACATACTTCACCACTGGACTGGTTGATGTTGACTTCTGAGGCTTTACAGATTCAGGATTCCAAATCTTCTGAGGTGGTGGAGTGCTGATCTTATCCTTCTGAACGACCTTTTTCTTCTTCTTCTGACTCTTGGAACCCCTTCTAACAATAGAATCATAATAATACGACCCAAACTGAGCTGGATGGGTCAGCTGTGGCGGTCCATATTGATCAGCCCATTTGACTTGTTGGTTCCCCCTTGACTGTACTGGGGTGATCTTGAGCTAACTTCTTGTCAGATTTCTAATAGATCGGGTGAGGTGCTTTCATCTTTTGTTTGTTCTTTGCTAGGGGGTCAGTGATTCGGCATTGATCGTTTCCCCTTGAACAAATCTATAAGTTAGCCGATTCTCTGAGCTTGTGGGGGCAGATGTGGAGTCTCCATGGATGAACTCGAGTCCCTCCTTGCAGTGTTTAGGCTTGTTGTTGGCTAACATTGCCTCAAGCTTTGTATCGGCTCCCATATAATGTTCTGTCATCAGGTTTCTCCAGACATAGTCACTCTTCCTGAGAGTTTATGCTCGATCTGAAGTCCTGAGAACTCTTGCTTCAGTAGACTTAATTCAGTATCTTTCTGAGTTAATTCTTTGGTCAGTACTGAGATTAGATCTTCTTGTTCCTGAGACTGGGCCATCAGAGAGTTAATCTCCTCCCTGAGTCTCATAACAAGTCATTCTGACTCAGTAGTAACCTGACTCTCCTGAGAAAATCTATGATTTTCCACTTTCAGGGCATCCAACTCCTGAAGAGTCTTACTGAGCTGCAGACTCATCTGAATCTGCTCGTTGACTAGTTCTTCGTAGGCAATCGCGACGTCCAGATTCTCATCTGCACCTGAAATAGTGTCTTGTGTGTAGTGTGAAGAAGAGTTAAATGGTTCATGAGAGTTTACCTCATCTTCTTCTCCTGCCATTAGACACTTTTCAGTATCTTCTTCAAGCTTTTGAGCCATAAAGGCAACTTCATCGTCTGATGAGCCCATGAAGGAGTCGACTTCATCTGAGTCATTTGAGAGTTCACTAGCAATGTAGGCTTATCGCTTCTTGATGAACTTCTCCCTTTGAGCTTTTCTTGCAGCTCTTTCAGCTGTACTGAGCTCAGGACAGTCATACTGATAGTGTCCTGGCTTCATGCAGTTGTAGCAGGAGGTGACTCTGCCTTCTCTATTCTCACTGTCTTTCGACTGTGCATAATCCTCTTGTTTCCTGCATTCAGAAGTGTGTGGTTTAGGAGTGCGTTTAGGTGAGTAATCATACTTACTCTTTGAGTCTCTGACGACTCTGGAAAGTTTTTTGTGTCGCTCCTTTTCCTTTTGATATTTGATTGCGAGCAGTGCATATCTCTTAGCTAGGCTTCCTTCTTGTAGGTCACTGGTTGAAGGCTTAGCTTTGCTAGATACTGGAGCTGCTACGCTGACTTATACTTTAAAAGCATGGTCTATCTAAGTCTCAGCTTCAGCTCTTTGCTTCCTTTGCGGTAGACCGTACACTAACTCCTCAGCTTTTAATTCTGAAAATATATGATCAGGAGAAACAATATCAAGATCAGAATATCTAAGCAATGTAGCAAAGGGAGTCCAATATCCGTCTGGCAGTGCTCTCAAGATTTTGAGATTCATCTCTCGGTTGGAGATCGTCTTTCTCAGCCCATTGATAGTATTCATCAGATCCGTAAATTTGACATTTACGGTAGACCAAACTCGAACTCCTCAGCTTTTAATTCTAAAAATATATAATCAGGAGAAACAATATCAAGATCTTCAATCGTGTTGCCGGGCATGAGTGACTGTCTCTCCAGCTTCTCGAGTTCCAGCGCTAACTTATTAGCTTTGACCTTCTGAGTCCCCCGACTTAGTAGCGCTAGAGCGTCCGAGAGTTCTTTGGCTGACTTGTAGTCCTGAACTCTTCCGAGATATGAGTCGCTCAGGGTGGTCAGTTCCAGGCAACCCGGTCAAGATTGTGAAGCTTCTTCTCTTCTGGAGTGAAAAGGCTTCTGTCTTTTGGAACCTTCTTCCCAGTTACCACTCCACCTCCTTGTTCTGGATCCTAGAAAGCAAGATATTATTACCTATGCTCGTTCCTGAAAGTCAACACTATCGACCATAGGTACGATAGGTCCGTCTTCCAAGACCTCTGTCATGTTATCTTGGAGGGAGGTTAGATGTGCTTCCATTCTGACTCGCCATACCCCGTAGTTCTCTATTAAGAACATGGGTACCATCCTGATTCCTGACATATCAGACATGTTAGGTAATAATATGAATGAAGAATGATATGCAGTGAAAACGTTTTTAGGATCCGTTCAACTAGACCAATTTCAGATAATAAGAGTGTTAAAGAACTCCTGCTCTGATACCAATTGTTGGTCCTGAGGTAAATGTTCAGGTGTAGGGGGGAGGTAAATACACTTAAAAACTTTTTCTCAACTTAGAATGCGAACAATCCAATTAAGGATATTGTCTGCTGAATAAATTCAGTAGACCAAGCAAGCTGTTCTGGATCGCGTGGATAGAGTGACTGACTATACTGAGGCCTGCTAGCTGACTGATGTCAGAATTCGGTACCGTTCAGTAAGAGTTCAGTAATGTGCGGAATAGTGTAGGCCCAATTCAGTTGAGTTTGAAAATGTTTTTATTAAAGCTGTTTCAGTTGGTTAGTGCACTCAGTTAAGCTTTTCTGAAACTCTATTGTATGATTTTGTAAACGGTTTTCAGTATGGACAGTAAATCAATGCAATAGTAAATGAACACAGTGATTTTAAAGTGGTTCGGATATCAAACAATCCTACGTCTACTGTCCCGAAAAGATCCGGAGGCTATTTTATTATACTGAGCTAGTCTCAGGTGGTTTGTGCACTGGACAAACACAACCTTGAAGATTATACTGAGCAAGTCCTAGTTTACAAGATTCAAAATAGAATGTTTGAAGGATTCTTGAACAGTGAAGGAGTTCTTTACAATAAGAATAGTTCAAGATATGAACTCCTTCGGTTCTAAGCTATAGATATTTCAGTGGAGCTTAGGTTAGAGAGAAAGGGAACAAGAAGAGGCTTCTAGAGTGATGAACTATGAGGAATAATGTCTCTGGGTTCGTGTTCTATCACTTGAATGCTAGAGGCTTCAATTCTATTAAGTTTGGTTCCCTAGAGCAAAGTAGTCGCCTTTCGTGTTGACTATTTCACTGTAGTTCTTGCGGAAAGCTTGGAACTTATTCGTTTGATGCTCGTAAATCACTATTGTTCTTCGATTTGATTTTCCCTCTATTTATAGAGGTGAGCAATGGATAGATCCGTTGGAGACGAACTATCCACGTGTCACTCTCTTTGGGTAGCTAATGGCTCTTTTAGAAATCGTGCAGTCTTTTCTTCTATTTCAGGAAAGTAGTTAACTTGCAGCTTTTACCAGAACTTTGACAGCTGGCTGCTTGTTATTAGTTGAGGTGTAGAAAGTTGTTGAGACATACAAACTTTAAGGCAGATACTGAAGCTGACTTCTCTAATGTGTACAACCTCAGACAACTCTACTGATTTAACATTGAGAACCTTCTGACAATCAAGGAGAATGTTAGGTTGTTGCTGAGCCTGACCTAGGGTTCAGTAGTATACTCTTGTTGAGTCCAACTCTACTGAAGGTCGACTCTGAGTTCATTGAACTGCTCCTACTGAGTCCAGTTCTACTGACTCCTTTCAGTATACTGCTCCTACTGAGTCCAGCACTACTGAATCTGAACACCTCTCAGTATGCTGCTCCTTCTGAGTCCAGCACTACTGAGTCTTCACACCATGCTACTGAGGCGGATAGTCTACTGAGGGAACAACAGACATAACTTCTGAGCTTGGACCACGCTGAAGGAAAGTCTATTGATTCTGAAACTCTCAAAGACCAAGGCGTTGCTATTACAAAGGAATGGTTTACCTATCAAACTAGGGTTTTGGGATGAATCAAATCTTCTAAACAATCTACTGCTGAATCATCTCCCAACAAACATTAATTACTGGGTTGACTACTGAAAGAGATATGCAAACATGTCAGTTGAACCATGTAGTTAGCTGAATGAGTCCAGTATTGAGAGTAGGCATTGTTGGGATTTTGTATACTGGAAGCAAATTTTATGCTTGTATACAATGTGTTTTATTCTTACCACTATTTTATTCTCCTATCTGATAAATATATATATTTGTACATGTTATCCTTTATCTTGTATAAAAGTTAGATTTGTGTAGTGTGTCGGGTATCACAGAAGACTACACAAATTGGTTGAACTGACAAGATATAAACAGTTATCACAGCTTATACAACCTAACGGATATTTCTATCTTAAGTACGGGGATCGATTAAGTCTAACATACAAGCCCATGCTCAAGTTGGGATTCTCTAGTGGAATGAATCTGGGTTTATTAATTAATTTTGCTCTGGGCTGAGCATAGATAATTAATTAATTTGAGGCCCTACTTTATTTCTTGTATTGGATCCCTAGTCTGGCCCAATTAGCTGCCCAATATTTATTCTGCTCTCTCAGAAATTATTATTAATAGATTAATGTATTTATACATTATTTAATAATATAAAATTATTTGATAAATAAGTGACCCAGTTATTATTAATTATATTATGGGGGGAATATTAATTTATTATTAGAAGCCCATTAGCATTATAATTATTAATGGGCCATAATTATAATATAATGTTTTATACATTATATATATTTAAAACACGTTGGTGAATGAATTAATAAAAATCATTCATGCGAATAACGATAACGTGAGATACAAAGAGCAGAAAAATAATTCCTCTCAGATCTCTGTCCACACGGAGGAGCGGAAGGGCCGGGACACAGATTAGAAGATCTGACACACGAGCAGCAATTAGAGTTGCGACAACATACGAAGGAGGAAGGTATCAATTCTCATCTTCATATTTCCTTCAATTGGTATCAGAGCCTGGTTTAGGCTCCGATTGTTGCTGTTAGGAGCATGATTAGGGTTTAATTTCGTCGTTATCGGGTTATTTTTCGTGTTTGGGGTGGCCTGCGAGCCACTATTTTGACCCCTTTGTACCGTTTTTTCTCGTGAGAAAATCCATGAGTAGATAATAGGGCCAATGTGATTTATTTGTGCTGTAATTGGTTCGACTGACACGAAAAAAGAGACGGAGAAGAAAGCCCTATTTTAGCATAAACCCCTAGTTTTCTAGGGTTCCGCCGTATTTTGCGGCTGAGATTCCCGGTGCGCCCGGTGTCCAATCGTTGATCGTCTTGAACCTTTAGATTCCTCGTCTCACAAGCTTCGCGTCGATAGGTCGCAAGGGGTCATCCGATCCCAGATGCGACCGGAATTGATGTTGGAAGTGAGCTGCTCACCATGAAATTTTTCCAGTAATTTTGTTCGAAATTGAGGGAAATTGTTGGACGATTTAGGACGGAATCCATTCATGGTGGCTGAAAATCATCCAATCATTACCAATGAATCAATTGAATGAGTCGTAGATCAAAAATAGGTAATTTCGGGTGGCGGAGCTCGCCGACGACTGGCTACGAAAATTCGCAACACAAAGTCACGGCGGCGGCTCCAGGCGGCAGCTCTAGATGGATCCGACATCTGGGTGACGTCGGGGGGCTGTGGAGACAGTCGAGGAGGGATGGGGACGGCCGGGGAAGGCACGGCGGCGGTAGTTGCGCCGCGCGCAGGCGCATATCTACGTAGCTGCAGGCGGCATCTCGGTGCGGGGCAGTCGGTTCCTGGGTCGCTGTCTTCCGGTACTTCCCTGTGTCCAGGAGGCCGGCCGGGAATCGACCTGGAATGTCGGCGGCGGCGGCGGCAGTTTCGTGAGGAAATAAGAAGGTTAACGTCAGCCCTCGCTGATGTGCACGGCTACGTGTTTGCCACGTGACAGCTACCCCTTCTGACGTGGAATTTTTCCGAGGCAGTTTTCTGAAGTAATTTTGACGCAGACAGCTCCAGATTTAAAGATTTTGAGGATCGAAGTGTTGTATTTGATAGCTTTGATCTTCTGAGTCTACTGACTCAGTAGCACCAGAGCATCCCGGAGTTCCTTCGTGGACTTGCAGTCCTGAACTCTTCCCAGATAGGAGTCACTCAGGGTGGTCAGTATGGCGTTTCTGGCAATCCGGTCTAAATTGTGAAGCTTCTTCTCTTCAGGATTGAATAGGCCCAATTCAGTTGAGTTAGAATGAGGAAATGTGTAGGCCCAATTCAGTACCGTTCAGTAAGAGTTCAGTAGAGTGAGGAAATGTGTAGGCCCAATTCAGTTGAGTTAGAAAACGTTTTTATTAAAATTGTTTCAGTATATTAGTACAATTTTTAAGATTTGTTGAAACACAGTTGAATGATTTTGAAAGATATTTTCAGTATGAACATAAATCAATGCAACAGTAAAATAGAGCATAAAGAACACAACGATTTTAAAGTGGTTCGGATATCAACAATCCTACGTCTACTGTCCCGAAAAGATCAGGAGGCTATTTTATTATACTGAGTTAGTCTCATTCGGTTTGTGCACTGGACAAACACTGGTCTTGAAGATTATATTGAGCAAGTCTCAGTTTACAAGGATCAAACTAAAGCGTTTGACAAACTCTCCAACTATGAAGGAGCTCTTTACAATAAAGAACAGTTCAGGGATGAACTCCTTCGATCTAAGCTATAGATATGTTCAGCTGAGCTTAGGTTAGAGGGAAGGGAACAAGGAAGTGGCTTCTAGAGCGACGAACAGTGAGGAATAATCTCTCTGGGTTCGTGTTCAATCGCTTGGCTACTAGAGGTTTTGAATCTAATTCAGCTTGGTTCCCTTTGAGCAAGAATGTCGCCTTTCGCTTGGAGTAATTCTCTGAAGAACTTGCGGAAAGCTTAAGTCGGTAGGTGTTTGCTCGTAATCACTCGTGTGTGTTCTTGGTCTCGTGTGCTTCGATTTGAATTCTTCCCTCTATTAATAGAGGTGAGCCATGGAAAGATCCGTTGGAGACGATGATCCATGTGTCACTCTCTTTTGGGTAGCTAACGGATCTTTCAAAGAAATCTGGCACAGTCTTTTCCCTCCATTTCTGGACATATGTTAACTTGCAGCTTTAATCAGAAAGTGGTCGGACAGCTGGCTGCTAGTCATTAGTCGAGGCTTAGAAATTAGTTGAGACAAACAGACTTCAAGGCAGATCTGAAGCAGACTTCTCTGTACCTCGTATGACTCTACTGATTTAACAAGAAAGATCAGTGACAGTCAAGGAGACTGTCTGGCTATTTCTGAGTCTGACCTTGGTTCAGTAGTATACTCCTGCTGAGTCCAACTCTACTAAAGGTCAACTCTTGAGTTCAGTGAACTGCTCCTGCTGCGTCCAGTTCCACTGACTCCTTTCAGTATGCTGCTCCTGCTGAGTCCAGCATTACTGAGTATGAAACCCTCTCAGTATGCTACTACTGCTAAGTCCAGCACTACTGAGTCTTCACTCCATGGTGCTGAGGCTGATAGTCTACTGAAGAGTCAGCAGACAGAATTGAGCGCCTGAACTATGCTGAAAGAATGTCTACTGAGTCTGTAACTCTCAGAGACAGAGGCAATACAATTACAACTCAATGGTTCACCGACCAAATTAGGGTTTGGGATCATTCAAATCTTCTAATACTATGCTACTGAATCATCTCCCAACACAGGGGTTCAGTAGTATACTCCTGTTGAGTCCAACTTTACTGAAGGTCGGCTTGAGTTCGGTAAACTGCTCCAGCTGAGTCCAGTTCTACTGGCTCTTTCAATATGCTGCTCCTGTTGAGTCCAACACTATTTAATCTGAACACCTTTCAGTATGTTGTTCCTGCTAAGTCCAGCACTACTGAATCTTCACTACATGGTACCGAGGCGGATAGTCTACTGAGGTTCAGCAGACAAAACTTCTGAGCCTGGACCATGCTGAAAGAAAGTCTACTGAGTCTTAAACTCTCAAAGACCAAGGCGTTACAAATACAAAGGAATAGTTCACCAATCAAATTAGGGTTTTGGGATCAGCCAAATCTTCTAAGCATTCTACTACTGAATCATTTCCCAACAAACATACTGAACATATCAAAGAATGTCAGTAGGTAAATTTTCAGTAAAGTGTCCGAGGTATCGAGGAAGTCAACTCAGCATCAGTCTTGAAGTTTGAATAAAGTCTCACTTTCCAACAAACCTCGACCAATAAGGAGCTTACAACACTGTACTTGTTGTGACACAAAAGGTGCAGCAGCCTCTCAACTCTGAAAAAGATAGAATCTCTACATTAACGTTCAAATTGAAGATGACCGTTTTGCTTATCGTTCTTGCCACGTGTCTAGGTTCTGTCTACGGATATATTCATGGGTCAAGATTATATATAGAGATTGATCTTCATGCGTTGAAGACACCGGGAACACAAAACATCTAGCATACAAGCTCTAGCATACTGAAAGCAAGCAAAGCAAAGAACTCTTGAACCGATAGCATTTGATATAGTCTCCGTTCTACAGTAATCTAGTTCCCCTTCTCTATACTCTAAGCCTACATTGTCAGATCGCAAGCTTAGAAATCGAATGAGTTCATTTCTAAATTGTTCTTATTGTAAAAACTCCTTTATAGTTGGAGAAAACCCTCAAACTTCCGTGTTTGAAACCCTTATAAAGTTACTAAGACTATAACTAGTAGTGATTTGACATGTGAACGGATCCATTTAGACTTGCTCAATATAATCTAATCAAGCATTCCTGGATGGACTTAAGATCTCGTGTATTCGAACCACTCTAAAAATCTGTATGTCGTTTACAGTTTCATTTATGATATGTCCATCCTATATACAAACTGTTTTGTAAGTCAGTGTTTTACTACAACTTTATGTTATGACAAGTACAGTTGGTTGCTTCTGATTGGTCGAAGTTGATATGGTCGTTAAGACTTGATCTGACTCGTGACTGATACCGAGTAGATTCCTTGGATAAAACCTCGTACCCTTTACTGATAAATCTATGTATAGACATATTTGTTTGACAAAAAATCGTTCTACTGACACTCCATTGTGTCCAGCAAAGACAACGATATTGAATCGTCGGTGTCCTTTACTTAGTCTTCAGAAAGCCGATCTACAAGTGCTACTGAATCTCTGAATCCATAGGAGCAATCAAGCTTTCTAACATGTAAGCTTGATTAATTTTGATCGATCTATTACAAAGACTGATTCATCATCATTTATGATTTTTGGATAATTAAGATCCTAATAAACATCACCGAACAATATCTGTTTACAGTACCGATCTGTGTCCCATTGGCCAATAAATAACCTAAGTTGAACTATATCTCTCTTTGTCTGCAAAACGATTTCTCACTGAAGAAGAATTCAGAAATAAAGCTAAAAAACCGATGGTTTGAATGATTGGTTGGATGGGTTAAATTGTTATATTGTTGAGAGTATCTGGGCCAAATATTTAATTCATGTGATTGATGGGGGTTGATAAAAAGTTGACTTTCTTCCTCTTACCTTTTTCTCAATTTTAATTAAGTTGAGATTTCAGGTGAAACTGGTGTCAAGTAATCAATTACCAAGAGAAAGAAAAGAATTCCAAAATGGCAGCGCAGCAGCCACCGCAGATAGCCATTCTTGGAGCTGGCATCTTCACTCGAACTAGTTACATCCCCAGATTAGCTGAAATATCTAACTTATTTGTTCTCAGAGCCATTTGGAGTCGCACTGAGGCAAAATCTTCTCTTTTCTAATTTATTGTTATTCTTTTCTGATTAGATCTATTGATTTGATGATCAGAGATTCTTGCATTTATTTGAGAAAATGTTTATGGTTTTCAGTTACCAATTATCTCCCTCTGTTTACTGTAACTTCTTGGGATTGAGAATCGCCTTTCCAGTGAATATGTTGTTTTACTGCTGGTTGCTTGCCTTTTTTCTTTTCGTTGTTTGATTGTTCATAGATGAGTCATGTGCAAAGTGCAAAAGCTTTTTCTTGCAGTTTTAAGCTTGAGTATCTATAAAGGTTTCATTATTTGTTTAGGAATCAGCAAGAAATGCTGTTGAGATTGCCAAAGAGTTTTTCCCTGATGTGGAAAGTAAGTGGGGAGAGGCGGGACTTGATGAAATCGTTCAAGATGCTGCCATTCTTGGTGTAGCGGTAGTCCTTTCGGGCCACATCCAGGCAAGTTTCCCATTTCTCCGTCTGTTTTGGAATAAGTGTATGTATATATGCATATTAGCCCACGAACTCTGCTTATTATAGTGTATCTGAACAATATGATTCTAGACATTTATACCAAATGCTGCTTCCTAACGCCGACGTGTACATCCTCGGGTTGGTGACAAAAAATAACTAGACTTCTGATAGAGTAAAGAGATTGTAGAAACAAATTGCACTAATCAAACGTAATTGAATTACGAAATCAAAACCAAACTCGTAGCCGAGTCCCACGGAAGAGAAACCTTCCGGCCAAACGCAACTATGCGTCGTCCAAACTCCAAGATAATAAACCCTAGATAATATTCTTCTACTAAAACTATACTATAAATAAGAAAACCAAACTACTAGGCCTCACACGGCCGAGCCCTATTCATGGGCTTAATAAAATAAATTACTTACTTATATTAATCATAAGAATCCTAATAAAAACATATATTAAATAAATCAATTCGCCATGCACGCACGTCGACCAACCAATCAGCTCGCCATGCACGCACGTCGAACAACTCCTCGAGCCTACGGCTCGCCTTCTTCCGCGCTCAATCCCCTCTTCGATCTTCTCCGATAGACTCTATCCCTAACAACTTCTCCACCCTTCCAAACAGCCTTGTCCTCAAGGCTGAAGTGCGGAAATTGACTCAACAAATCAGAAACTTCGACCCATGTAGCATCGTCCTCCGATTTACCTCACCATTGTATTAAAATTTCGCGCACTCGATCGTCGCCTCTCGAAACCCATCAGTCTCGCAACACCCACTCCGGGACAAATTCCGGATCCACCGTCCATAATTCTTCAGGCAATTTATCCTCAATCGCATGTTGGCTTATAGCCGCTTTAAGAAGTGAAACATGGAATACCGGGTGCAAATGACATCCCTCCGGCAACCGAATTCGATAAGCCACCGCCCCAATACGCTCCTCCACCACGAAGGGCCCATAATACCGCGCAGCTAACTTAGCATTTTTGCGCTTGAAAAGCGATTTCTGGCGATAAGGCCGTAATTTCAAAAAAAACTCGCTGCCCTACTTCATACACCACCTCACGCCGATGCTTATTCGCCCCTCGAATTACATAATCCTGAGCTCGTGCAATATGCTCCTTCAGATGGCGGAGTGCCCCATCACGAGCCTGTAAATCCTCGGCTACCACCTTGACACGAACTTTTGAAGGTAGGAAGCCCACGAGAGACGGAGGTGGGCGACCGTACACAATCTCAAACGGGGAAGTTCCCGTCGCCGAGTGAAAATTTGTGTTATACTAATACTCCGTCCAGGCCAACCACCTACTCCACTGTTTGGGTCGCTCCGAAGCAAAACACCTCAAGAACGTTTCCACACATCGATTAACCACTTCCGTTTGTCCATCCGTTTCCGAATGATAAGCCGAACTCATGCGCAACTTTGTTCCTACGGCTTTAAACATTGCCCGCCAAAACTCACTTCAAAAAATCGGGTCGCGGTCTAAGACAATTGACGTCAGAAATCCATGCAGCCTTACAATTTCCTTCACAAATAAATCGGCTACTCCTCTCGCCGTGTAGGGATGCCGAAGACCACAAAAATGAGCGTACTTAGATAATCTATCGACCACCACCATAACGCAATCATAATCCCCCGATCGCGGTAATCCTCCAATAAAATCCATGCTTACATCCTCCCACACACGAGTCGGAATCGACAATGCTTGTAGAAGTCCTGCCGACGCTCGAGTCTCGTACTTATGCCTTTGACACACTAAACATTCAGCCACAAATTTCGTAACATCTTTCAACATACCTGGCCAATACACGCTAAGAGCTAAACGACGGTAGGTTCGGTAAGCTCCCGAGTGACCGCCGTGAGCCGTTGCATGGAACTCTGAAAGTAACCGAGGAACAAAAGAGGAAGTCTTAGCGATCACCAATCTTCCTTTATAGTATAACACCCCATTAATTAATCGAAAATGATTATATTTGGAAGACCCGTCAGCCACGGCCTTGTAAATCTCACCCATTTCTCTATCGGCCTTCACTTCGTCCACCATAAGTGACCATCCCATCCATATCGGCAACGTAATCGCTGCACATTCCTTCTCATCATCGCATCGTCTCGACAGTGCATCGGCCACTTTATTTGCCACGCCCGATTTGTATTCGATTTCAAAATTGTACCCCAACAATTTAGCCACCCAATAATGCTGAGCCGGAGTTGAGACCGATTGATTTAAGAGAAACCGGAGACTCCTCTGATCGGTCCTTATAATAAACCGACGACCGACCAAATAAGGCCGCCAATGCTGTACCGCGAAAACTAAAGCCATCAGTTCCAACTCATATGCAGATTTTGCAAGACTACGATCCGACACCGCCTTGCTAAAATAAGCCAATGGACGGCCTAGCTGCATTAATACCGCCCCTAAACCACGTCTCGATGCATCACACTCCACGACAAAGGGCTTCGAGAAATCGGGAGTAGCCAATACCGTAGTCACGGCTTTTTGCAGCTCTTGGAATGCCTTCTGAGCTTCGTCCGTCCATGTGAAAGTTGAAGCTCGGTCCTTCTTTAAAAGCTCTGTTAATCCCCTCGCTATATGGCCATAATTGCGAATAAAACGGCGGTAATACCCCGTTAACCCAAGAAAACCGCGAACTCCCCGGACAGTGTTGGGAGTAGGCCATCGTAAAATCGCCGATATTTTTCTGGGATCCATCTGCACTCCTTGGACCGAGACAATATGACCTAAATATTCCACCTCAGATTGACCCCATGCACATTTTTTTGGGTTGACTACATATGAATCAAGCTTAAGCAACGACATCACCGTCCGAAGATGCTTGACATGCGAATCCCAATCACGACTATAAACAAGAATATCATCAAAGAAAACTAACATAAACTTACGCAAGTGGGCTCGTAGCAAATCATTCATCGCCGATTGAAACGTGGACGACGCATTGGTTAACCCGAATGGCATTACCAAGAATTCATAGTGCCCCGAATGAGTCCGGAATGCCGTTTTTGAAATATCTTCTGGCGCGATCCTAATTTGATGATATCCGGATCCAAGTCCAGCTTCGAAAACCACTTAGCTCCATTAAATTCATCTAACATCTCTTGAATTACGGGAATGGGGTATTTATCCGGAACTGTTTGTTTGTTCAATTGCCGGTAATCCACATAAAAAGGCCAACTTCCGTCCTTCTTGCGAACTAATAAAACCGGACTGGAATACGGACTCGAACTGGGCTGGATAATGCCTGCCTCAAGCATTTCTCTAACAAGTCGCTCCATCTCATCTTTTGGCCGAATGACTATAACGATACGGTCGAACGGAAACCGGAGTTCCCGGTTTTAATGGGATATGATGGTCTACACTCCGATGTGGAGGTAACCCCTGCGGCGGAAGCATGACTGAAGGAAATTCGGTCTCCATTTGAACTCCTAAACCGTCTCCGCCGGCCGTCAATGGCACCAACTGCAAGTCACTCTGCCCATCCTGTAACGACGAATCCCGCATTCCAACCCACAGCAACCAACATTCCCCCTCTTCTCCAATCTTAATTAATTGGTGCAAGGAAGCCTCCCTACGAACAAGTGACGAATTTCCCCTTAAAACAACCGATTCCCCCTTATGTGTAAATTTCATCGTCATATGCTCCCAATTAGCTCGAACATCCCCCAACGTTCTCAACCACGAAACTCCCAAAACTATATCAACTCCTCCCAATTCAAACACATAACATGTCAGCACAAATTCACTGTTCTGCAATGTCAACTTTACGTCCGCACAAACACCTAAAATAGCCGATCGTCGACCATCTCCCAATCGCACGGCCGATCTGCCGGTAACCTCCGGTGTCATCTGAAGAGCGGTTGCCACTCGTGACGAAATAAAACAATGACTCGCACCACTGTCGATCATAACACACACCGGCTGCCCCGCTATAGTGTCCTTCATCTTCATCGTCTGAGGGCCATCAAACCCTTGCGCAGCTAAACGGGTTAGTACCATGGAATTAGCTTCCGACTCCAATTCCGAACTCTCTCCGCCTACCGCCGACTCCAAAGATTCTTCCACGCCGACTTCCTCGTCGCCGCCCTCCGTATCCGTAATCATAATCACTTGCAAATTTTTATCGGCGCACCTATGAGTGGGTGACCACTTTTCATCACAACGAAAGCATTTTCCTGCGGCGTTTTGCGGCATATTCCCGATGCGTAATTTGCCGGATCGGTTGATTCCTTCCGGGACCGCCAGCTCTCGCCGTCGACCCAAAAGACGACGTGGAATCCCTCGGTTTTTCCTTAAACCCACTACTCCTCTGATTCAAACCTGACAACGTCGACTGGGTAGAAGGAGCATACGCCGACTACGCTCCGGTTTTGGACGTCGGTGTGTAACTCAAACGCTGCAACCCTACGGTCGTCGTATTACCGAATCCCCCCAAAATCTTGACCTCTTGTTCAATCTCCTTCGCGAGGTGTATTGTATCAGAGAGCGTACGCGCATCGCGTGATCTAATCTTCAAGCGAATTTCGTCTCTCAATCCGTTAAGAAATAGCCCACAATATTTCTCATCCAATCCCGGAACGTGTACCATGCGTGCGATAAACACAGTAACATACTCACCAACCGAGTGCGTTTGTCGCGTTTGAACTAAGGTCTCAAACGGATTAGCTAAAGGATTCGTGCCAAACATACGCACTATTTCCAGTTTGAAGCCGGACCACCCCATGGACGGATTGGTCGCCCGAACCCATTGAAACCAAGGTAGTGCGTCACCTTCCATTGCCACAAGCGCCACATCCAACTTACTCGTATCCGGTGTATTATGCAGCTGAAAGTATTGCTCAACTCTCGTCAACCACCCTTCTGCGCCCGTGCCGTCAAACATGGGCAACGTAACCTGTGGCTCGCCGGACACACTACTTGCAGAGCTAGCCGCTGTCTCAAGGCCATCGGTCTTCGGCGCTTCCTCCGAATCGCGATTCTCCAAGTTAGGGTTCGGCGGTGTCCCGTTGCCGGAACCCTCGCCCGAATTATTTTTCGCTGTCACCAGATCCTGAAGCAAGTCACGCATGGATGCCATCGTGTCCTTCACAGTCGACAATTCACCCGAGAGGCGCACATCCATAGCCTTCAATCCCTTCCCCAACTCATCCATTCTCGTTTCCATCAGTTGTTGTCTCGTATTGGCCATCCGGCAGGTCGGACCAATTTGTTAGAGTAAAGAGATTGTAGAAACAAATTGCAATAATCAAACGTAATTGAATTACGAAATCAAAACCAAACTTGTAGCCGAGTCCCACGGAAGAGAAACCTTCCGGCCAAACGCAACTATGCGTCGTCCAAACTCCAAGATAATAAACCCTAGATAATATTCTTCTACTAAAACTATACTATAAATAAGAAAACCAAACTATTAGGCCTCACACGGCCGAGCCCTATTCATGGGCTTAATAAAATAAATTACTTACTTATATTAATCATAAGAATCCTAATAAAAACATATATTAAATAAATCAATTCGCCATGCACGCACGTCGACCAACCAATCAGCTCGCCATGCACGCACGTCGACCAACTCCCCGAGCCTACGGCTCGCCTTGTTCCGCGCTCAATCCCCTCTTCGATCTTCTCCGATAGACTCTATCCCTAACAACTTCTCTGGCTAGTAACATGGATTCTCTATGAGAAATAATAGATGCATCTTCTTCTAATTTGTGCCTAAGGTTAAAATTTCTATTGTTTTACAAGTAGTTCCCGTAATCGGTGCAAGTTATAATGTGTATATTGTAGTAGCATAGGGTGTATATTTTCACTTTTAAAGCACATCGTCATGCCAATATGACCCAGCCAGATGATATTTAGGTACATTTTTTTCCTTGATACTTTTCGCTTCTTCAGCTTGTATTTCACAGTCCACAGTGATATATCCAATTAGCACCAAACAGCCATAAAATAAGTTCTACATCAGTTTAATTATAAATTTCCGAGTGAGCTCGTCTCATCTTGCTTCTTTAACTTGATACTTGGGGGTTATGTTTCTTCAATATGTAATGGTTGATAAGCTGGATTAACATATTGTACTCCTTTATTGAGCTACCAGTCTCTTTAATTTGCTAAACAAATATAAATGAGTGCCAATTCTTGTTTTACCATTTGACTTTGACTGCTGAGTTTTATCGCTCTTCCTTTTTTCACTCGAAAAATCCAAACATAACAATGAGATTTCTTAACTTGCATACTCATAACCCATCAAGTAGAAATTTGGTGGATAAACAATTAATTCAAGAATATTTTGTCTTTCGATACCATTTTCAATGCTAAAATTTCACATTCATCTGGGTTCATCACATGTTTTATATGAAACACATACTTCGGTCCTGGTTATAATGTGCTTTTAACGAGAGTGACATTTCGTGCAGGTGGATATGTCACTGAGGTTGCTAAAGGCTGGAAAACATGTCCTGCAAGGTGATGGCTGTTAATTATAATATAAAGTACATGATTCATCCAACATAGGACTTGTACATAAGTGTCTAAAACTTCTGTACTTACACCAGATCTAGATTTATTTCTAATTGCTACTGTGACATGACTGACGTATCTTTTCATGCATGTCTGGTACGCTTTGCAATTTTGGGGTCTGAAGAGAAACCTGCTGCAGCTTGTAAGTAATATCCTTATTTGAGTCTTAGAGGAGTTTGCACGTTTTTGATTATTTTGTCGCATGCATTTTAACCGGACTATTAGAGTCAACATACAGATGCTTTAAAAATGTTCCAAAATGAAACATAAACTATAGAAAATAAATTATTATGATCTTATAGAACATTGAAATCTGCACTCGAATTGACCTTCTGTTGTTAATGGTCATCTATATTTTTAATAATAAGTTCTTAGTTTGACTACTATTTGCCTTCCACTTATTATTATTATGGTTGTATTGCAATTTACAAGTCTTTACGAACAATATACCTCCGGAGATAATTAGATTTAATTTATTACCACTTTGCTAATGTAGCTGTTACTGAGCTCGAAAGAGCACTACTCAGTTATGGCTCTTTGAACCCAGCCCCAATTTGGGCAGTTGCTGAAAACTATCGTTTTGAACCTGCCTTTGTGGAGGTACCTGACTTATCGTACTTGCTAATTTATTGTTGTAGACGTAGTCTGATGGTCTTACAGGGAAGAAAACTGATGGCCGAAATTGGAGACATTATTAATATCCACGTCATTATTGAAGGATCGATGAACAGCTCAAATCCATATTTCTCAAGTTCTTGGAGACGTGGATTTAATGTGAGTTTACTGCATATCAACCAATTTAGCTTGGCAGCATGGCCAAAACTGTTCAGTATCCTCTGCTGCTCTGTATGTTACATTGCTGATAGAATCGAGACTTGTGTTAATTATTTCACCTGTTTATGGGCGCAAACTTCAGTCTCGTCCTGCTTGTCAAGTCAGAAGTATTATTGCAGTCATATTCCTCTATATTGTATTAAGCACGAGCATAAGACCACTGTGAAGAATCTGAGATTTTTGTTAACTACTTTGGTGTATTTAGTGTGAGTCTGTTTTTACCATCCAACTTGTCGAAATCATAATCTCACTGATTTAGACTGAAAAAGTTTCCTGTTTTGGCAGGGAGGCTTCATTCTAGATATGGGTGTCCATTTCATTTCTGGGTTGAGAATGGTGAGTTAAAAGTGTTTATATTTGTTATTGAAAAATATTAATTTAATTTAAGTGTTTGTCATCAGTATGTTCAGATTATTCTATATGGCAGCTTAATGAACCTATGCTATTCATAATAAAAAAAAAACCATGAATAGATTAATTTCGTAACATCTATACCCAGGAGTAAAGTTAATGTTTTGTGTAAACAGTTCTTCCATACCTTTAAACATCACTTGCTGCTATTATGCGTTTTTTCTATTAATACATCCGTGACTGTATTTTCCTTATTATCTCTTTTGCATATCAAAAGCTTGTTGGATGTGAGGTAACTTCAGTATCAGCCATAACATCTCATGTCGATTCAACTCTGCCTGCTCCAGACCATATCTCCTCAGTGATGTATGCTTATGAAACATTACTAAAAGTTTGTTCTTTTGCCTTTCTTTGAAATTTAGCAAATTTTCATGTTTCTGCTCGTTCTTTGTTCCTTTGCCCCTTCAGTCAACTGGAGAATGGTAGTTCTGGAGTTTTTGTGATGGTGGTTTCATCTAGATCTCCAAAGGTATGAAATATAAAAATACCTATCTATCTTCACGAGTTCTATATGTGATGATAATCATTTGAGGGGTGAACACATACAGTAAGTGCTCTATTTGCTCATAGGTGATATGGCGGATTGTGGGCCTGAAGGGAACATTACAAGTTGAGCGGGGAAGCAAAGATGGGAAGCACGGATACACGGTAAACATAATCTTTTGGTCCTTTTCTGGTAATATATAACTTGGAATTCAGATATTTATTGATTACTTTCTACATTTCTGACGAATCAATTTTTTATCCCGTCCAAGTTCCAAATGCGTTACAGCAGCAAGAACAGAGATCAGAAAATAATCCCACTAACACCCTGCAATCAACCTATTTAGAATATAAAATTAAATCGAAGGGCGCCATGTACTCATTCTATTTTTGCATTGGCATACCAATAGGAAAATATTAATCCTTATTTCCCAGAATTAAATCTGATAATTTCTGCAAAGTCATATTTTGTGGATCTTGATGTTGTTATAGGTTGTTCTCTATATGGCTGATGGCCAAAACAAAAGCTTCTTTTACCCATTCAGTGGTGTGACTGAGGAGCTTAAGACGTTTTTGTCAGATATTTCACTGGCAAACTTAAAGGTACTTTTGGATCGTGAAGTATATGCTAACTGCTGTTAGTTTTCTTGCTCTTGTTTGCATCTTGTGAAAGTCAATTTGTATAAGACTTGGGGAATCGTCTACTGTTATGAAGTTAATTTTGATGTTGGTTTCTAAGGACTTTGTAGAAATGTTTAACCTTTATTTGCATGATGTTGAAGCGGCTATTATATTTATATTTCTTATCTAGACATTGTATTGGTTTGAGATTGTAATCCTTGTCTTTACTCCCATACTATATAATTGTCCTTTCTTTGCAGAAGGATGGTAGCCACCAAGTTGAGGCTCGCCTTTCTTTTGTTGAAGGCGCTCGAGATGTTGCTGTTTTGGATGCAATGCTTGAGTCTGGGAAGAGGCAAGGGGTGCCTGTTCAAGTTAAAAAGTTTTAGCTTCCTTCTCAGTTGCATGGGAACTATCTGTGTTCACAGTGTCCAGAAACTGAAGTTAGATAATTTGTTTGTGATTGTAGTTTTATTTGATTGAACAAACATACAGTAACAGAGTGCCGAAAATAAAGCAGTATTGTTCATGTCAAATGCAACTGCAGTACGATAACTTATAGTAGAAGAATAAGGCTTGATTCATTAGAAATGACATACAGAATTGAGTTTATGATTGATATTGGGTTGTTTTATGATAAAATGGATTTTGAGACGATGTAATGAACTTGGATCTTAAGTTAAACATTTCCAAGTGGGATAGATTCTAAGTTAAAAGATTTTGATCTTCGAAATATAGATTCACTAAACGATTATGGCCATTTGCACAACAAAATTGTAATATAAAACTCATAAAGCACAGTAAAGATACAGTTGTTTTTCAGACTGACATTAGCTCTTCCATGCTAAAAACAAGATGAATATCATGTTGTAAGATAGCATGAAGTCATACGGATCATCAACAATATCATGTTGCGAATTTTACTCCTGTAGTCTTTGGAGATATGTGCTTCAATTACTCATGGAGCATCCCTCTTAATGTTATATTTGTGCGAACCCAATCATTAATAGTTATTCACTTGAATTTCTTCTCAAATAAAGAATAACCAACTTTCTATTTCGTTGAGTTTGACTTCAAGCTTTCATTTTCCGTAAGTACAACTATAAAATCTAGTAAAATGTAGTAAAATAAAGAAATAACAAGTAAAATAAATGGCAATTGTAAATACCTTCGGCAATTGGTTTGAAACATAATGTTATTCGAGATATATGGATGTACTAGAGTAAAAAACTCTTGCTAATTGTACATTAGGATAAGATCCTGCAAAGAGAACCCAAAATCTAAAACTTTTAAACATGTGTTTTGGTCTACCAGCTTCAACCCTAGGATTTAAGGTGGTTGTATCGTATTATGGTAATAATTAATTGTTTTTCCTTGTATTTGTTATAGTGTTGGGATGAGATTCAGTATGATAAGATTTGAAGATCCCAAAATCCCTAGCTGAATGATGAGTCTTCGATAATTTAATAGCTTAATTGAGTTCAGCATATTAGGAACTCAGTATGTTAGAGTTCAGTAGCTGATGTATTCAGTAGAAGATATGTCACTCAGCCGGAGGAACTCAGTATCGAAGAAGTTAGTTGGGTAAGCTATGACCAACTGAATCTGCAAAGAAATTCGAGCCTGCGAACTGAACATCTCAGAAGAATGTCAGTAAGAGAATACTTCATTTGAAGGTCTGAGGATTCAGAGGAAGTCAACTCAACGTACACTTGGAGTTTGAACAAGCCTCACCAACTCTCATAACCTCGACCAATAAGGAGCCGACATCACTCTATGTGCTCTGCCATAAAGCTGCTCCTAGACTGAAAAAGAGGAAATCCTGACAGTAGTATTGAAATTCGAGATGGTCGTTTTCCTTGTCTTATTCGACACGTGTCTAAACTCCCTCCAATGGATCTATTCATGAATCAAAGACTATAAATAGAAAAGAGTCTTCATGCAGAAAGTGTTGGGATTTTGTATACTGGAAGCAAGTTTTATGCTTGTATACAATGTGTTTTGTCCCTACCACTATGTATTCTCCTATCTGATAAATATATATTTATTTGCACATGTTATCCTTTATCTTGTATCAAAGTTAGATTTGTGTGGTGTGTCGGGTATCACAGAAGACATCACAAATTGGTTGAACTGACAAGATATAAACAGTTAACACAGCCGAGACAACTTAAGGATGAAGTTGTCAGTTTAAGCTGCAGTTTAGATAAGAAGTGGCTTGTCTTAGCTGCTTGTCTTTACTGGTACACTTAAGGTGATGTATTGACGGATCACAGTGAGATGTGTTTTCCTAACTGACATTAGTGGAGAACCAAGATCTCGGTGACTTAGCTAGTCTTAAGCTTGGTAAGACTTCAGCTGAGTGCATTTGGCTATCTATCACTTTGACCTACTATGGTGAACGTCATCGCGACCGGATCTACGTATCTTGGGTGTTAGTAGTCATTTGTGGCTCAGGCTGGTTGTCTGTATCTTGCAGCCGTATCCTAGAAATGGGTTGATAATATCCCCTGAGGAACTCGAAAGGATTAGCACACTAAACCCGGCCGGTTGATTAAGTTCAGGTGTGTTAATAAGGTCGAGTGGTACTACTCAGGAATATAAGATGTTAATTAATTTAAGCTGTCAGTGGGCTTAATTACTTAACGGATATTTCTATCTTAAATACGGAGATCGATTAAGTCTAAAATACAAGCCCTTGCTCAAATTGGGATAAAGGGGTAAGTCAGCACGGATTCTCTAGTGGAATGAGTCTGTGTTAATTAATTAATTTTGCTCTGGGCTGAGCATGGATAATTAATTAATTGGAGACCCAGCTTTATTTCTTGTATTGGATCCCTGATCTGGCTCAATTAGTTCTCTAGTAATTTATTGTCTCTCAGAATTCATTATTAATGGATTAATGTATTTTACATTATTTAATAATGTTATTTATTTGGAATTAATTGGCTGGGCCAATTAATTGATAAATATTAGTAGCCCAGTAAATTAATTAATTATATTATGGGCTGATTATGTAGAAGCCCATTGAAACATAATTAAATTAATGAGCTACAAATATATTAATATTATAAAAGTTTTTGAAGCCTATATATATTAGTATTCTATTCAGAACAGAACATACATTCATTCTGAAACACGCGCAAGCGTGTGAATGAGAGAGACATAAAATTTAATTTTCTCCAGTTCTCTGACCACCCAGAGGGAGAAAAAGGCCGGGACACAGATCAGAAGATCTGACACAGGAGCAACAATCAGACCGCGACAACATACGAAGGAGGAAGGTATCGGTTTCTAACCCTAATTATTTCTTCAATTGGTATCAGAGCCACAGATCAGAAGATCTGACACAGGAGCAACAATCAGAGCCGCGACAACATACGAAGGAGGAAGGTATCGATTTCTAACCCTAATTATTCCTTCAATTGGTATCAGAGCCTGGTTTAGGCTCTGATTGTTGATGTTAGATGTATGATTAGGTTTCAATTCCGTCGTTATCGGGTTAATTTTCGTGTTGGGGGCGGCCTGCGAGCCACTGTTTTGACCCCGTTGTAATGTTTTTCTCGTGAGAAAATCCACGAGTAGTTGATAGGACCAATGTGTTAGGTGATTGTACTGGTATTGTACTGTAATTGGTCCGATTGGCACGAAAATCGAGGCGCGACGGAGCGGAAGGGCGAAAACCTAATTTCTGGCACAACACGACCTCCAGATTGAGGAGGCGCGTGTAGGCGCGTGCTACATTAGTTTTCCAATCCGTTCAGATATGTTTGTTCGTCTTCTCGTTAGTTTCGTGTGGATAGGTGGCACGAACCATTCTGATTTCTGGTTTGTCCGGAATAGCGTCGGAAAGGAGAAGTGGTCGTGCTGTCCAGAAATCCCCAAATTGGCGAGAAAACCCTAGTTTTCTAGGGTTCCGCCGCATCTTGTGGCAGAGATTCCCGGCCGGTACGGAGTTGGATTTTCGATCGGCTTGAACCGATGGATTCCTCGTCACACTAGCTTCGCGTAGATAGGTCGTGAGGGATTATCCGATCCCGGATGCGATCAGAATTGACGTCTGAAGTTGGCTGCTCGTAATGAATTCGTTCCAGCGAATCATTTGAAATTCGGGAAATTGAGGAACTAATCTCGGCCGGAATCCGTTACACGGTGGTCGTGAGTGTTCCAATTATGTTTGCCCTCTTTCAATTGATCGAATCGTGGCTCGGAGATGACGAATTTCGGGCGGCAAAGCCGGCGGCGACGGGTTGCGAGACTCGCTGAAATCTCATCGTTGTGTCAGAAATTGGTTGCTGTTTTACGAAGCCCAGACGTTCGTGAGACGTCTGGAAGGGATGCGACCATCGTGGACGGCCGGACATGGAGGCGGGAGGCGGCGCGAAGCCGCGCGCAGAGGAGGCGCAGACGCGGCGGGTTCTTTGTCTCAGCGCTGAACGGCGGGCTTCCGGCGGAGGAAGCCGACGGTTCCTGGATCGCCGTGACCGGGCGACCACCACCATGTCGACGGACGGCCGAGAACCGTCCTACAACGGCGGCGGGAAGAAAACCAGCGGCGGCAGCGGTTCTTGTTGTTGAAGATGGTGACGACGTGGCGCGCTGACGTGGCGCGCCACGTCAGCCCTGCTCCCACGCGTCTGCCACGTGGCAGACCCACTGATGATGTGGTGATGACAGTTTTGGGTGCAGTTTTCGACGCAGTTTCCAGATTCGAAGATTTTTCAAGTTATCGAAGATCTGTATTTTGTTCGGGCTTTGTAATAGATAGATTTAATTTTTATATGTGTTTTTAAGCCCGATAACGACGTTCTAAATTTCCTATTTGCGCATTTATTTATTATTATGCTTTAGCATGCGATTATGTGATTAATTGCGCTTAGAAAAGCATATAAATAGGATCTATGTCGTATTAAAGCATGTTTTATTTTTCGCGAACACGTTTTATTATATGCCTTAGAAATTGCATGCTTTAGGAATTATGTGGATATGCATGATTCCAAACAAACATTTTGAATAAAAAGACTAAGCAACTTTAAATTAAATGTTTAATTAGATTCCAGTAATTTGGATATTAAACACTTAATCGGATCTCCATTAATTGGACTCTACACGAAAGTAGTAAGATTGTGTGAGTAAACGTCCACCTGCGTGGCTTGCTTGCATTTTTGAGCTACCAGTTTTGTGAGATGAGTTTTCCAAAAAGTTATTTGATTATTATTGAGTAGTGGGAGCAAAGCCGTAAACGTCCACCTGCGTGGCTTGCGTGCCTAGTAAACACGAGTACTCTAGAAGATAATAATTAAATAGGATGGCTAATTAGATCAAATTGAATGCGGCATGGTTCGAGTAAGTATGTCAATTTCGAGAATTTGATTCTATTTTGGTCAAATTAATGGTCAATGCTTAGATGTCACCGCAGGTACCATTCACTTCCCTCGAAGTCCCTTCCCGCGTTTTATTAGTGACATGGTCCAGAATATCGAACTATTAATTCCATTCGTTTTAAGAACCTAGACGTGGATTGAAATTAAAGAGCTAGGTAAATAGCTTGGTTTAAGGTTACGCTAGTAAACGTCCACCTGCGTGGCTTGCTAGTGGAATTCCTAGAGCTGTTCGAGGTTTTTAATATCATTGTTTTTACAAAAGGTTTCAATGATTATTAATTACGAATTATGTGCAAATGTTAATTTCATACATGCTTTTAAAATTATATTTTTCAGATATGTCTGTTCGAATATTTTATTTTTCGAATTCCTAAACAGTCTCACCAACCAAACCATAACGGGTTTAACAATTTAAAATAATTTTATAGAGTGAAAGAGATATCTTACCTCTCCTAATAAAAGCTCCGCAAAGGTCCTATAAGAACTTCTGTTTTAGGACCGCTATGTCTAAGAACGAGTTTACTATGAGTATGTTACTCAAATCTTTGGTAGCGGTCAAAGAGGTTATAGGAAAGGGCAAGAGTGCTCAAGTCTTGAATATCCCTAGTAGTTTAAGGAATCCTCCGAAAGGCGGAAACCAGAAAAAGAGCAGAAAGGGTGGACATTTCAAGAAGAGCAGTGGGAGTAAGTAGACGGTCCTTACCAACGACATGCAAATGTCAAAGGAGAAAGGAAGATTCTTCAAGAATGGTAGGAAAGGACACTGGAATAATTATAATCCAGATGTCAAGGCAAAACAGAAAGAGACGCGAATCGCTCTTGTAACTGAAACTGTTCTGGTTTCCTCTTCTACCCACGAATGGGTAGTGGATTCGGGGGCAACTGATCATGTTTGTTACACCTTGCAAGGTTTCTTGCAGAAAAGACAATTGAGCAATGGCGAGGTGATAGTCTCAATGGGCAATGGATCGAAAGTTCCTGCAATTGCCATTGGAGATTTAAATCTATCTTTTGATAGTTCTGTTTTAGTACTTAAAGAAGTTTAATATGTGCCTGAGTTTAGGCGAAACATTATTTCTGTTTCAAAACTTTGCAACATGGATGGTTATAAATCAAGTTTTGATAGTGAAGTTTCTATCATGAAAGACGATGATTTTATCTGTGGTGAACCATTAAACGGATCTTTATATACTATTACTTGTAAACCGCGTAGTTCTGTTAATATTGCTTCCTCATCATCAAATCCTAAGAAGAGGAAAGAGTCTTCTAAGGTAAACCAAACTTATCTGCGGCACTTAAGACTAGGTCACATCAGTCTTAACAGGACTCAGAGGTTGGTGGAATATGGATCATTGGAGTCTCTCCAAGATTGAACCATTTCCAACTTGCGAAACCTGTTTGGAAGGAAAGATGATGACTATGCCTTTCAAGGCAAAAGGTTATAGAGCCACAGAAGTATTAAGTTTGATACATTCTGACTTGTGTGGGTCTATGTCTACACAAGCTCGTGGAGGGTATGAGTACTTCATCACATTTACGGACGATTACTCGAGGTATGGATATGTTTACCTTCTTCACCACAAGTCGGATTGCTTTGAAACCTTTAAGGAATTCAAGGCAGAAGTGGAGAAGAAGTTAGGTAAAGAAATCAAAATACTGCGATCTGATCGTGGTGGGGAATACCTGTCCAACGAGTTCAAGGACTACTTGACAGAATGTGGGATTACATCCCGGTGACGACAAAGACGGGCACGCCTCAGCAGAATGGTGTGTCAGAGAGTAGGAACGAAAGTCTCTTAGAGATGGTTCGGTCGATGATGAGTTATGCAACTTTGCCAGTTTTCTTTTGGGGATATGCCCTAGAGACTGCAGCATACTTGCTGAATCGTGTGTCTTCCAAGTCGGTACGAAAGATCCCTTTCAAGTTGTGGAGCGGGCACAAACCCAGTATACACCACTTAAGGACTTGGGGTTATCCTGCTTATGTGCTGAGTAGGCAGGCCGACAAATTGGAATCACGTTCAGAAGTGATGTTGTACATAGGGCATCCGATGGAAACGAAGGATGGATACTTTTATGATCCTAAAGAACAGAAGATCGTTGTTAGCCCTAACGCTCGGTTCTTAGAATAGGATTACATTAGTAACCAGAAATCTCGAGTCGACGTCATCCTTGAGGAATTACAAGGTGGTCGAGTTCCACTTGAACAGCCAGTTGTGCAAGATAGTACTCCACGAGTAACTGCACAATCTGTTAACACAACTCCTGACACTGTTCGACGTAGTGGGAGGGTGATATTTACACCTGATCGGTATATGTTCTCTAGGGAGACATTTGATTATCTCCCGGCAGATGAACAAGATACCGTGGATCCCTGGACTTACAACGAAGCAGTGGGAGATGTAGATGCACCATGGACTCGGAATTTGAGTCCATAACTGATATGGATGTATACGAGATCACTGAACTACCTAAGGGCTGCAATGCTATTGGTAGTAAGTGGGTATACAAGAGAAAGAGAGAGCACCGAATGAAGAGATCATGGCGTTTAAGGCCAGGCTAGTGGCGAAGGGTTTTACCCATAAAGAAGGTATCGATTATGAAGAGACCTTCTCGCCTGTAGCAATGATCAAGTCCATTCGGATTCTCCTTGCCATATCAGATCACATGAACCTAGAGACCTGGCAATTGTATGTCAAAAACCGTATTCCTAAACGGTCACCTTTAAAAAGGTAGGGACATCTACATGAAACAGCCAGATGGTTATGTGAAGGAGGGCGAAGAGCATCTAGTTTGGAAGCATAAGAAGTCTATTTATGGACTTAAGCAAGCTTCCCGGTTATGACACCAACGTTTTAACGAGGTAGTCAAATCCTATGGATTTGTATCTTGTCCTAACGAGGTGTGTGAACCGTATTTGTGTTAACGGATCAGTGGTGTTTCTTGCATTTTACGTAGATGGCATCCTTCTCATTAGCAATAATGTTGAAGTGTTACCAGACGTAAACACGTGGTTATCCGAGCAGTTTCAAATGAAGGACTTAAGTGAAGCTGCTTACATTCTTGGGATCAAAGTTATTCGAGATCGCAAGAAAAGGATGTTAAGCTTGTCACAAGTATCCTACATTGATACTGTTATTACTCGTTTTAGCATGCAAAAGGCCAAGAGAGGTTCAGTACCTTTCAGACATGGCATTTTTCTATCCAAGAATCAGTGCCCTAAAACGCCTGAAGAGATAGAAAGTATGAGGCTAGTACCATATGCTTCCGCTGTCGGTAGCCTCATGTATGCAATGCTTTGTACGAGAGCAGATATCTCATATGTTGGACGCATGGTCTCAAGATATCAGTCTAACCCTGGAAAGGAACACTGGACTGCGGTCAAGCATATTCTCAAGTACCTTAAACGGACTAGAGATTATAGGCTTGTTTACCAGTCAGATAGTCTAGTGTCTTTGGGTTATACATAATCGGATTTCCAGGCTGACAGAGACGAGAAGAAGTCTACCTCGGGTTATGTGTTTACCTTGGGAGGTGGAGCTATCTCATGGAGGAGTGCAAAGCAGAAATGCATTGCGGACTCAACCATGGAAGCAGAGTATGTGGCTGCTTCAGAAGCTTCGAAAGAGGCAGTTTGGCTCAAGAATTTCCTCCAAGATCTTGATATTGTTCTGAACTTGCCTAAGAAGACTATCACAATTTATTGTGATAACTCGGGTGCAGTGGCAAATTCAAAGGAACCTAGATCTCACAAGGTGTCTAAACACATAGACATGAAGTACCACGTTATACGAGTGTTCGTAAATCGAGGAGATATGGTGATTGACAAAATTGGAACTGAATTCAACCTAGCTAATCCTTTCACAAAGTGCTTACCACTCTCGGCTTACGAGAAGCATGTTCGTGGCTTAGGAGTGGTAGAGATGCCCCCCACTTAGGACTACAGAAACTTTTGTATAAGTGGGAGAAGATGCAGTGATAGATAGGACAAATAGCTAAGAGATAGTTGTGTACTAGTTTGTACCATAGCTGAGTACTAGTTTGTACTTAGAACTGACACATTGTATACTAAAAGTTTGCTTTAGTATAAGTGGGAGAATTGTTGGGATTTTGTATACTGGAAGCAGGTTTTATGCTTGTATACAATGTGTTTTGTCCCTACCACTATGTATTCTCCTATCTGATAAATATATATTTATTTGCACATGTTATCCTTTATCTTGTATCAAAGTTAGATTTGTGTGGTGTGTCGGGTATCACAGAAGACAACACAAATTGGTTGAACTGACAAGATATAAACAGTTAACACAGCCGAGACAACTTAAGGATGAAGTTGTCAGTTTAAGCTGCAGTTTAGATAAGAAGTGGCTTGTCTTAGCTGCTTGTCTTTACTGGTACACTTAAAGTGGTGTATTGACGGATCACAGTGAGATGTGTTTTCCTAACTGACATTAGTGGAGAACCAAGATCTCGGTGACTTAGCTAGTCTTAAGCTTGGTAAGACTTCAGCTGAGTGCATTTGGCTATCTATCACTTTGACCTACTATGGTGAATGTCATCGCGACCGGATCTACGTATCTTGGGTGTTAGTAGTCATTTGTGGCTCAGGCTGGTTGTCTGTATCTTGCAGCCGTATCCTAGAAATGGGTTGATAATATCCCCTGAGGAACTCGAAAGGATTAGCACACTAAACCTGGCCGGTTGATTAAGTTCAGGTGTGTTAATAAGGTCGAGTGGTACTACTCAGGAATATAAGATGTTAATTAATTTAAGCTGTCAGTGGGCTTAATTAATTAACGGATATTTCTATCTTAAATACGGAGATCGATTAAGTCTAAAATACAAGCCCTTGCTGAAATTGGGATAAAGGGGTAAGTCAGCACGGATTCTCTAGTGGAATGAGTCTGTGTTAATTAATTAATTTTGCTCTGGGCTGAGCATGGATAATTAATTAATTGGAGGCCCAACTTTATTTCTTGTATTGGATCCCTGATCTGGCCCAATTAGTTGTCCAGTAATTTATTGTCTCACAGAATTCATTATTAATGGATTAATGTATTTTTACATTATTTAATAATGTTATTTATCTGGAATTAATTGGCTGGGCCAATTAATTGATAAATATTAGTAGCCCAATAAATTAATTAATTGTATTATGGGCTGATTATGTAGAAGCCCATTGAAATATAATTAAATTAATGGGCTACAAATATATTAATATTATAAAGGTTTTTGAAGCCTATATATATTAGTATTCTGTTCAGAACAGAACATACATTCATTCTGAAACACGCGCAAGCGTGTGAATGAGAGAGACATAAAATTTAATTTTCTCCAGTTCTCTGACCACCCAGAGGGAGAAAAAGGTCGGGACACAGATCAGAAGATCTGACACAGGAGCAACAATCAGAGCCGCGACAACATACGAAGGAGGAAGGTATCGGTTTCTAACCCTAATTATTCCTTCAGAAAGACCACGGGAACCAAAGCATTCGATGCTCACATACTCTCTAGCATACTTAACGACTAACCTAACGAAGAACTTGCTTACTGATAGATCTTTTTAGTTCTTCTCTCTAGAGATACATTAGTTGCCCTTCCCTAACCTAAGCGTGCGTATTGTAATATCAATAGCTTCGAAACCTCGAAGGAGTTCATCTTTGTGAACTGTTCTTATTGTAAGAACTCCTTCATAGTTGGAGAAACTTCAAACCCTGCGTTTGAACCTTGTATAGTCTATAATACTATAACTAGAGTATTTGTCCAGTGCACAGATCGACTGAGACTTTTCAGTATAAGCTAATAAAAAACTCCTGCCTTGTTCAAGATAATGGATGTAGGACCCAGCGTGTCCGAACCACTTTAAAATTGCTTGTGTTGATTTACCTTTGCACTGCTTAACTGTTCATACTGCATAAAATTGACTTTAAATCAAACAGTGCAAACAGGTTTTTCAACTGAGACGATTATATCTTAGGGCCTACACTTCCGCACACAAATTCTGATATTGAACTACTGTTCACTGACATAAGTCAGTAGACTGTACTCACTAGAAGAACTCTCTGCTCACGCGATCTAGAAAGCTTATCTGGCAACTGACTCGTTCAGTAGCAGCATTCAGTAGAATTGGCTTTCGCGTTCTGAGTTTGAAATTCGCATTCAGATGTATTCGCCCTCCCCCCACACACACCTGAGGCTCGTCTCTAGACCAACACCCTAGCTTCTGTTCCACTTTTTGTTCAAGAAACTCATGCCGTAACCCTATTTCCACCGGAGAATCCATTCCCGTTAAGATTTGATGCAGTTCGTAGTTAGATGAGAAGAAGAAACACTTTTACTTTCATGGTTTTATGGTTTTGAAGTTGATAAAAAATGTTACATTCCATTTGCTTATGATTTGCATTCGTAGGAGAGATCGGGATTAAGATCAGTACTCTCGTTTATTTTAATTCAAGTATTTCAGTTTAGTTTCATTGGTTTTCATATTCTGCAATTTTGAGTTTGATTACTTTAAGTTTCGAGCATGTTAGATTTAGGGTTACACTTATTTTGGTTTATGTTCTGCAAACTGTCTTGCTTGCCCAATTAGTACGTCTGCATGAGTAGCTAAGTTTTTAAGGGTCCGGCGGGATGTGAAACACACACGAATCAATACATGAGGCTTATGTGCTTGTAATTAATCAAAAGGGTTTCGGGTTATTTCAATATGACTAGTAATTTAGGCTTGATAACCCTAAGTTGCCCAGTCTGTAGCTAATTTAGTACTTCCATCGCTTCTCGTGGAATAAGGCTAGGAAAGTGGCAAGTTTATTCATAAGAGTAATTGGATTAAATCGGTAGGGGACTATTAGATTCCCAACATACGAGTAGGCTCCTATACTAGGTTTCCTTAGATCGATAAAACTGTCTAGTTATTAAATTTATTGATTGCCCAACAACGTAGGTTGTAACTAGATTAGGGAAGTAGTCATTTCGATTCCCAACATGACAGCTACCGACTAAGGAAGTGGGAGTGAGGGTTGTGTCAGTTTAATTACGGCAATCTATAACTAGTAGATTCTTTAGATTAATTGATATTAAGTGCTGATGATGGGAATTATATGTGTGTGAATATTCTGTTGGACCTACCTCTTAATTGCCCAGTTAATATTCTTTTCATTTCAGTTCAGTTTTTAATCATTCCTAGTTTAGTAAATCTCAAAACTTGCGTGGTTGCTAACCAAAACCCTAGATAAGTAGGAAAATATTGTGGTCCTCTGTTCCCTGTGTTCGATACCCTGTAATTATACTGAATGAATTCTCAGAATTTGCAGGATTATTTGGTGTAATACAACGATCACCAAATTGGCGTCGTTGCTGGGTAACGGTGTTATCTAGTTCTATTTATTTTTCTACTAATCTTTCCGTGCTTTTATTTGTTGCATGAGCAGGTTTTCCTACCCTAATCTCATGTTTAATCTTGAGATCGACAAAACAAGAAGGAGAATTAGGAGGGAGGCAAAGCTGCAGAAGCAAAAAATTCTGTCTGAGGTATGGAACATCTTAACTGCCCAATCAAGAGACAGAACAGACGCAGGTGATCAGACCAGCGACTCAGAACTAGAGACAATCTTGTTCGACCAAACAAGGCAGAACAGTCCAGCAGAAAGTTCAGACTCTAAAAAAGAAGAGATGGCAGACGGAGCCGATCCACCGCTACTCTTGAGAATGAATGCTAGATCGCTTGACATGGGAGCAATCACAATTACTAAACAAATAGATGTCAAGCTGAATATGGTCGCAACAATGCCCAAATTTTATGGAAAGACGAACGAGAACCCAAATTCATTTTTGGCGTCGTTCAACCAAGTTTGTAACTTGTACGAGCAAGGCAATCTAGATGCATTCAAGCTCAAGGCTTTTCCATTCACACTTCAAGACGGAGCACAAGCATGGTTCTCAAGTCTTAAACCAAATACGATCATGACGTGGGCCCAAATGCGTACGGTTTTCTTAAAAAAGTATTTCCCACAATAAAAAACTAATGCGCTTAAGAAGCAGATATCTGGGATCGCTCAAGAAATCGATGAAACCTTTGGCGCATATTGGGAGAGATTTGGATGACTTGTCGATAGTTGTCCTAACCTTGGCTACTCGGACGTGGAGCTTTTACAAATCTTCTATCAAGGTATGACCAACGAAGCAAAAGTCATGGTTGATATCGGTCTAAAAGGGAATTTCCATACAAGTCTCTACGAAGATGCAAGAAACATAATTGAAGGACTTGCGGAATCTACCTCACAATATAAGGGGCCAAGAACAACAAGGAAAGCAGTCAATTGGTCTCATTCCGACTAAATGGACGAGATCGATACTAAGGTGGAAGCAAAATTCAGCCAATTGGAAGACAAGATAGATCTACTGCTTAAGCAGAACGCTTCTGCTTCATGTCAATCAATTGTTGATCACACATGCGGAGCATGCGGTCAGAAGGGGCATACGTCTCTACAATGTCAGGGTGAAGAAATTAACGCAGCTGGAAATTGGAGCGGACAACAGGCGGTTCTTCCAAACCTTAGATGGAGACAACCGGAAGAGCAATTTCAACCAACGAATCCGCCTCAACAACAATTTCATCAATCATACCAGCAACAACAGAGCTATCAGCAGCCATACCAGTCTCCTAATCAGGAGAACTATTAGCAGCCGTATAAGCAACTGCATCAAAGGCAGTTTCAGCAGCAGAGTGCTCCGCTTGCCTAACCAGAGCAGCATAGTCCATTAGAATAACTTTTGGCCGAAATGGTTTCTTCACAGAAGGACACTACTGCATTTCAATCACAAATGCAGAGGAAGATTAATCAGATAAAGAAGGATCATCAAACTACTATGGGCAACCTGGCCAAGTAGATGAGTAAGTTGAATTCTACCATGCAAGAGATGAAGAATTCTCAATGGCAGCTTCCAGCTCAAACTTAGCAAAATCCAAATGCCCATAACTTCATTCATATTACAAAGAATTGCCTGGACCGATTGTGCAAGTGAGACACCCAGAGAAGCTTGCAGAGAAGAATAAGGTTGCAGAACAACCTGCACAATCATACTGCCCAGCAAAACAGCATGCTGAAGATCCTGAACCAAAACAGGATGAGGAGGTTGTTCAGACTGGCCAATCAAAGTCTGAACCAATACTACCTCCACCATTTCCAAAAGCTTTGGAAAGGAAGAGAACGCCGAACAAGGAAAGCATAGATTACTTAAAGCTGTTCGAGAAATTGGAGATTAATATTACTTTCCTTGAAGCTGTGAAAATTCCCAAGTTCGGGAAGTTTGTGAAGGACTTTATTGCTGGAAAAGTTCCTAAGTTCAGAAAAGTTGTGTTGGACCACACTGTATCAGCAATCATACAGAGGATGCTGCCTGCTAAATGTGGTGACCCAGGTATGTTTACAATGCCATGTCTGATGGGTGATGTTATGATTAAGCAAGCTATGTGTGATTTAGGTGCATCCATAAATGTTATGACATTATCCGTATATAATAAATTGGTTGAAGCAGAGTTAGTATCCACTAAGGTGATCATTCAACTAGCAGATAGGTCATGCATCGCTCCGGTTGGCCTACTGGAGAACATTTTAGTAAGAATTAACAATTTTGTCTATCCGGCAGATTTTTATGTTAGAGATACAAATGATAGGCAAGTTGAGGAAGGTGTTTTATTATGTAGGTCATTCTTAAAAACCGTAAAAGCTATAATTAATGTGGATGAGGTTTTATAAGTGTTGCATATCATAATAAAATTTATGTTCATCGCATTGCTGAAGCACTTAAAGAACCCTATGATCATGAGAATGAGAATGTTTTATCTACTGACTCCATTGAAAGCTTTCTCCAAGAATATCTTAAGACGTATGTGATACAGGATACGATGGAAGTCACCTTGACTCAAGAGCTGATCGAAGCAGATGTCGAAGACATGAGGGACGAGGAGATCAGAAGAGCATCATGGCTTTATTGCAGCTTTAAAACTGGAGACTATCAGCAGTGTGTCTTAGTTGCCCCAGCAAGACGTCTCTGATACGCTGTTGCCATCAATCGTCAAGGCTCCGAAGCTAGAACTTAAACATCTTCACACACATCTGAAGTATGCTTATCTTGGAGATAATGAGACGCTACCCATCATCATCAACAAGGAGCTTGATGGAAATCAAGAAAAGGCATTGCTAGAAATTTTGAGGAAGCATAAGAAGGTCATTGGTTGAACTTTAGCCGACATCACCGGCATAAGTCCCGACATTTGCGAGCATTCTATTTTTATGGAGCCTGATAGCAAGCCCTTCCACGATCAACAAAGAAAACTCAATTCGAACATGCAGGAGGTCGTGCTAAAAGAAGTGTTAAAGGTTTTGTTAGTAGGTATTATCTATCCCATATCGGATAGTAAATGGGTAAGTCCCGTTCACGTCGTGCCGAAGAAGTCCGGATTCTAATTGGTCAAGAACGAGAAGAATTTTGTTCCAGTACGTTTAGTGACGAGATGGTGCATGTGCATCGATTATAGGAAGCTCAATTCAGCTACATGCAAGGATCACTTTCCGCTTCCTTTTATCAGTCAAATGCTCGAGAGACTTGCGGGACAAGTCTATTTTAGCTTTTTGGACGGATATAGCGGCTATTTTCAAATCCATGTTCGTGACGAAATCAAGACAAAATGATGTTCACATGCCATTAAGGAACGTTTGCTTACCGCTGAATGTCATTCGGATTACGTAATGCGCCGAGCACCTTATTTTCAAATCCATGTTCGCAACGAAATCAAGACAAAACGATGTTCACATGCCATTATGGAACGTTTGCTTACCGCTGAATGTCGTTCGGATTATGTAATGCGCCGAGCACCTTTCAAAGGTACATGATGAGTATATTCTCGAACCTTATCGTGAATTGCATTGAGGTCTTCATAGACGATTTCACCGTTTATGGTGATTCTTACAGTTCGTACTCGAAGAATTTAAACAATGTCCTAGCCCTGTGCGTGGGGAAGAATTTGGTACTAAATTATGAGAAATGTCATTTTATGGTGACAGAGGGGATCATGCTCGATCACGTCGTTTTAAGGAGAGGAATCGAAGTCGACAAGGCCAAGGTTGAGTCCATTGCCAAGATGCCATACCCTACAATGCTTAAAGAAATACCCTACGATGCTTAAAGAAGTTCGTGGTTTCCTAGGACACGCCAATTTGTATCGGCGATTTATCAAGGACTTCGCGAAGATTGCTCAACTGTTGACGAGACTACTTCCACAAGAGATTGAGTTCGATTTTGATGACAAGTGTAAGGAGGCCTTTACCCTTCTAAAAGACAAGCACACAACAACTCCGGTGATGCAGCCGCCGGATTGGAATAAGGCCTTTGAAATTATGTGTGTTGCCTCTGATCGGGAAATCGGAGTAGTGCTGGGACAGAAATCCGGAAAGGAGAGCCGCCTGATTTAATGCACCAAAGATATTAAATCCGGCTTAATGCAACTATTCCACCACGGAGAAGGAGTTGTTGGCAATAGTTTTTACCTTTGACAAGTATCGCTCTTATTTACTCGGCTCGAAGATCATCGTGTATACCGATCACGCCGCTGTCAAGCACCTTCTAGCGAAGAAGGAATCAAAGCCAAGACTTATCAGGTGGATTCGATTCTATAAGAATTTGATTAGGAGGTGAAAGATAAGAAAGATGCTGAAAATCATGTGGCGGATCACCTAAGCCGATTAAATCAAGATGGAGATTGAGAGCCAATCAATGAGACTTTTCCCGAAGAACACTTATACGTTGTTCCAAAGACTATTTCCTGAAATGCTGAATTCGTGCCTTAAAGTCTTTGGATTTATCTTCAGGCAGAGGGAGTCCATACATCTTGAAGGTATCTCTCCGCAGCTTCTGAATCTTGGGTGCGTCTTCAGGATCTTTAGCATCAAGCTCAAGTGCAATGGCTGCGTTCCTGACTTCTCCTTCTATCACGCCAGTGTAAAGAGAACCATCCAGCATCTGAGGTGGAGGCAATGGTCTGAAAGCCGGAGTCTGAACATCTTCTTTATCCGCAATGGCTTTCTCAACCATGTTGTAGATCTCTAAGTCACACTTGAAGAGCCAGTCAACAAAGGCTTCATTCTTCTGAGTTTCTGGCTAGTACTGCCAGACTTAGTATCGCTTAATAAATTCGGCCTTCAGTGTCTCCCAAAGCTGAGTTTTCTCCCAAGGCATCCACTTATCAACCCGAGGCCACCTATGTATCTTCTGATTGTTAGGTCTTCTGCCTCATCTGTACTTGTAAGGAATCTCCCTGACCTTCGGCGGAGGAGGTTGAGGTTTCAGTCTTTTAGCTTCTCTCGCTGCTTCAGCAACCTTCTCTTTGGCCAGAGCCTCTTGCCGTCTGAACTCTTCCATCAGATAGTATTGTGCTCTCTTATCTAGAGCAATGATACTGAAGTTAATCATTTCGTCCATTGTCGGCTCAGCTCTCTTCTTTTCTTGTTGTTGCTGCTGCTATGAGTCAGTAGTTGTCTTCTATGCTTCCTGCTCCTCTTTTTCTATATCTGCTTCATCGTTGAGTTTTATCTTTCATGCAGGAGGCCTTTTAGCTGGTTTCCTTGCTGGAACCTTAGTTCGGGCCTTTGCAGGAGCCTTTTTAAGCTTGTTTGCTGCTTCAGTCTCAACCAGCTCCCTTGCCAATTTCTCATCGACTACATTCTGAGCTTGCTCAGCTGGGCTTATATATCTTTTGTGGCCTTTTTTCAGTGGGGTGGGGATCTTCAGTGGCTTCTTCCCCTTACCTGATACAGGTGGAGGCAGAGGAGGCTCTTCCTCATCTTCTGAGTCCTCCTCCAGGAACTCAGCAACTTCTTTGATATGTTGAGCAAAAGTTATTGTTGTTGTTACCTTGGGTCCTGAGCCGCTCAGGCCAGTCTCAGCGCCTACATCACCTGCGCTGGAGACACCCTGGGCCTTACCCTTCTCAGTCTCTTCCCCCTTAAGAGTTGAGTCAGTAGGAGCAGATTTGCTTTGAGTCCCTGGTACTAACTTCTTCCCTTTCAATATTCTTTCCCCCTTTTTGGCATCATCCAATACGCCGGGGGTGGGAATCGAGACTACCTTGGCATTCAAAGCTGAATAGGCAGTTGATAGCCTTTCCAAGGATTTTTGCAGACCTTCGAACTATATGTGCAGGTCGTTCCTCTCAATGATTAGGTCTTCACCGTATTTACGGTGAGAGGTATCGACCAAGTCCTGAATGGTCTTCAACTTCGCATCAAACTTCTCCTCACAGGCTTTCTGAAGAGAGGCAATCCTGAGCTCGTGAGCCTGAGTCAGTGTGGAGAGTCTGGATAAGTGTTCTGACTGCGTTGCATTAAAAGTTTCCAGAAGAGTGGTCTGGGCAGCCGTCAGGGATGCTTGCTGATTCTCGAACTCAGCTCGTAGTACGGTTAGTGCGTTGGTGAGAATTGCTGAGAAATTAGGGGCTGGTGTGTTCTGAATAGAAGTCTTCAGCGCCCTGATCTCCTCGCTCTGAGCTGTTGTAGCCTTCTTCCAGCTTCTGTGGACATTCTTCGCCAGGAGGCGGTTCTGTGTCCCTTGACTCTTAAGTGCTTTGGCTACTTATCGAGACTTTCGACTCTTGGCACTGGGCGCAACCTCATAAGTAGACTGCAACAATAGCAGTCTAGGGTTTGATACATGATAGGTAGATCAGTTGAGGGTTGAGCTCCCTCCTCCTGTTGAATACCCTCAGTAGGCTTCTCAGGGCCTGCATCACTGGGTGGGTCCTGATCCTCCGGATCAAATCCGTTTGAAAGCGCGACTGTTGAGGGGGATTCTGTACTCAAGTAGTGCAAGCATAGCCTCCCTTAAGTCTTCGAGTGAGCATAGGTCAGCAGGCTCAGAGCCTATCTGCTGACGGATCTCTAGCTCCTCGGAATTCAGAATCTCCTAGGATTTGAATCGGATAAGTCGATCTAGGGTGATCCAGTCCTGGAATCTGAAAACATCTGAAGTCTGGCCTTGTATGCACTAGTCACCAAGTCAGAGTGACTTGTGATTTTAGGGATGGCGGGTTGCTCTGTCCTGAAGAGCGTCAACCTCATACCCGATTGTCTCAACTTCAGTGCTGGTCTCCATATCATCCACATCTATAGGAGACATAGTCTTCTCAGCAGATGGAAGACTGTTGAGTGGAGGTACATCTAGTGGGGACGGAGATGTAGGAGTTGTAACCTCAGGTGCGGTCCCCTATTCTGCTGAGGCCGCTTTCTCAGCTGAGGTTGCTTGCTCAGACGCAACCTTTCCTACTGATACTATCTTCTCAGAGGAGTCTGAGTCGTCCCTCAGTCTGAATGGGGCTACTACCACGGCCTTCACAGAAGTTTTCTTCTGCTTCTTCTGAGGGGTAGCACCCTTCTTGCTGGGAGTGGAGGCCTTCCTCTTCCCTTTCCCTTCCTCAGCGGCGCCTGCGCCTATCTGCTGAAGCGCAACAGCCTTGCTGTGGAATCAGATCTTCTTTGGGTTGAAGTAACCTTTATCAGCGTAGGTTACGTTGTTATCTCCGCATAGATCTTCAATCATTATAGACAACTTCATCCCATATAAGAGTTTGCCCTTGGCACTCAGACACCAAGTAGATATATCAAACTTTAAAGCTTGTGTCTGAAACTCCTTCAAGAAGAACTCTGTCCAGTTGATCTTGGCCCTATCGTAGATATCCATCATTATTTGTAGTTTTGGTTTGGATACCTGATCGAATGAGCCTGCTTGGCTTGTTAGAATCTACGTAACAACGTACGCTAAAGCTCGGTACTACGGGATCATGCAGTTTTTAGGAAATCCATCTCTATATGACGTCGGCTCTCCGTAGAAAATCTCAAAGTATTCGTCCAAGAGACCATCTTTATAACCAGCTATACTGATGCTACTGTCTGGCAGCTGGAAACTACGCTGAAGAGCTTGCCTCACAGACATATGTCTGACTTCAGCATTGGCTCTTGAGGGGTCAGCGACATGATGTATATTGAAGGCGCCAATAATATCCCCTTCTACCTCCTCAAAGTTGAGGTAGAGTTATGAAATCTGCCTCGGGACGAAGTACGTTGGCTTCCTCGACAGAAAACTCTCAAGTCCTGATGCTCTGAGTGCATCAAAGACCTCGTCCAAAATATCCAGTCCGTAGGAATCAAACTCCATGATCGGCTCGCACTAGACACGATCCTTCTAAAGGATCTTGATCATGTTCAACGGGGTGATCACTGTAACGATGCTGGGTTTTGTCATGACTTAATCTGAAGAGTTACGTATTAGTACTAGAGAATATAATAAATAAGCATAAATACTAATAAACGTAAAAGTTACCATAATAATCTCTGAAGGTATGCTAATACAGAAGCAAAAGTAGAAAATCTAGGTTTGATTCGGAGATTTTAGGGTTTTACCAGAGCGAAAATGGCAGTTTCAGAATATATACGTCGATATATATGATCTTGAAGATGAAAGGATTTTAGATCGACGGTTTAGTTTAAATCCCGCTTTAAAAGATGGACGGTCTAGATTCAATATTATATAAAGCAATGAGTAAATTGGCCGCCTAAGTCAAGTCTAGTTGTATTCAGCAAACATAGCATATAATGTCGTTGATATGACATGCATTTAATGCATTTAATGCAAAGTAGAGTTCAGCAAACATAACATAGAATGTCGTGCATTTAATGAAACCGTTTATAATAAATGACATTCTCTAAGGCATTGAATACGATGTTGAATCAATATCATAACAACATTAATTACTGGGTTGACTACTAAAAGAGATACGCAAACCTGTCAGCTGAACATTGTAGTCAGCTGATACCTCGTGTAGTTGGCTTCTGAATCTCCGTGTACTGAATGAGTCCACTGCTGAGAGTATGCATTCCCCCTTGCTGAATGCTTCTCTCCTGGATCCACTTACTGACTTGAGTCACTAGGGTCCAGCAGACCTAGCTCTACTGAATGTTCTCTGAATCTGGCTTCAGCTAGAGGTTTGGTCAGTATATCGGCCCTTTGATGGTCAGTATGGATCTTCTCCATCCTGATATCCTTCTTTTCGACATGGTCACGAATGAAATGATGTCTGATGTCCGCGTGCTTACATCTAGTATGAAGAACAGGATTTTGAGTGATTGCAATGACACTGGAGCTATCGCAGAAGATCGGCACTTCATTCTGAATGACATCATAGTCGCGTAGCTGTTGTCTCAGCCAAAGGATTTGGGTGCAGCAACTTCCGGCAGCCATATATTCAGCTTCAAGTTGTTGTGGCTACTGATTGTTGTTTCTTTGAGAACCATGAGATGAGCTTACTGCCGAGGAACTAACAAGTTCCTGAAGTTGATTTTCGGTCAATCCTGCAACCTGCGTAGTCTGCATCAGAATAACTAGTTAGTTCAATATTAACATCTGTTGGATACCAAAAACCCATGTCAGGTGTTCCTCTGAGATAGCGAAGAATCTTCTTTGCTGAGTTCATATGGCTCTGCTTAGGATTCGCCTGATATCGAGTGCAGACACCTACAACATAAGTTATGTCAGGTCTAGTAGCAGCTAGATATAATAGAGAACCAATAATTGCACGAAATTCAGTATGGTCTACTGATACTCCCTCTTTGTCAAGATCAATTTTCATGTTCGTGTTCGTCGGGATCTTGATTGGTTTGCCGGATGTGCAACCGAATTTCTTAATGAGGTCTCGAGTGTATTTGCCTTGATTGATGAACATTCCTTTCTCTTATTTTTTGACTTGAAATCCAAGGAAGTAATTCATCTCTCCCATCATCGACATCTCGAATTTGTCCTTCATCATTTTCTCGAATTGCTGACATATGATGACATTCTTCGAACCGAATATAATGTTATCTACATAGATCTGTACAAGTAAGATGTCGTCGTCTAGACGAATGCTGAATATAGTGCGATCCATTGTGCCTTTCTGAAAACCTTTCTGAAGAAGAAACCCAGACAGGGTATCGTACCAAGCCCTGGGTGCTTATTTTAACCCGTACAGAGCCTTTTTTGAGTCTATATACTTGATGTCCCTGTTGAAAGCCAGGAGGCTGTTCTACATAGACTTCTTCTTTCAGTACGTCGTTCAGGAATGCTGACTTCACATCCATCTGATATACTCTGAAGCGTTGATGTGTTGCGTAGGTAAGGAATAGTCTGATTACCTCCAATCTTGCAACTGGAGCGAACATTTGGTCGAAATCTATCCCTTCGGCTTGACAGTAGCCTTTTGCCACGAGTCTAGCTTTGTTCCTTACTATAACGTTGTTTTTATGTCGCTTGTTCTTGAAGACCCATTTAGTTCCGATCACATGTTGATGGCAGGGTCTATCAACAAGCTCCCATACGTCGTTCCTAGTGAACTGATTCAGCTCCTCTTTCATGGCAGTGATCCAGTCAGCATCTTTAAGTGCGTCCTCAACTGACTGAGGTTCTTCAGTAGATAAGAAGCAGGAATATAGAGCACTTTCTCCCTGGCAGAATCTGGATCTTGTCTTTACACTTGCTGAAGGATCTCCAATGATAAGGTCTGAAGAGTGAGCATCCAGCCACGATCGACGATGTCTTATCTCTTCATCTGAAATTTGTTCAACACAGATAGTAGGTGAATTAGGCATTTCAGTTGTACTATTCTGAGATTGAAGCAATTCATTGACAAGAGTTGGGTCTACTGAGTCACTAGGTTTAGGGCATTTAGCTCAGGAACGTCATTTGTTCCCCCTGAGTTATTATTCTCAGTAGAGGTCTCAGTTACCACTTGGATTTCTTCATCGACCTGAGTTGCCTGGGATTGATTCTGTTTAGTAGAACCAATCTGTTCAGCTACGTTCACTGCTGGCTGTGATTCAATAGTCTCTACTTCATTATCCTCTTCTGAATCATCATCCCAACAAAGCTGGATCTTTTCAACATTATCCTTTAAGAATAGATCCTGTAGTGGTTTACCGATGTCCTTAGATTATGAATTTGAGTTTCTGCTCCTATTCTCAGTAGCAAACTCATTAAAGACATCATGAAGGCTTTCCTCCACGCAAAGGGTCTGGCAGTTAAAAACTCTGAAGCCTGAGTATCCTAAGAAGACTCCCTGGTCTGACTTGCTATCAAAGGTTTTTAAGTGATCCTTTCCATTATTGTGGATAAAGCACGAACACCCAAAAATAAGGAAATGAGATAAGAGAGGCTACCTGCCATTCCATAGTTCATATGGTGTCTTCTGATGTTGCTTTGTTAGTAATGATCTATTCTGAGTGTAACATGCAGTATCAGTCACTTCTGCCCAGAATTTAGATGGGAGTCCTGAGTCTACGAGCAGGGTTCTTGCTGCTTCTTTGAGTGTTCTATTCTTTCTTTCAGTAATCCTATTTTGTTGAGCCGTGCGTACAGCAGATGTCTCATGCTCTATTCCTTCAGTTTTGCAGAACTCTTCCACCATCGAATTTAGGAACTCTGTTCCTCTGTCTGAACGAATCTTTCTGATTTTGGTGTTCTTCTCAATACTGAGCCTTTTTAGAAGCGTAGGCAACTCTGTCTTGACGTCAGACTTGTTGGCAATAAATATGACCCATGTGTAGCATGAGTAGTTATCAATAACTACTAAAGCATAGTTCTTGCCTCTGATTGTCACAGGAGAGACTGGACTGAACAAGTCCATGTGCAGGAGCTGAAGGATTCCATCCGTGGAAGGTGATGAAACTGGTGGATTTTGTTTCTTTGTTTGCTTTCCCTTCAGACATGCCTCACACTGAGTGTCCTTGCTGAACACTTCATTCGGCAGTCCTCTCACTAGAGCATTTCTAGCAAGCTTGTTGAGCGTCTTGAAGTTGAGATGGCTGAGTCTTCTTTGCCAGAGCTACCCTGTTCTGTTGTCGTTCTTTGCCAGCAAGCATGCTTCAGGTTCTACTGAATTCCAATCAGCAATGTATATGTTCTTTTTGCGCAAACTTGATAACATTGTTTTCCCTGTAGATTTATCAATGACATCACAGAAACTAGTGTCAAAAATCACTCTATTCGAGTTATCACAAAATTGACTAACAAAGAGAAGATTATGTTGAAGTCCTTCAAAATATGATACTCTTGGAACTGTGGTGGTTCCAATGCTGAGTGTTCCGTAGCCTCTGGTATAGCTTTTTGCGTTATCTCCAAACTCGATTCTGGGTCCTTCTTCTGTGATGTAATTCTTCAGTAGACTCCTCTGGTACGTCGTTGTCTTGAGCATCCGCTGTCCATGTACCATGGGTCCTTGTTGGTCAGGAGAAGAGTATCAGGTGTAGAGGGGGGGGGGTGAATACACCTGATTACAAGTTTTTCCTCAAACACGAAGGACAGCTGAGCTGTAGAGTGCGACTGATGAACAGTGCCAAATAGTAACCTTCTGATCATGGGTCAGAGTGGCTCAACTACTAAGTCTGTCCTACTGACTTTTGTTAGTATTCTGAACTCAGTTAGAGAGTTTTGTGCAGATAAGTGTAGGGCGCGATAGACTTCGTCTCGATTTGAAAATGTGTTTTCGCAAACAAAATCAGTTTTGGCTGGTGCACTTTTAAATACATTTTATGCAAAGTATGAGTTTGTAAATTGGTTTGAGAACGATGCAATAAAATAGTAAACAGCACAAGCAATTTTTAACGTGGTTCGGATACGCAAGATCCTACGTCCATGGTCCTGCAGAACAGGAGTTCTTGTTGATTAATCTGAGCAAGCCTCAGCAAGGTATCTGTGCGCTGGACAAACCCTTCTAAGTTATAGTCCTTAGCGACTTTACAAATCAAACCGAAGTTTGAGGGGGAGGGGATTTTCTCCAACTATGAAGGAGTTCTTACAATAAGAACAGTCAGAGAAAGTGAACTCCTTCGAAGGTTCTAAGCTATGGATGAAACAGTTGAGCTTAGAAAGAGAAGAGGGAACTAAAGAAACTATAGAGAGAAGAACTACAAATTTTCAACTAATGCAAGTTGTTCGCTGGATCGTCGTGAATGCGCTAGAGAGTTTGAAAGCTTGAGCGTGTATTCCCTTTGATATCCCGTGCGTTGAGCTTGGAAAAGCTTCTCTATTTATAGTCGTGACCCAGGCATTTGTCCTTTTGACAAGAAGATGTCACTTGTCACAAACGTCCAAGGAAAACGGCCATAATTTTCGAAGTAGCGTCGCAGAGTGGTTGGTCACTGTACATGAGAGCAGCCTTTATCGTCAGAGCAGGTAAGGCTTTGGTTGCTTCTCATTAGTAGAGGTTTGTGGTAGGTGAGACTTGTCAGACATCAGTCTTCATCTGAGTTGACCCTCACTCATCCTCGTGCGATCCTCTGCTGACTTTCGAATGACATTAAAAGTCGGATTATCGTTTTCTGTCGGATATAGTAGATCTGGCACGATCGTACTGACTTCTTCATCTGAGTCGGCTGATAAGAGTTTTCTACTGAGAGCAGTCAGCTGGTGACTCTTGAAGGAACTGAGCTCTTCATTCTGTGTCTTCACTGGAGGTCAATTGATAGAAATCTTCTACTAATAATGGTCAGCTGGAGACCTGAGAACATGAGCTCTTACACACAGATGACGTGGGGTTCTAGAATTTAACTACCTACTGAAGTTCAGACCAACAAATACCCCTTACAGGACTTAGACAAAATAGATAACGATAATACGAACAGTCTAGCCTATTACATCATCTAGTCCGAAAGACAACACACTAAGGGTACAAGACAGGTTTTGGGATCTTCAATTCTATAGTGATAAAACACTACAATTTCCCCCATTACCGAAATAGCAATAATTCCTAATACATGAACTACTGATGACAGTTCAGAGTACCCTCTAAGTGATGATCTAATCAATCACTGACTCATAACACAACAATTTCCCCCTAATTGATGATGCCAAAACCACTAAGTACTAAACTACTGATCCAAGAGACTTCAGTAAAAACTATGCAGTGATAGCAGGGTAATCAGCAAATAAAATATAGGCATATCAGAGAAAGACAGGTTATGTGAGTGTGTGTCAGATCACTTTAGTGATCAGTTGTGATAAATAATAAAAACATAGCCACAAGACAATGAGTAGTTGTCTGGCCAAGCAAAGAACTGATATATTAAATAAGAGACGAGATTACATCAGTCTAAGCTATATACATCAGAAGATAAGGAGAAACTACTAGCGTCTGAACTTCTTGATCTTTGCCTTGAAATCCGCAGACTTAGTTGCAGGAGCATTCAACCCATATGATTTGTAGATTCTCTATCTGAGGGCTTGGATGGGGATGAGATCACCTGGCTGCATAAGATCCAGATCGTTGTGGCGGGCAGCAGTCTCAACTTCCTCCTCTATCTCCTTAGTGCAGATGACGCCTTGAGTGGTCATGGGAGGACTCGGTTGTCAGTAGGCAGGAGCAGTGAAGGGAAGCTTTTTCTTGAATAACAAGAGCTTGATCTGCGCCCTGAAGTTCGCGTTGTACTGATATATAAATTCATCAAAAAGCTCGGCGGGCAACACTTCAGCAGGATAGCATTGCCATACGTAGTAAGCTTTGATAAAATCTATCTTCAGCTCCTCCCATTCTTCGTTCAGATTCCATGGAATCCACTTTGTCTACGCGGTGGTGCGGAGTCTTCTTGAGATGAGGCTTTGAGGCACCACGCCGAAAGAACTTGGACGTCCTGGGTATCTGCTTGCTCCGATCGAGGATTGGCTCTTTGGAAATTCGATCAGTAAGCTCAATAATCTTGGCCAGATCCTCTTACCTTTTCTTCTCCCTTAATGTTGCAGCTCTCTTGTCCCTCGACCTCAGGTTCAGCCCTTGCTGCACAGCATCCCATGTTGCTTTGTCCTCTGCCTCCTGCTCAGGTGTAAGTTTAGGAAGATTCTTCATCCTCTGAGCAAGTGGCAATGTGTCCGTCTCTGAGTCATCAACAGGCTCAGTAGCAACAGATTGCTGAGCCTTCTTCTTCTGCTGATCCAATATCAGCTTCGCCTGACTCTTGGACATCCTGACCCTGGGCACTTTCTTCTTCCTTTTCAGCTGAGCCTCTTCTTCCATTCTCAGCTCATAATCGATTTGATCTTGAAGCTGCTGAGCCACCCTCTTATCATGTTCCTCCTGCTCTTCTCGAGATTTGAATTTGGGCGTCGAGGAAGGAGGAGGAGTGCTTTCAGTGGCTTTCTCCTTCCCGGGCCTTTGAGTCGGCAGGGGCTCATCTTCCTGATAAACAAATTTGTAAATCTCCTCAATGTGCTGCGCCTGAGCCGAGGATCATTCACCTGATCCTCCGGCCTGCGCAGGCAGCTGAGATTCAGAGGGATGCGCCTCTGATTGAGTTTGGACACAAGGGATTTGGACTTCGGGAGGGGGAACTGAGCTCGTTCAAGCCTAAGCTGAACTTTCCCCCTTGATGGTTTCCCTTTCAATAGACTATCCCACCACCTGCTCAGCTCTTCCATCCCCCTTTTTGGCATCATCACCAGCCGAGGTCAGGAGAGCTTTAATAGCTGCTACTTCACGTTGAAGATCGTAGACAGTAGTTTTGATAGAAGTGGAGGTGACATTGAAATCTCCGATGGCATCGCAATAGTGGACCCAATCCTCCTCCTGGTCCTTGCGGATTTGGCGGATATGGGCCTCTGCTTCATTTCTCTGCTTCAGAAGCGACGCATCGTGGGAGTTAGTCATCTCTTTCTGAATGAGCTTCAGAGGCCGCCTGAGTTTCTAAGGCATTCTGGATACTGGAGGTGGTTATCCTGTTCCGCTCATCCATTGTCTTCTGGACTGTGGCCAGGCTCGCAGACAGTTGCTCAACGAACATCTTCTACTGGGCTTCGTGAAACTTCTGACATTGAGCGGCCAAGTCCGCCTCTGAGCTGCTAGTGTAGTCTCGACAATCTCCTAAATATTGGGATTCTTAATTGTGCTAGCCAGTTCGTCAACCTTCTCCGTCTGAGCTTTTGTATATTATGCCCATTTGAGGTAGACATCTTTTGCCAGGAGACGATTCTTGTCTCCTTGCTTCCTTATAGCTCGGTTGCCGGACTTAGAGGACACGGAACCTATAGGTTTTATCTGATAGGATGAGGTTCCGAGCCTCTGCTCAGAGGCAGCGAGTTGGTGCTTCCTGCAGGATGAAGCGACCGGGGCAGCACCTGATTCAGGAGGTGGAGGTGGTGATTCTCCCTTCTCACTGGGAGTCTTTCCCTCAGCAGAATCTCTCTGTTCTGCTTCCTTGGGTGCCTGATCATCATCACCATCATCGTGATGAGAAGGCGGCGATGGGCTTCTTGCAGCCTGAAGGGAGGACCTGAGCTCAAGTAGATATAGCATGGCTGAGCATAGGTCCTCGAAGGAGGATATGTCGGTGGGTTCCCCAAACCCGATCACCGACTGAAGACTCTGCTCCTCGGCCAGTAAGGACAATGCAGAGTGCTACTGGATAAGGTCTGCAAGAATATCCCAGTTGAGGAAACGCAGCAGCATCTGTGTCCTCGCCCTAATCGCTATGTCGACTAAGTCCTGATTCTGGGCAATCTCAGGAATATGTTCAGCAACCTCTCCCGTAGCACGGAGACGGTTCATCTGAACTATCGATGATTATTCTGAGGAAACTTCAGCAGTCGATTCATCAGCTTCTTCTGGCTGTGTCTCCTCAGTACTGACCCGCTAAACTTTATCCTTCAGAGTGGCACCTTTTATGCCAGTGTCAGCATCCAGTAATTCCTCCTCCTGAGGGGTGAAGGGGAAGCAGGCTTGGAAGCAACCTGAGAAGCTCCTGACTTGGTCAGCTTCTTTTTCTTCGACTGATCAGCACGTGGAGGCAGATCAGTAGATGATCATTTGAGCTCAGCTGCTCCACGTCCGATAGATTTTTCGGCCGCAGATTTCGTCTTGAATTTTATCAGCTTGCAGTCGAAATACTTCGAGTCAGCGAATGAGGCGTGATTTGTCACGAAATCCTCAATAAGAATGGACACCTTCGTCCCGTACAAGAGTTTGCCCACACTAATTAGTCTCCTCTCTCCTGACTCTATGGACGCAAACTTCTGTGCCTGAGCTTTCAGCTCAGTCATAAGGAACTTTGCCTAGTTCACCTGGACTCCATTGACTATAGCCATCATGATCTAGAGTTGATGCTTAGACAGCTGATCGAAAGAACCGGCGGCGCTCGTCAGAATATGGATGACGATGTAGGCGAGGCCCCGATACTCCAGAAGGAGTTGGTTCTTCGGTAGGGCAGATTTGAAAGAAATGTCGTCACGTCCGCAGAAGCGATGAACGTAGTCACTGAGCTCATTCTCCTTGTATCCAACTGGAGAAATCCCTGAGTCCGAAAACTCAAACACTGACTTCAGAGCTTCAAATACGCTGAGGTCTGCGTGGCTTGCCTCCCACTTCTGGGGGGCAACCTCCCTCATGTAACCGATGACGGTTACCTCTGTGTCTGTATCCTCTACAGAGCACATGTTATAGTAGAACTCGGCCACCTGCCGGGGTAGGTACGCCTTCGGGTGCTTCGTCAAGAGAAGCTTCAAACCTGACGCTTCGAGGGCAAAGAAAACCGGCTCCATATAAGGCAGCTCCGCCTGGTGGAAAACCATCGTGGGTTCGAATTGAACCCGTGAGAGTATGATCTCCTCAATGTTGGATGGTGTGGGTATGAACGCCATTAGAATCAGAAATCTGCAAAAAGAGAGTTAGCACTCGAAAATAGAGTAAGTTAGATCATGATTGCAGATAAATAAGTAATGTACCGTAATCAAAGAGCTTGAGAGAAATGAAAGCAGTCAACAGAATGCAGCAGACAAAGATGATCGGAAGCTCTAAGATGCGAAAACGGCGTAAAGTGTGTTTAGAGAGAAAAGGGATAGATTTTATAAGATTTGGATATCAAGGGTTTTTAGATCGGACGGTCAGTATAAAATCTCACTTTTCTGGGACGGTTGAGATTTGATTTTATATAAAGAATGATTACTTAGCCGCCTCTAAACTAGACCCACGTAAGATATGCGCAGTTAGACTAAGGTGAGAAGACATGCATTAAATGCGATGCAGGCAGCATTAAAGGATAAAGCATTTTAATGAGAACGGTTTCTACTCACTTAATCTTTAAAAAATTATGGCGGAAAATAAATGCAAGTCATCCCACTGAATGCAAACAACTGAGTTATTAAATGCGAGCATGCTTCTGAGAATATTAAAGAATCAAAATACGCAAGCCTCTTCAGCTAAACTTTTACGAACAGCTGTTTACCGAATCGACTCAGGAGAATCTTCGTGGTACTGACGGTACCAGTGTTCCCCCTTACTGAGTACTGTATGATTCACCCTACTGAATCAAGTACTGACTCTAACTTCTGACCCGTCGTACTGAATTTTCTTTCTGATTCGAGTCAGTAGGATCCAGTAGACCTAGCTCGACTGATAGTTCTCTAAATCTGTTCTCAGCTAGTGGTTTGGTCAGTATGTCTGCCCTTTGCTTGTCAGTATAGATCTTCTCCATTCTGATATCCTTCTTCTTGACATGATCTTGGATGAAGTGGTGTCGAATGTCCACGTGCTTGCATCTCGTATGGAGAACTGGATTCTGAGTTATTGCAATTGCACTGGTGGAGTCGTAGTAGATGGGCACTTCATCTTGAGTAATTCCATAGTCTCGCAGTTGTTGTCGAAGCTAAAGGATTTGGGCACAGCAACTTCCAGCAGCCATATACTCAGCTTCAGTAGTGGACGTCGCCACTGAATGCTGTTTCTTTGAAAACCATGATATTAGCTTGCTGCCTAGGAACTGACATGTTCCGGAAGTTGACTTTCAATCTATCCTGCATCCTGCATAATCAGCATCAGAATAACCTGTTAGAATCAGATTATCATCAGCAGGATACCATAACCCTGCGTCAGATGTTACCTTCAGGTATCGCAGAATCTTCTTCGCTGAGTCAAGATGACTTCGCTTGGGATTCGCCTGAAATCTTGCGCTTACACCTACAGCATAAGTTATGTCAGGTCTGCTTGCTGTTAAATATAATAAAGAACCAATAATAGCTCTATAATCAGTAGAGTTAACAGAAGCTCCCTCTTTGTCTAGATCGATTTTAAAATTTGTATTCATGGGGATCTTGAGTGGCTTGCTTGAGTCGCAGCCGAAACTTTTCAGGAGGTCTCGAGTGTATTTGGCTTGGTTGATGAAAATTCCTTCAGATGATTGCTTCACTTGAAATCCAAGGAAGTAGTTCATCTCCCCCATCATGGACATCTCGAACTTCTCCTTCATCATTTTCTCGAATTGTTAACATATAGTCACGTTCCTACAACCGAAAATGATGTCGTCCACGTAGATCTACACCATTAGAATGTCATCACCTGACTTAATGCTGAACAGAGTGCGATCTACTGTCCCCTTCTGAAAACCCTTCTGAAGAAGAAAGTCTGATAGGGTATCGTACCAAGCCCTGGGTGCTTGTTTTAACCCATACAGAGCTTTCCGAAGTCTGTACACCTGATGTCCCTGCTGAAAGCTGGGCGGTTGTTCCACGTAGACTTCTTCCTTCAGCACGCCATTCAGAAACGCTGACTTAACATCTATTTGATATACTTTAAATCTTTGATGCGTTGCATATGCTAGGAACAAACGAATGGCTTCCAATCTGGCAACTGGTGTGAACATTTCGTTAAAGTCTATTCCCTCTGCTTGACAGTATCCCTTGGCAACAAGTCGAGCCTTGTTCCTGACGATGACGTTGTTTTCGTCTCGCTTGTTCGTGAAGACCCACTTAGTACCAATCACATGTTGATGTCTAGGTCTGTCAACAAGCTCCCAAACTTCGTTACGAACAAACTGGTTCAGCTCCTCTTGCAGTGCAATAATCCAGTCAGCATCGTTGAGAGTGTCCTCTATCGTCTGAGGTTCTTCAGTAGACAAGAAACAGGAGAAGAGAGCACTTTCTCCTTGGCTTAATCTGGATCTTGTCCTTACTGCTGCTAATGCATCTCCAATGATTAAATCAGAAGAATGAGCGTCTACCCACGAACATTTGAGTTTGGCTTCTTCTTCTGAGATTAATTCTATACAGTTAACAGGAGTGTTAGGCATTTCAGTAGTGTTGTTCTATGACTGAAGTAATTCAGTAAGAAGGCTAGGATCTACTGAGCTTCCAGGTTCAGAGTTTATATTCTCAATAGAGGTCTCAGTTACCACTGGAGCTTCCTCATCGACCATTGTTACCTGATGTTGATTCTGTTCAGTAGAATTAACCAGGTCAGCTACAGTGCTTGCGGGATTGGTCTGGGTTTCTTCTTCGTCTGACTCATCATCATAACGATGCTGGATCTTCTCAGCTTTGTCGTTTAGTGTGAGATCCTGTAGCTTGCTGCTGACATCTTCATGATTTTTCTTCTTAATTTTCCTGTCCTCGATAACAAACTCATCAAAAATAACATAAGGGCTTTCTTCCACGCAAAGGGTCCGGTAGTTAAAGACCCTGAAGGCTTTACTAACTCGAGAGTATCCTAAGAGTACTCCTTGATCATATTTTCTATCAAGGACCTTTAACTGATCCTTCCCGTTATTGTGGATAAAGCAAGGACAGCCAAAAAAATGAAAATGAGAAATAGAAGGAATTCTCCCTTTCCATAGTTCGTATGGCGTCTTCATGTGTTGCTTTGTAAGTAGTGAGCGGTTCTGAGTGTAACAGGCGGTGTCAGTAGCATCAGCCCAAAACTTTGAGGGGAGTCCAGAGTCTTCTAGGAGCGTTCTTGCTGCTTCTTTTAGTGTTCTTTTCTTCCATTCAGCAAGTCCGTTCTGCTGAGGGGTGCGAGCTGCTGAAGTCTCGTGCTGAATCCCCTCCTTATCGCAGTACTCTTTAACGACTGAGTTGAGGAATTATATCCCTCTATCTGAGTGAATTCCTTGAATCTTGATGTCCTTTTCCATATTAAGTTTCTTCAGCAGTATTGGCAGCTCAGTCTTGACATCAGATTTGTTGGCTATGAAGATGACCCACGTATATCTCGAATAATCGTCAATAACGACGAGGGCATACTTCTTGCCTCTTATAGTCACTGGAGAAACTGTCCCAAACAAGTCCATGTGGAGCAGTTGAAGGATTCCATCAGTGGAAGGCGACGGAATTGGTAGATTGCTTTTCTTTGTCTGCTTTCCCCTCAAACACGCTTCACAGTTTTTGTCTTTGATGAAAGCTTCATTGGGCAGTCCTCTGACTTTAGAGTTCTTGGCTAACTTGTTCAATGCCTTGAAATTCAGGTGACTGAGTCTCTTGTGCCACAGCCATCCTGTTTTATCACTAGATTTCGTCTGAGCAAGTAAGCAAGCCTCAGGTTCAGCGGTGTTCCAGTTAGCGACGTAGATGTTCTTCTTCCGCGAACCTGATAACACTATTTTCCCTGTAGATTTGTCAACAACATCACAGAAACCAGCGTCAAAGATAACTCTATTCAGATTATCATAGAATTGACTGACAAAAAGAAGATTATGTTGAAGTCCTTCAACATAAGTTACTCTTGGAACTGAAGCAGTCCCAATGTTCAGTGTTCCATATCCCCTTGTAAAGCCTTTAGAGTTGTCACCAAACACAATTCTGGGACCATCTTCTTGCACGTAATTGGTCAGCAAGCTCTTCTGATAAGTCATATGTCTCGAGCAGCCGATGTCCACGATCTAAGGGTCCTTATGCACCTGCAAAACAGAAACATTTTTAGGTACCCTTTTGTTCAGTTTGGGTCTTTAAGAGTTAGTCGGTGATTTCGCAACCCAAATCTTGCGACCTTAGGAGTCTCGGACATCTTCTTTTTCTGAACATTGTCAGTCTTTATCTCCACTGGACCTGGAGATACTGACTTCCTGGCAGTTTTGGGTTCAGGAGCTTTCTTCTTCTGAGGCTTTGTGCTCCTCCTGATCCTGGGCTCATAGTAGTATGAACTAAACTGTGCTGGATGCTCATACAGTGGCTCGCCATACTGCTCTGCCCACCTGACCTTCTTAGTTCCCCATAAATTTGATCGTGGTGTTCTGGGGCTAGAACCTTTGGTCAGTTGTTTCTTGTTGCTCGGCTGAGGTGCAATCATCTTCTGTTTGTTTTTCGCCTGAGTTGTTGGTTCAGAGATCTGAACTTTCCCTCTGACGAACCTATCAGCCAGCATTTCTGAGCCTTTTGAAGTAGAGGTGGAAGCTTCGTGAGTGTAGCCAAGTCCTTCTTTCATGATTGGTGGCCTTGGAGCTCTAAGCATGCCTTCCAACTTCTCTTTGGCTCCCAGGTACTATTCAGTCATCAGTCCTCGCCAAACCACATCACTTTTTCGAAGTGATTCATAGTCCTTCTCAACCTGTGCGAGCTTCTGACTGAGTCTGGCTATCTCAGTATCTCTCTCAGAATTGTCCTTAGTCAGAACTGATATCTGAGTTTCTTGAAGCTGAGACTTAGTCATAAGAGATTCAATCTCTTCCTTCAGTCTTGCAACTAGAATCTCTGAATCAGTAGAGACCTGACAATCAGAAGAAAGTCTCTGATTTTCAGCCTTTACCTATTCCAGTTCCTGAACAGTTCTGCTAAACTCTCTGTTTAACTGAATTTGCTCCTCTAGTAGATCGTCACATGCTTGCACCACGTCTAGAGGTTCATCTGTAGCTGTAGCTGAGCACGTGTTGTGTGTGCTCTGTGAAGAGGAGGTTATAATAAGTTTCGAATTTACCTCAGCCTCTTCTCCGGCCATCAGACAGTATTCAGTCGTTGATTCAGGATTTGTTTCTCCAACCTCAACGGCAATAAATGTTGCTTCGTCTTCAGAAGAATACATGAAAGTATCTTCCTCGATTGAGTCGTCGGATAGCTCTCCGACAATGTAGGCCTGCCTCCTTCGGGTAAATTTCTCGCGTCTGGCCTGCCGTTCTGCTCGCTGAGTAGCTGAGAGCTCAGGACAATCGTATTGGAAATGTCCCTCTTTCTTGAAGTTGTAGCACACAGTTACTCTGCCACCTTTTCCAGTTGAGCTATTGGATGGACTAGCAGCAGGTTCTGTGTTCCTGCAATCAGGAGAAGGTTTAGATTCTTCCCTTTTTCGATGATCTTTCTTACCTGAGGGAGAATCTCGGTGGTATTTCTTCAGCTTTCTGACTCTCTCCTTCTCCCTTTGATATTTGAGAGCCATAAACGCAAGACGGTCAGTAGCAGGAGTCTCGGAAGGCTTAGCATCTGAAGCAGCTACTGTCTTGCTGGTGGAAATGGGGTTGGCTCCAGATGTGCTGACTGTTGCTTTGAAAGCATGGTCTATTTGAGTGTCAGCTGGAGCACTTAAGCATCTTTGGGGCAGACTATGCTCGAACTCCTCCGTCTTCAGTTCTGAAAAGATAACATCAGGAGTTAAAGCATTAAGATCTGAGCGACGTAAATAAGTAGCAAAAGGAAGCCACTTCAGTCGAGCCAACGCTCTCAAGATCTTGGTGTTCATCTCTTTATTGGTGAACGTTCTCCCCAGTCTGTTGATCACATTGATCTGATTGGTGAATCTGATGCTAAGCTCGTCAATGGTTTAGTTGAGCTCCATGGCAAAGGTGTCGAACTTTTGAAGCTCTAGCTCGAGCTTATTCTCTTTGATATGCGGGGTTCCTTAGCTCAGTACTGTCAGGGCATCCCAATGTTCTTTTGCCGTTTTGTAGTCTTGCACCCTCCCGAGGTGTGAATCGCTGAGCATCGTCCGGATTACATTCCGCGCTACTCGGTCGAGGTTATGTAACTTCTTCTCTTCTAGCGTGAAGGCAAATTTGTCTTTTGCAACCTTAGCACCAGTCTGTACTCCTACACCTCCCACAGCGGCATATTGAACGCTGACGATCATGGGAATGATGGGTTCTGTCTCAATGGGTTCTATCTCAAGGACATTTGTCATGCTGTCGTGCAGCGATGTAAGGTGCGCCTCCATTCTCACGCGCCATACCGTGTAGTTCTCTACTGAGAACATCGGTACCATCCGTATACCTGACATATCAGACATTATAGATGAGAGTATAAGGATGTATGAAGAGATGCTTGTGCAGTGAAAATGTTTTCAGGATCTGTTCCAGTAGACCAGTAGTTTTAGAAACGATGATCAGGAGAACACCGATGCTCTGATACCAATTGTTGGTCCGAAGACGAGTATCATGTGTAGAGGGGGGGGGGTGAATACACCTGATTACAAGTTTTTCTTCAAACACGAAGGACAGTTGAGCTGTAGAGTGCGACTGATGAACAATGCCAAATAGTAACCTTCTTATCGCGGGTCAGAGTGGCTCAACGACTGAGTCTGTCCTACTGACTTTTGTCTGTATTCTGAACTCAATTGGAGTGTTTTGTGCGGATAAGTGTAGGGCCCGATAGACTTCATCTCGATTTGAAAACGTGTTTTCGAAAACAAAATCAGTTTTGGCTGGTGCACTTTTAAATACGTTTTATGCAAAGTATGAGTTTGTAAATCGGTTTGAGAACGATGCAATAAAACAGTAAACAACACAAGCAATTTTTAACGTGGTTCGGATACGCAAGATCCTACGTCCACGGTCCTGCTGAACAGGAGTTCTTGTTGATTAATCTGAGCAAGCCTCAGCAAGGTATCTGTACGCTGGACAGACCCTTCTAAGTTATAGTCCTTAGCGACTTTACAAATCAAACCGAAGTTTGAAGGGGAGGGGATTTTCTCCAACTATGAAGGAGTTCTTATAATAAGAACAGTCACAGAAAGTGAACTCCTTCGAAGGTTCTAAGCTATGGATGAAACAGTTGAGCTTAGAAAGAGAAGAGGGAACTAAAGAAACTATAGAGAGAAGAACTACAAATTTTCAACTAATGCAAGTTGTTCGCTGGATCGTCGTGAATGCGCTAGAGAGTTTGAAAGCTTGAGCGTGTATTCCCTTTGATATCCCGTGCATTGAGCTCGAAAAGCTTCTCTATTTATAGTCGTGACCCAGGCATTTGTCCGTTGGAGAAGACGATGCCACGTGTCACAAACGTCCAAGGAAAACGACCATTATTTTTGAAGTAGCGTCGCAGAGTGGTTGGTCACTGTACATGAGAGCAGCCTTTATCGTCAGAGCAGGTAAGGCTTTGGTTGCTTCTCATTGGTCGAGGTTTGTGGTAGGTGAGACTTGTCAGACATCAGTCTTCATCTAAGTTGACCCTCACTCATCCTCGTATGATCCTCTGCTGACTTTCGAATGACATTAAAAGTCGGGCAGTCGTTTCATGTCCGATACAGTAGATCTGGCACGATCGTACTGACTTCTTCGTCTGAGTCGGCTGATAAGAGTCTTCTACTGAGAGCAGTCAGCTGGTGACTCTTGAAGGAACTGAGCTCTTCATACTGTGTCTTTACTGGAGGTCAACTGATAGAAATCTTCTACTGATAATGGTCAGCTGGAGACCTGAGAACACGAGCTCTTACAGACAGATGACGTGGGGTTCTGGAATTTAACTTCCTACTGAAGTTCAGACCAACAAATACCCCTTACAGGACTTAGACAAAACAGATAACAAAAATACGAACAGTCTAGCCTATTAAATCATCTAATCCAAAAGACAACACACTATGGGTATAAGACAGGTTTTGGGATCTTCAATTCTATAGCGATAAAACACTACAATTTCCCCCATTATCGAAATAGCAATAATTCCTAATACATGAACTACTGATGACAGTTCAAAGTACCCTCTAAGTGATGATCTAATCAATCACTGACTCATAACCCAACAATCCCTGTGCACCTCCAAAACAGATTTATATTCAGGTACCCTTTATTTTTTATTTTGGGTCCTTAAGCATTAGTTTTGGAAACCCAAATCTATCTTACGACCCTTGTGGTCTCAGACATTTTCTTTCCACTTTTGTCAACATATTTCACCGCAGGGCTAGGTGAAGTTGACTTCTGAGGCTTTGTCGGTTCAGGAGTCCTGATCTTCTGAATTGGTGGACTGCTGACCTTAGCCTTATGAACGGCCTTTTTCTTCTTCTGACTCTTGGAACCCCTTCTGATAATAGGATCATAATAATATGACCCATACTGAGCTGGATGTGTCAGCTGTGGCGGTCCATACTAATCGTTCCCCCTTGACTGTACTGGGGTGATTTTGAGCTAACCTTCTTGTCAGATTTCTAATAGATCGGATGAAGTACTTTCATCTTCTATTTGTTCTTTGCAAGGGGGTTCAGTGTTTCTGCATTGATCATCTCCCCTTGAATAAATCTATCAGTTAGCCAATTTTTTGAGTGTGTGGGGGCAGATGTGGAGGCTCCATGGCTGAACCCGAGTCCCTCCTTGCAGTGTTTAGGCTTGTTGTTGGCTAGCATCGCCTCAAGCTTTTTCTCGGCTCCCATATACCGCTCTGTCATCAGGTTTTTCCAGACATCGTCACTCCTCTTGAGAGTTTCATGCTCGGTCTGAAGTCCTGAGAACTTCGCGCCCGAGACTCGGTTCGAGTATCTTTTACGAGTTAAGTCCTGAGATCAGATCTTCTTGTTGCTGAGACTTGGCCATCAGAGAGTTAATCTCCTCCCTAAGTCTCATAACAAGTCCTTCTGAATCAGTAGCAACCAGACTCTCCTGAGAAAGTCTCTAATTATCTGCTTTCAGGGCATCCAACACCTGAAGAGTCTTACTGAGCTGCAGACTCATCTGAATCTGTTCGTTCAATAATCTTTCGTATGCGACCTCTAGATTCTCGTCTGCACCTGAAAATGTGTCTTGTGTGCAGTGTGAAGAAGAGTTATATAGTTATGGAGAGTTTACCTCATCCTCTTCTCCTGCCATTAGACACTTTTCAGTATCTTCTTCAAGCTCTTGGGTTATAAAGGTAGCTTCATCATCTAATGAATCTATGAAGGTGTCGACTTCTTCTGAGTCGTCTGAGAGTTCACCGGCTATATAGGCTTGACGCTTCTGGTTGAACTTCTCCCTTCGAGCTTTTCTCGCAGCTCTTTCAGCTGAGCTGAGCTCAAGATAGTCATAGTGATAGTGTTCTGGCTTTTTGCAGTTGTAGCAGGAGATGATTCTGCTTTCTTTGCTGTCACTGTCCTTGGACTGTGCAGAATCCTCCTATTTCCCGCATTCACAAGTGTGTTTGTTAGGAAGGGGCTTTTATGAGAAGTCAGACTTGCCCTTTGAGTCTCTAACGACTCTTGATAGTTTCTTGCGCCTCTCCTTCTCTTTATGATACTTTAATGCAAGCAACGCGCATTGTTTAGCTAGGGTTCCTTCTTGTAAATCACTTGTTGAAGGCTCAGCTTTGCTAGACGTCGGAGCCATTGTGGTGACTGTGCCTTAAAAGCCTGGTCTATTTGAGTGATAGCTTCAGCTCGCTGCTTCCTCTGCGGTAGACCGAACTCGAACTCTTCATCTTTTAATTCTGAAAATATATGATCAGCAGAAACAATATCAAGATCAGAATGTCTAAGCAATGTAGTAAAAGGAGTCCAAGGTCCGTCTGGCAGGGATCTCAGAATCTTGAGATTCATCTCCCGGTTGGAGAATGTCTTTCCCAGCTCGTTGATTGTGTTCATCATACCCGTGAATCTGACATTAAGATCTTCAATCGTATCGCCAGGCATGAGTGACAATCTCTCCAGCTTCTGGAGTTCCAGCGCTAGTTTGTTATCTTTAATCTTCTGAGTCCCCCGACTCAGCAGCGCTAGAGCATCTCAGAGTTCTTTGGCTGAGTTGCAGTCCTGAACTCTCCCGGGATATGAGTCGCTCAAGGTGGTCAGTATGGCGTTCCTGGCAACCTGGTCAAGATTGTGAAGCTTCTTCTCTTCTGAAGTGAAAAGGCTTCTGTCTTTGGCCACCTTCTTCTCGGTTATCGCTCCACCTCCTTGTGTTGTTTCCTGGAAAGCAACATTATCGACCATAGGTACGATAGATCCGTCTTCCAAGACCTCTGTCATACTGTCGTGGAGGGAAGTCAGATGTGCTTCCATTCTGACTCGCCATACCCCGTAGTTCTCTACTCAGAACATGGGTACCATCCTGATTCCTAACATATCAGACATGTTAGGTAATAATATGAATGAAGTATGATACGCAGTGAAAACGTTTTTAGGATCCATTAAAGTAGACCAGTTTCAGATAACAAGAGTCTTAAAGAACTCCTGCTCTGATATCAATTGTTGGTCCCGAGGTAAATGTTCAGGTGTAGAGGGGGGGTGAATACACATGAAAAGTTTTTCTCAACTTAGAACGCGAACAGTCCGATTTCGGAGATTGTCTGCTGAATAAATTCAGTAGACCAGGCAAGCTGTTCTGGATCGCGTGGACAGAGTGACTGTCTATACTGAGGCCTACTAGCTGAATGATGTCAGAATTCAGTACCGTTCAGTAAGAGTTCAGTAGCGTGCGGAATAGTGTAGGCCCAATTCAGTTGAGTTGAAAAAGTTTTTAATGAAAACTATTTCAGTAGATTAGTGCACTCAGTTAAGCTTTTCTGAAACTCTGTTGTATGATTTTGTAAACGGTTTTCAGTATGAACAGTAAATCAATGCAACAGTAAATGAACACAATGATGTTAAAGTGGTTCGGATATCAACAATCCTACGTCCACTGTCCTGAAAAGATCAGGAGGCTATTTTATTATACTGAGTTAGTCTCAGTCGGTTTGTACCCTAGACAAATACGGTCTTGAAGATTATACTGAGCAAGTCCCAGTTTACAAGGATCAAACAAGAATGTTTGACAAATTCTCCAACGATGAAGGAGTTCTTTACCGTAAGAATAGTTCAAGATATGAACTCCTTCGGTTTTAAGCTATGGATATTTCAGTGGAGCTTAGGTTAGAGGAAAAGGGAACAAGAAGAGGCTTCTAGAGTGAAGAACAATGAGGAATAATCTCTCTAGGTTCGTGTTCTATCACTTAGATGCTAGAGGCTTTGATTCTATTAAGCTTGGTTCCCTAGAGCAGTGTAGTCACCTTTCCCGTTGAGTATTTCTCTGAAGTTCTTGCGGAATGCTTGCGTTCTTGTTCGTTCAGTGCTCATAAAATCCGTTGTATTCTTCGATTTGATTTTCCCTCTATTTATAGAGGTGAGCTATGGATAGATCCGTTGGAGACGAACTGTCCACGTGTCACTCTCTTTGGGTCGCTAACGGCTCTTTTAGAAATCGTGCAGAGTCTACCCTCTTTTTCAAGAAAGTAGTTGACTTGCAACTTTTTACCAAAACTTTGACAGCTGGTTGCTTGTCATTAGTCGAGGTGTAGAAAGTTGTTGAGACATTCAAACTTCAAGGCAGATACTGAAACTGACTTCTACGATGTGTACAACCTCGGACAACTCTACTGATTTATCATAGAAAGACTTCTGACAATCAAGGAGACTGTCAGGTTGTTGTTGATTCTGACCAGGGGTTCAGTAGTATACTCGTGCTGAGTCTAACTTTACTAAAGGTCGACTCTGAGTTCAGTGAACTGATCCTGCTGAGTCCAGTTCTACTAACTCTTTTAGTATGATGCTCCTGCTGAGTCCAGCACTACTGAATCTGAACACCTCTCAGTATGCCGTTCCTACTGAGTCCAACACTACTGAGTCTTCACTCCATAGTACTGAGGCAGATGGTCTACTGAGGGTACAGCAGACAGAACTTCTGAGTCTGGACCATGCTGAAGGAAAGTCTACTAAGTCTGAAACTCCAGAGACCAAGGCGTTACAGTTACAAAGGAATAGTTCACTTATCAAATTAGGGCTTTGAGATCAGCCAAATCTTCTAAACAATCTACTGCTGAATCATCTCCCAACAACTTCCTCTAATAAGATACCTCTACACTTTATTGAAATGATAGCTTTACCGACCTTCCTCAGTCTATAGTTAGTGGGACTGTTGCTATATGACTTCACATCCCACATTCAGTAGGTTTGCAATACTGAGTAAAATCATACAGTCTTCGTATAGCCAATCTTCAGATACCGGTGCAGCAACTAAAAACTAACAAATCTAGTCTAGTGAGCTTCCTAACATATTGAGTTCAACTAAAACTGAATCATCTATTACATAATATAGGTTCATCAATCATCTAGGGTTTAGGATCATACAAATCTTACATTTTAAATCATCACCCAGCAACTGCACCTGTTTATAAACCACGAGGGAGCTCGGTACACCTTCTAAAACCCTAGAATGGAATTTATCATTAATTCTTATTACATGACTAACTACACAATAGGCACGTGGTTAACAAGTCCTCAAGGGAGGTGGCATTGGCGGAATTAAGTGGTGGCGTCGAATAATCCAAATTATAGACAAATGGAACAAAATCTAGAATCCCTTCAAAATTGGAACATGTTTTCACTATGGCCCCGTTTGGTTGTTAGGAAAGTAATGTAGTTAGGGAATCTGATTCTGTGGAATATGATTCCGAGAAAAATGATTAAGGAAAGTAAAATTACTGAGGATTTTGATTCCGCGGAATATGATTCTACAGAAAGCAGATTACTTGCACTTGTTTGGTTGATACTAGGAAATGTAAAATTATATTATCAATAATATGAATAAAATATATTCATCATCAATTATTTGTTAATTCTTATATTATTATTTTATAAATATATAAAATCACACAAAATATTATTATTGATAATTTTTTTATTATATAATTTATAATAAAATATTCAAAATATTTAGTTAAAAATATTTTTTAACTAATAATAATGATACTAATAATGATAATGATAATAATAATAATAATAATAAATATCAATAACAAATATCAATAACATCTTTTTTAATAATAATGATAATGATCATAATAATAATAATAAATATGAGTTAAAAATATCTTTTTGAGTATTTTTAACATCTTTTTTAATAATAATAATAATAATAATAATAATAATAATAATAATAATAATAATAATAATAATAATAATAATAATAATAATAATAATAATAAACTTATTAAAGTACACACTCATTTTAATAATAATATTTTTCACAATAATAACATGATTATTTAAGAAAAAAATAATTATTATATTGTTATTATTGCTCATAAATAAAAATAATAAAATGATAAATAAATTAAAATATTTTATTAATTTATAAATGTATATTAACTACAAATTAATAATATTATTAACTAATTATTATTCTATTTTTATTGATAATAATAATAATAATAATAATAATAATAATAATAATAATAATAATAATAATAATAATAATAATAATAATAATAATAATAAAAATAAAATTACCTATCTTGTATCAAGGAAAAAAACACTTATTCTAAACAGGGAAAAAGAATCCACAATTATTACACTATTTTCCTTATTTCTAGGATTCTGATTATTTTCCTAGTAGTTTGCTAAAATTGAACCAAACATAGAATCTTAAAATCTTTGAATCAAATTACTTTTCGTATATTACCAAACACAGGATTTTAACAATTTGGAATAAGATTACTTTCCTAAGGTGTAATATCCCTAGTTTTCCTTATAAGGTTTAAGAAGACTATTTGATCCTTAATTACAAGATTAACACCCCGACAAAAGTTCTATTAATTTCTAATATAAAAATAAATTTAAGTTGTGTATATAAATATATACGCTAGGTAAGTATACAACATGTTCTACTATTACATAATTAGTGTTGGTCCCGAGTGTACGGTCAGGTGTAGAGGGGGGGGGGGTGAATACACCTGATTCGATTTCTCAATTTCGAACTTGAACAGTCCTATTCAGGATGGTGTGCGTGCAAAAGCAGTTCGATTCGGACCGGCACAACCGTTTCCGAATCGAGTTAAAGGCTAAAAGAGTACTGACTCAGCTGAGATCTGCTAACTGACTAGGTCAGAATTCAGTATCGTTCAGTGAGAGTTCAGTGTGCGGAATTGTGTAGGCCCAAATCAATTTTTTTGTGAGAAAACATTTTAAGTCTCAATTCAGTCGATTTAAAAGTTCAGTATGCTGAGACAGTTGATTGATTTAAATATGATGTTCAGTATGAATAGTAAAATCAATGCAACAGTTAAGAAAGCAGTAAGAGACACAGGATTTTTAAAGTGGTTCGGATATCGCTCAAATCCTACGTCCACTGTCCCGAATGATCAGGAGGCTATTTATTATCCTGAGTTAGTCTCAGTCAGCTTGCACACTGGGCAAAGCCGCGTCTTGGTTTTATACTGATCCAAGTCTCAGTTTACAACACTATCAAACTTAAAGTGTTTGACAAACTTCTCCAACAGTGAAGGAGTCCTTATACAATAAGGATTGGGTTCAAATGTGAACTCCTTCGTCTAAGCTATGGATATAACAAGTGAGCTTAGGGTTAGAGGGATAAGGAACGAGAATGTAGCTATCTAGAGCGACGAACAGTCGAGGGTTTAGCTATAGGTTCGTGTCGGTCGCTTGGATACTAGAAGCTTATGTCGGTTCGGCTTGGTTCCTTTTGAGATGGATGTAGTCTTTCGCGGAGATAACTCGGTTGTTTCTTGCGGAGGACTTAGTCGTTAATTTCGCTCGTTTGAATGCTTTCTCGTGTTCTAGGCGCGCATTCTCTCTTAAATCTTGAATGATCCCTCTATTTATAGAGCAGAGATTGAAATAGATCCGTTGGAGACGATCTTCTTCTCTCTCTCTCTTTTTGGTAGCAAACGGCTCTTTTGGTGTAGGTAACGATGTACTTTCCCACCTTTTTAGGTAAAAGGTTGATTGCAGCTTTAGCGGTGAGAAGACACGTGTATGTTTGTCATTCGTTGAGGTGAATGAAGTGGTTGAGACAAAGCCAAACTTCGAGACGGCATCAAGCCGACTTCTCTCTTCCTCGTACATGACAATGCTGATTGTCTTTCAAAAGATTCTGACAGTCCTGAAGACTATCTGCCGTTGCTGAGTCTGACCTTGTATTCAGTAGATAGACTGCTGAGATAAGTCTACTGAAGATCAGCTACGAGTTCGATGAACTACTCTCGCCGAGTTCGATTCAACCGACTCTCTCGCATATCTTGCTCTGCTTTGAGTCCAATATGATCGAGTCTTTCGATATCTTGCTCTGCTGAGTCCAAGTATCACCGAGTCTTCACGTGCGGTGCCGAGGCAAATAAGCTGCGAGCGCCTTGACCGGAGCAGAGTGTCTACCGAGTCCGAAACCTCGTAGACAAATACAAATACAAAGGAATGGTTCACCAATCGATAGGGTTTTGGGATCTTCAAATCTTCTCAACGAGTTCGGAGCACGAGGCTACTGAGCATGATTCAGTATGGAAGATAAGAGTCATTTCCCACAAGTATGGTCATGCTGAGGATTGAATCATCACCCAACAATTTCCCCCTATTTGATGATGCCAAAACCTATCATCTATGTCCTATCAACTATGCTCAAACACTAACTTACTCGAGAACGAGCTCCTTACAAATATTACAAGTAGGATCGGTGGAGTTGTGCAGGTAAGTGCTAGACTACCGAGGGAGACAGGGGCGGAACAATTTTCCCTTTTACAATAATTTCCCCCATGCAACAATTTCCCTTAAGAGAAATAATAACTCTCCGAAAGTCTAGTCTATCGGAGATCTAACCGAGCAAAACCGACAAGTAAATAATCAACGTGTGTGTCGGTAATCACTTCGATGATTCCGAGTGTTAAAGCATAAAGCAAACACGGCTATTTAGACAACAAGTAGTTGTCGAGCCAAAAGTAGATTTGTATGTATATAATACACGGTTCGAGACATTACAAATCTTGCTAAGCTAAAAGAAGAACTAAGAGGGAGAACCCTTAAACTGCTGAATCCTATTCATGAAACCTTGGGATTTATCTTCGGGCGGTGGAACTCCATACATTCCGAACGTGTTCTTCCTCGGCTCGATATTCGGCGAAGTCTGCTTGGATCATCTTGTTCTAGTCCTCTCGTTCAACGCAAGCATTCTTCACTTCTTGTTCAATCATTCCGAGATGTCTTGAGTCGTCTTGTCTTCCGGGTGGAGGAATGATCCTTGCTTCGAGAACTCGACTACTACCCCTTCGATTCTTGCTCGTGCATATATGGGTAAAGATCGGGTTCGAGTAATGGTCATCCACTCGACATAGGCATCGGCCTTAGACATTTCGAGCCGTAATCGCCGAAATAATTTCTCTTGATAAACTCTATCTTGGCCGATTCCCATCTCTCGATTGAACCGAATAGGCATCCATTCGTCCGATCTTGACCATCTATGTGTTTTCGAGATCGTTTGGCTTCTTGAACCTTCTCGTATCGATAAGGAATGTCGGCTTTCGAAGGAACTCTCGGCTGGCCTCTTGTTCGATGCGTTTCTCGAGTGCCTCAAGGTCCGCCAAATGTATCCTCTGTCACGCGGCCTCTATCTCGTCTAGCTTCCTCTCCTCTCGTAGAGATATCTATCCATATGAGCAAATATTTCTTCAATTTACGCATCTTGCTCTTGAGGCTTCGAGGAGCTTGTTCGATTCGACAGGGGTACTAGATCTAGATTTGGATGTACCCCGCCTTTCGGATTCTTCTTCTGCTTTGCTCCTTTTCTTTTTCTCTGTCCTCTTCATCTCGTTATGATGAGCTTTCTCGGAGGCGATCTAGCGGTTCTCTTTCCTCCTCCGGATGGAGCTTTAGTCTTTCCTTTGGCGAGCTTAGACTTTGGCTTGTTAGCCGCTCGGCTTACCGCAATTTCTCGGCCGGCTTCTCATCCGCAGCTATTTGGGCTTCCTCCTCGCCAGATATGTATCTTAATCTCTTTGCTTTGGAGGGGTTGGAATTTTAAGCTTTTGTTTGCCCTTACCTTCTTGAACCGGTGGTGGAATGGGAGCTTCTTCTTCTTCGAGTCCTCCACCGCTTTGTTCGGCGTACTCAAGAACCTCCTTAATAATGTCTTTGGGAGTCCGGGTTGTCCGAGTAGTCTGCTGGGGTCTCGAGCCACTTGGGCCGGTTTTAGCCGTGCTCGCAGCCGAAACACCCCTGGGCCTCACCCTTCCGAGGCCGAGTTTGAGGCGGCTTCTCGGTACTCTTCTTTTCTTCCCTTTTTCCTTCACTTTCCCCCTTTTTGGCATCATCAATGAGCACCGGGGTAGGGACTAGGGCTCGACTTCTTCGATTTTTGTAGGAGGTTGACGGCTCATCAATACGATCGTGGAGCTTAGTCGAGCCTCATGCAACTCGTTCCTCTCCATGGTAAGGTGTTCCTTGTACTTGCTTGTGAGAGAGGTCATTGCTTCCTTGAAGTCTTTCGGCTTCTCGGTGATCTTGTCTTCCAAGGCCGGTTGGATATTCTCGAGTCTTTGTTCGGTGGCCTCGGATTGTTCGGTGATAGCGTCGGTATGAGCCGAGTTTAGAGGCCAAAAATTCATCTAGTAGCTTGGCTTGGCTCTCCCGAAAGATCTTGAGTTGAGCTTCGAATTTGACTTGCTGGCTGAGCCAACGCTTCGAAATAAGCGTGGAAACATCGGGGCGGCCGATGAAGAGACAGAGGACTTCAGCCCTGAATTTCTTTAGTCGTGGCTTGAGCGATGCCGCTTCCATGTCCTATGGATAGCCTTCGCAAGATCTCGATTTTTTATCCCTTGGGCGATTAAGGCTTTGGCCATCGATCAAGATCGCTTTGCTGATGCAGGGCCGGGCGCCGCTTCGAAAGTCGATCGCAAGAAGAGCCGAGCGGGCTCTGCGTGGACGAAGCACCGGCCTTGGACTTCTCGGGACCAAGGATACCGAGAGGTGGGGCGGTTTCGGTATGGGTATCGTTGTCCTGTGGATGTCCCTCATCGGGCTTTCCGGGGCTCGAATCACCGGGTGGGGGGTCGTCGTGGTCCGACCCATCCGAGGGTCTTTGGGCCGGGAGGCGTGCTTTGTCGATCATGAATCATGGCCGGATTGCAGCCCTCGAGTTGTCCATTGAGCTGAGGTCTTCGGGCTCGAATAGCCTTTATCTCCTCTCTCGGTCTCAATTCCTCTTCATGCAGTGGCGACGGGAGTAGTGTAGGACAAGGCGCGTCAGAGACGAGGCCACTCCCGATGTCGCGAAGCAACATGTGGAGCCTTCTTTGTTTTGGCGATGAGCAACAAGTCCGAGTAGTCAGCAAGCTCCGGAACTAGTTGTAGAATTTCTCGGGATGCTCTGGATATAATCACTGAAGCTTCCATCCCGATTGATTCACCTTCAGATGCAGTCTCAGACTCCAAGTCTATGTGTGAAGTCTGCTCTTCAGTTGGAGGGACTGAGCCGAGTGGAGGGACGAAGGGGGGGCTGTCTAGGCGCCGAATATCTGCGCTCCGAGTTGCGGAAGCATCCCCTTGGTCCCTTTCGGTGGAAACAATCTTTTCCATCGGCCGAGTCTTCTCGGAAGACTCGGACTCATCAACCAGCTGCATGGGCTGAGTAGTCTTCTCAGGAGCCTGTTCAGCAGGCACTTGTGGAACCTCCTCAGTAGCTGGCACCTCAACGGCTTTCTTCAGTTTCTTTGCCGGTGCCTTAGGAGTTTTAGCGGGAGGAGTTCTTTTCTTTGTAGGCGTAGCTCTTGAGACTTTGATTTTGGAGAGGCTGCCGAGGGTCCCGACCCTATCTGGCGAAGCGTCTTTGTCTTGTTGTGAAATCCGACCTTCTTCACATTGAAGTACTCCTTGTCACCGTAGGTGATAGGCTCGAGATCCACATAAATCTTCGATCATAATGGACAGTTTGAGTCCATACAAGTTTGCCCTTTGCGCTCGGCGTGTTCGATGCTTTGTCGAACTTAGCGGCTGAGCCATGAATTCTCGGAGAAAGAACTCCGTCCAATTTATCCGGGCTCGGTCGTATATGGCCATCATTATCCGAATCTTAGGCCTCGACACCTGGTCAAACGACCACCTTGGCTTGTCGGTAGGCTGCGTCACTATATAGGCAAGTGCCACGAACGGAGGCAACATGTTTGTTCTTCGGAAAGGAAGCTCACGAATGTAGTGGGCTTTCCACGTAAGACGGTAAGGTATTCATCAACTTGGTCGTCTCTGTACCCGATCTTGGTCCCTTCGGAGGGCGAGATCAAAACTCCGCTTCAAGGCATCCTTGATGGACATTTGCTTGACTCCATAGTGGCGTTTTGGATAGAATGGGCAACGAATCTCGCCACTATATCTCCGGACACCTGCGTCCGAATTCAAATACAGCTACGTAACTTTGTCTCGGGAGGAAGAACGAAGGCCTCCTAGACAGAAATTTCTCCGGCCACGACTCGCGCAGAGGCGAGAAGATCTCATCCATATACTCCGGATCGCATGAATAGAAATCCATGGTGGGTTCAAACCACACGCGATCCTTCTCCAAAATGTTCTCGCATATCTGCTGGAGATATCATAGAGATATTGGTTTCCGCCATTGTACTGTGACAAGAAATGAATCGGTACTATTTTTGGATAGAACAGTCTTTGTGCAATACGATACTTGAAACATATAACAAATACATTAACGAGATATAAGCATACCAATGGATAAAATTCGAGATAAGATTGAGAGTGTAATAGCAAGTAAGGATTGCGAATGCGATCTCGGATTTTTCGGAATTTGAAAGTTATGAAGTATGCTAATGGCGGTTCTTAAGATTTGATCGAATATATATCAACTATGAAGGTGAACGGTTTTCGATCGAAGGCTGAATGTAAACTTGCTTTATGATATGGACGGTTAAGATTAGAAGTTAAAACAATAGGCAATGATCACAAAAAGGCACCTAAGTCAAAGCCGGTTGTAAAATAGCCTAAGTAGTAATCGTGAAAAGACATGCATTAAATGCGTGCGAGTTCAACAAGCTTATGTATGGAATGTCGTGTAATAAATGTGAGTCGTTAATAATAAAGACAAACCAAAAGATATTAATGTCATGCTGAATCTTTGCCATAAATGCAAAGTACGTAGTATTAAATTACTACCGAGTAGAGATACGCAAACTCGTCGGTGAACATAGTAGTCGGTGATACCTCGTGTAGATGGTTTTCTCGAATCTCTATGAACCGAACTTACTCGATGCGAGAGTGATCATTCCCCCTCACCGGAATGTTCCTCTCCCGAAACCTTATTACCGACTAGGGTCGGTAGGGTCCAGCAGACCTAGCTCTACCGAAAGTTCTCTCGAATACGGATTCGGCCTAGAGGCTTAGTCGGTATATCGGCCCTTTGCTTGTCGGTATGGATCTTTTCCATTCCGATATCCTTCTTTTCGACATGGTCACGAATGAAGTGATGTCCGATGTCCATGTGCTTGCATCTTGTGTGAAGAACGAGGATTTCGAGTGATTGCAATAGCACTGCATCGTCGCAGAAAATCGGCACTTCATTCCGAATGACGTCATAGTCTCTCTCACTGCTCGTCCCCAAAGGATGCAGGCGCAACAACTTCCGGCAGCCATGTATTCGGCTTCGGTAGTCGACGTGGCCACCGAGTGCTGTTTCTTTGAAAACCATGAGATCGGCTTGCTACCAAGGAACCGACATGTTCTCGAAGTTGATTTTCGGTCGATTCTACATCCTCGCATAGTCGGCATCGAATAACCGGTTAGTTCAATATTATCATCAGTTGGATACCATAAACCCATGTCGGTGTTCCTCGTAGATAGCGGAGAATCTTCTTTGCTGAGTCCATATGACTCGCTTGGGATTCGCACCGAAATCGAGCACGTACACCTACGAAGCATAAGTTATGTCGGGACGAGTAGGCGTTAGATATAATAAAGAACCAATTATAGCACGGTATTCAGGTTTGGTCTACTGATACTCCCTCTTTATCAAGATCTATCTTCATATTTGTGTTCATCGGGATCTTGATAGGTTTTGCCTGGATGTGCGGCCGAATCTTTTGATGAGGTCTCGAGTGTATTTGCCTTGGTTGATGAATGTTCCCTTTTCGATTGCTTGACTTGAAAACCAAGGAAGTAGTTCATTTCACCCATCATCGACATCTCAAACTTATTCTTCATCATCTTTTCAAATTGCGACACATGATGACATTCTTCGAACCGAAGATAATGTCATCCACGTAGATCTGCACAAGTAATAAGTCTTCTTCCGGTCGAATGCTTTGAATAGAGTGCGGTCTCTTTGTGCCTTTACGAAAACCTTTTACGAAGAAGAAACTCGGACGGGGTATCGTACCAAGCCACGGGTGCTTGTTTTAACCCGTCTGAGCCTTTCTAAGTCTATATACTTGATGTCCCTCGCTGAAAGCCGGGCGGTTGTTCCACATAGACTTCTTCTTTCAAAGCACGCCATTCGGGAAAGCGAGACTTCACATCCATTTGATAAACTCGAATCTTTGATGTGTTGCGTAGGCTAGGAATAGTCTAATTGCCTCCAATCTTGCAACCGGAGCGAACGTCTCATCGAAATCTATCCCTTCGGCTTGACGGTAGCCTTTAGCCACGAGTCTTGCTTTGTTCCTTACTATAACGTTGTTTTCATCTCGCTTGTTTTTGAAGACCCATTTGGTTCCTATGACATGTTGATGCTTTGGGTCTATCTACAAGCTCCCATACTTCGTTTCTCGTGAACCGATTTAGCTCTTCTCGCATAGCAATGATCCGGTCGGCATCTTTAAGTGCATCCTCAATATTCCGAGGCTCTTCGGTAGACAAGAAGCGGGAAAATAATGCGCTTTCTCCTTGACGAATCCGGATCTTGTCTTGACATGTGCTTGAAGGATCTCCAATTATAAGATCGGCGGTGTGAGCATCTAGCCACGATCTACGATGTTTTAACTCTTCATCCGAAATTTGTTCAACACGGATAGTAGGTGAGTTAGGCATTTCGGTTGTACTATTCCGAGATTGAAGTAATTCGATAACAAGAGTATGATCTACCGAGTCACCGGGTTCGGGGGCATTCAGCTCGGGAACATTACTAGACGTTCCCCACGAGTTGTTATTCTCGGTAGTGTTGGTCTCGATTACCTCTACGGTTTCCTCATCGACTCGAGTTACACCGGGATTGATTACGTTCGGGAGAATCAATCCGCTCGGCCTACTTGCTCACCGTGGTTGAGATTCGATAGATTTGTCTTCGGTTTCTTCGTCCGAATCATCATCCCAACATAGCCGGATCTTTTCGCATTTGTCTTTTAAGCTTAGATCCCGTAGGCGCTTCTTGATGTCCTTAGATTCGAGAATTTGAGTTATTGCTCCCGTCTTCGATAGCAAACTCGTTAAAGACAACATGAGGGCTTTCCTCCACGCAAAGAGTCCGATAGTTGAATACTCGAAAGCTTTGCTTTGACCCGAGAGTATCCTAAGAATACTCCCGATCCGACTTGCTATCAAAAGTCTTGATCGATCTTTCCCATTATTGTGGATAAAGCATGAACAACCAAAAATATGGAAATAAGATAGAGAAGGCTTCATGTCGTTCCATAGTTCATATGGTGTTCTCTTATCTTTGCTTTGTCGGTAGAGATCTATTCTCGAGTATAACATGCGGTATCGGTAGCTTACGCCCGGAATTTGGTTGGGAGTCCCGAGTCTGCGAGTAGAGTCCTAGCCGCCTCTTTTAGAGTTCTGTTCTTTCGTTCGGCAACTCCATTCTCGCCGAGGTGTGCGTGCGGTGAAGTCTCATGCTCTATTCCTTCGCTTTGCAGAACTCCTTTACCATGGAATTAAGGAACTCGGTTCCTGCTGCGAACGTATTTTTCCGATCTTGGTGTTCTTTTCGACACCGAGCTTTTTCGAAGCGTTGGTAACTCTGTTTGACGTCGAGACTTGTTGGCAATGAATATGACCCATGTGTAGCGCGAGTAGTCATCTATGACCACTAATGCATATTTTACGCCTCCGATCGTCACCGGGGGAGACCGGACCGAACAAATCCATATGTAGCGGCTAAAGGATTCCATCCGTGGAAGGCGATGGAACTGGAGGATTTTGATTCCTTGTTTGCTTTCCCTTCAGACATGCTTCACACTGAGTGTCTTTGCTGAATACTTCATTCGGCAGTCCCCTTGCTAGAGTGTTTCTTGCAAGCTTGTTGAGCGTCTTAAAGTTGAGATGGCTCGAGTCTTACGTGCCATAGCCACCCCGTGCGGTTGTCATTCTTCGCCCGATAAGCAAGCTTCGGGTTCAGCTGAGTTCCGATCGGCCACATATATGTTCTTTTTGCGCGAACCTGATAACACTGTTTTCCCTGTGGATTTATCAATAACATCACAGAAACCAGCGTCAAAAATCACTCTATTTGAGTTATCACAAAATTGACTAACGAGAGAGAAGATTATCTTTGAAGTCCTTCAACATATGATACTCTTGGAACTTTGGCAGTTCCTATACTGAGTGTCCCATATCCTCTCGTGTAGCCTTTGGCATTATCTCCAAACTCAATTCTGGGTCCTTCTTCAGTGATATAATTCTTCAGCAGACTCCTTTGGTATGTCATGTGTCTTGAGCATCCGCTGTCCACATACCATGGGTCTTTACGCACTTGCAAAACAGAATTATATTCAGGTACCCTTTATTTTTGATTTTGGGTCCTTAGATGTTAGTTTTCATAACCCAAATCTGTCTAACAACCCTGGTGGTTTCAGACATCTTCTTTCCACTAGAGTCAACATATCTGACCACTGGACTGGTCAAAGGTGACTTCTGAGGCTTCTGAGGTTCAGGAGTCCTGATCTTCTGAGTTGGTGGATCGCCGACCTTAGCCTTACGTGTGGCTTTCCTTTTCTTCGACATTTGGAGCCTCTTCGACTATAGGTTCATAATAGTATGACCCATGCCGAGCCGTGGATGTGTCGGCTTTGGAGGTCCATACTTGATCCGCCAATTTTAATTTCTTTGGTTCCCCCCTTGGCTTGTCTTTGGGGTTTCTTGGCACCGATCTTCTTGTCGAATGCTTGACGTGTGGGATGAGGTGCTTTCATCTTCTCGTTTGTTCTTTGCTAGGGGGTTCGGTATATTTGCGTTCATAGTCTCCCCTCGAACAAATCTATCGGCAAGCCGTACTTCCGAGTGTACTTGGGGCGGATGTGGAAGCTCCCCGGCTGAATCCAAGTCCTTCCTTGCGGTGCTTTGACTTATTGCATGCTAGCATAGCCTCTAATTTCTTTTCGGCACCCATGTACCTCTCGGTCATCAAGCTCCTCCGGACATCATCACTCTTCTTCATGTGTCGTGCTCGGTCCGAAGTCCCGACATTTCTTGCTTCGACGAGACTTAGTTCAATATCTTTACGAGTCAAGTCATTGGTCAAAACTGAAATCCGATCTTCTTGATGCTTGAGACTTGGCCATCGGAGAGTTTATTTCCTCCCCGAGTCTCAACACAAGTCCTTCGGCCTCGGATAGCGGCGACTCTCCCGAGAAAGTCTCGATTCTCTACTTTCGGGGTATCCAACTCCCGAAGAGTCTTGCTTGAGCTGCAGACTCATCCGAATTTGTTCGTCGAGCAGTTCTTCGTATGCGGTTGCGACGTCCAAATTCTCATCCGCACTCTGAAATAGTGTCGTGTGTGCGGTGTGAAGAGAAGTTAAGTGGTTCATGAGAATTTACCTCATCCTCTTCGCCTTGCCATCATGCACTTTTCACCGATTCTTCGACTTCAAGCTCTAAGGCCATGAAAGCTGCTTCATCGTCCGATGAATCCATAAAAGAGTCGACCTCTTCTGAGTCGTCTGAGATTTCACCAGCTATGTAGGATTGTCTTTTTTGGGCGAATTTCTCTCTCCTTGTCTTACGTGCTTTGCGCGTTCGAGACTACTCGAGCTCGGACAATCATACCGATAATGTCCCGCTTCTTGCGGTTGTAACAAGCGATGACTCTTTCTTCTTTGCTTTCGCTATTCTTTGATGGTTACGAGTCATCTTTCTTTACGCATTCGAAGATTGTGAGTCAGAAGTGTGTTTCGACATATAATTTGACTTACCTTTCGTTTCCTGATAGGCTTTAGTCACTTTTCTGCGTCGCTCCTTCTCCTTCTGATACTTTACAGCGAGCAGTGCATACTTCTAAGCGAGACTTCCTTCTTGTAGATCATTGAGTGAAGGTTCAGTCTTACTCGTCGTTTTGCTCGTTCTTTGGAGATCTTTGTCTTGGCCGATGCTTTGAAAGCATGGTCGATTTTTGTGTCGGCTTCGCCTCTGCTTTCTTTGAGGTCCGTCGAACTCAAACTCCTCTGCCTGTAGTTCTGAAAAGATATGGTCAGGAGACACATCATCTAAATCAGAATGTCGCAATAGAGTGGCAAAGGGTGTCCAGTGTCCGTCCGGCAGTGCCCTCAAAATCTTCAGATTCATCTCTCGGTTGCTGAATATCTTTCCCAGCCCATTGATAGAGTTCATCAGATTGGTAAATCTGACGTTCAGATCTTCGATTTTGTCACCAGGCATGAGAGACAAGCTTTCCAGCTTTTGGAGTTCCAAAGCTAATTTGTTGGCTTTAATCTTCTCAGTCCCCTCGACTCGGTAGCGCAAGAGCATCCCAGAGTTCTTTAGCAGTCTTGCATTCCTGAACCCCTGCCAAGATAAGAATCACTAAGAGTGGTCAGTATGGCGTTTCTGGCAACACGGTCTAAGTTGTGAAGCTTCTTCTCCTCAGGAGTGAAGAGACTTCTGTCTTTGGGAATCTTCTTCCCGGTCACCATTCCTCCTCCTTGAGCTTGGTCCTGAGTCACGACACTATCAATCATAGGAACGATAGGTCCATCTTCAAGCACTTCAGTCATACTGTCATGGAGGGATGTCAGATGTGCTTCCATTCTGACTCGCCATACTCCATAATTCTCCACCGAGAACATGGGTACCATCCTTATACCTGACATATCAGCCATGAAGAATATAGATATGAATGTAGAGTGATATGCAGTGAAAACGTTTTCCCTCGGATCCGTTCGAATAGACCGGTCTCAAAGATAACAAGAGTCAAAGAACTTCTGCTCTGATACCAATTGTTGGTCCCGAGTGTACGGTCGGGTGTAGAGGGGGGGGGTGAATACACTCGATTCGATTTCTCAATTTCGAACTTGAACAGTCCTATTCGGGATGGTGTGCATGCAGCTGCAGATTCGCACTGACATAACACGTTACCGAATCGAGTTAAAGGCTAAAAGAGTACCGACTCGAATGAGATCCCGCTAACCGACTAGGTCGAATTCGGTATCGTTCGGTGAGAGTTCGGTGTGCGGAATTGTGTAGGCCCAAATCAATTTTTTTTGTGAGAAAACGTTTTAAGTCTCGGTTCGGTAGATTTAAAAGTTCGGTATCTTTGAGACAGTTGATTGATTTAAATATGATGTTCGAGTATGAATAGTAAAATCAATGCAACAGTTTAGAAAGCGATAGAGACACAGGATTTTTAAAGTGGTTCGGATATCGCTCAAATCCTACGTCCACTTTCCCGAATGATCAGGAGGCTATTTATTATCCCGAGTTAGTCTCGGTCGGCTTGCACACCGGGCAAAGCCGCGTCTTGGTTTTTATACGATCCAAGTCTCGGTTTACAACACTATCAAACTTAAAGTGTTTGACAAACTTCTCCAACGATGGAAGGAGTCCTTATACAATAAGGATTGGGTTCAAATGTGAACTCCTTCGTCTAAGCTATGGATATAACAAGTGAGCTTAGGGTTAGAGGGATAAGGAACGAGAATGTAGCTATCTAGAGCGACGAACAGTCGAGGGTTTAGCTATAGGTTCGTGTCGGTCGCTTGGATACTAGAAGCTTATGTCGGTTCGGCTTGGTTCCTTTTGAGTCGGATGTAGTCTTTCGCGGAGATAACTCGGTTGTTTCTTGCGGAGGACTTAGTCGTTAATTTCGCTCGTTTGAATGCTTTCTCGTGTTCTAGGCGCGCATTCTCTCTTAAATCTTGAATGATCCCTCTATTTATAGAGCGAGAGATTGAAATAGATCCGTTGGAGACGATCTTCTTCTCTCTCTCTCTTTTTGGTAGCAAACGGCTCTTTTGGTGTAGGTAACAAGGTGTACTTTCCCACCTTTTTAGGTAAAAGGTTGGCTGCGCACTTTAGCGGTGAGAAGACACATGTATGTTTGTCATTCGTTGAGGTGAATGAAGTGGTTGAGACAAAGACAAACTTCGAGACGGATCAAGCCGACTTCTCTCTTCCTCGTACATGACAATGCTGATTGTCTTTCAAAAGATTCTCGACAGATCCCGAAGACTATCTGCCGTTCTTGAGTCCGACCTTGTATTCGATAGATAGATTGCCGAGATAAGTCTATCGAAGATCGGCTACGAGTTCGATGAACTACTCTCGCCGAGTTCGGTTCAACCGACTCTCTCGCATATCTTGCTCTCGCTGAGTCCAATATGATCGAGTCTTTCGATATCTCTCCGCTCTGAGTCCAAGATCACGAGTCTTACAGTCCGGTGCTGAGGCAAATAAGCTACTGAGCGCCTTGACCAGAGCAGAGTGTCTACTGAGTCTGAGAGACAAATACAAATACAAAGGAATGGTTCACCAATCAGATAGGGTTTTGGGATCTTCAAATCTTCTCAACAGTTCAGAGCACGAGGCTACTGAGCATGATTCAGTATGGAAGATAAGAGTCATTTCCCACAAGTATGGTCATGCTGAGGATTGAATCATCACCCAACAAATTAGCTAATAAATTAAGTGTTGTACTTATCTATCCTTTGGCTTACGTGGGCTCCCTTGGACAAGAGGTAGTAATTGATGATTATATAAGAATATATATGTGTGGTGAGCTTGAGAGTAACGTGGGATGCATGCATATTTATAAAAAGTATTTTCGTGAACTTGGTTAGCATTACATTAGAAATAGTGATTTATTTACTTAATTATTTTCCTTCATTCCTCCCTTGGTTGTAGAAAATGATGACAAGCAAGAGGTGGATGTTACTGAATTAAAATGAAAGGATTAGTCAGCAGGCTAGGGGTGTAGACTAGATGACTCATAGCTCATACTTAATTTAGGTTGCTATAGATATTCCTTCTAAAGCCATTTTTCCCTCTAATACCTCTCCTCTGTTTCTTTCCGTCTCTCGACCCACTTCAGAAATTTTCATCTTAAGCCACCTCCAAATTAAGTCTTGCCTTTAATTTTGAGAACATAAGGTAGTATTTATGCTTTCTTTCAATAATTACTGATCGAATTATGTACTTGTCGTGGGAGGACCTTATATTCATAATTTAATTTCTTGTTAAGTAGCGTTCTATTGATTTGTAAGATTTGCTGATTTAGATATTTAAAATTATAAGGATGATCAAGATATTAGGAGAAATAATCTCCAATTATGGTTAAATAGTGAATATTGTGATAAATCATGGCGGCGTTTAGTCCCAGGTAATAGTTTTGATTTTAGTGGATTTGGGGATAATTTAATAAGATTATAGCAAAATAAAATATGCTCTTAGATGTTTATAAATAGCGTATTGGCTAGGGATGACGTGTATAAGCTCTAGAAGTAATAACTGATGATACTTTAAGTTTAATATAATTAATTTAGTAGAGATTGAGGTTTCATATGAGTATACAATTATTTAAAATTTCTATAAGTTTCATAATTTGAAATGGTTGCAACGAAGCTTATTAGATTATCTCTGGATGATGGATAATATGATATTTAATGATGGTGTAAGGGAGATGACCATGCACTACATGAGTTAACACTATTTTGTATAATTAAGATACGTGTCATGTTTACGCATGGTTTAACACGACTAATCTTGATGTATCAGCATCTCCTACTAAACTAGAGTGAATAATATAATAACATCTTAGGTATAATATGATAATTAACTGGCTCTGTTTTGACCTCTTGATAATAGAATTAATAAATGATGATGAATTATTATTAGGAATATTGAGTCTCATGTGTTCCCTATATTTTAGAATTATATATTGAGTATGAAAACCATAATTACATAGAAGTATGATACTATAGCAAATGGCATAACAATTCTATTATTTTAAGTAATAGCTTGCAGACGTGTACATATATATACATTTAAGTGGGAGTATAGGTAAGAGTAATATGTTGGGGGTTTGGCGGCATAAAACTTCTATGACTGATAGCATTTCTTTACATTCTTTTTAGGAATTGTGTATGAATGTGTAATTGGTGAATATAAGAATTTCATGCATAACCATAAAAACTGAATCTAGGGTATTATGGATTCTTTAAGTTGGAGCCATTGTGTTAGTAAATCATTTTGAAAGATGGGATTGTGATTTAGGATTTGAATATTATTAGGATTAGTAAGGAATTAAGTGTTTGAATCACAACTAAGTTTAGGGTTCCTCTTGTAGGCCCTATTGAAATAGTGAAGTAATGTCAGGTTCAAGCTATGTTGCACGGACACTCCGAAAATACCCGCCGTACTGTGTCGGACACGTGTCGGACACGGACACGCCCGGACACGCGCCCGATATGTGTCCGACATGGCAAAAACGTGTCCATAAAAAAAAACGGACACGTTTCCGGACACGGCGATTTGTGTGTCCGACACGGCACGGACACGTTTTTTTTTTTTGATACGTGAAACCCGCAGCCGCTACCTTCGGTGCGCACTGGGTAAACCCCGCTCCTTGTGCAGTAGTCTGCAAACCACACAGGAGAGTTCAATTACCCTAGGCTAACCATAGGTGACAGGCTCCACAAAGTTGCTTCCAGTAGGATTTGAACTCAGGACCTATCGGTCCCGGGCTTACCCACCTTCACCAACTTTGCCATCCCAAGGGGACAACGGACACGTTTTTTGATTTAGTCTTGTAGTGGACATAGTTGAATGGGCCATGTAGTTAGAAATTAGTAAAAAGTAAATAAATATAAAATTAAATAAGTAAAGGGACAGTGTGACACGTATATATAATTAGTAATAAGTAAATAAATATATAATTAAATAATTAAATATTACTTACCTTACTAATGTATTTAGATTATCTACTTATTTTAGTATTTTACATTTTTATGTTATGGTTATTAACTTATGAATTATGAGTATGTCGTTTGAGTTGATCATTTGAACTATGAGTTTGATATTGAAAAACTTAACTTGATCATTTTTAAATATATATATATATATATATATATATATATATATATATTAATAATTTAATATTTTTTATATCAGCGCCCGTGTCGTGTCCTAAATTTTTCAAAAAATGTCGTGTCCCGTGTCCGTGTCGTACCGTGTCCCGTGTCCGTGTCCGTGCAACCTAGGGTTCAAGTAAAGTGAATTAATATTGTTGCAGCTTCGAGGTGGGTTTTTACTATCTAAAACTATTTTGAGTTATTAAGCTCTGTGAAATGCTTGTTTATCCATGAAAGATGTTTTTGTGCGTTCTACAAGTTTAATGCTCTGAATTTAATCGATCGAGATTCTTAACTGGCCTAACACGCTTGTTGAGGATTGTGTACACGTTTGTTAGTAGTGCAATGGGTTGATCTCCATTGTGTGCTAACCAGTTGGAGAGGACCTATGGGCTTCGGCTTTAAGTCTAACGGTTGGGATCTCTGGGTCAAGACCCGAGATCAGATGTTTATGGGACTCACTGGGTTGTAGCCCAAAGTCCGAGAGCAAGGGGAATAGAGTAAGAGTAACTGTAGAACGTGACAGCGCGCGCAAGTAAATGAATATTTATATGTTTGGAAGTGGCTTTTATTTTATGCGTGGATAAACTTATTGTGAAATATTTATAAACTGTTTCACCCACTGAGTACACTAGTGTTCATTCCCAAATATTTTCAAATGTTTTCAGGTTGAGGGGCTAGTGAAGACGGGCAAAGCTGAGGCATAAGTTTTGTTATATATAACAATAGCTTCCGTTTTAGCTTGTTTTCTTCTGATGAGCACACTGAACCTGGTCTTGTATATAGTTGACGATGCTTTTGATGTACCTTTACTCTTTTGCTATCAGTTTGCCATGATCCGATCTGTCTCGAGTCATACTTCGAACTCGTAATTACTAGTATGTGAATTATCTTTGTTCTGTTATATTCCATCTTCTTGGTGAGGTGTTCCTTCAGTTACTCGCCTTGTTCATAATATATTTCAGTTTATTTATTTCACCTTTCTTTCGAACTTCTTTCTCCAACCCATAATCACTCTCTGGCTTTAATGCATTCCCTCGGGAATTGGGGTGTGACATAAGGTAGAATCTTTGCCAACCAAACGGGGCCTATGAATCGATCAAAATAGAGGTCGGAAGGTATAAAAATTGTGCACCAAAATTCGCAAGTTACCATACAAAAATTGAAACAAAATAATCTGTCAACAAAAATTCATCCAACAGCATTGGTTTTTTTATTATTATCAACGCAAATGAATCAATCTCTCGATAAATTTAAGATATCCCTTTCTAGAACAAGGGCAATTGACCTAACAACTTTCAAATCCCAGGAAAACAAAATCAAAACTATTGATGTATGGGAATCCTGTATGGGAATCCTTTCGGTAATTTAAGCGGAATGGACTACTTGCAGTGATTCTTCCTCTCCGGTTTAACTCGTCTGATTTCTCTCGCTTACCCAATTTAGAATCAGTAATTATATCCAAAATTGGTAAGATAAGTATGAACAGAAATAGACTAAATGTAGAAATTTATGCAAGTATGGTGTTTAAATAAATTGTAGTGTATAAAGAATAACCCTGTGGTGTATTACATCATAGAAAGATACAGAGGCTCAACAATCTCAAGGTAATTAGTTGCTCCTACTTTTCTAGATCATGTATGCCAACTCTAAAAGAAGAAATTTGAAACATATCCAATCTCAGAGGTCATTGTGATCATTTGCTGTGGAATTTACATTCTCCAATTGAAGATCCGCTTGATTAGTTGCAGAAAGAACATCCGAAGGGATGTTAAGGCCCGCGAAACCAGCCATGACAGCAGCAGCTCCGATATAATCCAAGAGATGGGGTGCATTCCCAATCAATGTATCCACAATCGCTGCTAATGGTACCTGAATTGAAAGACCTGCTGATGCCACTGTCGTCGTTGTAAGGATCACAGCCTTCGCCCACAGATAATCGCTCACCACATTATCCAGTAAACCTGGATGTGAAAATTAATTCTTTCAGATTGATCAAATGGTACACAGACTTTCTGATGCATACTACTTCTTTAAAGCCTCAGTGAAGGTCAAAGAAATTGTTCCAACACAGGAATACATATCCACAGATACTAAGATAAGAATAAAACCGCATATTAATAATTTCAAGAAGCCAAGGGATTGTTTCATTTCATTTCTAATTGTCAGTTTCAGTATTTCCAGTATAATCTACAAACTAGTATTGGTTCTTAAAATACAGAGTACTACTGCCTATGAATATAATAAATTTGGATGAATGATTTGATTGTTCACAGGTAATACATAGGAAAGGAAAAGAAATTAATTGAATGTACCCTTTTATATTTAACCATTTTATGGTGAGATTCAAGTGAACGAGTGGAGTATGAACTGAAGAATATTTAAAGTAGGTTGCAAAATAATAATGATGCACGATTTGGAATGAATGGGGATTGTGAATTCATATTTTGGAATCAAATAAGAACAGGGCAAACCTGTTCCATTTTTAGCACAACAAATTTTTTGAGAATTTGGAAATAAAAACAAATAAGCCCTAAATAAGGGAGAAAAATATCAGGGACCTTTGGGTACATCCTAAGTGGTGGATCATCCACGTTTAAAAATCTCCAACACTCAGGTGCAAACACTACTACCCCTTCCCCCAACTAAAAGAACACATTAGATTGATAGGCGATTTTATGTGCACATAGATAGGTAAAGATGAGCACATATAAAACGAGAAGGGAGTCGCTGTCTATGTGCTAACAAGATAATACAAAGCAAAATGATCTTGTAACAATTACATGGACCTAAGCATGAGAGTATTCCGAAAGCAGACATGGACATTCAAAATTAACAGCATAGGTGTGCCAAGAGAAAAAAGCATGGATTATTAAAAAAATTTAATGCTATTCAAAGCATAAATTATAATCCACCCATCCCATTAAAGTTGTCTTGTTTTCCTTTTTTTTGGTGTCCCATTAAAGTTGGTTTATTTCCTTCACAACATATTTAACACTTTAATATAGTCTAGTTGGTCCCACAAACTTTACACTACTTTACCCACAACAAACAACTTTCTTAATTTTCGAACCCAAATGAAACGAGCCAACTAATGGGACAGGGGGAGTATTATACAGCTAGTTTCATAAACAAAGAAAAGAAAACATGCTAAAAAAACATAGATTGTATCATTAATATCTACAACTTGAGTTCTTTTCGTCCATCCACGTTACTGCACCTTAAGAGCAATAAGCAGCATCATACAGTGATGTATTAAGGTGAAACCGTTGGAAACAGATTAGCACAAATACTTGAAAAAAAAAAGGCATGATATAGAAGCTTTGTGGGACAAACTCATAAATAGATAGGATGAACAAGCAGTAACACTGAAAGGAAATATGATCTACCTCAATGAATTATTAGAAAGTGGTAACGTAAAAAGGTCTGTAAACAGATTTGTCAAGGTTTAGAATGTAAGCTGGAGATTAAGATTATACCTTTGCCAATGATTAGACCGAATTGTTTCCCAGTGAGATTGCTGAAATGCTCGAGCTTCAAAAACTCTAGAATGAGAGTCACAGGTAAAAATATCAGGAAGTTGAACAAACCCAGGAATCCAAGAAACTGTGCCATACTAACACGGCCTCGAACTTTATCGTCTTCATCGGGTAACTTTTGGCGAATTAGCGTTATATAGGCAGCATAAAATGCTGCAGATAGGAGAGCAAGACTATCTCCAAGTGCAGGATTTAAGGCAACTTTATTTGGTCCTGATCCTGAGTCTCCAAGGCTGACTATTATTGTTCCTACCATGCAGAGCAGAACGCTGATCAGCTTCACCCAAGTGAACTTCTCCCCCAAAAAGACAAGAGCAACTAGAAATGTGAATAGACTGGAGGCACTGCTGAGGATGGTATTGGACTACACACCAAAACAGAGAAACTAGTGTCACATTAAATATACATTAACCCATCATATACAAACAAAAAGGGGATCAAAATCTTACAGTAACCGTAGTGTACTTGAGAGAGAGATTAAACGTTAGCTGTGCCATAAACCAAATGGGGCATATCAAGAGGCTGACTTTTGCAACTCTCCGACGTGTCCATCTCCCTTTTGCATCCAACCTGGTATCATTATCAGCCTCAGCAACAATCTCTTGTTCGGAAACCACATCTGTATCTAATTCATTAGATGCAACTGTAGCACCAGCATCATCATTATGAAGAAGAATAGCCTCCTCTGAAACTTTTGATTCTTGAAAAGCAGCATCGCTTCTCCTATTTAGCCAAAATAAAATACTCCCATGCCTATCCTCCAAATAGCGCCCGATTTCAACTAAAGGTAAATAAACAAGGAACAATGAATTGCAAATGTACGTTACAAGAAACGGCGAAGCACCCTCATCCACAACTGATTGTACAACGAAACTGGCAGCTATCCATATCGTTGCAACTGCAAATATATAAACCAACCCTAAAACCCATTTCCAGTTTTCCATACTTCTCTCATCAGCCAATCTCAAAAAACACTTCCTTATAAGTAACTGTTAAACAATTGACGGCGAAAATAGAACTTCAGCTGATACGAATTCCAGCAGAAAACGCCTCTTCTAGCCGGAATCTGGGAGAGGGAAAGAAGAAAAGGCAACTCAGTAGATTTAAAACAATAAAACACATCCGCATCAACATTTACAAGAGAAATATAAATGATTAAATGAAATTGGGACAAAAACAACAAACCTAGAACAGTATACATGAATTTTAGACGAAAAACTACGCACTACACCTAAAAATACAACATTCGCGGAGATAAACAGATAGACGAAAAATTAATGAGGTGAAAAGCCAATGCAAAGCAACGCACCAGCTGAGAGTAGACGAAGAGATCTGTCTTTTAACGCGTGGAACCTTGCACCCAAAGATAAACTAGTGGAAGATCCCTTGAGACAGGGAAAAGTTCTCGAAGAAAAATACCTTCTATGGTTGCCCCAAAAGAATTTAAGGAAATAAGGGCAAATCTGATTATATATTTTCAAATAATTGATGACTTGATTTCGTCTCCTTATATTAAATCAAGCATCTCTCTCTTAGATGCCAAAAGTAGAGATATCCATTTTCAAACCAAAATCGGTTCAAACCGGATTTTAAACTGAAATCGAAATCGGTATAAATCGAAACTGGTGCAAATCGAAACCGTCTTGAACCAAGTTTCAAACGTCGGTTTCAAACCGCGTGAAACCAACGATTTCACCTATTAAAATTATCAAAAATCAGATATCTAAAGAATTAGATAAATGAGTAAATTAAAAATATTATTGAAGATCTAAATTTTCTAATTTTTACTTATATTTAAAATAAACTATTCATTTAAAATACAAAACTCCTACCAATTTTAATATTTTTTAAAGTAGTACTAATTACAAATGGATACTAACGTTCTGAAAAAATATAAATGGGATAAAAGTTGTTCGAATTTTATTATTGAAAAACATAGAATGTCAAATATTGTTTAATAATTACTACACGACGAAGAATCAAAAACAATAAGATAAAATTTATTTCTAAAATAATGATGATAATGAAGAATCAACAATGAGATTATATTAATATATTTAATTGTTCAATCCTCTAATGAGATTGTATAATTTTATTTATAATTTATTATTGAATTGATTCGAAACCGAAAAATGTATTTTTTTATAAAAAAATTAATAAAAAATTAAATTAGTAATTAAAAAATAAAATTTATGAAAACCGTGAAATCAATAAATTGGAACCGGAACTAGTGGTTTCAAATCGGAACCGTCAACCGTCTATATGCAGTTCGGTTTCGATTTCAATTTTTGACAAATCGTAACCGACGATTTCAAACCGTAACCATAACCGGAATCGGAAATCGGCATGTGTAGCCAAAAGGATCATTGTTATATAATCACCGATTACGATATTCGGATAAAATTGTAATTGCACGACATAACCTAACCAAGCGGGAATTTTATATTTTCTAACTTATAATTATGTTATAGTTTTCTATTTTATTTTATACTCCCTTTTTTAGTCCATTCCATTCAAATAATCCAATATTTTTTTTTTAGATTGTTCCATTGAAGTTGTTTGGTTTTCTTTTTTAATAAATTATTACAAATTTTTTTTTGAGTGACCCACAAATTTACACAACTCTTGACAGATCAATTATTCTCTATAAAAACACCGCCAAAAAAAAACTATTTCAATGAGACGAAGTAATATTTTTTTTGTTATGTTGGTTATTCATTAGCTGAAATCACCACCAATTACTAATTTATCTAATTATTGTTTCTTTCGTCAATTAAATTTCAACTTAACCACTAAAGAAACCCACCCTATTTAATAAAGTAATTAGGCAGCATAACTGCAATAATTAAAGACCAACAAAATGATTTACAAAATTAAAGCAAATGGCAGGTGTCGTTTTGCGGTTTTTTTTTTTTTTTTTTTTGGATTTTTCAAATTTTATTGATCCACGAAAGAAAAAGAAAGAGTACAAAATTGTCACGGGCATACCCGCGGGATACATCTCCCCAACATACTTGGAGGCCGTAACTACTACTCAACAATGTCCGAAGGACATGTGGTACAATACTAGAACTCTCTAGACAAACGGCTACATAATCGGGGGTAAAGGGTTAGGCGTGAAATTGCGGCTGAGAATATAAAATTACGAAAATGGGCTTGACATAAAAAGGTTACTGAAACAAAATAGGGGCATTTATGGGAATTCACAACTGAGAGTTATTGTCGATAGGAACAATGCCAGCTCTAACCCTTTATATATATGGTAGGGAGAATTGCAAAAATAGGCATTTCTCTCACTTTATTTGCAAAAATAGGCACATTGTGTATAAATTGCAAAAATAGGCAAAACCCTAATTTTTAATATTTGAAAATTGTGATTGATCCTAGCCTAATCTATCTAGTGTGCTACCGTACTACTCCCTTTGACATAAAGCCACTGAATGTTTGATTTTGAGAAAAAATGATTACACAATCGTTTTAATTTTTATTACACAATTTTTAATTTATAATACATATAGAATATATATACACATACACCTCGTATTATACAGTATATTTATAATGCATCTCTATATATACATACACCACATATATTGTCATTTAAATTTTCATTACACAATTATTTTGATTACACCACATATATTTTTATTTTAATTTTGATTACACTATCAATTATTTTAATTTTGATTTATGATTTGTTATTATATTTCAAAAATAATAAAAAAATTAAATAGGATTGATATTTTGAATAATTTTTGTAGTATTCATCAATATAAGTGCTACGTCATCGATACACAACGTAAACGCTCGATTTATCCATAGTGCTTAGATTTTTCAAACGAGCGCTTAGGTAATTTTTACGAGTGCTAAGGTGATTTTTTTTTTCTTAACTTTTTGGTGATTAGTTTGTGTTGATTTTTTAATTTAATTATTTTTTTTTATGATACCTTATTTCAAATTTATTTTATGAATCAAATTTTATTTTATTATTCAAACATTTATTCCAAAATATTTTTTTTGGATAAAAGTATTTTCAAGTATAAAAATACTCCCATAATAGTCAATTGAAATTACGAGGATTATTTTTTTTTATGATACCTTCAAATTTATTTTATGAATCAAATTTTATTTTATTATTCAAACATTTATTCCAAAATATTTTTCTTTTGGATAAAAGTATTTTCAAGTATAAAAATACTCCCATAATAGTCAATTGAAATTACGAGGACTTACTTTTTATTTTCATTTATTAATACTGATATAAGTTAAGAAGATAAATAGAACTCTAATACTGCAATGCGCGTCAATTCGGTGGCCCTCTTGCTGGACATCTCCTCCTTGTATGGCCTGGTAGATGACAAATACCACAATGCTTGGTACCCTTAGGTCTACTACTGCTAGATACCTCAAACCCAGATCGGAAACGCCCCGTCTTTGGACGACCGGCTTGTCGTCTCGCTTTAGGCGGCAGCACTTCTTCAGCTTGAGTTATGGTCCACCGATCTGGAGGAGGAAGGGGATTCATCATCGTGCCCTCATCACGCATTCTTTTGGCAAAAAATGTTGCGATGGTGTTGGGGCTAACCTTTCTAGACCCCAATTGTCTGAAATCGAATTGACATGTATGTTCCGGATTGTCAATTTCAATGTCTAATTAAAAATCTCAATGTTTCAGATTGTCACAGTGTGCAACGTGTCACCTGAGCATTGGGTAACCTTGCGTATTTGCCTTGGTGAATGGAGGATCGAGTTGTATGACTCATTGTGGAATAGGATGGACCAAAAAGGACGGGACTTCAGAGTCATTACCCTAAGACCAGTGACACATTTGTTGTCAAAGCTACTACAATATGCCGGATTTTGGATTGCTAGAAAGGGCGATGATTTCGTACCGGAACATAGGTGTTGTCCATTCTATTGCATTAATGAATGGCAGTATGAGTAGTTAGATGAGATAAATTGCGGTACATACGCTTCCATGTACGTGCACCGCATCTTAACGGGTATCCTAACGCCTGAGATGATCAAATCAGTAGAAGACCTGCAACGGTATCGAATTTCGATGGGAGTACGCATATGGGATATGTGTGTTAATCATCATTAGAGTATGCGACTATGTTGTTGGATAAATTGGAGTATCATAATATTTCTACCTCATTATAATAATAATTATTATTAGTAATCGATCCTAAAAATTTGTATTCATCTACCCCACCATAAAAAAATATTTTAGACAATCACCAAAAAGTTAAGAAAAAAAAATCACCTTAGCGCTCGTAAAAATTACCTAAGCGCTCGTTTGAAAAATCTAAGCACTATGGATAAATCGAGCGTTTACGTTGTGTATCGATGACGTAGCACTTATATTGATGAATACTACAAAAATTATTCATAATATCAATCCTATTTAATTTTTTTATTATTTTTGAAATATAATAACAAATCATAAATCAAAATTAAAATAATTGATTGTGTAATCAAAATTAAAATAAAAATATATGTGGTGTAATCAAAATAATTGTGTAATGAAAATTTAAATGACAATATATGTGGTGTATGTATATATAGAGATGCATTATAAATATACTATATAATACGAGGTGTATGTGTATATATATTCTATATGTATTATAAATTAAAAATTGTATAATAAAAATTAAAATGATTGTGTAATCATTTTTTCTCAAAATCAAACATTCAGTGGCTTTATGTCAAAGGGAGTAGTACGGTAGCACACTAGATAGATTAGGCTAGGATCAATCACAATTTTAAAATATTAAAAATTAGGGTTTTGCCTATTTTTGCAATTTATATACAATGTGCCTATTTTTGCAAATAAAGTGAGAGAAATGCCTATTTTTGCAATTCTCCCTATATGGTATAGGTATATATATATATATATATATATATATATATATATATATATATATATATATATACTATAATATAATGTAGAGTGTGGATCTGATAGACCATTCATTTACATACAAACTGCGAACTAATATTAATCACATATCAGGTTAGATCTATTATTGAGAAAAATTATACTTCGTACATTTACAAAATGCTTGAAAGGGGGAAAACATGAATCAAGAAAATTAGGGTTATGAATTCCCATTAGGCACCCAACCCATTTTGCAAATCTCTCTCTTGAGAAACCTCCTCCAAACCCAAAAACCATCCATTTTGTTGTGGAAATCTCAAAAATTGGAGAAACAACTGGCATTTTGTGTTCGTGCTTTACAAAACTAGAAACGGCCACGGAAACTGACCAAAAAACTTAGAAATCAGTATGCCCTTCTTGTTTCTTTATAGCAAAATCAACGGGTAATATTTTTTTTTATTTGTTAGTTTTTTGTTGTATGCTTTAAGAATTTCAGTTATAAAAGGTTTTTTTTTCAAAATTTGATTACAAAAGTTGTGACGGGAAGAACGAGATCGGCTTCTAGTTTGTATATCTTAATTAAATTTATATACATGAAACAAAAAATAAATTTAGCGGCAAATTCAGTGTAAAAAGTTAGGACGGGGATTTAATGGCTAATTTCGAGAGAGAACGAATTTCTCAATTTAGATTATACAATTAGATGCTCCCAAGTTCCGCGCCGATAGCTTAAGCTATGGACCTTGTGGTCCAGAAAGAAACACGTCATCTTTTCTTCATCAATACCTTCTCTCTCTGCTATTATTTGAACTTATTTATTCAGAATGCTTCCACAAAAATTTAATTTGTTAAATGATCGTATTAAAAAACATAAATAGATCTGGGTCTGTTTTGTGTGAGAGAAAAAAATATCAAGAAAAACTCAAAACTTAAATACAATCGGAAGTTGTTCGATAGAGAGGAAAAATGAAGATACACGAGTATATGTGAATTTTAAATTGCTAAATAATGACATATCTCTTTATGGACCACAAAGTCTACAACTTAAGTTGTGCACAGATCTAGAATAGATTTTTTCCCATCAGCTATAGTAATCTCTTTTAATGTACTGTATTTGAATTTAATTTAGACTTTAAATTTTTTTTCTGGCAAAAAATTAATGAAAGATGCATGCACCTTTTTTCATTTCGCTATTGTACTTCTCGTGCTGTCCTCTCTTCCACACGGTTCTGTGACTTCAAAAAAGTCTAGATTCAATTAATTATCACATTTTTTTTAATGATTGTATTTGTGTTATTCTCTAGCTTGTACTTTTCTTATTTATTGTTCCTTGCCTTGCTTGTTAGAGTTTCCAGGGCGGAACCAAGATTTGTAGTCCGGGGGAACTTAGCAGGGGTTTGGGGGCGGAGTCCCCCGGATTTTTTTTTGGAATATATAGTATAACAACAACGAGTATAAGCAGGACATTAGAATGTCAAACATAATGAGTATCAATAAAATATAAAAATCATCAAATTATAGTATGTTCTTAGACATTTAAAAACTGTGACTGACGTCTATTCATAAAATTAAATTCTTCAATAGTTGAATCTATATCAAAGACTAGGAAACTTCTCTTTCTACGTGCATCAGTAAAGAACGGCGAAGCAAATTATTTTTCATTTTATTCTGCAACCTTGTCTTCACGAGTTTCATAGCAGAAAATGCACGCTCATAATTTATTGTTGAAACCGAAAGAGTCAAGACAAGTTGAATCAATTTGTAGTGGGAAAAAAAAGGTTTAGTTTCAAAGTTTAACATTGACAAAAATGAATTTATTTGTATAAAAGAAAAGTAATAAACCTATCAGTGAGATAGTATTGGATTGATTTCTCGGTTCAAATAACACTCAGTGACTCATATCTCGGGAGAGTACATAATTGCAAGACTGCAAAGGAGCTATGGGATACTCTCGCAGTACTGAGCCAAGGAACTCCACATATCAAAGAGAACAAACTGGAGTTAGAGCTGCAGAAACTCGAGGCATCCGCTATGCTTCCTGGGGAGTCAATAGATGATTTTAGTGCTCGATTCACAAACCAGATTAACATCATCAACGGACTGGGGAAAACTTTCAGCAATAAGGAGACCAACACAAAGATTCTAAGGGCTCTTAGCAGGCCCAAGTGGTATTCTTTAGCTACGTGTATGAGGAGATCTGACTTGAATTATTTTACTCCTGATTATATGTTTTCAGAGCTAAAAGCTGAGGAGTTCGAATTCAACCTCCCACACACCACCGGTGCTGAAGCTGAAGTGCCAATGGATCATGCTTATAAGGCATCAGCAAGCACTCCCGGAGCAAATTCTTCAGCAACAAGCCAGTCAGCTGGAAGCTCAGTAACAATACCTACTGCTGACAACTTGGCTGAGTAGTATGCTCTCCTTGCTGTGAAATACCAGAAGGAGAAAGAGATGTTCAGAAGAAAGATGAAAAAGGCTTCCCAAAAATATTAAGGTAAGAGAGATCATAATCGCACGAAAAGTGAAACTAAATCTCTACCTGATTGCAGGAATACTGAAGCTGCTCCCGTGGAAAAAAAAAGACACATCTAGAAGGGACGGCAGAACCTCAGTATGTTACAACTGCAAAAAACCAGGACACTTCCAGTACGAATTTCCTGAACTCTTAGCAACAAAAAGAGTTGAAGGGCAAGCTTGACACGACAAGTTTGTAAAGAAAAGGCAAGCCTACATAGTTGGAGAGTTGTCCGATTGCTCAAGCAATGAGGAACTGTTCGTGGAATCGTCTGATGACGATGCTACATTCATGGCAATCAAGACAGAAGATGTTGAACCTTGTCTGATTACCGGAGAAGAGACTGAGATAAATTCTGAATCCATTATATGCCCCTCTTCACCTTGCACACACGACACAAGCTCTGTTGCAGGAGAACCGCTAGATATGGTTCTTGCGTACGAAGATCTGCTTGAAGAGCAAATTCAGATGAGCCAGTAATTTAGCAAGACGATTCAGGAGATGGATATCCTTAAAGCAGAAAATCAGATACTTCCAACGAGAAGTCAGGACTCTACTGAGTCTGAAGGACTTGTTCTGAGACTGAAGGAAGAGATTAACTCTCTGATGACTAAGTCTCAAGACCAAGAAACACAGATTTCAGTACTGTCCAAAGACATCTCTGAGAAAGAGACCGAAATTGCTAATCTCAAGGAAACGCTCACACAGGCCAGAACAGAATATGAAGCTCTGAGGAAGAGTGATGAAGTGTGGAGAACCTTGATGACCGAGCAATACATTGGAGCGAAGGAGAAGTTGGAGAAGCTGTTACGATCTCAAAGACCATATGCCACTAAAGAAGGACTTGGTTACACTTGTGAAGCCTCCACTTCAGGACAGAAGAGCTTCAGCAAGCTGGCTGATAGGTTTGTCCAAGGGGTAACTCAACATGCAAACTATACATCCCCTCAGGCAAAGAACAAGCAGAAGATTCAAGCACCTCAGTCTAGCAACAAGAAGATGACCCATGGTTCTAGCCCCAAGACACCAAGAGCAAACTCAGGGGAAACCAAGAAGGTCAAGTGAGCCAAACAACATGGCCACCAACAACTCACTCATCCAGCTCAGTACGGTGCGTACTACTATGAGCCAAGAGTCAAAAGCCCTAATGTTCGGAAGAAGAAGAAAGCTAAACCTGAAAAGACTAAGAAGGCGACCACTCCAAGTTCAGTGGAGAAGGCTACTGACAACAAGGGCAAGAAGTCTGAAGCCATCAGGGCTGTTAGACAAGTTTGGATCTTAAAATCTAACAATTAAGGACCCAAGCTGAACCCAAAGGGTACCTGAATCTGTTTTTGTTTTGCAGGTGCTACAAGACCCTTGGATTGTCGACAGTGGATACTCAAGAAATATGACACATCAAAAGAGCCTACTGACTGACTACGTTCAGCAAGATGGAGCCAGAATTGAGTTCGGTGACAACTCCAAAGGCTACACAAGGGGATACAACACATTGAAAATAGGGACTGCAATAGTTCCTAGAGCATCTTATGTTGAAGGACTTCAACATAATTTTCTTTTTGTCAGTCAATTTTGTGATAACTCCAATAAAGTGACTTTTGACACAGGTTTTTGTGATGTTCTTGATAAATCTACAAGCAAAAATGTGTTATCAGGATCGTGGCGAAGAAACATATACTATGCTGAATGGAATACCGTCGAACCTGAAGCTTGCCTGCTAGCACACACGAGGTCAGATGACACAACAACATAGCTGTGGCACAGACGACTGAGTCATCTGAACTTCAAGACAATGAACAAGCTAGCCCGTGATGCTAAAGTCAGAGGACTGCCCAACTAAGTATTCAAAAGATATAGAAATTGTGAAGTGTGTTTGAAGGGGAAGCAAACAAAATCAAGCAATCCGCTAATTCCGTCATCTTCCACTGATGGAATCCTTCAACTGCTGCACATGGACTTATTTGGGTCAGTCAATCAAGTGACGATCAGAGGAAAGAGATACGCTCTTGTAGTCATTGATGACTATTCAAGATATACTTGGGTGATATTCATCGCCAACAAATCTGACATCAAACTTGAGCTACCGAAACTACTGAAACGGCTGAGCGTCGAGAAAGATATCAAGATCCAAAGAATACACTCAGATCATGGAACTGAGTTTCTGAACTCGATGGTGAAAGACTTCTACGAAGCTGAAGGTATTGAACACGAAACCTCAGCGGCACGTAAGCCTCAGCAGAACAGACTTGCTGAAATGAAAAATAGAACACTTAAAGAACCAGCAAGGACGTTGCTCGCAAATTTAGGTCTACCATTGAAGTTCAGGGCAGAGGCTACTGACACTGCCTGTTATACTCAGAACCGATCTCTATTGACTAAGATGCACATGAAGACGCCTTCTGAACTATCGAAAGGGAGAACTCCTTCTATTTCGCATTTCCATATTTTTGGTTGTCCGTGCTTTATCCACAATAACTGAAAGGACCAGTCAAAGGTCTTTGATAGCAAGTCAGACCAAGGAGTTTTCTTAGGATACTCCAGGGTCAGCAAAGCTTTCAGGGTCTTTAACTACCGGACCCTTTGCATGGAGGAAAGCCCTCATGTTGTATTTGATGAATTTATTTCTGAGTTCAGGAAGTCAAACTCTCAGCCAGAAGCTAAAGAGGTCATGAGCAAGCTATAGGATCTAAGCTTAAAAGACAACACTAAAAAGATCCAGCATTGTTGGGATGATGATTCAGACGATCAGATTCAGAATCGACCAACAAGCAGTGTAGCTGAGGTGATTAATTCTACCAAACAGAATCAATCCCAGGTATTTCGGGTCGATGAGGAAACCCATGTGGTAACTGAGACCTATAGTGAGAATAACGACTCAGGGGGAACTTTCAATGTTCATGAGCTAAATGCCCCTGAACCTGGTGACTCAGTAGACCCAACCCTTGTTATTGAATTACTTCAAACACAGAATAGTACAACTGAAATTCCTAATACTCCTACTGTATGTGTTGAACCAGTTCCAGATGAACTAACAAGACGTCGTCGCTCGTGGTTAGATGCTCATTCTTCAGATCTTATAATTGGAGATCCCTCAACCCGTGTCAAGACAAGATCCAATTTTTTTCCAATGAGAAAGTGCTTTATACTCCTGTTTCTTGTCGACTGAAGAACCTCAGACAATTGAGGACGCACTGAATGATGTTGATTGGATCACCGCCATGCAAGAAGAACTGAATTAGTTTATGCGAAATGACGTATGGGATCTTGTTGACAAACCTAGACATCAACACGTGATAGGAACGAAGTGGTTCTTCAAGAACAAGCTTGATGAAAACAACGTCATTATCTGGAATAAAGCTCGACTTGATGCCAAAGGATATTGTCAATCTAAAGAAATAGATTTCGACGAAACAATCGCTCCGGTCGCAAGATTGGAAGCCATTCGTCTATTCCTAGCATATGCAACATATCAGTAGTTCACAGTTTATCAGATAGATGTGAAGTCAGCTTTCCTGAATGGCGTGCTGAAGGAAGAAGTCTATGTCGAACAACCGCCCGGCTTTCATCAGGGACATCAGGTTTACAGACTTAAGAAAGCTTTGTACGGGTTAAAACAAGCACCCATGGCTTGGTACGATACCCTCTTAGACTTTCTACTTCAGAAAGGTTTTCAGAAAGGAACAGTGGATCGCACCCTATTCAGCATCAAGTTAGGAGAAGACATCCTACTAGTGCAGATCTACGTGGACGATTTCATATTTTGATCAAGGAATCTAACTATGTGTCAGAAATTCGAGCAGATGATGAAAGAGAAATTCGATATGTCGATGATGGGAGAGATGAACTATTTCCTTGGACTTCAAGTCAAAGAATCAAAGAAGGGAATATTCATTAATCAAGCCAAATATACAAGATATCTCATCAAGAAATTCGGCTGCGAATCCAGCAAGTCAGTAAATATACCCATGAACACCAATATCAAGATTGATCTTGACAAAGTGGGAGTATCTATTAACTGTTGGTCCCGAGATAAACGTTCAGGTGTAGAGGGGGGGGGGGGTGAATACACCTGAAAACTTTCTCAACTTAAAAAGCGAACAGTTCTATTCAGGAGAGTGCCTTGCTGAAAGAGTTCAGTAGACCAAATATGCTGTTATGAATCGCGTGGACAGAGTGACTGACTATATTGAGGCCTGCTAGCTGACTAATGTCAGAATTCAATACCGTTCAGTAAGAGTTCAGTAGAGTGCGAAAATGTGTAGGCCTAATTCAGTTGAGTTTGAAAACGTTTTTATTAAAACTGTTTCAGTATATTAGTGCAATCTCTTAAGCTTTGCTAAAACTCGATTGAATGATTTTGAAAGATAGTTTTCAGTATGAATAGAAAACAATGCAACAGTAAAAACAGAACACGACGATTTTAAAGTGGTTCGGATATCAACAATCCTACGTGCACTGTCCCGAAAAGATCAGGAGGCTATTTTATTATACTGAGTTAGTCTCAGTCGGTTTGTGCACTGGACAAACACTGGTCTTGAGGATTATATTAAGCAAGTCTCAGTTTACAAGTATCAAACTAAAGTGTTTGACAAACTCTCCTACTATGAAGGAGTTCTTTACAAGTAAGAACAGTTCAGGGATGAACTCCTTCGATCTAAGCTATGGATATATTCAGTTGAGCTTAGGTTAGAGGGAAGGGAACAAGAAGGTGGCTTCTAGAGTGACGAACAGTGAGGAATAAGCTCTCTGGGGTCGTGTTCAATCACTTGGATACTAGAGGCTTTGATTCTAATTCAGCTTGGTTCCCTTGAGCAAGTATGTCGCCTTTCACTTGAAGTGTTTCTCTGAAGTTCTTGCGGAAGGCTTAAGTCGGTAAGTGTTTGCTCGAAATTGCTCGTGTGTTCTTGTGCTTGGGTTGTTCATGAGCTTCGATTTGATTTTCCCTCTATTTATAGAGGTGAGCCATGGAAAGATCCATTGGAGACGTCGATCCTTGTGTCACTCTCTTTTGGGTAGCTAACGGCTCTTTAAAAGAATCTGGCAGGGTCTTTTCCCTCCATTTCTGGAAAGTGGTTAACTTGCAGCTTTAATCAGAATGTGGACAGCTGTCTGCTCGTCATTGGTCGAGGTGTAGAAGTGGTTAAGACACAGACTTCTTTGCAGATCTGAAGTTGACTTCTATGAATACCTCGTATGACTCTACTGATTTAACATATATGATCATCTGACCGTTAATGAGACTGTCAGGCCGTTGCTGAGTCTGACCTTGGTTCAGTAGTATACTCTTGCTAAGTCAAACTCTACTGAAGGTCAACTCTGAGTTCAGTGAACTGCTCTTGCTGAGTCCAGTTCTACTGACTCCTTTCAGTATGCTGCTCATGCTGAGTCCAGCACTACTGAGTATGCATACCTCTCAGTATGCTGCTCCTGCTGAGTCCAGCACTACTGAGTCTTCACTCTATGGTACTGAGGTGGATAGTCTATTGAAGGGTCAGCAGACATAACTAAGTGCCTGAACCATGCTGAAAGAATGTCTACTAAGTCTGAAACTCTCAGAGACAGAGACATTACAATTACAACTCAATGGTTCACCAATCAAATTAGGGTTTGGGATCATTCAAATCTTCTAACAAATATACTATTGAATCATCTCCCAACAATTTCCCCCTATTTGATGATGCCGAAACCTAACACTACAAACTGTCGGATACAAGCTCCTTACAATTATTACAAGTAGAATCAGTGGAGTTGTACATCAAGTTCTCATCTACTGAGGGATACAGGAAAGAAGTATCAGAACCTATTATAAAATTCTAACAACAATTTCCCCCTATACAATAATTTCCCATACTCAAACAAATAGAGTCTATCAATCTAAGAAAAAAACAGACAAACACAGATATAAGCAGTGAGTGTGTGATTCAGTAATCACTTAGGTGATTCTGAGTGTTAAGCTTAAATAAACAAACAGGCCATGAAGACAATAAGGTATTGTCGGGCCAAACAACAAAGATGTTATATATATAAATGAAGTTCAGTACAATACATCTCTTGCTATTCTAGGAACAAAATACAAAGAAAAGAAGCTATCTCCTGAATCTCTAGATCTTTGCCTTAAAATCTCTAGACTTCTCTTCTGGCAAAGGCAATCCATACATCTGGAATGTAACCTTCCGGAGCTTCTTCATCTTCAACACGTCAGCAGGGTCAGAATCATCAAGTTCCAATGCAAGGATAGCATTTCTAACTTCTCCTTCAATAACTCCAGTATAGAGTGATCCATCAAGTTTCTGAGGAGGAGGCAGAGGTCTGGGAACAGGAACTCAAACATCTTCTTTGTCAGCTATGGCCTTCTGAACTATGTCATATATTTCAGGATCGCTTACCAGAAGCCATTCAGCAAAGGCCAATATCAGGCCAATATCTCCAAACGAAGTATCTCTTGATAAATTCAGCCTTTAGAGTCACCCACTTCTGAGTCCTTTCCCATGGCATCCATTTATCTACCCTTGGCCATCTGTGAACTTTTTGATCAGTAGGCTTCCTGCCTCGCCTATACTTGTAAGGGATCTCAGTATCCTTCACAGGGACCCTCTCCTGGGCTTCTTTCTCAGTACGCAGTCTGAGGGCTTCTAAGTCAGCTAGCCGAATCCTCTCACGGGCTGCACTGATCTGCCTTGCCTCAGCTGTCCTGTCCAAGGCCCTCTCCATAGCATCCCAGATTTCCTTCATCTCCTGCTCTTGTTCTTTGGAGGGGACATAGGAGGGAACATGGGGTTGTTCCTCTGACTCAGCGGGTGATTGGGATTTGGATTTAGAACCTGAGGCTCCACCCTGCGGATTAGTCTTGGACCTTTCCCGTTGTTGGTGCTGTTGCAGTTCTGATTGTTCAGTTTGTTGCTAAGAATCAGATGTAGTCTTCTTTGATTTCTCAGTCTCTTTCTCTTTATCGGCTTCATCACCAATTTTCAGCTTTCTTGGAGGAGTCTTAGTACCAGACTTTCTTCCCCCTGAGACTTTTATCTTAGCTTTTGCCGAAGCTTTCTTGGGTTTATTTGTTGCTTCAGCTTCAGCAAGCTCCCTGGCAAGCTTCTCATCAGCCTCTATCTGAGCTTGTTCCTCAGGGCTGATATACTTTTTGGCCCCTTTCTTCAGTGGGGTAGGAAGTTTGAGGTTTTTCCCTTACCCGCCACTAGAGGAGGCAGAGGAGTCTCCTCCTTATCTGAGTTCTCCTCTAGGAAGTCAGCAACCTCCTTAATATGTTCTGTAGGAGTCTGGGTTGCTCAGTCCTTGGGCTCTTTTGGTCCTGAGCCACTTGGGCCAGTCTCAGCGCGCTCTACAATGCCAGCGCTGGAGACACCCTAGGCCTGACCTGCTGCTCCTGAGGGGTCAGTAGGAGCTGATTTGCTTCCAGCTGCTCCTTGTACTGATCTCTTCCCCGTCGGTGTCCTTTCCCCCTTTTTGGCATCATCAGCTGAGCCAGGGGTTGGGACAGGAACAACCTTGTTGTTCAAACCTACAAATGCAGTTGCTAGCATGTCCAAGGCTGTCTGCATTGTTTCAAACCTTTGGTGGAGGTCGTTCCTCTCTATAATCAGATCTTCACTATACTTCTTGTGAGAAACATTCACCAACGTCTGAATGGTTTGCTACTTGGCATCTATGTTCTCTTCACAAGTCTTCTAAATAGACTGAATCCTGAGTTCTGAATCTTGACTCAGTGATGAGATAATTGTTGTGTGTGCTGAGTGGACTGCCTTATATTCTTCCAGCAATATCTTCTGGGCAGCCACCAGCGATGCCTGTTGGTTATCAAACTCTGCTTTCTGAGTGGCTAAGGCGTTGGTAAGGATAGCTGTGAAATCAGGAGCTGCTGAATTTTGAATAGAGGTCCTCAGCTCCTTGATCTCCTCACACTGAGCAGTAGTTGATTGCTTCCAGGTCCTGTGGATAGCCTTGGCCAAGAGTCTGTTCTGGGCTCCTTGACTCTTTAGGGCCTTAGCTACTGTCCTCGACCGTCAGCCTTTGGAGCTGGGCGCAACCTCGAATGCAGACTCCAGTAACATATGTTCTGGGTCCGCAACCTGTGAGGTTCCAGCTGCCGACTTATCTGGAGGAAGAGTGCTGAGTGGTAATTCAGCTGTGGGTTGAGCACCCTCCTCCAGTTGAGTTCCCTCAGCAGGCTTCTCAGGGCCTGCATCACTGGGCGGGTCCTGATCATCGGGATCAGAACCCTCAGAAGGCGCGGCTGCTGATGGTATACGGTCGTTAAGAATGGCCAGCATCGCCGCCCTTAGGTCTTCCAAAGAGCTGATGTCCGCAGGATCTGAGTAGCCTATCTTCTCACGGAGGATCAACTCTTCTTCATTCAGATGTTCATAGGTTTGGTGTTGGATGAGTTTGTTGAGAGAGAACCAATCCTGGAACCGAATCAGCATGTGAAGACTGGCCTACTTAGCAACAGCCACCAAGTCAGAGTGACTTGAGATCTCAGGTATGGCCTCTGAGACTTCTCGGGAGGCTCTGTTCTGAAGAGCTTCAGCCTCTAATCCGATAGTCTCGGCTTCTGTGCTTGTCTCCGTGTCATCTATGTCAATGGGAGACATAACCTTCTCAGCAGAAGGAATACTGCCGAGAGGTGGAACATCCAGCGGGGTCTGAGAAATGGGAGTTGATGGTTCAACATCTGACCCCTGTTCCACTGGTGCTTCTCTTTCAGCGGAGACTGCCTTCTCCACTGAGACTGTCTTCTCACAAGATTCTGAGTCGTCTTGCAGTCTAAAGGGAGGTATTATGATTGCTTGTTCAGAAGTTTTCTGCTTCTTTGATGGAGTCTTCTGAGCAGTTTTCTGAGGTGGAGACCTCTTCATAGTGGGAGTAGAAGTCTTCTTCTTCCCTTTCCCAGCCTCAGCAGGCCCTGCTCCTATCTGCTAGAGGGCTGCTGCCTTGCTGTGGAAGCGTACCTTCTTAGGATTGAAGTACGCCTTATCTGCATAGGTAATGTGGTCAGCACCATAGAAGTCTTAAATCATCACAGTCAACTTTATCCCATACAGAAGGTTTCCTTTGACTGTAAGGCTGTTCGTGATTCTGTTAAACTTAGCAGCCTGAGTTTGGAACTCTTTGAGAAAGAACTCCGTCCAGTTCACCTGAGCTCTATCGTATATTGTCATCATCATTTGGAGCTTAGGCCTGGAAACTTGGTCGAATGAGCCAGCTTGGCTAGTCAGTATCTGCGTGACAATATAGGCCAAGGCTCGATATTACGGCAGCATGCAGTTCTTCGGGAATGCCGCCCTGAACGACGTCGGCTCGCCACAGAATATTTCCAAATATTCATCTATCAGATCATCTTTGTAGCCAGCAACACTAATCCAAGAGCTGGGCAACTGAAAGCTCTTCTGAAGTGCTTGCTTTATCGACATCTGCTTGATTTCTTGGGCAACATGATGGATAATAAAACGCCCCATGATGTCACCGTCGACTCCGAGATTTGTCGCGGAAGGAAGAACGTCGGCTTCCTTGACAAGAAAGCTTCAAGGCCTGATGCCCTCAGTGCCTTGAATACCTCAGTCATGATATCGAGCTCTCAGGTGTCGAACTCCATAATTGGTTCACACCAGACCCTGTCCTTCTCAAGGATCTCAACAATGTTGGTCGAAGTAGTGACTGAAACGTTGGTTGCTGCTATATCTAGAATCTACAATATTCAATATCAGTATAGAAGAAAAATATGATATGTAAACCTAAAATACTGAATAAGCATGTAAATTTGTCGTAATAATCTCTGAGAAATATTGAAAGCAATTTGCAAGGAAGAGGTTTTTAGTTCTAAGAAATCTTAGGGTTTAAGTTGCAGAGGATAAAATGGCGGTTTTCTAACTTTGAACGTGATATGTATGAACAAGAAGTTGAATAGTTCAAAATTGACGGTTCAGTTTAAATCTGCTTTATGAGATGGACGGTCAGGATTTTATGTTATAAAATAGGCAATGATCAAAATAGCCGCCTAAGTCAAATTACAGTTGTAACTAGCTAAAGAAGTAACTTGATAAGACATGCATTTAATGCGCGGCAGAATTCAGCAAACTTAGCATAGAATGTCGTGTATTTAATGATTACCGTATATATTAAATGACATTCTCTAAGGCATTGAATACGATGCTGAATCAGAATCATTAATGCATTAAATACAATGTTGGCTACTGAAAAGAGATAACGCAAACCTATCAGCTGAACATCGTAGTCAGCTGATACCTCGTGTAGATGGTTGCTGAATCTCCATGTACTGAATGAGTCCAGTACTGAGAGTGAACATTCCCCCTTGCTGAATGCTCCTCTCCTGAATCCTCTTACTGACTTGAGTCAGTAGGGTCCAGCAGACCTAGCTCTACTGAAAGTTCTCTGAATGGCTTCAGCTAGGGGCTTGGTCAGAATATCGGCCATTTGATGGTTAGTATGGATCTTCTCCATTCTGATATTCGTCCTTTCGACATGGTCACGAATGAAGTGGTGTCTGATGTCCACGTACTTGCATCTGGTGTGAAGTACAGAATTTTGAGTGATTGCAATGGCACTGGAGCTGTCGCAGAAGATCGACACTTCATTCTAAATGACATTATAGTCGTGTAGCTGCTGTCTCAGCCAAAGGATTTGGGCGCAACAACTTCCGGGAGCCATGTATTCAACTTCAGTAGTTGACGTCACTACTGAATTATATTTCTTTGAAAACCATAAGATCAACTTATTGCCGAGGAACTGACACGTTCCCGAAGTTAATTTTCGGTCAATCCTGCAACCTGCATACTCAACATCAGAATAACCAGTTAGTTCTATTTTATCATCTGCTGGATACCATAAACCCATGTCAGGTGTTCCTCTGAGATAGCGGAGAATCTTCTTTTCTGAGTCCATGTGGCTCTGCTTAGGATTCGCCTGAAATCGAGCACAGACACCTACATCATAAGTTATGTCAGGTCTAGTAGTAGTTAGATATAATAAAGAACCAATAATTGTGCGAAATTTAGTATGATCTACTGATACTCCCTCTTTGTCAATATCAATTTTCATGTTCGTGTTCATCGGGATCTTGATTGGTTTGCCGGTTGTACAACCGAATTTCTTGATGAGGTCTCGAGTGTATTTGCCTTGATTGATGAACGTTCCCTTCTCTGATTATTTTACTTGAAATCCGAGAAAATAATCCATGTCTCCTATCATTGACATCTCGAATTTATCCTTCACCATCTTCTCAAATTGTAGACACATAGTGACATTCTTTGATCCGAATATGATGTCATCTACGTAGATCTGCACAAGTAATATGTCGTCGTCCAGACGAATGCTGAAAAGTGTGAGGTCTACTGATAAGAAAGGCTTCCTGTCGTTCCATAATTCATATCGTGTCTTCTGATGTTGCTTTGTAAGTAGAGATCTGTTCTGAGTATAACAAGCAGTATCAGTTGCTTCTACCCAGAATTTAGATGGGAGTCCTGAGTCTGCGAGCAGGGTTCTTGCTGCTTCTTTGAGTGTTCTGTTCTTCCTCTCAGCAATCCCATTTCGTTGAGGCGTGCGTGCAGCTGACGTCTCATGCTCTATGCCTTCAGCTTTGCAGAACTCTTCCACCATTGAATTCAGGAACTCAGTTCCTCTGTCTGAACGTATCTTTCTGATTTCGGTGTTCTTCTCGACACTGAGCCTTTTCAGAAGCGCAGGCAACTCTATTTTGACGTTAGACAGGTTGGCAATAAATATGACTCATTTGTAGCATGAGTAGTCATCAATGACCACTAAAGCATACTTCTTGCCTCTGATCGTCACTGGAGAGACTGGTCCGAACAAATCCATCTGCAACAGCTGAAGGATTCCATCCGTGGAAGGTGATGGAACTGGTGGATTTTTCTTCTTTGTTTGCTTTCCCTTCAGACATGCTTCGCACTGATTGTCTTTTCTGAACACTTCATTCGGCAGTCCTCTCACTATAGCGTTTCTAGCTAGCTTGTTGTGCGTCTTGAAGTTAAGATGGCTGAGTCTTCTATGCCAGAGCCACCCCATTCTGTTGTCATTCTTCTCTAGCATGCATGCTTCACGTTCAGCTAATTTCCAGTCAGCTACGTATATATTCTTTTTGCCTAAACCTGATAACACTGTTTTCCCTGTAGATTTATCAATGACATCACAGAAACCAGCGTTAAAAATCACTCTATTTGAGTTATCACAAAATTGACTAACAGAGAGAAGATTATGTTGAAGTCCTTCAACATATGATACTCTTGGAACTGTGGCGGTTCCAATGCTGAGTGTTCCACAGCCTCTGGTATAGCCTTTTGCATTATCTCCAAACTCGATTCTGGGTCCTTCTTCAGCAGTATAATTCTTCAGTAAATTCCTCTGGTACGTCATGTGTCTTGAGCATCCGTTGTCCACATACCAAGGGTCCTTGTGCACCAGCAAAACAGAATTATATTTAGGTACCCTTTATTTTTTATTTTGGGTCCTTAGATGTTACTTTTGAAAACCCAAATATGTCTCACGACCCTAGTGGTCTCAGATAGTTTCTTTCTACTTTGATCAACATACTTGACCACCGGACTGGTCGATGCTGACTTCTGAGGTTTTACTGGTTTAGGAGTCCTGATCTTCTGAGGTGGTGGACTGCTGACCTTAGCCTTCTGAACGGCTTTCTTCTTCTTCTTCTGACTCTTGGATCCTCTCCTGACTATATGATCATAATAATATGACCCATACTAAGCTGGATGTGTCAGCTGCGGAGGTCCATACTGATCAGCCCACTTGACTTTACTGGTTCCCCCTTGACTGAACTGGGGTGATCTTGAGCTAATCTTCTTATCAGATTTCTGATAGTTAGGATGAGGTGCCTTCATCTTCTGTTTGTTCTTTGCTAAGGGGTTCAGGATCTCAGCATTGATAGTCTCCCCTTGAACAAACGTATCAGTCAGTTGATTTTCTGAGCGTACGGGGGCAGATGAGGAGGCTTCGTGGCTGAACCCGAGTCCCTCCTTGCAATGTTTTGGCTTGTTGTTGGCTAGCATCGCCTCAAGCTTTTTCTCAGCTCCCATGTACCGCTCTGTTATCAGGTTCCTCCAGACATCGTCACTCTTCTTAAGCATTTCATGCTCGGTCTGAAGTCATGAGAACTTTTGCTTCAGTAGACTCAGTTCAGTATCCTTTTGAGTCAAGTCATTTGTCAATACTGAGATCTGATCTTCTTGATGCCGAGACTTGGCCATCAGAGAGTTAATCTCCTCCCTGAGTCTCAACACAAGTCCTTCTAACTCAGTAGCAACCTGACTCTCCTGAGAAAGTCTCTGATTCTCCACTTTCAGGGTATCTAACTCCTGAAGAGTCGAACTGAGCTACAGGCTCATCTGAATCTTCTCGTCTATTAATTCTTCATGGGCGATTGAGACATCCAGATTTTCTTCTGCACCTGAAATAGTATCATTTGTGCAGTGTGAAGAGGAGTTAAACGGAGCGTGAGAGTTTACCTCATCCTCTTCTCCTGCCATAAGACACTTTTCAGCATCTTCTTCAAGCTCTAGGGTCATGAATGCCACTTCATCATCTGATGAATCCATGAAGGAATCGACTTCATCTGAGTCATTTGAGAGTTCACCAGCAATATATGCTTGATGTTTCTTGATGAACTTCTCCCTTCGAGCTTTCCGTGCTGCTCTCTCAGCTGTACTGAGCTCAGGATAGTCATATTGATAGTGTCCTGGCTTCTTGCGTTATAGCAGGAGGTGATTCTGCCTTCTTTGCTCTCGCTGTCTTTCGACTGTGCTGAATCCTTCTGTTTCTTGTAATCAGAAGTATGTGGTTCAGGAGTGCGCTTAGGTGCATACTCAGACTTACTTTGAGTCTCTGACGACTCTAAAGAGCTTTCTGCGCCTCTCCTTTTCCTTCTGGTACTTGACGGCAAGCAGTGCATATTTCTTAACTAGGTTTCCTTCTTGTAGATTGTTGATTCAAGGCTCAGCCTTGCTAGATGCGAGAGCTGCTGTCTGACTAACGCTTTGAAAGCATGGTTGATCTGTGTGTCAGCTTCAGCTCGCTGCTTCCTCTGTGGTAGACCGAACTCGAACTCCTCAGCTTTTAATTCTGAAAATATATGATCAGGAGAAACAATGTCAAGATCAGAATGTCTAAGCAAAGTAGCAAATGGAGTCCAATGTCTGTCCGACAGTGCTCTCAAGATTTTGATTTTCATCTCTCGGTTGGAGAATATCTTTCCCAGCCCGATGATAGAATTTATCAGATTCGTAAATCTGACGTTGAGATCTTCAATCGTGTCACCAGGCATGAGAGACAGTCTCTCCAGCTTCTAAAGTTTCAGCGCTAATTTGTTAGCTTTGTTCTTCTGAGTCCCCCGACTCAGTAGCGCCAAAGCCTCCCAGACTTCCTTGGCGGACTTGCAGTCCTGAACTCTTCCGAGATAGGAGTCACTCAGGGTGGTTAGTATGGCATTTCTCGCAACCCGGTCTAGATTGTGAAGCTTCTTCTCTTTGGGAGTGAAGAGGCTTCTATCTTTGGGGATCTTCTTCCCGGTCAACATACCTCCTCCTTGTGTTGGATCCTGAGTTTCGACACTATCGATCTTGGGAACGATAGGTCCGTCTTCCAAGACCTCTTTCATGTTGTCGTGGAGGGAAGTCAGATGAGCTTCCATTCTGACTAGCCATACCCCGTAGTTCTCTACTGAGAACATGGGTACCATCCTGATTCTGACATATCAGACATTTTAAATAGTGATATGAATGAAGAATGATATCCAGTGAAAACGTTTTCAGGATCCGTTCAAGTAGACCAGTTTCAGATAACAAGAGTCTTAGAGAACTCCTGCTCTGATACCAATTATTGGTCCCGAGATAAACGTTCAGGTGTAGGGGGGAGTGAATATACCTAAAAACTTTCTCAACTTAAAACGCGAACAGTCCTATTGAGGAGAGTGCCTTGCTAAACAAGTTCAGTAGACCAAATATGTTGTTCTGAATCACGTGGACAGAGTGACTGACTATATTGAGGCCTGCTAGCTGACTAATGTCAGAATTTAGTACCGTTCAGTAAGAGTTCAGTAGAGTGCGGAAATGTGTAGGCCCAATTCAGTTGAGTTTGAAAATGTTTTTATTAAAACTGTTTCAGTATATTAGTGCAATCTCTTAAGCTTTCCTGAAACTCAGTTGAATGATTTTGAAAGATAGTTTTTAGTATGAACAGAAATCAATGCATCAGTAAAAACAGAACACAACAATTTTAAAGTGGTTCGGATATCAATAATCCTACGTCCACTTTCCCGAAAAGATCAGGAGGCTATTTTATTATACTGAGTTAGTCTCAGTCGGTTTGTGCACTGGACAAACACTGGTCTTGAGGATTATATTGAGGAAGTCTCGGTTTACAAATATCAAACTAAAGTGTTTGACAAACTCTCCAACTATGAAGGAGTTCTTTACAAGTAAGAACAGTTCACGGATGAAGTCCTTCGATCTAAGCTATGGATATATTCAGTTGAGCTTAGGTTATAGGGAAGGGAACAAGAAGGTGGCTTCTCGAGTGACGAACAATGAGGAATAAGCTCTCTGGGTTCGTGTTCAATCACTTGGATACTAGAGGCTTTGATTATAATTCAGCTTGGTTCCCTTGAGCAAGTATGTCGCCTTTCACTTGAAGTGTTTCTCTCAAGTTCTTGCGGAAGGCTTAAGTCGGTAAGTGTTTGCTCGAAATTGCTCGTGTGTTCTTGTGCTTGTGTTGTTCTTAAGATTCGATTTGTTTTTCCCTCTATTTATAGAGGTGAGTAATGGAAAGATATGTTGGAGACGTCGATCCATGTGTCACTCTCTTTTGGGTAGCTAACGGCTCTTTAAAAGAATCTGGCAGAGTCTTTTCCCTCTATTTCTGGAAAGTGGTTGACTTCCAACTTAAATTAGAATGTGGACAGCTGGCTGCTCGTCATTGGTCGAGGTGTAGATGTGGTTGAGACACAGACTTCTTTGCAGATCTGAAGCTGACTTCTCTGAATACCTCGTATGACTCTACTGATTTAACATATAAGATCATCTGACAGTTAATGAGACTGTCAGGCCGTTGCTGAGTCTGACCTTGGTTCAATAATATACTCCTGCTGAGTCCAACTCTACTGAAGGTCAACTCTGAGTTTAGTGAACTGCTCATGTTGAGTCCAGTTCTACTGACTCCTTTCAGTATGCTGCTCCTGCTGAGTCCAGCACTACTGAGTATGAATACCTCTCAGTATGCTGCTCCTGCTGAGTCCAGCACTACTGAGTATGAATACCTCTCAGTATGCTGCTCCTGCTGAGTCCAGCACTTCTGAGGCGGATAGTGAGGCGGATAGTGGTACTGAGGCGGATAGTGTACTGAAGGGTCAGCAGATAGAACTAAGTGTCTGAACCATGCTGAAAGAATGTCTATTGAGTCTGAAACTCTTAGAGACAGAGGCATTACAATTACAACTCAATGGTTCACCAATCAAATTAGGGTTTGGATCATTCAAATCTTCTAACAAATATACTACTGAATCATCTCCCAACATTAACTCAACTGCCTATCGTGCTATTATCGGTTCTTTATTATATCTTACAGCAAGCAGACCCGACATAACTTATGTTGTAGGTATGCGCGAGATTTCAGGCGAATCCTAAGAAGAGCCATATAGATTCAGCGAAGAGGATTCTTTGTTACTTGAAGGGAACTCCTGATGTTGGTCTTCTAAGGTACCGAGATCAGATGACTCTGAGTAGCCGATCTTCTCTCTGAGCTTCAGTTCCTCTTCATGAAGTTGTTCATAAGAGTGATGGATAATCAGTTTTTTCAGGTTGTGCCAGTCCTGGAACCTGAGCAGCCTCGCCTGCCTTGCAATTATGACAAGGTCGTTGTGGTCGGCAATCTCGGGAATGTGCTCCGTAATCTCTCGGGATGCTCTGGATTGGAGAGCTGAAGCTTCCATCCCGATCAATTCTTCTTCTGAGGCGGTCTCAGATTCCTCTATCTCGATTGGAGACGCCTGTTTCTCAGCAGAAGGAAGACTGCTGAGAGGTGGGATATCCAAGGGGCTTTCCAGGGGCTGAACGTCCTCACCCTAGATATCTTCAGCTGGGACCCCTTGGTCCGCTGCTTCATCACGTTCGGTGGAGACAGCTTTCTCCACTGACTCAGTCTTCTCAGAAGACTCTGGCTCGTCCCTGAGCTCCAGAGGCTGTTCAGCAACTACTGCCTCTGGCTCTGCCACGGTTTCAGTAGGCACGGTTGTGCTGACCTTCTTCAGTCGCTTGGCTGGTGCCTTAAGTGATAGAATTTGAGGGGACCTCTTCTTCGTTGGAGTGGTCTTCTGAGACGTGGTTTTAGGAGCGGCAGGCCCGGTGCCGATCTGCTGAAGGGCCGCTGCCCTGTTCTGAAATCTGACCCTTTTCACATTGAAATACTACTTATCTGCGAAGGTGATTCGGTCAGAAGTGCAGAGGTCTTCGATCATGACTGAGATCTTTAGTCCGTATAATAGCTTTCCTTTGGCGCTCAACCTATTGGATGCTTTGTCGAATTTCGCGGACTGCATCATAAATTCCATTAAGAAAAACTCTGTCCAGTTGATCTTGCCCTGTCATAGATGGCCATCATAAGTTGCAGGTTTGGTCTGGACACCTGATCGAAGGAGCTTTCTTGACTCGTCAGTGGCTGACTTACAATGTATGCTAAGGCTTTATACTGAGGGAGCATGGTGTTCTTGGGAAACGCGGCTCTGAAGACTGTTGGCTTCCCAAAGAAAATGGACAAGTAGTCATCCATCAGATCATCGTTGTACCCAGCTGTAGTGATGCCTTCGCTTGGCAAATCGAAGCTTCTCCGAAGAGCTTCTCGGATTGACATTTGCTTAACTTCTATGTCCGTGCATGAGGGATCACCTACTATGTGGACGACGAATCTCCCTCTGACATCTCCATCTACTGATTCGACGTTCAGATAGATTTCAGCAATCTGACTTGGGAGGAAGAAGGTGGGCTTCCTCGTCAGAAATCCTTTGAGTCCGGTTTTGCGGAGAGCTGAGAATATCTCATTCATGAAATCGAGATCACAGACATCGATCTCCATGACTGGCTCGCACCAGACACGGTCTTTCTCCAAAATCTCTTGCATATTCTCTGGACCAAAAACAACATTTCCTGACATTTTGATAATCTGCATATATCGTATAAGTCAGTACCGATTAAGGATATAAAAAGATAAAGATATACGATACGTAAATATCATTTAAGAATTACCGAAAGATTTCCTGAAGATTTGAAAAGAGTTTAGATAGAAGGTCAAGAATTAGATAGAAGTTCAAGAATATTTCAGAAAATCTTGGGTACTTAGGATAATTGCACATACAAAATAGCGGTTTTCAAGGATTTGAACACAGATATATATCTTAGAGAAGATAAACAGTTAAATATCGATGGTTCAGTTTGAACGCGCCTTTTAGGTAGACGGCTAGGATTGAGTTTTATATAATAGGTAATGATCATGTTAGCCGCCTAAGTCAAAAGCCAGTTGTAACTAGCCTAAGTAGTAACTTGATACGACATGTATTAAATGCGTGGCAGTGTTCAGCATGCTTGTACATAGAATGTCGTGTATTAAATGTGATCTGTTAAAATTTAATGACATTTCTTAAGGCATTGAATATGATGCTGAATCTGATCATAAATGCACAGAATCGTTCTATAGGCTAATGAGTAGAGATACGCAAACCTATCAGCTGAACATCGTAGTCAGCTGATACCTCGTGTAGATGGTTGTTGAGTCTCTACGCACTGATTTTACTCAATACTGAGAGCGAACATTCCCCCTTACTGAATGCTCCTCTCCTGAATCCTCTTACTGACTGGAGTGAGTAGGGACCAGCAGACCTAGCTCTACTGAAAGTTATCTGAATCTGACTTCAGCTAGAGGCTTGGTCAGTATATCAGCCCTTTGATGGTCAGTATGGATCTTCTCCATCCTGATATCCTTCTTCTCGACATGGTCACGAATGAAGTGGTGTCTGATGTCCACGAGCTTGCATCTTGTATGAAGTACAGGATTCTGAGTGATTGCAATGGCATTGGTACTATCGCAGAAGATCGACACTTCATTCTGAATGACGTCATAGTCGCGTAGCTACTGTCTCAGCCAAAGGATTTGGGCGCAGCAACTTTCGGCAGCCATGTATTCAGCTTCAGTAGTTGACGTGGCTACTGAATGTTGTTTCTTTGAGAACCATGAAATTAGCTTACTGCCGAGGAACTGACACGTTCCAGAAGTTGATTTTCGGTCAATTCTACACCCTGCATAGTCAGCATCAGAATAACCAGTTAGTTCTATATTATCATCAGCTAGATACCATAAACCCATGTCAGGTGTTCCTCTGAGTTAGCGGAGAATCTTCTTTGCTAAGTCCATGTGACTCTGCTTTGGATTCGCCTGAGATCGAGCACAGAAACCTACAGCATAAGTTATGTCAGGACGAGTAGCTGTTAAGTATAATAAAGAACCAATTATAGCACGAAATTCAGTTTGGTCTACTGATACTCCCTCTTTATCAAGATCGATCTTCATATTCGTGTTCATCGGGATCTTGATAGGTTTGCCGGATGTACAACCGAATCTCTTGATGAGGTCTCGAGTGTATTTGCCTTGATTAATGAATGTTCCCTTCTCAGATTATTTAATTTGAAAGCCGAGGAAATAGTTCATTTCTCCCATCATTGACATCTCGAACTTATCCTTCATCATTTTCTCAAATTGCTGACACATGATGACGTTCTTCGAGCCGAAGATGATGTCATCTACGTAGATCTGCAGAAGCAATAGGTCATCTTCCAGTCGAATGCTGAATAATGTGCGGTCTACTGTGCCTTTCTGAAAACCTTTATGAAGAAGAAACTCAGATAGGGTATCGTACCAAGCCTTGAGTGCTTGTTTTAACCCATACAGAGCCTTTCTGAGTCTATATACTTGATGTCCCTGCTGAAAACCGGGAAGCTGTTCCACATAGACTTCTTCTTTCAGCACGCCGTTTAGGAAAGCAAACTTCACATCCATTTGATAAACTCTGAATCTTTGATGTGTTGCGTAGGCTAGGAATAGTCTGATTGCCTCCAATCTTGCAACTGGAGCGAAAGTCTCGTCGAAATCTATCCCTTCAGCTTGACAGTAGCCTTTTGCCACAAGTCTTGCTTTATTCCTTACTATGACGTTGTTTTCGTCACCCTTGTTCTTGAAGACCCATTTTGTTCCAATCACATGTTGATGCCGGGGTCTATCAACAAGCTCCCAAACTTCGTTTCTCGTGAACTAATTCAGCTCCTCCTGCATGGCTATGATCCAATCAGCATCTTTCAGTACGTCCTCAATTGACTGAGGTTCTTCAGTAGACAAGAAGCAGAAATATAAGGCGCTTTCTCCCTAACAGAATCTGGATCTTGTCTTTACGCTTGCTGAAGGATCTCCAATGATTAATTCAGCAGTATGAGCATCCAACCACGATCTACGATGTTTCAGCTCTTCATTTGAAATTTGTTCTACACAGATAGTAGGTGAGTTAGGCATTTCAATTATACTATTATGAGATTGAAGCAATTCAGTTACAAGAGTATGATCTACTGAGTCACCAGGTTCAGGGGCATTTAGCTCAGGAACTTCATTAGTTCCCCTGAATTATTATTATTAGTAGAGGTCTCAGTTACCACTGGGGTTTCTTCATCGACCTGAGTTACCTGGGATTGACTCTGTTCAGGAGAGTCAATCTGTTCAGCTACTTCTGCTGCTGGTTGAGATTCAGTAGACTTGTCTTCAGTTTCTTCATCTGAATCATCATCCCAACATAGCTGGATCTTTCCGACTTTGTCTTTCAAGCTCAGATCCTGTAGCTGTTCACTGATGTCCTCAGATTCAGATTTAGAGTTATTGCTCCTGTCTTCAGTAGCAAACTCATTAAAAACAACATGAGGGCTTTCCTCCATGCAAAGAGTCCGATAGTTGAATACTCTGAAAGCTTTGCTGACCCGGGAGTATCCTAAGAAAACTCCCTGATCTGACTTGCTATCAAAAGTTTTCAGCTGATCTTTCCCATTATTGTGAATAAAGCACGAACACCCAAAAATATGGAAATAAGATAAAGAAGGCTTCCTGCCGTTCCATAGTTCATATGGTGTCTTCTTATGCTGCTTTGTCAGTAGAGATCGGTTCTGAGTGTAACATGCAGTGTCAGTAGCTTCTGCCCAGAATTTGGTTGGGAGTCCTGAGTCTGCGAGCAGGGTTCTTGCTGCTTCTTTCAGTGTACGATTCTTCCTTTCAGCAACCCCATTTTGTTGAGGCGTGCGTGCAGCAGACGTCCCACGGTGCTTGTGGAGCTCTATCTTGCACAATTGGCTCTGTGAGTGGATCTCGATCACCTTGTAATTTCTCAAGGATGATCTCAACTCGAGACTTATGATTACTAATATAATCCTCCTCTAAGAACCGAACGTTGGTGCTAACCACGATCTTCTGTTCTTTAGGATCATAAAAATAACCACCCTTCGTTTCCTTCGGATATCCTATGAACAGCATAACCTCTGAACGTGAATCCAACTTGTCGGCCTGTTTATTCAACACATAAGCAGGACACCCCAAAATCTTTATGTGGTGCATACTGGGCTTGTGCCCGCTCCACAACTCGATTGGAGTCATGTTAACCGACTTGGATGTCACACGGTTCAACAAGTATGCTGCAGTCTCTAGGGCATATCCCCAAAAGGAAACTGGCAAAGTTGCATAACTCATCATGGACCGAACCATCTCTAGGAGAGTTTGGTTCCTTCTCTCTGACACACCATTCTGCTGAGGTGTGCCCGGTGCTGTCAGTTGGGATGTAATCCCACATTCTGTCAAGTAGTCCTTGAACTCATTGGATAGGTATTCCCCACCACGATTAGATCGCAGTGTTTTGATTTCTTTACCTAACTTCTTCTCCACTTCTGCCTTGAATTCCTTAAAGGTTTCAAAGCAATCCGACTTGTGGCGAAGAAGGTAAACATATCCATACCTCGAGTAATCGTCAGTAAATGTGACGAAGTACTCATACCCTCCACGAGCTTGTGTAGACATAGGTCCACACAAGTCAGAATGTATCAAACTTAATGCTTCTGTGGCTCTATAACCCTTTGCCTTAAAAGGTCTAGTCACCATCTTACCTTCCAAGCAGGATTCGCAAGTTGGAAATGGTTCAACTTGGAGAGACTCCAATGATCCATATTTCACCAACCTTTGGATCCTATTTAGATTGATGTGACCTAGTCTTAAGTGTCATAGATAAGTTTGGTTTACCTTAGAAGATTCTTTCCTCTTCTTAGGATTTAATGATGAGGAAGCAACATTAACAGATGAACATGGATTAGACGTAATAGTATATAGAGATCCATTTAAAGTCCCATTGCAGATAAGATCTTTCCCTTTTGAAATTGAAATTTAATCATCAAAAACATATCTATAACCATGAACAATAAAAAGTTTTGAAACGGAAATAATGTTTCGCCTAAACTCAGGCACCAATAAAACATCTCTTAATACTCAAATAGAGTCTAAAGCAGATAAATGTAAATCTCCTATGGCAATAGCTGGAACTCGCGATCCATTGCCCATGGAAACCACCACCTCGCCATCAGCCAGAACCCTTTTCTGCAGAAACCCCTGCAAGGTGTAACAAACATGATCAGTTGCTCCAGAATCTACTACCCATTCATGGGTAGATGCGGAAATAAGCACAGTTTCAGTTACTAAGGCGATGCGTGTACCTTTCTGTTTTGCCTTGAAGTCGGGACATTCAGTCTTCCAATCTCCAACCTTACCACACTTGAAACACTTCCCCTTAGGTTTTTGAACCTCTGCAGTGGGTGCTAACTTCGTGCTCCCACTATTCTTCTTGACATTCGTAGCCTTCTTGCCCTTTTTCTGGAATCTACCTTTCGGAGGGTTCCTTGAGCTGCTAGTAGTGTTCAAGATTTGGGTTCCTTTATCTTTAGTCTGACCCATGATTCCTTCTGCAGTAATTAACTCACTCGAAAGTTCATTCAGAGTGTAGTCTTTCCTTGACATCACTACATTTAGGCGGAAATTCTCATATGACTTAGGTAGTGAATGTAGAATGACGTCTATCTTGATGCCAAGATCCAAGACACCACCAACTTTTGCAAGCCGATCTAGCAAGTCGATCATACGTAAAACATGATCCTGCACGGATGCACCTTCAGCTATTTTGCAGGTAGTAACCTGCCTCAGAAGATGAAATCTCTGAGATCTGTCGGTCTCACCAAACTTTTCAGCCATGGAATCCCATATCACTCCCGCATGAGGCGTGTTTTCATACTGTGAAGCAAGAGAATCAACCATAGTGGATAGAATGACAAAATGAGTCTTGTCATTATCCTCTATCCACTTTTCAGATTCCCTTATCTGCTCCTCAGTCGCCTCTTCTTCGGGGAGTTCAGGTTTAGGGGTACTGAGAACATACAAGATCTTCTCATTTTGGAACATTAGTGTAAGGTTTCTCCTCCACTCTTTAAAATTGTCAACACCCTTTAAGGGTCGGCTCATAAGACCATTAACAACAGCTTGAACAGACATATCTGAAAAATAATTAAAAATAAAGCATGTAAGGAAAAATTATTTGCACATAATTCGTAATTAACAATCATTGTAACCTTTTGACAAAACAATGATGTTAAAAACCTCGAACCGCTCAATGAATTCCACTAGCAAGCCACGCAGGTGGACGTTTACTAGCGTAACCCTAAACCAAGCTATTTACCTAGCTCTTTAATTCCAATCCACGTCTAGGTTCTTAAGACGAATAGAATTAATAGTTCGATATACTGGACCATGTCACTATTAAAACGCGGGAAGGGACTTCGAGAGAAGTGAATTGTACCTGCGGTGACATCTAAGCATTGACAATTAATTTGACCAAAATAGAATCAAATTCTCGAAATTGACATACTTACTCGAACCATGCTGTATTCAATTTGATCTAATTAGCCATCCTATTTAATTATTATCTTCTAGAGTACTCGTGTTTACTAGGCACGCAAGCCACGCAGGTAGACGTTTACGGCTTCGCTCCCACTACTCAATAATAATCAAATATTGTTTTTGGAAAACTCATCTCACAAAACATGTTGCTCAAAGACGCAAGCAAGCCACACAGGAGGACGTTTACTCACATAATCTTACTACTTTTGTGTAGAGTCCAATTAATGGAGGTCCAATTAAGTGTTTAATATCCAAATTAATGGAATCTAATTAAACATTTAATTCAATGTTGCTTAGTCTTTTTAATCAAAAGGTTTGTTACGAATCATGCATATCCACATAATTCCTAAAGCATGCAATTTCTAAGCGCACATAATAAAACGTGCTCGCGAAAAATAAAACATGCTTTAATAATGACATAAATCTTATTTACATGATTTTCTAAGCGCAATTAATCACATAATCGCATGCTAAAGCATAATAAAAAAAATAAAAACGCAAATAGAAAATTTAAAGTCGTTATCGAGCTTTAAAACACGTAATTCCTAACTATTACATAGCCCGATCAAAATATAGCTCTTCGATCTTCAAAATCTTTGAATTTGAAAACTGTATCGAAAACTGCACCGAAAACTGTCGTCGCCACGTCATCAGGGGGTCTGCCACGTGTCTACCTGGTCAGCAAAGGGCTAACGTGGCGCGCCACGTCAGCGTGCCACATCAGCATCGTCTTCCAGCTTCTGCTGCCGCTGCTGCAAGCCGGTTCTGTGCCGGCCGCCGGCACCCAGGGATGCGCCGGACGACGGTGAACCAAGAACCATCGTCCGCGCTCGGCGCCGCCGCGTGTAGCGGCGCAGATCTGCGCTGCGTGCGGCGCGCGATCGCCGCCGCAGCGCGCGCCGCCGCGCGCTTTCCCGGCCATTTCCAGGCCTCCTCCACCCTATACACACCTCCCCGACGTCACCTAGACGTCGGATTCGTACAGAAACGCCGCCTGGAGCCGCCGCCGCGAAAATTTTTGCGCGATAAATCGCGCCTTCGCCACCCAAATTCTCCCTTTCCGAGCGGCGATTCGATCAATTGAAAGAGGGGAAACGTAATTGGAACACTCACGACCACTGGGTAACGGATTCCAGCCGAGATTAGTTCCTCAATTTCTCTAATTTCAAACGATTCGCCGGAACAAATTCATAACGAGCAGCCAACTTCAGACGTCGATTACGATCGCATCCGGGATCGGATGATCCCTTACGACCTATCGACGTGAAGTTCGTAAGACAAGGATTCCATAGGTTCAAGCCGTTCGTCGATCAGACATCGAACGCGTCGGGAATCTCCGCCGAAAGATACAGTTGAACCCTAGAAAACTAGGGTTTTCGCTGTGAAAAACAGATTCCTCTTCGTCTCATTTTTCGTGCCTCCCGGACCAATTACAGTACAAAAATAGTACAATCACATAACAAATAGGTCCTATAATCTACTCGTGGCTTTTCTCACAAGAAAAACGTTACAACGGGGTCAAAACAGTCGCTCACAGGCCGCCCCAAACACGAAAATAGCCCGATAACGACGAAATAAAACATAATCATACATCTAACAGCAACAATCAGAGCCTAAACCAGGATCTGATACCAATTGAAGGATAATTGATGGTTAGAAACGCTACCTTCCTCCTTCGTATGTTATCTCGGCTTTGACTGTTGCTCCTATATTAGATCTTCTGATCTGTGTCCCGGCCTTTTTCTTCCTCTGGGTGGTCAGAGAACTGAAGAAAATAAAAATATTGTCTCTCTCTCTACTCGCGTGTGTGCGTGAGTAATTGTGATTGTTTGTAATCTATTTCTGAACAGAATACTAATATATATAGGCTTCAAAAGCTAATATAATATTAATATATTTGTAACCCATTAATTTAATTATATTTTTAATGGGCTTCCACATAACCAGCCCATAATATAATTAATTAATTTACTGGGCTACTAATATTTATCAATTAATTGGCCCAGCAAATTAATTCCAGATAAATAACATTATTAAATAATGTAAAAATACATTAATCCATTAATAATGATTTCTGAGAGAGAATAAATTACTAGGCAAGTAATTGAGCCAGATCAGGGATCCAATACAAGAAATAAAGCTGGGCCTCAAATTAATTAATTATCCATGCTCAGCCCGGAGCAAAATTAATTAATAAACACAGATTCATTTCACTAGAGAATCCGTGCTGACTTACCCCTTTATCTCAAATTGAGCAAGGGCTTGTATTTTAGATTTAATCGATCTCCGTATTTAAGATAGAAATATCCGTTAATTAATTAAGCTCACTGACAGCTTAAATTAATTAACATCTTATATTCCTGAGTAGTACCACTCGACCTTATTAACACACCTGAAATTAATCAACCGGCCGGGTTTAGTGTGCTAATCATTTCGAGTTCCTCAGGGGATATTATCAACCCATTTTACTAGGATACGGATGCAAGATACAGACAACCAGCCTGAGCCACAAATAGCTACTAACACCCAAGATACGTAGATCAAGTCGCGATGACGTTCACCATAGTAGGTCAAAGTGATAGATAGCCAAATGCACTCAGCTGAAGTCTTACCAAGCTTAAGACCAGCTAAGTCACCGAGATCTTGGTTTTCCACTAATGTCAGTTAGGAAAACACATATCACTGTGATCCGTCAATACACCACCTTAAGTGTACCAGTAAAGACAAGCAGCTAAGACAAACCACTTCTTATCTAAACTGCAGCTTAAACCGACAACTTATCCTTAAGTTGTCTCAGCTGTGATAACTGTTTATATCTTGTCAGTTCAATCAATTTGTGTTGTCTTCTGTGATACCCGACACACCACACAAATCTAACTTTTATACAAGATAAAGGATAACATGTGCAAATATATATATTTATCAGATAGGAGAATAAAACAGTGGTAAGGACAAAAACACATTGTATACAAGTATAAAAAAGTGCTTCCAGTATACAAAATCCCAACATGGGCCTCAATGAAATTCGTGCGACCCGGTTGCATGTTCAATCGACGCTCATAAGTTTTTCTTAATTTTTTTATATGTGAATCTTGTAATCCATATAAGATGTGATATGTTCCATACCAAGAAATCCTTTATAAATTAACAAACTTTATTTTTCTACAAATGAATATTTAAAATTTACAGATAATAAATAACTTTGTTAAAAGAATAATTTTCTCCCATGTAATTATTTAATGTAAATATACCCAATTAAGAATAAAATCAGATTAAAAAATAGAATCACTAATAAATATTTGTAGACATGGAATGGAAGCAATGATAACCTTTAATGACAAAACCCTGTGTGCACAATGTTGCACATGCAACATGATCCCCGTGGTCTAATTGCGGCCCAATTGCCTGACCCGGACCCGCCCGCCACAAGCTAAGTATAAACTATGTTAACTTGTTAACAAATGTAGGGCATAACCTAGCGGTAAGCCACTCGTTAGTCCAGACCTCAGTTTCGAGACTCTTGACTGCATTTTTTGTTACATTTTTATTTTATGTATTTAATTTTATTTTTTTTCCTTTTTTTCTTTTTTTGTTTTAAAAAAATTTTAACTTTTTTTTTCTTTTTTTCCCCCTTATTTCTAAGGACGAGGGTTTCACTCTTTGTGAACAAAAGTGTCATTTGTTCTAAACAAAAAAATAATTTATTTTTTATTTTTTTCTGACTTTTTTAATAAAGGAAGACGTGTCATTTGTAATGAATAAATGCGTCATTTGTTATTTATCTTAAAGTGTCAATCGTAATAAAGAAAAGTATAATTTATATTTGTATAAAGTGTCATTAGTATCATTTATTGACTATCAATTATTTTTGGAAAAAAATGCGATTTATTTCAAAAAAAATGTCATTTGTTTATAAAAAAAAGTGTCAATTATTGTGAAGTAAAGTGTCACTTGTTTACATTAATGTGTCATTTATATCAAAGTGTTAATTACACTGAAGTAAAGTGTCAATCGTAATAAAAAAAAAATGTCAATTGTCTTGAAGGAGAATGTCACATTCTTATAATATGTCAATTGCAACTAACAAAAATGTCATTTATCTCTTAATGTCAATCACATTGAAGTAAAGTGTTAATTATAATTAAGAAACGTGTCAATTTAATCCAATAATCATACGAAGTAACAGTTACGAAAAAGTGTCAATTGTTTTAAATAAAAGTGTCATTTTTTTAAAATATGAGTTATTTAAAACAAATGACACAATTGTTCACAACAAATAACACTTTATGTTACAAGAAATGACGCTTCAATAAATTAGCTAACCAATAAGAAATGATCTATTCCAAATGGAAGGATCTCAATACTCCAAATAAAATCAAATTAAACTTCAACGGAAATCAAAACGACTCAGAATACTGACTTACAACAGAAAAATTAAATTTTCATACATTTGAAAAGAGACAACTCACATTCACCATTTCCTTTCTCAAAATACTCGATAAAATCAAAGAAGAGAAACAAAAAAGAACTACACAAATCAAAACAAGAGAATGTGTAAATCATACACCCATTCTTGTCCGAACACTTCCTTTTCCCTCCACAAAAGAAAATAATGCATAATATCTGTTCGATGAACTATAAGAAAGAAAGAAAATGCAACACTTCCCCTCTCATTACCCTCTCTCTCTTCGGCATCGTCTTACTCACCAAAGGCATATATTCTATAGCCCAACTCACTCCCACAAGGCCTCAGATCCAAATTCTTCAAAAGGAGAGAGGAGAGAGAGCGCGCACCGGAATCTCGAGTCGTGGCGGAGGCGGATCTAGAGGATCATACAGAGGTGGATCCGACTACCGGAGCGACGGAGACGGAGGTGCGAGGAGCGATGGAGTCGTAGATGGAGAGGAGTGATGGAGTCGAAGAGGACGGTGGGAGAGAGAAAGAGAGGAGAGTGGAGAAAGAGAGAGGGGGGGGGTTACTAAGAGAGAAAAAAGGGAGAGAGAGAAGGAGTAGTGTGAAGGGAGGCGGAGATGGTAATTTTTTTTTTTTAATATTGAACCTGAAGAAAATCGGATCAAATCGGTATAAAATTAATAAATTGAATTACTAAGAGAGAAAGAAGGGAGAGAGAGGAGTAGTGTGAAGGGAGGCGGAGATGGTAATTTTTTTTTTTTTTTAATATTGAACCTAAAAAAAATCGAATCAAATCGATATAAAATTAATAAATTGAATTATGTTGCATGCACCTTAGTTCATTTCTTTTTCTTATGTATTTTAAAACCAGAAAGAAAAAAATAGGAATGATGACCGACAGCTATCCTCAGAAGCCAGGGGCTCGGGCACGCACAATTTTGGATAAATGATTTTAAAATCAATTTATTTATACTATTTTAAATAAATAAATTGTTTTTTTTAAAATAAGTAAACGTGTGTGAAAGTGTAAATAATGACAATGAGTGGAGCATACAAATGTGGGCCTTCAACCCTAAATTCACAGAAGACCCCTTCATTTCTCTAGCCCCGTAGCGCGCACCAACCCCCTCTCGCTCGCTCTCTCTCTCCTCCCTCCCCTCTCTCTCTCTCTCCTCCCTCCTCTCTCTCTCTCTCTCTCTCTCTCTCTCTCTCTCACTCACTCACAACACGCACACGTGAAATCACCAGTCTAAAATACATTGTGACAGATTATGGGGAAATACATGCGGAAGCCCAAGACGACGAGAGACGTCGATGTCTCTCACTCACCTCTCGGCGTCCGTACTCGCGCCAGAACCCTAGCCCTTCAGCGCCTTAAATCCGCCGCCACCGATTATCTCGAACTCCGCTCCCGGCGACTCGAGAAGCCGCCGCTCCTCAAGCAGCACCTTCAGAAGTCTCAAAAAATAGCTCCTGCTCCTAAACAGGCCCTAGTTTGTCCAGGTAAAGAAAACCCCCAAATTGAAGGTTCTATGCTGGTGAAGAATCCGTGTTCTCCAATTGAGCCTACCAAGGATGTGGATGGATGCTCCGGGAGGCAAAATGGGGGCTTTGAAATTGGGGATTTAGAGATTGAGGCATGTTTTGGTGAAAATAATTTGGATATTGAACCACTGGAAAGGTATATTCGCTCTCTCTTTTTTTTAATAACCCAATTCTATCACATGCACTTGGATTTATTTTATAACTGTAACTTCAGTTCTGCAAATGTTTTTTTTTTTTTTTTTGGGTTATTTAGAGAGGGTTAGAATTTCTGGAAATAATGCTCTAAAGAATTGCAACTCTGCGCTTATTTTCTCGTTTTGTGTATGTTTATTTACGTTCCTAAGATGTTACCAAATTTTAGGAATCGTTGGTTAAAATTTTATATTTTTTCTTCCTTTGGTTAAACCAGAAAAGGTAGCAAGTTTTTGTCGTTAAAGAATGGGTTCCTGGTCATTTTAGTGTTTTAATTTAAAGCTTTGGCTCCCATTTTCAGAAAGTAGAGGCTTTATCTACCAGCACTTTTTCTTGTTCACCCTCAGATCCCCGCAGTTAGTATTGTTGTTGTTGTTTTTTTTTTTTTTCTTGTGCGTCTGGGTAGGTGGTGGTGGGGGGTTATATGGGAGTGGGGTGGGGGGTTATATGGGAGTGGGGTGGGAGGGGTGATTGAATGTCGGATTCCTGTGTTCTTTGTCGATCCTCCTTTGCTTTGCTGGTCATTCATTTTCATATGTTGCTAAGTCAATAGATAGAAGATTTTGTTTTTCTTAATTAGTACGGCTTCAATATTCATTTAACCAGAAAATGATCAAACTTTTATCTGGAGGCATTTGCTGCAATAACTTTTTGAACTCCAATCCATGTTTGTTAATTACTGGTTGAGTTTACTACGACAACTTTAATACTTAGTTCCCTTTCTACTATAATTATTCGAATGTAAAGAATAACATATGTTTTGTGCAGGTGCTTTACCCGAGAGAGTACACCATGTAGTATGATTAGAGCTGCTGACAGTAGCACAACACCGGGATCTTCAACAAAGCAGAGAAGTCCTAATGCTTCCAATCAAAGGCCCCAAAATGCACTTAGAAATATCCCCACAGCTTGTGAAATGGAGGACTTTTTCACCTCTGCGGAGCAGGGGCAGCAGCGCCTTTTCATTGAGAAGTATGAGCTTTTCTTCTGTCTACAAAAAATTATACTCTTTATTTAAGTTGAAATCATATTTGGCTTGAATTATTAATTCTTGGGTTTTACCGATCTCTCGACTGTGCAGGTATAATTTTGACGTTGTTAATGATATGCCTCTTCCCGGACGTTATGACTGGGTAAGGGTGGTGCCCTGATGATGATTTTTGGCGCTGCAGTTACAGTAACTTATCATGTTTAGAAGCTCATTAGTTAAGAAAGAAGGTAGAATATCAATATTGCTCCTGCAATCCTTTGCTGCAGGTAAGGTGGAGTTTTAACATGTAAGAGTTGTAATATCACTGATCTGTAGAAAACTAAGGCCAGGAAATTGCAGACTAACCCCCTTTCTAGAAGTAGAATCCGCACAGAATGTAACATTAGGCTCTGATAAAGTTCCATCAATGTAATTTGCAGTCATAGTTAGGAACTAACTAACTGTTCATTTTCTTGTCAAGTCCAGTGTTGAGATCCTTCTCCCCTCCCCCCGGATAAATATAGTTTGCCTTTTTACCGACATTAGGCCATTAATAATTTAATATGATGTTAAGATATTTGCATTGAGGTCACTGATCATAGTGCAAATTGCTTTGCAACATTGAATTGAATTATAAGTTGAAGTTGCTTGTGCTAGTAAGTTGTTGGTTGGTGGTGTATAACTTCTGAATAAGTTGATTACTATTCTTTGTACAACTCTTCTTGTTCTGAAGGCATTCGAATTTGCACTGGCGCAAGGAAGGTTTAATGTCTATGTGTAAAGAACCAAATAAATGTGAATTTACGTGTGTGTCGGTTACAATATCAATTCAAGTGAGTGTCAGATAAATCAAAATCAAGTGGGCTCCGGCCTCCGGGTAGAGCATTTATTAAATTGGTTTCTATTAAAGAATATTCTGGTTATGCAGCTTCTCATGGATGTAACTTCTCTTGAATGAAAGTGTTTATGGGTTGCGGTTTAGGCATGTGTATAATATATACTTATATTTGGATCTATGTAACTCTTGGTTTCTATCCAAGTATATTCTTATGCTTCATTGCCGGCCTCAATAAGTTTTTGAAAATTTTGAATTTTAGATAACTTTGAAACTAGATAAAACCTAAATGATTGAGAAAAGATTGTGTTGTTCTAGCAAATAAAATAAAGGATTATTGGCCTCAAAATACATAATTTTTTGTTAAATTTCCGTTTAGCACAAACTTTAAAATCTGTCTATATTCGATTTGTTTCAAACTGCACAACAGTCAAAAATACAGTGAAATCAAAGTTGACATGACATTTTTCGGCGTCATGTGTCTGCACACGTGGTTGCCCAATCAATATTGAACCAAAGGTATGCTATTTTTTATTCTTGTAAAAACAACTTTGTAACTACTCTTATTTGACACATGAATTTTGAATTTCATTTACATTTTCATATAAACATATAATTTCATTTCAATTTGTATATGTTGGGGATGATTCAGTATTAGATAAGATTTAAAGATCTCAAAATTCCTAGATGAATGATGAACCATATACTGTAATAGCGTAGTTGAGTTCAGCATGTTAGGAATTCAGTAGGCTAACTAGAGTTCAGTAGCTGATATACTCAGTAACATAGACTTTTCTTAGCTGGATAGACTCAATAGTGAAGACTCATTAGGGTCGCTCAGAACCTGCTCAAGGTGTGTTGGACTCAGTACAAAGGAATCGACATGCAGTCAAATATTTCACAAGAATATCAGTAGATGACAACTCAGTTAAAGTGTCTGAGGTATCAGAGGAAGTCAACTAAGCATCTTCTCTGGAGTTTGAATAAGCCTCACCTACCATTCAACCTCGACCAATGAGCAGCAGTCATCACTGTACTTGCTCTAACACAAAGCTGCCTCAAGACTGAAAAAGAGAGAATCTCTACAGTAACGTTAAAATTCAAGCTGACCGTTTTCCTTGTCGTTCATGAGTCAAGAATATAAATAGAGATCGAGCTTCAAACGTTGAAGACACCGAGAACACCAAGCATTCAAGCATTCAAACTCTAGCGTACTCAAAGCAAATCCAGTGAAGAACTTTCTGCATAGATAGACGTCTTTTTAGGATGAGATTCAATATGATAAGATTTGAAGATCCCAAAATCCTAGCTGAATGATGAACCAGTTAATTGTAATTAGCTTAGTTGAGTTCAGCATGTTAGGAACTCAGTAGGCTAGCTAGAGTTCAGTAGCTGATAGATTCAGTAGAGTAGATCTTTATCAGTCTGACAGACTCAGCATTGCAAACTCAGTATGGTTAATCAGAACCTACTGAATCTGTGGACATGAAAAGACATGAAGTTTGAACCTTTCAGAAGAATGTCAGTAGAAGATAACTTAGTCCGAGGAATCAGAGGAAGTGAACTCAACATCCACTTTGGAGTTTGAACATGCCTCACCTACCACTCTACATCGACCAATGAGGAGCTGCTAACACTGTACCTTTTTCTGAGAAAAGCTACCCCCAAGATTAAAAAAGAGAGAATCTCTACAGTAACTTTCAGACAAATCTACATACAAGCATGGTCTGAATCGATTTCAATAAATAACGTTTTTTCAGTAAAACTAAATCTACGCACAAGCATGATCTGAATCGATTTCAATAAATAACGTTTTTCAACTCGAGACGACATAAAATCGGGCCTACACATTCCGCACTCATTCATCTACTGAGTTAACTGTAGACTGACTGAAGTTAGTAGACAGTGTTCGGTATTTGGAATCACTCTGCCCACGCGATCTGAAAGTTTATTTGGCTTGCTGACTCGTTCAGTAGCATACTCAGTCGAAGACTGACTTTCGCGTTTGAGTTAAAACTTGGACTTAGGTGTACTCCTGCCTCCCCCCTCCCCCCCCAAACCTGAAGATCGTCTATGGACCAACACATCTTATAGTCTTCTCTCTAGAGATATTTTATTCCTATTCTCTATTCTGAGCTAACCCTGATAGATCATACACTTATATACTGGAGGAGTTCATATTTGTTGAACTGTTCTTATTGTAAGAATTCCTTTTTAGTTGGAGAAGCTCAAACCTTGTGTTTGAAACCATGTAAAGTCAGTAGGACTATAACTAGAGATCTGTCCAGTGAACGGATCGACCGAGACTTGCTCATTATAATCAATACAAGACTTCCTGGTTATTCGGGACAGTAGATGTATGATCTTGAGTATTCGAACCATTTAAAAAATTTCCCGTGCATTTCCTGTTTGATTAATTTATTGTTCACTCGGTATAAAATTGATTTGAAAAAACTGACAAGTTAGCGTTTTAGTAAAACTGAATATTCGCACAAGCATAACATGATCAGTTTTTAGTAAAAACATTTTTTAATCAAGAGACAATAAAATCGTGTTGGGATTTTGTATATTGGAAACACTTTTTATACTTGTATACAATGTGTTTTTGTCCTTACCACTGTTTTATTCTCCTATCTGATAAATATGTATATTTGCACATGTTATCCTTTATCTTGTATAAAAGTTAGATTTGTGTGGTGTGTCGGGTATCACAGAAGACAACACAAATTGGTTGAACCGACAAGATATAAACGGTTATCACAGTGAGACAACTTAAGGATAAGTTGTCGGTTTAAGCTGCCGCTTTAGATAAGAAGTGGCTTGTCTTAGGCGCTTGTCTTTTTCGGTACACTTAAGGTGGTGTATTGACGGATCACAGTGAGATGTGTTTTCCTAACTGACCTTAGTGGAAAACCATGATCTCGGTGACTTTGCTGGTCTTAAGCTTGGTAAGACTTCAGCTGAGTGCATATAGCTATCTATCACTTTGACCTACTATGGTGAACGTCATTGTGACTGGATCTACGTATCTTGGGTGTTAGTAGTTATTTGTGGCTCAGGCTGGTTGTCTGTATCTTGCATCCGTATCCTAGTAAAATGGGTTGATAATATCTCCTGAGGAACTCGAAAGGATTAGTACACTAAACCCGACCGGTTGATTAAGTTCAGGTGTGTTAATAAGGTCGAGTGGTACTACTCAGGAATATAAGATGTTAATTAATTTAAGTTGTCAGTGAGCTTAATTAATTAACGGATATTTCTATCTTAAATACGGAGATTGATTAAGTCTAAAATACAAGCCCTTGCTCAATTTGGGATAAAGAGGTAAGTCAGCACGGATTCTCTAGTGGAATGAATCTGTGTTTATTAATTAATTTTGCTCTGGGCTGAGCATGAATAATTAATTAATTTGAGGCCCAGCTTTATTTTTTGTATTGGATCCTTGATTTGGCCCAATTAGTTGCCTGATTATTTATTGTCTCTCAGAAATCATTATTAATGGATTAATGTATTTTTACATTATTTAATAATGTTATTTATCTGGAATTAATTGGCTGGGCCAATTAATTGATAAATATTAGTAGCCCAGTAAATTAATTAATTATATTATTGGCTGGTTATGTGGAAGCCCATTAGAAATATAATTAAATTATTGGGTTACAAATATATTAATATTATATTGGCTTTTGAAGCCTATATATATCAGTATTCAGTTCAGAAACATATTACACACACATACACATAATTACACACGCATACCGTGAGTAAGGGAGAGACAAAAATTTATTTTCTTCAGTTCTCTGACCACCCAGAGGAAGAAAAAGACCGGGATACAGATCAGAAGGTCTAACACAGGAGCAACAATCAAAGCCGCGACAACACACCAGGAGGAAGGTAGCGTTCCTAACCTAAATTATTCCTTCAAATCAGGCCTACACATTCCGCACTATATTTTTGTACTGAGTTTACTATAGACTGACTGAAGTCAATCGATGGCATGCAGTATCCTGAAGTCAGTCGATGGTATTCAATATCTTGTCTTTCTAGGGACAACAGCAGATACCTTGACGGCCTTCTTCTTTTCAATCTTCCTTTGTTCAGCTTTTTCTTCTTCTAGAGCAGTAATGTATGAAGGAAATAGGAGAGGAATTGTACCTTCCTCCACGTATGTTGTAATCGCTTTGATTGTTGGTCTTGTTCAGATCTTCTGATCTGTGTCCCGACCTTTTTGTCGCTCTGGGTGGTCAGAGAACTGAAGAAAATTAAGATTTATGTCTCTCTCTCAAACGTGTATAAACGTGTATGAGAATATGAATGTCTATTCTGATTATGAACAAAATACTAATATATATAGGCTTTAAGAGCCAATATTATATTAATGTTTGTACCCCATTAATTTAATTATATCCCCAATGGGCTTCTACATAATTAGCCCATAATAAAATTAATTAATCTATTGAGCTACTAATATTTATCATTAATTGGCCCATCCAATTAATTCTAGATAAATAACATTATTAAATAATGTAAAATACATTAATCTATTAATAATGATTTCTGAGAGACAATAAATAACTAGCCAACTAATTGGGCCAGATCAGGGATCTAACACAAGAAATAAAGCAGGGCCTCAAATTAATTAATTATCTATGCTCAACCAAGAGCAAAATTAATTAATAAATACAGATTTATTCCACTAGAGAATCCGTGCTGACTTACCTCTTTATCCCATATTGAGCAATGGCCTGTATTTTAGATTTAATCGATCCCCGTATTTAAGATATAAATATCCGTTAATTAATTAAGCTCATTGACAACTTAAATTAATTAACATCTTATTATGTTCCTGAGTAGTACCACTCGACCTCATTAACACACCTGAACTTAATTAACCGACCGGGTTTAGTGTGCTAATCCTTTCGAGTTCCTTAGGGGATATTATCAACCCGTTTTACTAGGATACAGTTGCAAGATATAGACAACCAGCCTGAGCCACAAATAACTACTAACACCCAAGATACGTAGATCCGATCGCGATGACGTTCACCATAGTAGGTCAACGTGATAGATAGCCAAGTGCACTCAGCTGAAGTCTTACCAAGCTTAAGACCAGCTAAGTCACCGAGATCTTGGTACTCCACTAAGGTCAGTCAGGAGAACACATCTCACTGTGATCCATCAATATACCACCTTAAGTGGACCAGTCTAGACAAGCAGCCAAGACAAGCCATTTCTTATCTAAACTATAACTTAAAGTGTCAACTTATCCCGAAGTTATCTCAGCTGTGATGGTTGTTTATATCTTGTCAGTTCAACCAATTTGTGTAGTCTTCTATAATACCCGACACACTACACAAATCTAACTTTTATACAAGATAAAGGATTACATGTGCAAATATATATATATATATATTTATCAGATAGGAGAATAAAATAGTGGTAAGGACAAAAACACATTGAATACAAGCATAAAAACTGCTTCTAGTATACAGAATCCGAATAATCCTCCCACTTATACTAAAGCAAACTTTTAGTATACAATATGTCAATTCTAAGGTACAAACTAGAACTCAGCTATCTATCATATCTATCACTGCATCTTCTCCCACTTATACAAAAGTTTCTGCAGCCCTAAGTGGGGGATCTCTACCACTCCTTAGCCACGAACATGCTTCTCGTAAGCCGGGAGTGGTAAACTCTTCGTGAAAGGATTATCTAGGTTGTCTGCAGTTCCAATTTTGTCAATCACCACGTCTCCTCGATTTACGAATACTCGTATAATGTGGTACTTCCTGTCTATGTGTTTAGACGCCTTGTGAGATCTAGGTTCCTTAGAATTTGTCACTGCACCCGCATTATCACAATAAATCGTGATTGCCTTAAGCAAATTCTGAACAATATCAAGATCCAGGAGGAAATTCCTGAGCCAAACTGCCTCTTTCGAAGCTTTTGAAGAAGCCACATACTCTGCTTCCATGGTTGAGTCCGCAATGCGTTTCTGCTTTGCACTCCTTTATGAAATGACTCCACCTCCCAAGGTAAACCAATAACCTGAGGTAAGACTTCTTCGCGTCTTTGTCAACCTGGAAATCCGAGTCTGTATAACCCAAAGACACTAGACTGTCTGACTGGTAAACAAGCCTATAATCTCTAGTCCGTTTAAGGTACTTGAGAATATGCTTAACCGCAGTCCAATATTCCTTTCCAGGATTAGAATGATATCTTGAGACCATGCCTACATCATATGAGTTATCTGGTCTTGTACAAAGCATCGCATACACGAGGCTACAGACAACGGAAGCATATAGTACTAGCCTCATACTTTCTATCTCTTCAGGCGTTTTATGGCACTGATTCTTGGATAGAAAAACGCCACGTCTGAAAGGTACTGAACATCTCTTGGCATTTTTCATGCAAAAATGAGCAATAACAATGTTAATCTAGGACACTTGTGACAAGCTAAACATCCTTTTATGGCGATCTCGGATAACATTGATCCCAAAGATGTATGCAACTTCACTAAAGTCCTTCATTTAAAACTGCTCGTATAACCACCTCTTTATGTCTGATACCACTTCAACATTGTCCAATGAGAAGGATGACATCTACATAAGACGTAAGAAACCCACTGATTCGTTAACATAAATACGGTACACACATGCCTCGTTAGGACAGGATACAAAACCATAGGATTTGACCACCTCGTCAAAACGTTGGTGTCATAATCGAGAAGTGTTGGGTGATGATTCTATCCTCAGCATAGTCTTACTTAATGGGAAATGATTCTATCTTCTATACTGAACCATGCTCAGCAGCCTAGTGCTCTGATTGTTGAGAAGATTTGAAGATCCCAAAACCCTATCTGATTGGTGAACCATTCCGTTGTAATCGTTATTTGTCTCTGAGGTTTCAGACTCAGTAGACACTCTGCTCTGATCAAGGCGCTCAGAGATTGGCCTTAACACCAGAAGTAGAAGACTCAGTGATACTGGACTCATCAGGAGCAAGATATCGAAAGAGTCGATGGAACCGGACTCGCGAGAGCAGGTTCTCACCGAACTCGAGAGCCGATCTTCGATAGACTTTCCCCGGCTATCTACCTACCGAATACGGAATCGGACTCGGCATCGGCGGACGGTCGAAGCGTCAAATACTTTTGAAAGACAATCAGCATTGTCATATACGAGGAAGAGAGAAGTCGGCTTCGGTTTGCCTTGAAGTCTCGTGGCTGTCTCAACCACTCTATCCACCTCGACGAATGACAAGAACACACGTGTCTTCTCACCGCTAAAGCTGCAGATCAACCCTTTACCTAAAAAGGTGGGAAAGTACACTGTTACCTACTTTAAAAGAGCCGTTTGCTACCAAAAGAGAGAGAGAAAGGAAGATCGTCTCCAACGGATCTTTTCCAATCTCTGCTCTATAAATAGAGGGACATTTCAAGAGAAAGAGAGAATGCGCATAAGCTTAACGACGAAATCAAACACAAGCATTCAAACGAGCTAGAACCAGAAAACCCTAAGTCTTCCGCAAGAATTTGAAGATCTATCTCCGGCGAAAGACTACATTCTCAGCTCATAGGGAACCAAGCTACACTGTTAGAAGAGCCTCTAGTATCCAAATCGACGATACACGAACCTAAAGCTTATTTCAGCTGTTCGTCGATCTAGAAGCCACACTCTCATTCCCTATCCCTCTAACCCTAAGCTCAACTGAATATACTTATAGCTTAGACGAAGGAGTTCATATTTGAACCCAATCCTTATTGTAAAAGGACTCCTTCATAGTTGGAGAAGTTTGTCAAACACTTTTGTTTGATGCCTTTGTAAACTGGGACTTGCTCGATATAATCCCCAAGCCACGGCTTTGTCACGTGTACAAGCCGACCGAGACTAACTCGGTATAATAAATAGCCTCCTGAACTTTTCGGGACAGTGGACGTAGGATTGTGTGATATCCGAACCACTTTAAAAATCGTGGCTTGTTATTGCTTTCTGATTACTGTTGCATTGATTTTACTGTTTCTACTGAAAATCTTCTTAAAGTCATTCAACTGTCTCAGCATATTGAACTGTCTACTTGCTGAACTGAGACTTGCTAAAACGGTTTTTCCACTCAACTGATTTGGGCCTACACTTTTCCGCACCGCTGAACTCTACCTGATTTGACACTGAATTCTGACTCAGTCAGCTAGCAGATCTCAGTAGAGTCAGACTCTTTGCCACACAAGATTCATAACAGCTATTTGGTCTGCTGAAATATTTTAGTACGGCACTTTCCTGAACAGGACTGTTCACGTTCGAAGTTGAGAAAATCGGAATCAGGTGTATTTACCCCCCCTCTACACCTGACTGTACACTCGGGACCAACAATTGGTATCAGAGCATGAGTTCTTTAAGACTCTTGTTATCTTAAAACTGGTCTACTTGAATGGATCCGGAAAATCGTTTTCACTGCATATCACTCTACATTCATATCATTATTCCTTATGGCTGATATGTCAGGTATAAGAATGGTACCCATGTTCTCGGTAGAGAATTATGGGGTATGGCGAGTCAGAATGGAAGCACATCTGACACCCCTCCATGATAGTATGACTGAAGTGCTTGAAGATGGACCTATTGTTCCCATGATCGATAGTGTCGTAACTCAGGCCCCAGCTGAAGGAGGAGGAATGGTGACTGGGAAGAAGATCCCTAAAGACAGAAGTCTCTTCACTCCTGAAGAGAAGAAGCTTCACAACTTAGACCGAGTCGCCAGAAATGCCATACTGACCACTCTTAGTGATTCTTATCTTGGCAGGGTTCAGGAATGCAAAACTGCAAAGGAACTCTGGGACGCTCTAGAGCTACTGAGTCGTGGAACTCCGAAGATAAAAGCTAATAAACTGGCTCTGGAACTCCAAAAGCTAGAAAGCTTGTCTCTCATGTCTGGTGACAAAATAGAAGATCTGAACGTCAGATTTATGAATCTGATGAACTCCATCAACGGGCTGGGAAAGACATTCAGCAACCGAGAAATGAATCTCAAGATACTGAGGGCACTGCCGGACGGACACTGGACACCTTTTGCCACTTTATTGCGATATTCTGATTTCGATATTGTCTCTCCTGACCATATTTTTTCAGAACTTCAGGCAGAAGAATTTGAGTTCGACAGACCTCAACGAAAGCAAAGAGCTGAAGCTGACAATAAAATTGACCATGCCTTCAAAGCATCAGTCAGCACAGCATCTCCAGCGACGAGCGGGACAACGAGTAAGACTGAACCTTCACTCAATGATCTACCAGAAGGAAGTCTCGCTCAAAAGTACGCGTTGCTCGCTGTGAAGTATCAGAAGGAGAAGGAGAGGCGCAGAAAACTGACTAAAACATACCGAGACACAAAAGGTAAGTCAGATTATACGCCAAAATGCACTCCTGACTCACAATCTTCTGAATGCAGAAAGAAGGATGACTCAGCACCATCAAAGGATAGTGAAAGCAAAGAAGAAAGAGTCATCACTTGCTACAACTGCAAAAAGCGAGGACACTATCAATATGATTGTCCTGAGCTCAGTAGTGCTGAACGCGCAGCACGTAAGGCAAGGAGAGAGAAATTCGCCCAGAAAAGACAATCCTAAATAGCCGGCGAAATCTCAGACGACTCAGAAGAAGTCGACTCCTTCATGGATTCATCGGATGATGAAGCCGCTTTTATGGCCTTAGAGCTTGAAGCTGAAGAAACAACTGAAAAGTGCCTAATGGCAGGAGAAGAGGATGAGGTAAAGTCTCATGAACCACTTAATTCCTCTTCACACTGCACACACGACATTGTTTCAGGTGCAGATGGGAATTTGGACATCACGACCGCCTATGAAGAATTATTAGATGAACAAATTCAAATGAGTCTGCAGCTCAGTAAGACTCTTCAGGAATTGGATACCCTGAAAGTGGAGAATCGGAGACTTTCTCGGGAGAGTCGGGCCGCTATCGAAGCCGAAGGACTTGTGTTGAGACTCGTGGGAGGAGATGAACTCTCTGATGGCCAAGTCTCAGCATCAAGAAGATCGGATTTCAGTTTTGACCAATGACTTGACTCAGAAAGATACTGAACTGAGTCTACTGAAGCAAGAACTGTCAGGACTTCAGACCAAGCACGACATAATGAAAAAGAGTGATGATGTCTGGAAGAGCCTGATGACTGAGCGTTACATGGGCGCTGAAAAGAAGCTGGAGGCTATGCTTGCTAGCAACAAGCCCAAGCACTGTAAGGAAGGACTTGGCTTCAACCAGGAAGCTTCCTCATCTGCCCCCGTACATTCAGAAGTGCGTCTAACTGATAGGTTTGTTCGAGGAGAAACAATTAATGCAAATGTTCTGAACCCCTCAGCAAAGAACAAATAAAAGATGAAAGCACCTCATCCTACGAATCAGTATTCTGACCAGAAGATCAGTACTCAGACACCCCAGTTCAGTCAAGGGGGAACTAGCGAGTTCGGTGGGGCGATCGGTATGGACCACCTCGGTTGACACATCCAGGCTCGGTATGGGTCATATTACTATGATCCTATAGTCGAAGAGGTTCCAAGAGTCGAAAAAAGAAGAAAATCGCACAAAGGCAAAGGTCGGTAGTCCACCGGCTCGGAAGATCCGGACTGCGGGCACGAATGACTCTAAGAAGTCGGCTTTGACCGATCCGGTGGTCAAGTATATTGACTCAAGTGGAAAGAAACTCGTCCGAAACCACCGGGGTTGTTAGACAGATTTGGGTTACTAAAACTAACATCTAAGGACCCAAAAACAAAATAAAGGGTACCCGAATATAATTGCGTTTTGCGGGTGCACAAAGATCCTTGGTATGTGGACAAGTGGATGCTCAAGACATATGACGTACCAAAGGAATCTCTCGAAGAATTATATAGTTGAAGAAGGACCCGAATCGAGTTTGGAGACAATGCAAAAGGCTATACAAGAGGATATGGAGCACTCGGCATTGGGCCGCCACACGCTTCCTAGAGTATCATATGTTGAAGGACTTCAGCATAATCTTCTCTCTGTTAGTCAATTCTGTGATAGCTCGAATAGAGTGATTTTGACACTGGTTTCTGTGATGTCATTGATAAATCCACAGGGAAAACAGTGTTATCAGGTTCGCGTAAAAAGAATATATATGTAGCTGACTGGAACTCAGCAGAACCTGAAGCTTGTCTGTTGGCGAAAAACGACAACCGTACAGGATGGCTTTGGCATAGGAGACTCAGCCACCTCAACTTTAAGACGCTCAACAAGCTAGCAAGAAACACTCTAGCAAGAGGACTGCCGAATGAAGTATTCAGCAAAGACACTTAGTGTGAAGCATGTCTGAAGGGAAAGCAAACAAGGAATCAAAATCCACCTGTTCCATCTCCTTCCACTGATGGTTTCCTTCAGCTGCAACATATGGATTTGTTCGGTCCAGTCTCTCCAGTGACGATCAGAGGCAAGAAGTATTGTTTAGTGGTCATCGATGACTACTCGCGCTACACATGGGTCATATTCATTGCCAACAAGTCTGACGTCAAAACAGAGTTACCAAAGCTTCTGAAAAGGCTCAGTGTCGAGAAGAACACCGGAATTAGAAAAATTCATTCTGACAGAGGAACTGAGTTCCTTAATTCCATGGTAGAGGAGTTCTGCAAAGCAGAAGGAATAGAGCATGAGACATCGGCTGCCCGCACACCTCAGCAGAACGGAGTTGCTGAACGAAAGAACAAGACTCTCAAAGAAGCAGCTAGAACTCTACTCGCAGACTCAGGACTCCCAACCAAATTCACGGCGTAAGCAACCGAAACCGCATGTTATACTCAGAACCGATCTCTACTGACAAAGCAGCATAAGAGAACACCATATGAACTATGGAACGGCAGGAAGCCTTCTTTATCTTATTTTCATATCTTTGGTTGTTCATGCTTTATCCACAATAATGGGGAAGATCAGCTGAAGACTTTTGATAGCAAGTCAGATCAGGGAGTTTTCTTAGGATACTCTCGGGTCAGCAAAGCTTTCAGAGTATTCAACTATCGGACCCTTTGCGTGGAAGAAAGCCCTCATGTTGTTTTTAATGAGTTTGCTACTGAAGACAGGAGCAATAACTCTAACTCTGAATCTGAGGACATCAGTAAGCAGCTACAGGATCTAAACTTAAAAGACAAACCTGAAAAGATCCAGCTATGTTGGGATGATGATTCAGACGAAGAAACTGAAGACAAGTCTACTGAATCTCAACCAGCAGAGCAAGTAGCTGAACAGATTGACTCTCCTGAACAGAGTCAATCCCAGGTAACTCAAGTTGATGAAGAAACCTTAGAGGTAACTGAGACCACTACTGAGAGTAACAACTCAGGGGGAACATCTATTAATGTGCCTGAGCTGAATGCCCCTGAACCTGGAAACTCAGTAGATCACACTCTCATTACTGAATTGCTTCAATCTCAGAATAGTACAACTGAAATGCCTAACTCACCTACTATCTGTGTTGATCAAATTTCAGATGAAGAGCTGAAACATCGTAGATCGTGGCTAGATGCTCACACTCCTGATCTAATCATTGGAGATCCTTCAGCAAAAGTCAAGACAAGATCTAGATTCTGTCAAGGAGAAAGCGCATTATATTCCTGCTTCTTGTCTACTGAAGAGCCTCAGACGATTGAGGACGCACTTAAAGATGCTGACTGGATCATAGCTATGTAGGATGAGCTGAATCAGTTCACGAGAAACGAAGTTTGGGAGCTTGTTTACAGACCCCGGCATCAACACGTCATTGGAACAAAATGGGTCTTCAAGAACAAGCGAGATGAAAACAACGTTATAGTAAGGAACAAAGCAAGGCTCGTGGCGAAAGGCTACTATCAAGCTGAGGGAATAGATTTCGATGAGATATTCGCTCCAGTTGCAAGATTCGAGGCAATTAGACTATTCCTAGCCTACGCAACACATCAAAGATTCAGAGTCTATCAAATGGATGTGAAGTCTGCGTTCCTGAATGGCGTACTGAAAGAAGAAGTCTATGTAGAACAACCGCCCGGCTTTCAGCAGGGACATCAGGTTTATAGACTCAGAAAGGCTCTATATGGGTTAAAACAAGCACCCAGGGCTTGGTACGATACCCTGTCAGAGTTTCTTCTTCAGAAAGGTTTTCAGAAAGGCACAGTAGATCGCACGCTGTTCAGCATAAAACTGGAAGACGACTTATTACTCGTGCAGATCTATGTAGACGACATTATCTTCGGATCAAAGAACGTTGTCATGTGTCAGCAGTTTGAGAAAATGATGAAGGACAAGTTCGAGATGTCAATGATGGGTGAAATGAACTATTTCCTCGGCTTTCAAGTCAAACAATCTGAAAAGGGAACGTTCATTAACCAAGGCAAATACACTCGAGACCTCATCAAAAGATTCGGTTGCACATCCGGCAAACCTATCAAGATCCCGATGCACACGAATATGAAAATCGATCTTGATAAAGAGGGAGTATCAGTAGACCAAACTGAATTTCGTGCAATAATTGGTTCCTTATTATATCTAACAGCTACTCGTCCTGACATAACTTATCGCTGTAGGTGTCCAGGCTCAATTTCGGGGCGAATCCTAAGCAGAGCCACATGGACTCAGCAAAGAAGATTCTCCGCTACCTCAGAGGCACACCTGACATAGGTTTATGGTATCCAGCTGATGATAATATTGAACTAACTGGCTATTCTAATGCTGACTATGCAGGATGTAGAATTGACCGAAAATCAACTTCAGGAACTTGTCAGTTCATAGGCAATAAGCTGATCTCATGGTTTTCAAAGAAGCAGCACTCAGTAGCCAGAATAGGTTTATGGTATCCAGCTGATGATAATATTGAACTAACTGGCTTCTTGAACTAACTGGTATCCAGCTTACTGCCTAGGAACTTATGCTACTGAGTCGTGGAACTCAGAAGATAAAAGCTAATAAACTGGTGCTGGAACTCCAAAAGCTGGAAAGCTTGTCTCTCATGTCTGGTGACAAAATAGAAGATCTGAACGTCAGATTTATGAATCTGATGAACTCCATCAACGGGCTGGGAAAGACATTCAGCAACCGAGAAATGAATCTCAAGATACTGAGGGCACTGCCGGACGGACACTGGACACCTTTTGCTACTTTATTGCGACATTCTGATTTAGATATTGTCTCTCCTGACCATATTTTTTCAGAACTTCAGGCAGAAGAATTTGAGTTCGACAGACCTCAACGAAAGCAAAGAGCTGAAGCTGACAATAAAATTGACCATGCCTTCAAAGAATCGGTCCAGACAAAGATCTCCAGCGACGAGCAGGACAACGAGTAAGACTGAACCTTCACTCAATGATCTACCAGAAGGAAGTCTCGCTCAAAAGTACGCGTTGCTCGCTGTGAAGTATCAGAAGGAGAAGGAGAGGCGCAGAAAACTGACTAAAACATACCGAGACACAAAAGGTAAGTCAGATTATACGCCAAAACGCACTCCTGACTCACAATCTTCTGAATGCAGAAAGAAGGATGACTCAGCACCATCAAAGGATAGTGAAAGCAAAGAAGAAAGAGTCATCACTTGCTACAACTGCAAAAAGCCAGGACACTATCAATATGATTGTCCTGAGCTCAGTAGTGCTGAACGCACAGCACGTAAGGCAAGGAGAGAGAAATTCGCCCAGAAAAGACAATCCTACATAGCCGGCGAAATCTCAGACGACTCAAAAGAAGTCGACTCCTTCATGGATTCATCGGATGATGAAGCAGCTTTTATGGCCTTAGAGCTTGAAGCTGAAGAAACAACTGAAAAGTGCCTAATGGCAGGAGAAGAGGATGAGGTAAACTCTCATGAACCACTTAATTCCTCTTCACACTGCACACACGACACTGTTTCAGGTGCAGATGGGAATTTGGACATCACGACCGCCTATGAAGAATTATTAGATGAACAAATTCAAATGAGTCTGCAGCTCAGTAAGACTCTTCAGGAATTGGATACCCTGAAAGTGGAGAATCAGAGACTTTCTCAGGAGAGTCAGGCCGCTACTGAAGCCGAAGGACTTGTGTTGAGACTTAGGGAGGAGATGAACTCTCTGATGGCCAAGTCTCAGCATCAAGAAGATCGGATTTCAGTTTTGACCAATGACTTGACTCAGAAAGATACTGAACTGAGATACACTTTTCCGCACCGCTGAACTCTACCTAATTTGATACTGAATTCTGACTCAGTCAGCTAGCAGATCTCAGTAGAGTCAGACTCTTTGCCACACACGATTCAGAACAGCTATTTGGTCTGCTGAATTATTTCAGTACGGCACTCTCCTGAACAGGACTGTTTGTGTTCGATGTTGAGAAAATCGGAATCAGGTGTATTCACCCCCCCCCCCCTCTACACCTGACCGTACACTCAGGACCAACAAGAAGCTTGTTTAAGTCCATACATGGACTTCCTAAGCTTCCAAACTAGATTCTCTTCGCCCTTCTTCACATAACCATCTGGCTTTTTCATGTAGATGTCTCTACCTTTTTCAAGGTGACCGTTTAGGAATGCGGTTTTGACATCCATTTGCGAGATCTCTAGGTTCATGTGAGCTGCTATGGTAAGGAGAATCCGAATGGACTTGATCATTGCTACAGGCGAGAAGGTCTCTTCATAATCGATACCTTCTTTCTGGGTAAGACCCTTCGCCACTAGCCTGGCCTTAAATGACATGATCTCTCCATTTGGTCCTCTCTTTCTCTTGTATACCCACTTGCTACCAATGGCCTTGCATCCCTCAGGTAGTTTAGTGATCTCGTATACATCCATATCAGTTATGGACTCAAATTCCAAGTCCATGGCGATTCGCCATGAATCTGGATATATATCTCCTAGTGCTTCATTGTAAGTCCAGAGATTCATGGTGTCTTGTTCATCTGCCGGGAGATAGTCAGACGTCTCCCTAGTGAACATATACCAATCAGGTGTAAATATCACCCTCCCACTACGTCGAAGAGTGTCAGGAGCTGTTTTAACAGATTGTGCAGTTACTTGTGTAGTACTATCTTGCACAAATGGTTGTTCAAGTGGAACTCAACCACCTTGTAATTCCTCAAAGACGATGTCGACTCAAGACTTGTGGTTACTAATGTAATCCTCTTCTACGAATCCGAGCGTTGGTGCTAACAACGATCTTCTGTTCTTTAGGATCATAAAAGTATCCACCCTTTGTTTCCTTCATGTACCCTATAAACAACATCACTTCTGAACGTGATTCCAATTTATCGGCCTGCCTATTTAGCACATAAGTAGGACAACCCTAAATCCTTAAGTGGTGCAAACTAGGCTTATGCCTGTTCCACAACTCGAAAGGGTTCTTTTGCACTGACTTGGAAGGCATACGGTTCAGCAAGTATGCTGCAGTCTCTAAGGCATATCACCAAAAGGAAACTGGCAAAGTTGCATAACTCATCATCGACCGAACCATCTCCAAGAGAGTTTGGTTCCTTCTCTCTGACACATCATTCTGTTGAGGCGTGCCCGATGCTGTCAGCTGGGATGTAATACCACATTCTATCAAGTAGTCTTTGAACTCATTGGACAGGTATTCCCCACCACGATCAAATCGCAGTGTTTTGATTTCTTTATCTAACTTCTTCTCCACTTCGGCTTTGAATTCCTTAAAGGTTTCAAAGCAATCCGACTTGTGGCGAAGAAGGTAAACATATCCATACCTCGAGTAATCGTCAGTAAATGTGACGAAGTACTCATACCCCCTCCACGAGCTTGTGTAGACATAGGCCCACACGAGTTAGAATATATCATACCTAATGCTTCTGTGGCTCTATAACCCTTTGCCTTGAAAGTCCTAGTCACCATCTTTCCTTCTAAGCAGGGTTTGCAAGTTGGAAATGGTTCAACTTGGAGAGACTCCAATGATCCATATTCCACCAACCTTTGAATCCTATTTAGATTGATGTGACCTAGTCTTAAGTGCCACATATAAGTTTGGTTTACCTTAGAAGATTCTTTCCTCTTCTTAGAATTTGATGATGAGGAAGCAACATTAACATAATTACGGGGTTTAGAAGTAATAGTATATAAAGATCCGTTTAATGGTCCACCACAGATAAAATCATTTTCTTTCATGATAGAAACTTCACTATCAAAACTTGATTTATAACCATCCATGGTGTAGAGTTTTGAAACAGAAATAATGTTCCGCCTAAACTCGGGCACATATTAAACATCTTTAAGTACTAAAACAGAACTATAAAAAGATAGATGTAAATCTTCAATGGCAATTGCAAGAACTCTCGATCTATTGCTCATTGAGACTACTAGGGGTGTAACGGTTTGGTTCGGTTCGGTTTCTTATGCATTTTAGGAACCGAACCAAACACATAAAAATGGTTCGGTTCGGTTCGGTTCGATGTGTTTTTAAATATCGGAACCGAACCGAACCGCTTATAAATGGTTTGGTTCGGTTCGGTTTACCGGTTCACCTTTTTATTTTTTTTATTTATTTTTCAAATCCTAAATAATGCAAGAATAATAGTTTATAGGATGTCACTCGTTCCAAACTCATAAGTATAGAGTTGTTACTCATTTCTCTTCCTTTGTATAGATTAGAATTGATATTAACTTAAATCTAATATCTAAATCTAATAACATTCTTATATAATAAAGACAAATATTAAATAAAAAATAAAAAATAAGATATTGGTTCTGTTCGGTTCGAACTGTTCAAAAATTCTTGAAAACGCGAACCGAACTGAATGTAAACGGTTTCTAAAAAATAAACCGAACTAAACCGCGAAGCCGAACCGAACCACATTTTTCGGTTTGGTTTGATCGGTTTCGTGGTTCGGAGCGGAACCACTTACACCCCTAGAGACTACCACCTCGCCATCGCTTAATTGCCTTTTCTGCAAGAAACCTTGCAAGGTGTAACAAACATGATCAGTTGCCCCCCAAATTTGATGGAAAAATAAGGTTAGTAATGATTATCTTCCTCCTTCGTATGTTGTCACGGCTTTGATTGTTGCTCGCATGTCAGATCTTCTGATCTGTTTCCCGGCCTTTATCTTCCTCTGGGTGGTCAGAGAACTGAAGAAAATTAAGATTTTGTCTCTCCATACTCACGGTTAGGCGTCTCGAATTTTTTGAATATGTGTGTTCTGTTTCTGAACATAATACTAATATATATAGGCTTCAAAAACCAATATAATATTAATATATGTGTAGCTCATTAATTTAATTATATTCCTAATGGGCTTCCACATAATTAGCCCATAATACAATTAATTAATCCATTGGGCTACTAATATTTATCAATTAATTGGCCCAACCAATTAATTCCAGATAAATAACATTATTAAATAATGTAAAAATACATTAATCCATTAATCATGATTTCTGAGAGACAATAAATAACTAGGCAACTAATTGGGCTAGATCAGGGATCTAATACAAGAAATAAACTGGGCCTCAAATTAATTAATTATCTATGCTCAGCCCAGAGCAAAATTAATTAATAAACACATATTCATTCCAGTAGAGAATATGTGCTGACTTACCACTTTATCCCAAATTGAGCAAGGGCTTGTATTTTAGACTTAATCGATCTCCGTATTTTGATAAAAATATTCGTTAATTAATTAAGCTCGCTGACAGCTTAAATTAATTAACATCTTATATTCGTGAGTAGTACCACTCGACCTTATTAACACACCTGAACTTAATCAACCGACCGGGTTTAGTGTGCTAATCCTTTTGAGTTCCTCAGGGGATATTATCAACCCATTTTACTAGGATACGGCTGCAAGATACAGATAACCAGCCTGAGCCACAAATAACTACTAACACCCAAGATACATAGATCCGGTCGCGATGACGTTCACCATAGTAGGTCAAAGTGATAGATAGCCAAATGCACTCAGCTGAAGTCTTACCAAGCTTAAGACCAGCTAAGTCACCGAGATCTTGGTTCTCCACTAAGGTGTGTTAGGAGAACTCATCTCACTGTGATCCATCAATAGACCACCTTCAGTGTACCAGTAAAGACAAGCAGCTAAGACAAACCACTTCTTCTCTAAACTGCAGCTTAAACCGACAACTTATCCTGAAGTTGTCTCAGCTGTGATAACTATTTATATCTTGTCAGTTCAACCAATTTGTGTTGTCTTCTGTGATACCCGACACACTACACAAATCTAACTTTTATACAAGATAAAGGATAACATGTGCAAATAAAGATATTTATCAGATAGGAGAATAAAATAGTGGTAGGGACAAAAACATATTGTATACAAGCATAAAACCTGCTTCCAGTATACAAAATCCCAACAAAATCCACTACCCATTCGTGGGTAGAAGAGGAAACCAAAATTGTTTCAGTTACTAGAGCGACTTGCGTCTCTTTCTGTTTTGCCTTGAAGTTTGGACATTCAGTTTTCCAATGTCCAACCTTACCACACTTGAAACACTTTCCCTTAGGTTTTGGAACCCCTCTAGTTGGAGTTAACTTTGTGCTCCCACTACCCTTCTTGACGTTCGTAGCCTTCTTGCCCTTTTTCTGGAATCCACCTTTCGGAGGGTTTCTTGAGCTGCTAGTAATGTTCAGGACTTGGGTTCCCTTATCTTTAGTCTGACCCATGATTCCTTCTGCATTGATTAATTCACCCGAAAGTTCATTCAGAGTGTAGTTCTTCTTTGACATCACTACATTTATGCGAAAATTCTTGTATGACTTAGGTAGTGAATGCAGAATGATATCTATCTTGATCTCAAGCTCCAAGATACCATCAACATTTGCAAGCCAATCTAGCAGCTCGGTCATATATAAAATATCATCCTGCACAGATGCACCTTCGGCCGCAGTGCAGGTCGTAACCGTACTTTTCAGCTATGGATTCCCATATCACTCCCGCATGGAGCGTGTTACCATACCGTGAAGCAAGAGAATCGATCATGGTAGATAGAATGACAAAACGAGTCTTTTCATTATCCTCTATCCACTTCTCTGATTCCCTTATCTGCTCTTCAGTCGTCCCTTCTCCGGGGAGTTCAGGGGTACTGAGAACATACATTATTTTCGCAGTTTGGAACAATAGTGTAAGGTTTCTCTTCCACTCTTTATGAAATTATTTAAAATTTTTAAACCCGTTAGGGTTTGGTTGATGAGACTGTTTAGGAACTCGAAAAATATTCGAACAGACATATCGGAAAAATATAATTTTAAAGCATGTACGAAACTTATATTCGCACATAATTCGTAATTAACCATCATTGTAACCTTTTGAAAAACCAATGATGTTTAATACTCGAATAGCCCTAGAGATCACACTCATAAGCCACTCAGGTGGACGTTTACTTGTGCACCCCTAGACCAATCTATATACCTAGCTCTTTAATTCCAATCCACGCCTAGGTTCTTAAGATGAATGAAATTAATAATATGATATTTCTGCACCATGTCACTATTAATATTAAAACGCGGGAAGGGACTTCTCAGGAAGTTGTACTCGCGGTGACATCTAAGCTTTGACCATTAGTTTTACTGAATTAACATCAAATTCTCGAAATTGTCATACTTACGAGAATTATACCGCATTCAATTTGATTTAATTGGCCATCCTATTTAATTATTATCTTCTAGAGTACTCGTGTTTACTAGGCACGTAAGCCACTCAAGTGGACGTTTATGGCTTCGCTCCCACTACTCAATAATAATCAAATATTGTTTTGGAAAACCCATCTCACAAAACTTGTGGTTCAAAAATATATAAGCAAGCCACTCAGGTGGACGTTTACTGATATAATTGTTCCACTTTTGTGTAGGGTTCAATTAATAGAGGTCCGATTAAGTGTTTAATATCAAAATTAATGGAATCTAATTAAACGCTTAATTTAAGATTGCTTAGTATTTTTTTATATTCAAAAGGTTTGTTCCGATTCATTCTAAAAATACATAAATCATAAAGTATGCAATTTCTAAACGCACATAATAAAACGTGCTCGCGAAAATTAAACATGCTTTAAAAAACGACGTAAATCCTATTTACAAGCTTTTCTAAGCGCAATTAATCATATAATCACATGCAAAAGCATAATAATAATTAAATGCGCAAATAGGAAATTTAAAATGTCATTATCAGGCAAAAGCATAGATAAATCCAATCTATTACATAGCCCGAACAAATACAAATCTTCAAAATCTTCATATCTGAAACTGCAACAAAAACTGTGTCGTGCCACGTCATTAGGGTGCTTGCCACGTGGCAGACACGTGTCAGAAAGAGCTGACGTGGTGCACCACGTCATCATCTTCCCCCTCTCGCACTGCACGCCGCCGCCGCCCTTCAAGGCCGGTTCCCGACCGGCCGCCTGCACCCAGGGGAGCGCGGACGACGGCGAACCAGAAGCCGCCGTCCCAGCTCCGTGCCGCCGCCTGCAGCGGTGCAAATTTGCGCTTACGTGCTGCGCGACTGCGGCCTCCCTACCGCCCCGATGCGGCCGTTCCAGCCGTCCTCCGTCGTCTTCAGCCATGCTAGACGTCGCCCAGACGTCTGGGCTACAATGAATTGCCAGCTGAGGCGCCCCCACAACCTATTGCTGCGAAATTTTGCAGCCCGTCGCCGGTGAGCTCTTCCGCGCAAATTCACCACATTCCGAGCCATAATTCGTTCAATTGATTCATGGGAAATGATCCTTGGACGATTTGCGGCCACCATGAATGGATTTCAGCCGAAATTTTCCAATAATTTCCCTCAATTTCAAATAAAATTGTCGGAAAAACAAAATTGAGTAGCGAACTTCCTACGCTGATTTCGATCGCATCTGGGATCGGATGACCCCTTGCAACCTATCGACACGAAGCTTGTGAGACGAGGAATCCATTTGTTTAAGCCAATAATCGATTTGACTCCGGATGCCCCTGGAATCGCCACCGCAAGATGCGGTGGAACCCTAGCCAACCTAGGGTTTTCGGCCAGATTGGGGATTTCTGGACAGCACGACCACTTCTCCTTTCCAAAGCTATTCCGGGCAAGCCAGAAATCAGAATGGGTCGTGGGACCTATCCCGACGAAGCTAATGGAACAACAAACAAAATTATCCGAATAGGGTCAAAACACATTGGTCCTATCAACTACTCGTGGATTTTCTCACGAGAAAAACGTTACAACAGGGTCAAAACAGTGGCTCGCAGGCTGCCGCAAACACGAAAAATATCCCGATAACGATGGAAATAAACCCTATGCATGCTCCTAAAAGGCAACAATCAGAGCCTAAACCTCGCTCTGATACCAACTGAGGGAAATAGGAGAGAAATTGTACCTTCTTCCACGTATGTTGTAGTCGATTTGATTGTTGCTCCTGTTCAGATCTTCTAATCTGTGTCCCGGCCTTTTTCTCCCTCTAGGTGGTCAGAGAACTGAAGAAAATTAAGATTTATGTCTCTCTATCAAACGTGTATAAATGTGTATGAGAATATGAATGTCTATTCTGATTATGAAAAAAATACTAATATATATAGGCTTCAAGAGCCAATATTAGATTAATGTTTGTAGCCCATTAATTTAATTATATCCCTAATGGGCTTTGTTGGGTGATGATTCTATCCTCAGCACAATCATACTTAGTGGGAAATCATTCTATCTTAACTGACCAAAGCTCAGTAGCCTCGTGCTCTGAATTTGTTTGAAGATTTGAAGATCCCAAAACCCTATCTGATTGGTGAACCATTCTGTTGTAATTGTATTTGTCTCTGAGGGTTCAGACTCAGAAGACACTCTGCTCTGGTTTAGGCGTTCAGTAGATTATCAGCCTCAGCACCAGATGTAGAAGACTCAGTAGATATTGGACTCAGCAGGAGCAGTATACTGAAGGAGTCAGTGGAACTGAACTCAGCAGGAGTAGTTCACTGAACTAAGAGCTGACCTTCAGTAGAGTAAATTCAGTACTCTCTACAGGATTAGACTCAGTAACGGCAGACAGTCTTCTGAACTGTCAGATCTTTTGAACGACAATCAGCATAGTCAAATACGAGGAAGAGAGAAGTCAGCTTCATTATGCCTTGAAGTCTGTTATGTCTCAACTACTCTGCAAAACCTCGACGAATGACAAGCAGACACGTGCCTTTTTCCCTAGTAAAGCTGCAAGTCAACATATTTCCAGAAAAGGAGGGAAATGACACTGTCACCGTTTTCAAAAGAGTCGTTAGCTACCAAAAGAGTGAGAAAGGGATCATCGTCTCCAACGGATCTTTCCCAATCTCTTCTCTATAAATAGAGGGATGATTCAAGTTTTTGAAAGGACGACTACGACTGCTACTTCACGAGCAAACAAGGAAAGAGAACTAAAACAAGAAGAGAGCATTCAAACGAGCAATCCGAAAAGCTTAAGTCTTCTGCAAGAACTCGAAGATCTATCTCCGGCGAAAGACTACATCCTAGCTCATAAGGGAACCAAGCTTAACCGATATACAAGCCTCTAGTATCCAAACGACGTTACACGAACTCAAAGCTAAATTAGCTGTTCGTCATTCTAGACGCTACATTCTCATTCCCTATCCCTCTAACCTTAAGCTCAACCGATCATATCCATAGCTTAGATGAAGGAGTTCATATTTGAACCTAATCCTTATTGTAAAATGACTCCTTCACTGTTGGAGAGTTTGTCAAACACTTTAGTTTGATAACCGTTGTAAACTGAGACTTGCTCAGTATAAATTCCAAGACGCGGCTTTGTCCTGTGTACAAGCTGACTGAGACTACCTCAGTATAATAAATAGCCTCCTGATCTTTCGGGACAGTGGACGTAGGATCCTGTGTATCCGAACCACTTTAAAAATCTGTGTCTCTCGCTTGCTCTCTTATTTACTGTTGCATTGATTTTAACTGTTCATACTGAAAATTATCCTTTAAAATCATACAACTAAGTCTCAGCATATTGAACTGTTTTTTCTGCTGAATTGAGACTGTCTTGATAAAACGTTTTCCACTCAACTGATTTGGGCCTACACATTTCCGCACCACTGAACTCTATCTGCTGATACTGAATTCTGACTAAGTCAGCTAGCAGATCTCAGTAGAGTCAGACTCTTTGCAAAACACGATTCAGAACAGCTATTTGGGCTGCTGAATTCTTTCAGTATGGCACTTTCCTGAACAGGACTGTTCGTGTTCAAAGTTGAGAAAATAGGATTCAGGTGTATTCACCCCCCCTCTACACCTGAACGTGCTCTCGGGACCAACAATTAGTATCAGAGCATGAGTTCTATAAGACTCTTGTTATCTTGAAACTTGTCTACTTGAACGGATCCGGAAAAACGTTTTCACTGCATATCATTCTACACTCATATCATTATTCATCATGACTGATATGTCAGGTATAAGGATGGTACCCATGTTCTCAGTAGAGAACTATGGTGTATGGCGGGTCAGAATGGAGGCTCATCTGACTTCCCTTCATGACGGCATGACCAAAGTACTTGAGGAAGGACCTATCGTTCCTATGATAGATAGTGTCGTAACTCAGGATCAAACAGCTGGAGGAGGAATGGTGACCGGGAAGAAGATTCCCAAAGACAGAAGTCTCTTCACCCCTAAGGAGAAGAAACTTCACAACTTAGACCGAGTCGCCAAGAATGCCATACTAACCACCTTAAGTGATTCTTATCTCGACAGGGTTCAGGAATGCAAGACTGTAAAGGAACTCTGGGATGCTCTAGCACTACTGAGTCGGGGAACTTAGAAGATCAAAGCCAACAAACTTGCGCTGGAACTCCAAAAGCTAGAGAGTTTGTCTCTCATGCCTGGTGACAAAATAGAAGATCTAAATGTCAGATTTACGAATCTGATGAACTCCATCAACGGGCTGGGAAAGACATTCTCCAACCGAGAGATGAATCTCAAGATACTGAGGGCACTGCCAGACGGTCATTGGACTCCTTTTGCTACATTATTACGCCATTCTGACTTAGATATTGTTACTCCTGACCATATCTTTTCAGAACTTCAAGCTGAGGAATTCGAGTTTGACAGACCTCAACGGAAGCAGAAAGCTAAAGCTGACACCAAAATTGACCATGCTTTCAAAGCATCAGTCAGCACAGCATCTCCCGCGTCAAGCAAAACTGAACCTTCACTAACTGACATACAAGAAGGAAGTTTAGCTAAGAAGTACGCGCTGCTCGCTGTAAAATATCAGAAGGAGAAGGAGAGGCGTAGAAAAGTGACTAAAGCCTATCGAGAAACAAAAGGTAAGTCTGAATACACGCAAAAGCGCACTCCTGACTCACAGTCTTCTGAATGCAGAAAGTGGGATGACTCAGCTCCATCTAAAGACAGCGAAAGCAAAGAAGAAAGAGTCATCGCTTTCTACAACTGCAAAAAGTCAGGACACTATCAGTATGACTGTCCTGAACTCAGTAGTGCTGAACGCGCAGCACGTAAAGCAAGGAGAGAGAAATTCGCCAAGAAAAGACAAGCATACATAGCTGGCGAAATCTCAGACGACTCAGAAGAAGTCGACTCCTTTATGAATTTATCTGATGATGAAGCAGCTTTCATGGACCTAGAGCATGAAGCTGAAGAAGCTACTGAAAAGTGCCTAATGGCAGCAGAAGAGGATGAGGTAAATTCTCATGAACCATTTAACTCCTCTTCACACTGCACACACGACACTGTTTCAGGTGCAGATGAGAATTTGGACGCCACGATCGCATACGAAGAACTGCTTGACGAACAGATTCAGATGAGTCTGCAGCTCAGTAAGACTCTTCAGGAATTGGATACCCTGAAAGTGGAGAATCAGAGACTTTCTCAGGAGAGTCAGGTCTCTACTGGGTCTGAAGGACTTGTGTTGAGACTCAGGGAGGAGATAAACTCTCTGTTGGCCAAGTCTCAGCATCAAGAAGATCAGATCTCAGTTCTGACCAAGGACTTAACTTAGAAAGATACTGAACTAAGTCTACTGAAGCAACAACTATCAGGACTTAAGACCGAGCACGACACATTGGAGAAAAGTGATGATGTCTGGAGGAACCTGATGACTGAGCGGTACATGGGCGCTGAAAAGAAGCTGGAGGCTATGCTAGCAAGCAACAAGCCTAAGCACTGCAAGGAACGACTTGGTTTCAGCCAGGGAGCTTCCTCATCTACCCCAGTACACTCAGAAGTGCGACTTGCTGATAGATCTGTTAAAGGGGAGACAATAAATGCAAATATTCTGAACCCCTTAGCAAGGAATAAACAAAAGATGACAGCACCTCATCCTACACGTCAGCAATCTGACCAAAAGATTAATACCAAAACACCCCAGTTCAGTCAAGGGGGAACCAGCAAGCCAAAGTGGACTGATCAGTATGGACCACCTCAGCAGACACATCCAGCTCAGTATGGGTCATATTATTATGATCCTATAGTCAGAAGAGGATCCAAGAGTCAGAAGAAGAAGAAGATCGCACAAAAGGCAAAGGTCAGCAGTCCACCAGTTCAGAAGATCCGGACTCTTAAACCAGAAAAGCCTAAGAAGTCAGCAACGACCAGTCTAGTGGTCAAATATGTTGACTCAAGTGGAAAGAAACTGTCTGAGACCACCAGGGTCGTTAGACAAATTTGGGTTACTAAAACTAACAACTAAGGACCCAAAATCAAGAATAAAGGGTACCTGAATATAATTCTGTTTTGCAGGTGAACAAAGATCCTTGGTATGTGGACAGCGGATGCTCAAGACACATAACGTACCAAAGGAATCTACTGAAGAATTATACAGCTAAAGAAGGACCCAGAATCGAGTTTGGAGACAACGCTAAAGGCTACAGAAGAGGATTTGGACCACTCAGTGTTGGAACTGCCACAGTTCCTAGAGTATCATATGTTGAAGGACTTCAACATAACCTTCTCTCTGTTAGTCAATTTTGTGATAACTCGAATAGAGTGATATTTGACGCTGGTTTCTGTGATGTCATTGATAAATCCACAGGGAAAACAGTGTTATCAGGTTCGCGCAAGAAGAATATCTATGTGGCTGACTGGAACTTAGCTGAACCTGAAGCTTGTTTGTTAGCAAAGAACGACAACCGAACGGGGTGGCTGTGGCACAGGAGACTCAGCCATCTGAACTTCAAGACGCTTAACAAACTAGCAAGAAACACTCTAGCAAGAGGACTGCCGAATGAAGTATTCAGCAAAGACACTCAGTGTGAAGCATGTCTGAAGGGAAAGCATACAAGGAATCAAAATCCACCTGTTCCATCTCCTTCCACTGATGGAATCCTTCAGCTACTACATATGGATTTGTTCGGTCCAGTCTCTCCAATGACGATCAGAGGCAAGAAATATGCTTTAGTGGTCATCGATGACTACTCGTGCTACACTTGGGTCATATTCATTGCCAACAAGTCTGACGTCAAAACAGAGTTACCAAGGCTTCTGAAAAGGCTCAGTGTCGAGAAGAACACCAAAATTATCAAAATCCGTTCTGACAGAGGAACTGAGTTCCTTAATTCTATGATGGAGGAGTTCTGCAAAGCAGAAGGAATAGAGCATGAGACATCGGTTGCACGCACACCCCAGCAAAATGGAGTTCCTGAACGGAAGAATAGAACTCTCAAAGAAGCAGCTAGAACTCTACTCGCAGACTCAGGACTCCCAGCCAAATTCTAGGCAGAGGCCACTGATACTGCTTGTTACACTCAGAACCGTTCTCTACTGACAAAGCAACATAAGAGAACACCATATGAACTATGGAACAACAGGAAACCTTCTATGTCCTATTTCCATATTTTTGGGTGCTCGTGCTTTATCCACAATAATGGGAAAGATCAGCTGAAAAATTTTGATAGCAAGTCAGATCAGGGAGTATTCTTAGGATACTCTCGGGTCAGCAAAGCTTTCAGAGTATTCAACTATCGAACCCTTTGCGTGGAGGAAAGCCCTCATGTTGTTTTTAATGAGTTTACTACTGAAGACAGGAGCAATAACTCTAATTCTGAATCTGAGGACATCGAAATGACTACGGGATCTAAGCCTAAAAGACAAAGTCGAAAAGATCCAGCTTTGTTGGGATGATGATTCAGATGAGGAAAATGAAGACAAATCTACTGAATCTCAACCAGTAGTAAATGTAGCTGAGCCGATTAATTCTCCTGAACAGAACCAATCCCAGGTAACTCGGGTCGATGAAGAAACCCCAGAGGTAACTGAGACCACTACTGAGAATATCAACTCAGGGGGAACATCTATTAGTGTTCCTGAGCTGAATGCCCCTGAACGTGGTGACTCAGTAGATCACAATCTCATTACTGAAATGCTTCAATCTCAGAATAGTACAACTGAAATGCCTAACTCGCCTACTATCTGTGTTGAACAAATTTTAGATGAAGAACTGAAACATCGTAGATCGTGGCTGGACGCTCACACTGCTGATCTGATTATTGGAGATCCCTCAGCAAGAGTAAAGACAAGATCCACATTCTGTCAAGGAGAAAGCGCCTTATATTCCTGCTTCTTGTCTACTGACGAACCTCAGACGATTGAGGATGCATTAAAAGATGCTGACTGGATCATAGCTATGCAGGAGGAGCTGAATCAGTTCACGAGAAACGACATTTGGGAGCTTGTTGTAGACCCCGGCATCAACATGTTATTGGAACAAAATGGGTCTTCAAGAACAAGCGAGATGAAAACAACGTCATAGTAAGGAACAAAGCAAGACTCGTGGCAAAAGGCTACTGTCAAGCTAAGGGAATAGATTTCGATGAGACTTTCGCTCCAGTTGCAAGATTGGAGGCAATTAGACTATTCCTGGCCTACGCAACACATCAAAGATTCAGAGTCTATCAAATAGATGCAAAGTCTGCGTTCCTGAACGACGTACTGAAAGAAGAAGTCTACGTGGAACAACCGCCCAGCTTTCAGTAGGGACAATAGGTGTATAGACTCAGAAAGGCTCTGTATGGGTTAAAACAAGCACCCAGGGCTTGGTACGATACCCTATCTGAGTTTCTTCTTCAGAAAGGTTTTCAAAAAGGCACAGTAGACCGCACTCTATTCAGCATTCAACTGGAAGACGATCTACTACTTGTGCAGATCTATGTAGATGACATCATATTTGGATCTAAGAATGTCATCATGTGCCAACAATTTGAAAAGATGATGAAGGATAAATTCGAGATTTCAATGATGGGAGAAATGAACTACTTCCTCGGTTTCCAAGTCAAACAATCTGAAAAAGGGATGTTCATTAATCAAGGCAAATACACACGAGACCTCATCAAAAGATTCGGTTGCACATCCGGCAAACCTATCAAGATCCCGATGAACACAAACATGAAAATTGATCTTGATAAGGAGGGAGTATCAGTAGACCAAACTGAATTTCGTGCTATAATTGGTTCTTTATTATGTTTAACAGCTACTCGTCCTGACATAACTTATGATGTAGGTGTCTGTGTTCGATTTCAGGCGAATCCAAAGCAGAGTCACATGGACTCAGCAAAGAAGATTCTCCGCTATCTCAGAGGAACACCTGACGTGGGTTTATGGTATCCGTATGATAATATAGAACTAACTGGTTACTCGATGCCGACTATGCGGGGTGTAGAATTGACCGAAAGTCAACTTACGGAACGTGTCGAGTTCCTTGGCGATAGGCGATCTCATGGTTTTCAAAGAAACAAATCTCGTTAGCCACGTCAACTACCGAAGCCGAATACATGGGCGTCGGAAGTTGCTTTGCGCCCAAATCCTTTGGCCGAGACAAAGAACTACGAGACTATGACGTCATTCGAAATGAAGTGCCAATCTTACGTGACATACCGGTGCCATTGCAATCACTCGAACCCCTGTACTTCACACAAGATGCAAGCACGTGGACATCAGATATCACTTCATTCGTGACCATGTCGAAAAGAAGGATATCAGAATGGAGAAGATCCACACTGATCGACAAAGGGCTGATATACTGACCAAGCCTCTAGCTGAATCCAGATTCAAAGAACTTTCAGTAGAGCTAGGTCTACTGGACCCTACTGACCCCAATCTGTAAGAAGGTTCCAAGAGAAGATCATTCAGTTAGGGGGAATGATCACTCTCAATACTGAGTAAATTCAGTACGTAGAGACAGGAAACCATCTACACGAGGTATCAGCTGACTGCGATGTTTAGCTGACAGGTTTGCGTATCTCTACTCAGTAGTATCTAATAGAACTGTAATATGCATTTATTGCTCAGAATCAGCATCGTATTTAATATCTCAAGGATTGTTATTTAATATTAACGACTTACATTTAATGTACGACATTCCATGCATAAGTATGCTGAACTCTGCCACACATTTAATGCATGTCGTATCATAGTTACTACTTAGGCAAGTTACAACTGGCTTTTGACTTAGGAGGCAAATTTGATCATTACCTATAATAGACCTTTTTAATCTTGACCGTCCATCTCATAAAAGCTATGTTAAACTAGGCCATTGATCGTTAACTGTTCATCTTCACCTTGATATATATTTTTCGATCATATCTTAGAAACCGCCATTAGCATACTTCAAATCCTTAACTCCGAAAAGTCTGATTTTTTTTTGCAAACCCCTCTTGCATATTTCTTAAACGATCAGATTTCTCATCGGTATGATATTAGATCTGTTACAATAATTTATTCTCTCTTTTCAGAATCGCTATACAGACTGTTTTATTAAAATTGATACTACCTCTCTTGTAACAGATATAATGGCAGGTACAAACATTTCAGTCACCGTTCCAGCGAACATGCAGGAAATCCTGGATAAAGACCGTGTCTGGTGCGAACCTGTCATGGAATTCGACGCATGCGATCTCGAGTTCATGGACGAAATCTTCGCTGCCCTTAGAGAATCGGGTCTGGAAGTATTTCTCTCAAGGAAGCCTACGTTCTTCCTTCCGAGACAAGTGTCTGAGATCTATCTCAACTCAGACTCGGTGTCTGGCGACATCATTTGAAGATTTGCAGTTCACTCTATCGGCGATGCTTCTATGCAACGAAAGCGGATGTCTATCAAGGAGGCACTGAAGCGGAGCTTCGATCTACCTACTGAAGGAGTCAGCACCGTCGGATATAACGACGATATGATAGACGACTACCTATCAATCTTCTACGGAAAGCCCACAGCGTTCAGAGCCGCTTTCCTGAAGAATAGTATGCTACCTCAGTACCGAGCCTTGGCGTACATTGTGACGCAGCTACTGACAAGCCAAGCGGGTTCATTCGATCAAGTATCGAGACCCAAGTTACAGCTTATGATGGCGATCTATGACAGAGCGAAGATTAACTGGACGGAGTTCTTTCTCCGAGAGTTCATGATTCAAGCTGCCAAATTCGACAAAGCAACATGCTAGCTGAGCGCAAAAGGCAAGCTTCTACATGGACTGAAGCTATCGGTCATGATTCAAGACCTCTGCTGAGATGACCAAATCACATTCGATGACAAGCTATATTTTAATCTGAAGAAGGTCAAATTCCACAACAGAACTGCTGCACTTCAGCAGATAGGGACAGGACCCTCAGCTCAGCAGATGACGCCTCAGAAGACCACACCAACAAAGAAACGGTCTCCTCAAGCAAAAACTCCTAAGGCACCGGCAAAGCGCCTGAAGAAAAGCATTCCTGCTGTGCTTACTGAATTCGAGGCAGTACCAGAGGCTACTGCTGAAACTGCTGAACAACCTAGACAGCCGATGCAGCTGATTGATGAGTCAGAGTCCTCAGAGAAGACTCAGTCAGTGGAGAAGGCCATCTCCACTGAACAAGCTGTAGAAGTGGACCAAGGGGTTCAGACTGAAGAGGCCCAGAGCAGCGATTTAGAAACCTTAGACAGTCCACTCAATGCTCAACCACTCAGCAGCATGCCATCTGCTGAGAAACAACTGTCTCCAATAGATGTTGAAGACTCGGAGACAGCATCTGAAGAGGAATCTGTCAGAATGGAAGCTTCAGCTATTCTATCTCAAGCATTCCAAGAGATTGTTGAGCATATACCGGAGATTTCTGGCCACTCTGATCTGGTGACTATTGCCAAACAGGCCAGACTCCATATGCTTTTAAGATTCCAGTAGTGGCCTAATCAGCTACGCCTCATTCTTCACTACACCTGCGAGCAACTGCATGAAGAGGAGCTGGTTATAAGGCAGCAGATAGGCTACTCACAGCCTGCTGACCTCGGCACTCTGGAGGACCTAAGAGCCGCAATGCTGGCCTTGCTGCATGAAAGGCAGTAGGCTTCAGGCTCAGCCCCTTCAGTCGGGTCGGACCACGACGGTCAGGACCCACCCCATGATTCAGGCCCGGAAAGCCTGATGAGGAACAACCCCAGGACAAGGATACACCTACTCCTATTGAACTACCACTCAGTATCCTAGGACCTGTGAAGTAGGCGGCTGGTACTTCAACTTCCGCAGAGCCTGCTCAGCTCTTGCTGAAATCAACGTTTGAAGTAGCGCCCAGCCCCAAAGGCCGACACTCAAAGTCCATGGCCAAGGCACTAAAAAGCTAAGGAACTCAGAACAGGGCTCTCGCCAAAGCCGTCCACAAAACATGGAAGCAAACTGCTCAAGCCACCAACGCTGAGCTTCAGGGGCTGAGATCTTCCATTTCACAATCAGGTGCCCCTGATGTCTCCTGCATTGTCTCTAACGCGCTGGTACAGCAGAAAAAGGACTTTGATAATCAGCTCAGAATAATTCAGTAAGGACAGGCCAAACTACTTGAAGAATTCAAGGCCGCTCAGTCCTCCCATACTGAATCAATCTCAAACCAATCCCAGGCCACTGAGCTCAGACTCGAAAATATTCAACAGGCCCTTGAAGGAAAGGTTTCTGAGAAGCTGAATGACTTTAAGGCTGCAGCTGACCTCTCTCACAAATTCTACAAAGAATAACTCGCTTCTGAGAGGAATGAGCTGCATGAGGCCCTGACAAAGATCAACGACAAACTCAAAGAGTTATCAGCCTCCGACAAAAGCCTCAGTCTCCAAGTATCCACTCCTACCCCGGCTGTAATTGATGATGCCAAAAAGGGGGAAAAAGGGGATAAATGTGAAAAAGGGGATAAGTTAGCCCCTAAGATGACCCTGACTAAAACCACTGCAACATCAACTAAGGGGGAAGCCCTACTGAAGTCAGGAAAGAAAACACGGTCAGTAGCTGAAGCAAGCAGAGCTCAGACAACAACTACTACTAGACCAACTGGTGAGGCCCAGGGTGTCTCAGCTGGGAGCACAGCAAATTTCGGCCCAAGTGGCTCTGGAACCAGAGAACAAGCTACTTATACAACCCAGACTCCTACTGACATAATTAAGGAGGTTGCTGAGTATGCTGAGCAGGATGACTCAGAGGAGGAAGAGGCACCTCTCCTATCTCCTGTTCAAGCCAAGGGTAAGAAAGTATTTAAACTCCCGACCCCTCCAGCAAAGAAATCAAAGAGATATGTTACTGCTGTAGAGGAGGCTCAGATAGTAGCTGACGAGAAGCTAGCTAGGGAATTAGCCGAAGCTGAAGCAGCCAACAAGCCTAAAGAAAAGCCTTCCAAAGGAAAGACAAAGGCCCCAGCTCGCGGCTGAAAGAAGTCAACAACGACTAGGTTGCCTCCCAGAAAGCTGATAATTCAAGATGATGATGATAGGGAGCAGTAACAACAGCAGGATACTGAGAAGCAGGGTACGTCCAAAGAAAAATCAAGTACCCCTGCTACTCAGAAGATCAGTCGCCTCGCAAACCCTCCTACACGAGAACTAAGGAACAAGATGCCGAGATTGAAGCTATATTTGCTCAGATGGATAGGTATCTATACCAAGGAGAAGAGGCAAGACAGATTCAGGCTGCCAGGCAGAGAATCCATATGGCAGACCTTGAAGCACTGAGAATCCGTACTGAACAAGAGGCCAGGCTGAGAGTACCTTCAAAAGCCGACATTCCATATAAATACGAAGGTTCGGGAAGCCAACAGTTACGAAAATGCAAAGATGGCCTAGGACGGATGAATGGATTCTCGCTCGGTTTACACGAGAGATGGGAATCACGTAAGATAGAATTCATCAAGAGGAACTATTTCTGGAGATTCTGGCCAAACATGACAAAGGCAGATGCCTACGTTGAATGGATGAGGATTACTAAACCAGACTTATATGCCTACCTGGTACAAGCTGTGAAAGAGAATATCATTGTCCAAGTCCCTGAGCCCAGAATTCTGCCACCACTCAAAAGACTTGATGATTCTATTCATTATGGAGTAATAGAGAAAGAAGTGAAGGATGCTACCGCCCACAGAGATCTTGAAGAAGATGAGCCAGCTGACTTTGCTGAATATCTGAAGCTGAGGAAGTATACTTACAGGATGTATGGACTGCTCCTTCCCGAGACACAATCGCAGAACTTTATGGACAGGATCAAGCAGTACAAGCGTTCTTAGTCTTAGTTTCTTTATCTTCCTAGCTTAGCAAGAGTTGTATTGTACTGAACCTTCATATTCATATATACATCTTTTGGCTCTGACAATATCTTATTGTCTAAATAGCCATGTTTGTCTTATGCTTAACACTCAGAATCACTGAATTGATTACTGACTCACACGCTCACGTCTATTTACTTGTCAGTCGATTACTTTGATAGATTCTGTTAGACTAGCTGTTCCGGGGGAAATTGTTGTTTAGGGAGAAATTATTTACCTTACGATCCCCTCGTAGATTAGAACTTAAAGAACAACTCCACTGATCTTACTTGTAATATTGTAAGGAGCTCTGTTTCTGAGAAGTTTAGTGTTAGCATAGATGTTGTTAGGTTTTGGCATCATCAAATAGGGGGAAATTGTTGGGTGATGATTCTATCCCCAGCACAGTCATACTTAGTGGGAAATGATTCTATCTTAACTGACCAAAGCTCAGTAGCCTCGTGCTCTGAATTTGTTTGAAGATTTGAAGATCCCAAAACCCTATCTGATTGGTGAACCATTCCATTGTAATTATTTTTGTCTCTGAGGGTTCAGACTCAGAAGACACTCTGCTCTGGTTTAGGTGTTCAGTAGATTATCAGCCTCAGCACCAGATGTAGAAGACTCAGTAGATACTGGACTTAGCAGGAGCAAGATATCGAAGGAGTCGGTGGGCCCGAACTCGGCGAGAGTAGTTCATCGAACTAAGAGCTGACCTTCGGAGAGTAAATTCGGTACTCTCTACGGGATCGGACTCGAATCGGCAACGATGTCCCGAACTATCAGATCTTTTGAACGACAATCAGCATAGTCAAATACGAGGAAGAGAGAAGTCAGCTTCATTATGCCTCGAAGTCTGTTCTGTCTCAACTACTCTGCAAAACCTCGATGAATGACAAGCAGACACGTGCCTTTTTGCCTACTAAAGCTGCAAGTCAACATATTTCCAGAAAAGGAGGGAAAGGACACTGTCACCTTTTTCAAAAGAGCCGTTAGCTACCAAAAGAGTGAGAAAGGGATCATCGTCTCCAACGGATCTTTCCCAATCTCTTCTCTATAAATAGAGGGATGATTCAAGTTTTTGAAAGGACGACTACGACTACTACTTCACGAGCAAACAAGGAAAGAGAACTAAAACAAGAAGAGAGCATTCAAACGAGCAATCCGAAAAGCTTAAGTCTTCCGCAAGAACTCAAAGATCTATCTCCGGTGAAAGACTACATCCTAGCTCATAAGGGAACCAAGCTTAACCGATATACAAGCCTCTAGTATCCAAACGACGTTACACGAACTCAAAGCTAAACTCAGCTGTTCGTCGTTCTAGAAGCTACATTCTCATTCCCTATCCCTCTAACCCTAAGCTCAACCGATCATATCCATAGCTTAGACGAAGGAGTTCATATTTGAACCTAATCCTTATTGTAAAAGGACTCCTTCACTGTTGGAGAGTTAGTCAAACACTTTAGTTTGATAACCGTTGTAAACTGAGACTTGCTCAGTATAAATTCCAAGACGTGGCTTTGTCCTGTGTACAAGCTGACTGAGACTAACTCAGTATAATAAATAGCCTCCTGATCTTTCGGGACAGTGGACGTAGGATCCTGTGTATCCGAACCACTTTAAAAATCTGTGTCTCTCGGTTGCTCTCTTATTTACTGTTGCATTGATTTTAACTGTTCATACTGAAAATTATCCTTTAAAATCATACAACTAAGTCTCAACATACTGAACTGTTTTTTCTGCTGAATTGAGACTGTCTTGATAAAACGTTTTCCACTCAACTGATTTGGGCCTACACATTTCCGCACCACTGAACTCTATCTGCTGATACTGAATTCTGACTCAGTCAGCTAGCAGATCTCAGTAGAGTCAGACTCTTTGCCAAACACGATTCGAAACGGCTATTTGGTCTGCTTTGAATTCTTTTCAAGATCGACACTTTCCCCGAACAGACTGTTCGTGTTCAAAGTTGAGTAAATAGGATTCAGGTGTATACACCCCCCCCCCCCTCTACACCTGAACGTGCTCTCGGGACCAACAGGCTTCTACATACTTAGCCCATAACATAATTAATTAATCTATTGGGCTACTAATATTTATCATTAATTGGCCCAACCAATTAATTCCAGATAAATAATATTATTAAATAATGTAAAATATATTAATCTATCAATAATAATTTCTGAGAGACAATAAATAACTAAGCAACTAATTAGGCCAGATAAAAGATCTAATACAAGAAATAAAGCAGGGCCTCAAATTAATTAATTATCTATGCTCATCCCAGAGCAAAATTAATTAATAAATACAGAATCATTCCACTAGAGAATTTGTGCCGACTTATCCCTTTATTATCACATATTGAGCAAGGACTTGTATTTTAGACTTAATCGATCCCCGTATTTAAGATAGAAATATCCGTTAATTAATTAAGCTCACTGACAACTTAAATTAATTAACATCTTATTATGTTTCTGAGTAGTACCACTCGACCTCATTAACACACCTGAACTTAATCAACCGACCGGGTTTAGTGTGCTAATGTAACTCCCTAATTTAAATAACACTCTATCTTTGAGAAAGAAGCACCAATAATCATATAGAAAAAACTGTATAAAAAATTTATTTATTCAAATCCAAATGTAACTTCAAAATAAGTCCAAAACTTAAGCAGCAGAAATATAAATAAGATGAGGTTTTATCCAAAGCTAAAGTAAACGGAATATCAATTAACAAAGAACAAATGCTTAGTGAGGGATGAGCATACATAGTACACTCAATGCGGGACAAATGTTATGATATATCCAAACTGACATAATCGAACAACATATGTAATAATTCATAATATAATAACGTCACCACAAAGGCAACCAATGACATCACCACAAAGAAAAATGATAAGTTGTGCACAACCGTGAGGTTAATATGAAGGATAATTATAAAGCTAATCCAGAACATATGAAATGTTAAAATGAAGGATCACTAAATAATAAATTCAAGAACACTCACAAGAGGTTCATATAAAGGATAACAAGATAGTCAATTCAGACCACTAGTTAATCCAAGAACCATCTTATAATGAATATGAAATAATACTCGTTGACAATCACATCAATAAGGATAATCATAAATCAACAACATAAGTAAGAGTCGACACACCTTGATTCCATTGTGTAAATGACTTGAACAAAAAATAAAATAATTTAGTGTCTTAGTCGCGCCACACCTAAATATTCAATACAAATTCAAATTTAAAAATAAATATTCATACAAAATAAAATGCATGATATAATGTGAGCTATGTTATTATCCATCTTCTGACTCCTCCAAGCAAAATATTCCTACGATCCTAATAAGCCAAACAACTAGAACATATATCTATATATATATAATTATATATACACCTACAGCAACACACACACAAATATTATATATTTATATAATATATATACATATATATATTTAACTATATATACACATACATCAACACACACACGCACATATTATATATATATATATATATATATATATATATATATATATATATATATATATATATATGGTATGGTTCTAGGAAGATCCTCACTTCAAAAGAGATACGAGAACGGATCCTAACCGTCGATGCATCCCAATCCAATGGCCAAGATGACACTATCTAATCTTTAAAAAAAAAAATTGTAGAAAGGGCCTCTTGGGAAATGCCAATTGTTTCATTTGAAAGGGATAGGGATTGGGCGGGCAAACGAAAATCATTTTCGCTCTCCTCGTTGTTATCGGTCTTCGTCTTTCTTGCTCGCGATTTCTACCCTAACCATCGCCAATTTTCAATTTCCTTTGAAGAAATTGGACAAAACTCGATCGTAATTGACAAATCAAGAGGTATGTTTCTTATTTTTTCTTGTTATTTTCGTTTACCCATGGATGAAATTGACGAATTGGAGAAACCAATTTTGAAAACCGCCGCTATTTTTGGGGGATTTTTCGGCAGAGCTCCTTCGTTTATGGTTTTCGCACCGATATTTTGTTGTTTAAAAGGATGTTACTTCCTTCGAAACCACATTAGGGAGATTAATTATTTTGTGAAAATATTCTGGTGGATTGGCTTGAGATTTAGGTTTTTTTTTTTCTAGTTTTGGGTACGATGACTTGTTTTTTTTCTAGTTTTGAGTACGATTTCTGGTTTTTAAACATAGATCTACAATTTTTAACCTTAGATCTATGGGTTTTATCCCTAGTTCTATGATTTGATTTCGATTCTTGTTAATCTTGATGTGTTTTTCGATCTGTTTCTAGAGATATACATCGAGTTCCGCAATTATTTCTCTGTTTGGAATGCATTTCGTGATTCTTGCCCTTTTTGAAAAAATATGCATACGTAGCAGTATTATACATAAATTTGTAGAAGGGTATGCATAATTTAGATATTATATATGCATGAAAAAATGAATGCATTGTGAGTATGTGACAAACTGCGTTTCATTTTGGGGTTCGAAGTAATATGCATGAATTTGTAGAATGATATGCAGGAATTAGACGTTATATATGCATGACAATGAATGCATTGTGATGTGACAGACTGCGTTTCATTTTGGGGTTCGAAGTTGTTGGGAGATGATTCAGTTCTTCCACAAATTATTGGGAGATAACTCAGTAGCCTAGTGCTCTGAAGATTTGAAGATCCCAAAACCCTACTTTGACCGATGAACCATTCCGTTGTAATTTGTTGTTTTGTCTCTGGGAGTTTCAAAATCACTAGACACTCTTCATTTTGGTTCAGGCGCTCAGTTCTGTCCACTGGCTATTCACCAGACTATCAGCCTCAGTACCAGAAGAAGAAGACTCAATGATACTGGACTCAGCAGGAGCAGTATACTGAAATGAGTCAGTGGAACTGAACTCAGCAGGCGTAGTTCACTGAACTAAGAGTTGATCTTCAGTAGAGCTGACTCAGCGGGAGTATGCTACTGATTATAGATCAGACTCAGCAACGGCTGAACAGTCTTCTGACTGTCAGGATTTATTAAGTCAAATCAGCAGAGTCATACGAGGTATAGAGAAGTTAGCTTCAGATCCACCTTGAAATCTATTCGGTCTCACCTACTTTCTTCAGCCTCGATCAATGATGAGCGGCCAGCTGTCCACTTCCTGATTAAAGCTGCAAGTCAACAACTTTCCAGAAATGGAGGGAAAGGACTCTGCCACCATCTTTGAAAGAGCCGTTAGCTACCCAAAAGAGAGAGACACATTGATCATCGTCTCCAACGGATCTATCCATGTTTCTGCTCTATAAATAGAGGGATGTTTTCAAGTTGAAGCTCACGAGAAACCTAGAAAGAAATCGAAGAACACACGAGCATTCACGAGCAACTCAAAATGACTTAAGCTTTCCGCAAGATCTTCACAGAGTAATCTCCGGCGAAAGGCGCCATACTTGCTCATAGGGGCGCACCACCGCGCCTTCCCAGGCCGGCGCCCGCTGTCCTCGTCGTCTCTGGCCGCCACCAAACACGACCCACGTGTTTGGGCGGCCCAATTTTGGCGACAAACGCTGCCGCGACGACGTGCACACACAAGACTGCGCCTCGCGCCGCCGCCACTTCTGCCACCCGAATTCTCCCTTTCCGAGCCGCGATTCAATCAAATTCAAAGAGGGAAAACATAATTGGAACACTCATGACCACCGGGTAATGGATTCCGGCCGAGATTAGTTCCTCAATTTCCCGAATTTCAAACGATTCGCCGGAACAAATTCATAATGAGCAGCCAACTTCAGACGTCAATTCTGATCGTATCCGGGATCGGATGATCCCTTACGACCTATCGACACGAAGCTCGTAAGACGTGGATTCCAGAGGTTCAAGCCGATCGTCGATCAAACACCGGACGCGCCGGGAATCTCCATCGCAAGATGTAGTGGAACCCTAGAAAACTAGGGTTTTTGCTGCGAAAATCAGGTTCTTCTTTATCTCATTTTTCGTGCCTCCCGGACCAATTACAGTACAAAAACAGTACAATCACATAACAAATAGGTCCTATCAATTACTCGTGGATTTTCTCACGAGAAAAACATTACAACGGGGTCAAAATAGTGGCTCGCAGGCCGCCCCAAACATGAAATTAGCCCGATAACGACATAAATAAAACCTAATCATGCACCTAACAACAACAATCAGAGCCTAAACCAAGCTCTGAAACGAATTGAAGGAAATATAAGGTTAGAAATGATACCTTCCTCCTTCGTATGTTGTCGCGGCTTTGATTGTTGCTTGTGTGTCCGATCTTCTGATATGTGTCCCGACCTTTTTCTTCCTCTGGTTGTCAGAGAATGAAGAAAATTAAGATTTCAGTCTCTCACAAACTCACCCACGGCGTCTCAAAATTTGTGAATATGTGTGTTCTGTTTCTGAACAGAATACTAATATATAGGCTTCAAAAACCAATATAATATTAATATATTTGTAGCTCATTAATTTAATTATATTTCTAATGGGCTTCCACATAATTAGCCCATAATATAATTAATTAATCCACTGGGCTACTAATATTTATAAATTAATTGGCCCAACCAATTAATTCAGATAAATAACATTATTAAATAATGTAAAAATACATTAATTCATTAATAATGATTTATGAGAGACAATAAATAACTAGGCAACTAATTGGGCCAGATCAGGGATCTAATACAAGAAATAAAGCTGGGCCTCAAATTAATTAATTATCTATGCTCAGTCTAGAGCAAAATTAATTAATAAACACATATTCATTCCACTAGAGAATCTGTGTTGACTTACCCCTTTATCCCAAATTGAGCAAGGGCTTATATTTTAGACTTAATTGATCTCCGTATTTAAGATAGAAGTATTCGTTAATTAATTAAGCTCACTGACAGCTTAAATTAATTAACATCTTATATTCCAGAGTAGTACCACTCGACCTTATTAACACACCTGAACTTAATCAACCGGCCGGGTTTAGTGTGCTAATCCTTTCGAGTTCCTCAAGGGATATTATCAACCCATTATACTAGGATACGGCTGCAAGATACTGACAACCAGCCTGAGCCACAAATAACTACTAACACCCAAGATACGTAGATCCGGTCGCGATGACGTTCACCATAGTAGGTCAAAGTGATAGATAGCCAAATTCACTCAGCTGAAGTCTTACCAAGCTTAAGACCAGCTCACTCACCGAGATCTTGGTTCTCCACTAAGGTCAGTTAGGAGAACACATCTCACTGTGATCCGTCAATACACCACCTTCAGTGTACCAGTAAAGACAAGCAGCTAAGAAAAGCCACTTCTTATCTAAACTGCAGCTTAAACCGACAACTTATCCAGAAGTTGTCTCAGCTGTGATAACTGTTTATATCTTGTCAGTTCAACCAATTTGTTTGTCTTCTGCGATACCCGACACACTACACAAATCTAACTTTTGTACAAGATAAAGGATTACATGTGCAAATATATACATTTATCAGATAGGAGAATAAAATAGTGGTAAGGACAAAAACACATTGTATACAAGCATAAAAAGTGCTTCCAGTATACAAAATCCCAACAGATCCAACAAAGTTTATTTTTCCTCATCTCAAATTACATTCATATGTGTACCTAGATCTACTCTTCACATAAACTAACATGCAATAATATTGAAGCATAAAGGCACAAATAAGACATCCTTGAACTTAGAAACTGGCGATTCAAAAATCAAAAATTTTGGCATGCTTCGAGATATAATACATTCCTCCTTACACTTAAACTTTGTTATCCCTCGAGCGGGAAAGAAAAGACAAAAGAAAGAGAGAAGGCATGACAAAATAAAACAAAAGCACCCTCCTTACACTTGATCCTATCAAGTGTAAGCAAAAACAAAGACAAAAGACCAAAGAAAATAAACTCTCCCTTCCTTAATCCTTTTCAAGTGTAAGAACAAGCAAAAAACACAGAAATAGACTCAAACATTGGGGAAAGAGTCACCTATCGCCTCGCTTGGACAAGCGAGGCAGTCTGGACATAACAGTTCGGTGAATGGAAGTTGTTGCGTAGCAGCTGCAGTACAACAAGGGCAAGAGGATACCTGAAACCACCAGGGTTATCAGATATATTTGAATCTTTATGAAAGACTTTAAACTCAATGATGAAAGACTACTACAAAGCTGAAGGGATTTAGCATGAAACCTCAGCGGCACGTACTCCTCAACATAACGGTCTTGCTGAAAGAATAAAAACAGAATACTCAAAGAAGCAGCAAGAACGCTACTCGCAGATTCAGGTCAACCATCAATGTTTTGGGCAGAAGCTATTGACACAGCCTGCTATACTCGGTCTTTACTGACGCAGATGCACATAAAGACACCTTATGAATTATGGAAACAAAACTCTCAGCAAGATGGTGAAGAAGTCAGCAACAAGCTTCATGATCTAAGCTTAAACGAGAATATAGAAAAGATCTAGTATTGTTGGGATGATGATTCAGATGATGAAATTCAGAACCAACCAGCAGGCGATGTAGGTGAACCGATTGAATCTTCTGAACAAAATCAATCCTAGGTAACTTAGGTTGATGAAGAAACCTTACTCATAACTTAGACCTCTACTGAGAACAACAACTCAGGGGGAACTAATAATGTTCCAGAGCTGAAGGCCCCTAAACCTGGTGATTCAGTAGATATGATCTTGTTTGCTTTAATCACAAAATAGTACAATTGAAATTCCCCATAATCCTACACTTTGTGCCGAATCAGTCTCATAACAAGTAGCAACAAATCCTCATTTATGGTTAGATGCTCATACTTCAGATCTTATAATCGGAGATCTATTAGCTAATATTAAGACAACCCGATTCTGTCAAGGAGAAAGCACTTTATACTCCTGCTTCTTGTCTACTGAAGAACCTCAGTCGACTGAGGATGTACTGAATGACGCTGACTGGATCACTACTATGTAAGAAGAGCTCGAATAATTCACCAGACACTACATTTGGGAGCTTGTAGTCAGACCCATGCACCAACATGTTGTAGGAACAAAGTGGACCTTCAAGAACTAGCGAGATGAAAACAACGTCATTGTCATGAATAAAGGATATTTGTTGCAAAAGGATATTGCCAATCTGAGAGAATAAACTTTGATGAAACGTTTGCTCCAGTTTCAAGATTTGAAGCCATTCGTCTGTTCCTAGATTATGCAACCAATCAACAGTGCACTGTTTATCAGATGGATGTTAAATCAGCTTTCCTGAGCAGTGTGCTAAAGGAAGAAGTCTATGTAAAACAACCGCCCGACATTCAGTAGGGACATCAAGTATACTGACTCAAGCAAGCTTTGTATGGGTTAAAACAAGCACCCAGGGCTTGGTATGATACCCTTTCAGAATTTCTACTTCATAAAGGTTTTCTGAAAGGAACGGTAGATCGCAGCCTATTCGGTATCAAGTCAGAAAATGACATTCTAGTGGTGCAGATCTATGTGGACGACATCATCTTCGGATCTAAGAATATGACCATGTGTCAGAAATTAAAACAGATGATGAAAGATAAATTCGAGATGTTGATGATGGGAGAAATGAACTATTTCATAGGACTTCAGGTGAAGCAATCTAAGAAGGGAAAGTTCATTAATCAAGCGAATTATACTAGAGACCTCCTCAAGGATTTCAGCTGCGAATCCAACAAATCAGTAAAGATACCTATGAATACAAATCTCAAGATTGATCTTGATAAAGAGGGAGTATCTGTTAACTCAACTGATTATCGTGCTATTATTGGTTCATTGTTATACTTAACTCCCAGCAGACCTGGTATAACCTATGTTGTAGGTGTATACGCGAGATTTCAGGCGAATCCCAAGCGAAGTCATATCGATTCAGCAAAGATGATTCTCCGATATCTGAAAAAGAACACCTGATGTTTGGTTATGGTATCCTACTGATGATAATCTTGAACTAACTGGTTATTCTGATGCTGATTATGCAGGATGTCGAATCGACATGAAATCAACTTTAAGAACATGTCAGTTCCTAGGCAGTAGGCTAATATCGTGGTTTTCAAAGAAACAACACTTAGTGGAAATGCCCACTACTGAAGCTGAATATATGGCTGTCGGAAGCTGTTGAGCCCAGATCCTATGGCTGCGACAACAGCTGCGAGATTATGATATTTATCAAGATGAAGTGCCTATCTACTGCAACAGTACCAGTGCTATTGCAATTACTCTTAATCTTGCTCTATATACAAGATCCAAGCATGTGGACATAAGACACCACTTCATCAGAGACCATGCCCAGAAGAAAGATATCAGAATGCAGAAAATCCATACTAATAAGCAAAGGGCCGACATACTGACCAAACCTCTAGGTAAGACCAGATTCAACGAACTCCCAGTAGATCTAGGTACACTGGATCTTACTGACTCAGTTCAGTAAAATAATCCCGGAAGTACTGAGTAAGGGGGAACTTACTCTGAGTACTGCTGAACTACTCAGTGTCTACACAATGGTATCAGCTGACTACTATTTTCAGCTGTCAGGTTATGAGTATTTATTCCGTATATCGATTCAGCATGTCATTGCATTTATTTCCCGAAATTAATCTTCCTAGGATGTCATTAATTAAAAATGTCTTCATTAAAAGCACGAGATTCCATATACTTGTTGGGAGATGATTCAGTAGCTTAGTGCTTATAGATTTGAATTATCCCAAAACCTTACTTTGATTGGTGAACCTTTCAGTTGTATTTGTTCTGTCTCTGTCTCTGAGAGTTTTAGACTCAGTAGACATCCTTCCCACACGGTTCAGGCGTTCAGTTCTGTCTGCTGATTATTCAGTAGACTCTTAGCCTCAGTACAATGAGAAGAAGACTCAGTACTGCTGGACTCAACAGGAGCAGCATACTGAACGGAGTCAGTTGAACTGGACTCAGTAGGAGCAGTTCACTGAACTCAGAGTTGATCTTCAGTAGAGCTAGACTCAGCAGGAGTATGCTACTGAACATAGATCAGACTTAGCAACGGCCAGACAATCTCCTGACTGTTAGAGATCTTATAAGTCAAATCAGCAGAGTAATACGAGGTACAGAGAAGTCAGCTTCAGATCTGTCTTGAAGTCTGTTTGTCTCACCTACTTTCTTCAGCCTCGACCGATGACGAGCAGCCAGCTGTCTACTTTCTGATTAAAGCTGCAAGTCAACACTTTTTTGGAAATGGAGGGAAAAGACTCTACCACCATTGTTTGAAAGAGCCGTTAGCTACCCAAAAGAGAGAGACACATGGATCATCGTCTCCAACGGATCTTTCCATGCCTCTCATCTCTAAATAGAGGGAAGAATTCAAATCAAAGTTCACCAAGAAATCAAGAACACACGAGCAATTACGAGCCACTTTGAATCGACTTAAGGATTTCTGCAAGATCTTCAAAGAGTTATTCCAAGCGAAAGACGACATTCTTGCTCAAAGGGAACCGTGCTGAATCAGACTCTAAGCCTCTAGTATCCAAGCGATTGAACACGAACCCAGAGTTTATATCTCATCGTTCGTCGCTCTAGAAGCCTTATTCTCATTCCCTTTCCTCTAACCTAAGCTCAGCAGACCATTTCCATAGCTTAGATCGAAGGAGTTCATCCTTGAACTGTTCGTTATTGTAAAGAACTCTTTCATAGTTGGAGATTTTTTCAAACATTTTAGTTTGATACCTTGTAAACTGAGACTTGCTCAGTATAATCACTAAGACCAGTGTTTGTCCAGTGCACAAACCGACTGAGACTAACTCAGTATAATAAAATAGCCTCCTGATCTTTTCAGGACAGTGGACGTAGGATTGTTGGATCCAAACCACTTTAAAAAATCGTTGTGTTCTGTGTGTTTCTATTTTTATTGTTTCATTGATGACTATTCATACTGAAAATATCTTTCAAATCATTCAACTGTGTTTCAACAAAGCTTAAAAGACTGCACTAATATACTGAAACAGATTTCCTAAAAACGTTTTCTAACTCAACTGAATTAGGCCTACACATTTCCGCACTATACTGAACCTTTACTGAACGGTACTGAATTCTGTCCTAAGTCAGCTAGCAGGCCTCAGTGAAGTCAGTCACTCCGCCACGCGATTCAGAACAGCTTATTTGGTCTACTGAACCTGTTCAGTACGGCATCATCCTGAAAAGGACTGTTCACGTTTTAGGTTGAGAAAGTTCTCAGGTGTATTCATGCCCCCCCCCCTCTACACCTGAACGTTTATCTTGGGACCAACAATTGGTATCAGAGCAGGCGTTCTCTAAGACTCTTGTTTTCTGAAACTAGTCTACTTGAACGGATCCAGAAAACGTTTTCACTGCATATCATTGTTCATTCATATCAAAATCTACACTGTCTGATATGTCAGGAATGAGGATGGTACCCATGTTCTCAGTAGAGAACTACGGGGTATGGCGAGTTAGAATGGAAGCACATCTGACTTCCCTCCATGAAATCATGCAAGAGGTACTGGAAGATGGACTTATCGTTCCTATGATTGATAGTGTCGAAGTCCAGGATCCAGCACAAGGAGGTGGCATGGTGACCGGGAAGAACATCCCTAAAGACAGAAGCCTTTTCACACCTGAAGAGAAGAAGCTTCACAATCTAGACCCGGTTCCCAGAAACGCCATACTGACCACCCTGAGTGATTCCTATCTCGGAAAGGGTTCAGGACTGCAAGTCCGCAAAAGAACTCTGGGATGCTCTAGCGCTACTGAGTCAGAAAGGGTTCAGGACTGCAAGACCGCCTCTCATGCCTGGCGACACCATTGAACATCTCAACGTCAGATTTACGGATCTGATGAACACTATCAACGGGCTTGGGAAGACGTTCTCCAACCGAGAAAAATGAAGCTCAAAATATTGAGAGCACTGTCGGACAGAAATTGGAGTCCATTCACTACATTGCTTAGACATTCTAACCTTGATATTGTTTCTCCTGATCATATCTTTTCAGAATTAAAAGCTGAGGAGTTCGAGTTCGGCCTACCCCAAAGGAAGCAGCGAGCTGAAGCTGATACTCAAATCGACTATGCTTTCAAAGCATCAGTCAGCACAGCAGCTCCCGCATCTAGCAAGGCAAAACCTTCGATCAGTGATCTACAAGAAGGAAACCTAGCTAAGAAATATGCACTGCTTGCTATGAAGTATCAGAAGGAGAAGGAGAGGCGCATAAAACTCTCTAGAGTTGTCAGAGAGTCAAAGGGTAAGTCAGAATATAAACCCAAGCACACTCCTGAATCACATACTTCTGATTGTAGGAAACATGAGGACTCAGCTCAGTCGAAAGAAAGTGAGAGCAAAGAAGATAGAGTCACCACCTGTTACAACTGCAAGAAGCCAGGACACTACCAATATGACTGTCCTGAGCTCAGTACAGCTGAGAGAGCAGCACGTAAAGCTCAAAGGGAGAAGTTCATCAAGAAGCATCAAGCATATATTGCCGGTGAACTCTCAGACGACTCTGATGAAGTTGACTCCTTCATGGATTCATCAGATATGAAGTGGCATTCATGGCCATAGAGCTTGAAGAAGTTGCTGATAAGTGTCTCATGGCAGGAGAAGAGAATGAGGTAAACTCTCACGCTCCATTTAACTCCTCTTCACACTGCACATACGATACTATTTCAGGTGCAGAAGAGAATCTGGATATCTCGATCGCGTATGAAGAACGATTAGACGAGCAGATTCAGATGAGCCTGCAGCTCAGTAAGAATCTTCAGGAGTTGGATACCCTGAAAGTGGAGAATCAGAGACTTTCTCAGGAGAGTCCGGTTGCTACTGAGTCAGAAGGACTTGTGTTGAGACTCAGGGAGGAGATTAACTCTCTGATGACCAAGTCTCAGCATCAAGAAGATCAGATCTTAGTACTGACCAATGACTTGACTCAGAAGGATACTGAACTAAGTCTACTGAAGCAAGAGTTGTCAGGACTTCATACCGAGCATGAAATGCTTAAGAAGAGTGATGATGTCTGGAGGAATCTGATGACGAAGCGGTACATGGGCGCTGAAAAGAAGCTTGAGGCAATGCTAGCTAGCAACAAGCCTAAGCACTGCAAGGAGGGACTTGGATTCAGCCATGGAGCCTCCTCATCTGCCCCCGTACACTCAGAAAACCGGCTAGCTGATAGGTTTGTTCAAGGGGAGACTATCAACGTTGAGATCCTGAATCCCCTAGCAAAGAACAAACAAAAGATGAAAGCACCTCATCCTAGCTATCAGCAGTCTGACAAGAAGATTAGCTCAAAATCACCCCAGCACAGTCAAGGGGGAACTAGCAGAGTTAAGTGGGTTGATCAGTATGGACCTCCGCAGCTGACACATCTAGCTCAGTATTGGTCATATTACTATGATCCTATAATCAGGAGAGGATCCAGAAGTCAGTAAAGGAAGAAGAAAGCCGTTCAGAAGGCTAAGGTCAGCAGTCCACCAACTCAGAAGATCAGGACTCCTGAACCAGTAAAGCCTCAGAAGTCAGCATCGGCCAGTCCAGTGGTCAAGTATGTTGATCAAAGTGGAAAGAAACTGTCTGAGACCACCAGGGTCGTGAGATAAATTTGGGTTTCCAAAACAAACATCTAAGGACCCAAAATCAAAAATAAAGGGTACCTAAATATAATTCTATTTTGCAGGTGCACAAGGACCCTTGGTATGTGGACAGCGGATGCTCTAGACATATGACATACCAGAGGAACCTACTGAAGAATTATACTACTGAAGGACCCAGAATCGAGTTTGGAGACAATGCAAAAGGCTATACCATAGGCTATGGAACACTCAGCATTGGAACTGCAACAGTTCCAAAAGTATCATATATTGAAGGACTTCAGCATAATCTCCTCTCTGTTAGTCAATTTTGTGATAACTCGAATAGAGTGATTTTTGACGCTGATAAATCTACAGGGAAAACAGTGTTATCAGGTTCGCGCAAAAAGAATATCTATGTAGCTGACTGGAACTCAGCTAAACCTGAAGCTTGCTTGCCGGCGAAGAATGATAACAGAACGGGGTGGCTCCGGCACAGAAGACTCAGCCATCTCAACTTCAAGACGCTCGACAAGCTAGCTAGAAACGCTCTAGCGAGAGGACTGCCGAACGAAGTATTCAGCAAAGACACTCCGTGTGAAGCATGTCTGAAGGGAAAGCAAACAAAGAAGCAAAATCTACCTGTTCCATCGCCTTCCACTGATGGAATTCTTCAGCTGCTACATATGGATTTATTCAGTCCAGTCTCTCCAGTGACGACCAGAGACAAAAAGTATGCCTTAGTGGTCATTGATGACTACTCGTGCTACACATGGGTCATATTTATTGCCAACAAGTCTGACGTCAAAACAGAGTTGCCTGAGCTTCTGAAAAGGCTCAGTGTCGAGAAGAACACCAAAATCATAAAGATACATTCAGATTGAGGAACTGAGTTCCTGAATTCGATGGTGGAAGAGTGCTGCAAAGCTGAAGGCATAGAGCATGAGACGTCTGCCGTGCGCACGCCTCAACAGAGTGGGATTGCTGAGAGGAAGAACAGAACAGTCAAAGAAGCAGCAAGAACCCTGCTCGCAGACTTAGGACTCCCATCTTAATTCTGGGCTGAAGCTACTGAAACTGCATGTTATAATCAGAATAGATCTCTACTGACAAAGCAGAGTCAGAAGACACTATATGAATTATGGAACGGCAGGAAGCCTTTCTTATCTTATTTCCATATTTTTTGGTGTTCGTGCATTATCCACAATAATGGAAAGGACTTTTGATAGCAAGTCAGACCAGGGAGTCTTCTTAGGATACTCCCGGGCCAGCAAAGCCTTCAGAGTTTTTAACTACCGGACCCTTTGCGTGGAGGAAGACATGAGCAGAAACTCAAAATCAGAATCTGAGGACATCAGTAAGCAGCTACAGTATCTAATCTTAAAAGATACAGTTGAAAAGATCCAGCTGTGTTGGGATGATGATTCAGAAGAGGAAATTAAAGATAAAACTATTGAATCTCAGCCAGCAGCAGACGTAGCTGAACAGATTCACTCTACTGAACAGAGTCAATCCCAGGTAACTCAGGTCGATGAAGAAACCCAAGTGGTAACTGAGACCTCTACTGAGGATAATAATTTAGGGGGAACAAATGAAGTTCTTGAGCTGAATGCCCATGAACCTGGTGACTCAGTAGACCCAACCCTCGTAACTGAATTACTTCAATATCAGAATAGTACAACTGAAATGCCTAACTCACCTACTATCTGTGTTGAACAAATTTCAGATGAAGAGTTAAAACATCGTCGATCGTGGCTGGACGCTCACACTTCTGACTTAATTATTGGAGATCCTTCAGCTAGAGTAAAGACAAGATCCAAATTCTGTCAGGGAAAAAGAGCACTATATTCCTGCTTCTTGTCTACTGAAGAACCTCAGTCAGTTGAGGACGCACTTCAGGATGCTAATTGGATCATAGCCATGCAAGAAGAGCTGAACCAGTTCGTGAGAAACGAAGTATGGGAGCTTGTTGACAGACCTCGACATCAACACGTGATCGGAACTAAATGGGTCTTCAAGAACAAGCGAGATGAAAACAACATTATAGTAAGGAACAAAGCGAGACTCGTGGCAAAAGGCTATTGCCAAGCCAAAGGGATAGATTTCGACGAAACTTTCACTCCAGTTGCAAGATTGGAGGCAATCAGACTATTCTTAGCCTACGCAACAAATCAACGCTTCAGAGTTTATCAAATGGATGTGAAGTCTGCGTTTCTGAATGGCGTACTGAAAGAAGTAGTCTATGTAGAACAACCTCCCGGCTTTCAGCAGGGACATCAGGTTTATAGACTCAGAAAGGCTCTGTATTGGTTAAAACAAGCACCTAGGGCTTGGTACGATACCCTGTCTAAGTTTCTTCTTCGAAAAGGTTTTCAGAAGGGCACAGTAGACCGCACATTATTCAGCATTCGACTAGACGACGACATATTTCTTGTGCAGATCTACGTAGATGACATTATATTCGGTTCAAAGAATGTCATCGTGTTTCAGCAATTCGAGAAAATGATGAAGGATAAATTCGAGATGTCGATGATGGGAGAGATGAATTATTTCCTCGGTTTTCAAGTCAAACAATCTGAGAAGGGAACATTCATCAATGAAGGCAAATACACTCGAGACCTCATCAAGAAATTCAGTTGCACATCTGGCAAACCAATCAAGATCCTGATGAACACGATTATGAAAATCAATCTTGATAAAGAGGGAGTATCAGTAGACCATACTGAATTTCATGCTATTATTGGTTCATTATTATATCTAACTGCTACTCGACCTGACATAACTTATACTGTAGGTGTATGCGCTCGATTTCAGGCGAATGCTAAGCAGAGCCATATGGGCTCAGCAAAGAAGATTCTCAGCTATCTCAGAGGAACACCTGACATGGGTTTGTGGTATCCAGCAGATGATAATATTAAACTAACAGGTTATTCTGATGCTGACTATTCAGGATGTAGGATTGACCGAAAGTCAACTTCTGAAACTTGTCAGTTCCTTGGCAGTAAGCTGATCTCATGGTTTTCAAAGAAACAACATTCAGTAGCAACGTCAACTACTGAAGCTGAATACATGGCTGCCGAAAGTTGCTGCGCCCAAATCCTTTGGTTGAGACAGCAGCTATGCGACTATGACGTCATTCAGAATGAAGTGTTAATCTTCTGCGACAGCTCCAGTGCAATTGCAATCACTCAGAACCTTGTACTTCATACTAGATGCAAACATGTGGACATCAGTTACCACTTCATTCGTGATCATGTCGAAAAGAAGGATATCAGGATGGAGAAGATCCATACTGACCACCAAAGGGCCGATATTCTGACCAAGCCTCTAGCTGAAGCAAGATTCATAGAACTTTTAGTAGAGCTAGGTCTGCTGGACCCTACTGACTGCAGTCAGTAAGTGGATTTAGGAGAGGAGCATTCAGCAAGGGGGAATGTTCACTCTCAGTACTAGACTCATTCAGTACATTGAGATTCAACAACCATCTACACGAGGTATCAGCTGACTACGATGTTCAGCTGACAGGTTTGCGTATCTCTACTCGATAGCCAATATTATATATGCATTAATGATTAAGATTTAACTTCGTACTCAATGCCTTAGAAAATGTCATTTAATATAACGGTTTACATTTAATACACGACATTCTATGCTAAGTATGCTGAACTCTGCGGCGCATTAAATGCTTGTCTGATCAAGTTACTTGTTTGGCTATATACAACTGTAATTTGACATAGGCGGCTATTTTGATCATTACCTATTTTATAACATTAAATCATAGCCGTTCATCTCATAAAGCAAATTTGAACTGAACCGTTGATGTAAAACTGTTCATCTTCTGGATCATATAAAACACGTTCAAAGACTGAAAAACCGCCATTTTCGCTCTGCAACATTAAACCCTAAAAATTTTCTGAGAATTAATCTGTTATTTGCAAACCTTTTTCATCACTACTCAGAAATTATTACGGTAAACTTTCATGCATATTCAGTATCACACATTTCTTTGTAATATTTTTCTCGATACTGATATCTCATTCTGCAGATCATAATCATGGCATCCAAGTGTGTTACAGTCTCTACACCAGCCAACATCGTTAAGATCCTGGAAAAAGACCGTGTTTGGTGCGAGCCAATCATAGAGTGTGATGCCTGCGAACTGGATTTTATGGAGGAGGTATTCGAGGCATTGAGGGCATCCGGACTTAAAGGTTTCTTATCGAGGAAACCAGCCTTTTTCCTTCCGAGACAAGTGTCGAAGCTATACTTGAACTCTGATTCTGTGGTCGGAGATATTATGGGTTGGTTCATCATCTATCACGTCATAGACCCCGCCCATGCTGACTCCGAAATCAAGCAAATGTCCGTCCGACAAGGTCTTCAGTGGAGCTTTCAGTTGTCCAACACCGGAATAAGTGTGACAGGATACAAAGATGATATGCATGACGAATACTTGGAGATCTTCTACGGCGAACCTACGTCATTCACGGTTGCCTTCCCGAAGAACTCAATGCTGCCCAAGTACAGAGCGCTAGCGTACATAGTCACTCAGATCTTGACTAACCAGGCAGGATCATTTGATCAAGTGTCCAGACCCAAGCTACAAATGATGATGGCGATTTATGACAGAGCACAGGTCAACTGGACATAATTCTTCCTTACAGAATCCATGACCCAGGCTGTAAAATTTGATAAGATTAGTAACAGTCTCACTGTCAAAGGGAAGCTTCTCTACGGGATGAAGCTGACAGTGATGATTGAAGACTTATGCGGTTCTGACCACTATGTTTATGCTGACAAAGGGTACTACAACCCAAAGAAGGTCAGATTTCACAGTAAGGCAGCGGCTCTACAACAAATTGGAGCAGGGCATACTGAGCCCAAGAAGGGAAAGAAATCTACTACTCCGACCAAGAAGAGGTCACCTCCCAAATCTGCTCAGAAGATACCGTCGAAGAAGCAGAAGACGGTCTCTAAGGCAGTAGTTGTCCCTCCCTTCCAACTGTTCATCTGAGAAAACTGTCTCAGCGGAGAAGGCAGTCTCCACTGAAAAGGGAGAGACAGTGGAATAGGGGTCGGATGCTGAGCCTACTACTCCTACTACTCAGACCCCACTAGATGTTCCACCTCTCAGCAGTATCCCATCTGCTGAGAAAGAGATGTCTCCAATAGAGGTGGAAGACTCGGAGACAGCCTCAAAAGCCGAGACCATCGGGATGGAGGCCGCAGCTCTTCAGACCAGAGCCTCCAGAGAAGTCTCGAAGGCCATTCCAGAGATATCAAATCATCCTGACTTTGTTGCTCTTGCAAGGCAGGCCAGGCTTCATACTCTGATCAGGTTCAAGGCATGGTCAACTCTTAACAGGCTGATCCAACACCATACCTGCGAACAGTTACACGAGGAGGAGCTGATAATCCGCGAGAAGATAGGCTATTCTGAGCCTGCGGATCTTTGCTCCATGGAGGACTTAAGGGCGGCGATGCTGGCCATGCTTAATGACCTTGTCCCGACTACAGTAGTCGCGCCTTCAGATGGGTCTGACCCTGATGATCAGGACCCGCCCAGTGATTCAGGTCCTGAGAGGCCTGTTGAGGGATCTCAACTGGAGGACCCTCAACTGCTGAAGTTCCACTCAGCATCCTCCCTCCAGTCTAGTCGGCGGCTGGTACCTCTCAGCCGGCGGACCTAGTACAGCTTCTGATGGGGTCTGCATTCGAGGTAGTGCCTAGCCCCAATAGCCGACGATCGAAGACTGTGGCCAAGGCCCTGAGAAGTCAAGGTGCTCAGAACAGACTTCTGGCCAACGCTGTCCACAAGACGTGGAAACAGTCGACTCTAGCTTAGAGTGAGGAGATGAAGGAGCTAAGAACCTCCATTCAGAATACATCGGTTCCTGATTTCTCCACTATTCTCTCAGATGCTCTATCCACTCAGAGAGCAGAGTTCGAAAGGCAACAAGCACTGATGGAAGCTTCCCAGAAGCAACTACTAGCAGATTGTAAGGCAGCCCTGTCATCCTATGCTGAATCCGTTTCATCATTGAGTCAAGCCTCAGAGCTCAGACTTCAAACTATTGAGAAGGCTCTAGAAGAAAAGATGGATGCTAAGTTGCAGGCCATTCAGACCGTGGTTGATTCTTCACATAAGAAGTATGTCGATGAGCTTATCGAAGAAAGGAATGAACTCCACCTCTGCCTCGAGAAAATGCAGGCAGTTTGGATCAGCTGGCCACGGCATACGAAGGTCTGAATCAGAAGATTCCGGTTCCTGTCCCTGGCTCAGTTGATGATGCCAAAAAGGGGGAAAGGGAAAGGACACTGAGGGCACCGAAGGGGATTAGATCAGTAAGAGGAGCACCTGGACATCAATCAGCTCCTACTGACTCCCAAGGCAAAGGTCAAGCCCAGGGTGTCTCAGCAGCAGAAGATGTAAAGCCTGCTGAGACCGACCCAAGCGGCTCAGGACTAAAAGACTCAGCAACCTAAACTCCCAGTGAACATATCAAGGAGGTTGCTGACTTTATTGAGGAGGACTCTGATGAGGAGGAAACTCCTCTGCCTCCTCCGATGGCGGGTAAGGGGAAGAAACTGCTGAAACTCCCAACCCCACCAAAGAAAGGAGCTAAGAGGTACATTAGTCCTGAGGAGAGAGCTCAGATCGAGGTAGATGAAAAGCTCGGCCGGGAAATTGCTGAGGCAGAGGCTGCAAATAAGCCTAAGAAAGCTCAGGCGAAGACAAAGACTAAGGTCCAAGGGGGAAGGAAGCAAAGATCTAGGCCACCTCATAGGAAGTTAAAAATCGGCGATGAGGCTGATAAGGAAAAAGAAAAGGAACAGCAGCAGTAACAGACTGGTCAGTAGGGTTAAACCCAGTCAAAATCTCAAACACATGCTGAGTCAGAAGAAGAAGAGGAACATGTACCATCATACGTCCCCTCTAAGGAACAAGAGTTGGAGATGAAAGAGATGTGGGACACGATGGAAAGGGCTCTAGACAAAACTGCTGAAGCCAGACAAATCAAAGAAGCTCGTGAAAGGCTGTGGCAGGCTGACTTAGAAGCTCTGAGAATAAGAACTGAGAAAGAAGCTCAAGAAAGAGTACCTGACAAACAAGCTGAGATACCTTATAGGTACAGACGAGCCAAGAAGCCTACTGATCTGAAGATCCATAGATGGCCAAGGATTGATCAATGGATGCCATGGGAGCGGACTCAAAGATGGGAAACTCTCAAAGCTGAATTTGTTAAGAGATACTTCGTCTGGAAGTTCTGGCCCGACATGGACAAAATTACTGTATTCGTTCAATGGCTTCTGGTGAGCGACCCTGAGATCTATGCAATAGTTCAGAAAGCCCTACCCGAAAAAGAGAATGTCAGAGTTCCAGTTCCTAGACCGCTACCTCCTCCACTGAAGCTTGATGGATCACTGCATACTGGAGTAATAGAAGGAGAGGTCAACAATGCTAAGGTCAACAATGCTATCAAAGTCTTAGATCTTGAAGAAAATGTTCCTGCTGATATGCTGAAGATACAGAAGCTCAGAAAAGACACCCACCAGATGTATGGATTGTCGTTGCCAGAGGAGAAGTCAAGAGATTTCAAAGCACGGATCCAGCAGTTCAGGAGATAGATTGTTAGCTTCCTTGTATCTTATTTTGCCTTTCTAGAATAGCAAGTGATGTAATGTACTGAATTTTCTTATCTATAAAGCATCTTTGCTGTTCAGCCCGACAATAACTTATTGTCTTCATGGCCTTTTTTATTTATGCTTAACACTCATAATCACCTAAGTGATTACTGACTCACACACCCACTGCTGATATCTGTGTTTGTCTGTTTTACTTAGCTGATAGATCTGTTTCTTTAGAAGCTTGAGGGAAGTTATTGTATTAGGATGTTCATGGGGAAATCGCTGTTAGATTTCTGTATAGGTTCTGATATTTCTCTCCTGCATTCCCTCAGTAGTTTAGAACTTGATGAACAACTCAACTGATTCTACTTGTAATATTTGTAAGGAGTTTGTTTCTGACAGTTTGTAGTGTTAGGTTTTGGCATCATCAAATAGGGGGAAAATGTTGGGAGATAATTCAGTAGCTTAGTGCTTATAGATTTGAATGATCCCAAAACCCTACTTTGATTGGTGAACCTTTCAGTTATATTTGTTCTGTCTCTGTCTCTGAGAGTTTCACACTCAGTAGACATCCTTCCTACATGGTTCAGACGTTCATTTCTGTCTGCTGATTATTCAGTAGACTATCAGCCTCAGTACCATGAGAAGAAGACTCGTAGTCTTTGGACTCGGCGGGAGCAAAGATATCGAACGGAGTCGATGGACCGGACTCGGCAGAGCAGCGTTCACTAAACTCAGAGTTGATCTTCAGTAGAGCTAGACTCAGCAGGAGTATGCTACTGAACATAGATCAGACTTAACAATGGCCAGACAATCTCCTGACTGTTAGAGATCTTATAAGTCAAATCAGCAAAGTCATACGAGGTACAGAGAAGTCAGCTTCAGATCTGTCTTGAAGTCTATTTGTCTCACCTACTTTCTTCAGCCTCGACCAATGACGAGCAGCCATCTGTCTACTTTATGATTAAAGCTGCAAGTCAACACTTTTCCGGAAATGGAGGGAAAAGACTCTGCCACCATTCTCTGAAAGAGCCGTTAGCTACCCAAAAGAGAGAGATACATGAATCATCGTCTCCAACGGATCTTTCCATGCCTCTCATCTATAAATAGAGGGAAGAATTCAAATCGAAGCTCACCAAGAAATCAAGAACACACGAGCAATTACGAGCAACTTCGAATCGATTTAAAGCTTTCAGCAAGATCTTCAAAGAGTTATTCCAAGCGAAAGGCGACATTCTTGCTCAAAGGGAACCGTGCTGAATCAGACTCTAAGCCTCTAGTATCCAAGCGATTGAACACGAACCCAGAGTTTATATCTCATCGTTCGTCACTCTAGAAGCCTCATTCTCGTTCCCTTCCCTCTAACCTAAGCTCAGCAGACCATTTCCATAGCTTAGATCGAAGGAGTTCATCCTTGAACTGTTTGTTATTGTAAAGAACACATTCATAGTTGGAGAGTTTGTCAAACGCTTTAGTTTGATACCTTGTAAACTGAGACTTGCTTAGTATAATCACGAAGACCAGTGTTTGTCCAGTGCACAAACCGAGTGAGACTAACTCAGTATAATAAAATAGCCTCCTGATCTTTTCGGGACAGTGGACGTAGGATTGTTGGATCCGAACCACTTTAAAAATCGTTGTATTCTGTGTATTTCAGTTTTTACTGTTGCATTGATTACTGTTCATACTGAAAATATCTTTCAAATCATTCAACTGTATTTCAGCATACTTAAACAAATTTCCTAAAAATGTTTTCTAACTCAACTGAATTGGGCCTACACATTTCCGCACTATACTGAACCTCTACTGAATGGTACTGAATTCTGACCTAAGTCAGCTACCAGGCCTTAGTGAAGTCAGTCACTCTGCCACGGGATTCAAAACAGCTTATTTTGTCTACTAAACCTGTTCAGTACGACATCTTCCTGAAAAGGACTGTACGCGTTTTAAGTTGAGAAAGTTTTCAGGTGTATTCACCCCCCCTTCTACACCTGAACGTTTATCTCGGGACCAACAATACTGCCTGCGGCGCATTGAATGCATGTCGTTTCACCTTATCTTTTAGATGATAGATACGCAGTCGAGATTATTGGCGTCACAGTAATCTTAGCCTTTTATAACATTAAGTCTTGGCCATCCATCTTTCAAATTCAGTTTAATCTCAACCGCATGCTGAATAAACCGTCCATATTCATTTGAAATATATATACATATGTTTATGATCAGAAACTATTTTCTGCCATTATTGAACCTCTTAGTGCTCTAACTGCATATGACTACTACATTTAAAGCACTATCTCTTTGATATATCCCTTAAACTTAATCTGCAAGAAACTGACTTACTCTATCTTTAAGTGATAACACTTATTTCGCAGATTCAGTATATTCAAATGGCAAGTTCTCCAAGTAACCAGGTCTTGATTATGTCTGATATGGAGGAGATTATTAGCAACAAGAGAGTCTGGTTCGAGCCAGAACTCGCTTTCAGATCATGAGACGTAGAATGCATGGAGCCGATCTTTGACGCTCTCCAGTCAACAGACCTTCATACTCTGCTATCTAGTGTTCATCTCCACGCCACCCTAGACAGGTCACGGAATTCTATATGAATCTTCGCCAGAACGAAGACCTTCAAGACATTTCTTGCATCTGCTACCAGCAAGAAACGAGTAAAAATGTTTGGGAAGTGAAGATTACCGATGTAGACGTTGATGAGTGCCTTCACCAGAGCTTCCATATTCCGAACGAGGGAATTTCTCCAATTGTTTATAAGAAGACTTCCATCAACAAGTACCTCTGCCAATTCAGCGGGCAGAAGGACATAGTATTCAAAGCAGCATTTCTCAAGAACAGGCTACTCACTGAATAAAGAGGATTGGCCTACATAGTCAACCATGTTCTGACTAGCTCAGCCGGATCCTTCAATCAGCTCTCCAGTATCCGCATCCAGATTATGATAGCCGTAATGGATGGCGTTCACGTAAACTGGCTGGGTTCTTATTGGCGGAATTCAAGGCTCAGTACCAAAAGTTTGTGCCAAATGTGGATAGGACCTTACTGCAGCTGATTCCAAAAGGAAAGTTCCTTTATGGCAGTAAAATCTCAATCCACATCGAGGATTACTGCCAGGGAAGAATTGCCTTCGCTGACGTGTACTTATATGACATGATGAACACTAAGTTCCTGAACGTAGCAGCTGTTGAGAAGTCAATCGGGGCGCGGACTTCATGACAAGCATCCAGCTCCTTCCACTTAGGACCCCCACCCGACTCAGCTGAAGAAAAGGAAGTTACAGAAGAAGCCTAAACCTTCTGTTATCATTCTTGAGCATGTATCTATTCAGGATTTAGAGTCTGGTAAAGAAGACGTGACTATGACTGATAAAGTCAAAAGGATACACTCAGAGGAGACTCAGTTGGACTTGCCTGCTGACCTACCTCATCTCAGATCTACTGAAGAGATATCGAAACAGATTCCTAAGATCCTAGATCACTCTGATCTGGTGGATATCACAGTCAGGGCTAGGGTCCAGATGTGTCTCAGACTCCTCGAATGGGATATTCTGGATGAGACCATCGACCTGGGGATTGTCTCCGTACTGATACAGGAGGAGTAGGCGATGAGAGAAGAGATTGGCTACGGAGAGCCAACAAATATAGCATCTATGGATGATCTGCGCTCAGGGATGCTCATGCTTCTGAGTCTGAAGGCCACTACTAAACCGTCTACTCAACCCCATACTCAACCTGACTCAGATCACGACGAGTCACCCAAAACACAAATAACAAATTAAAACCGGCATAAAGACGCATGTATTAACATCCTAACTCCTTCGAGGTATTCTTTTACTAATTAAAAATTCTTTTAATTTTAGTATTAATCTTTAATAAAATATTCTAATATATTTTTTTTATGTTCATTTCACCATTAAGAGAAAGAGAAAGAGGAGGACCATATTGATCTTTCCTAGATAATGTATATTGTTTGGAAAATGGTGACTTAAGAAAAAATAAATTAGCATTTAATGCTGAGTTGAGCAGCTATGAACAGTCAAATTTGACCGTGAGATGGAGCCTTGGAAAGTATCCGTTTTTCAAAATGAATTATATAGCATCAAACTATGTCCGAATAGATTATCTTAGTATGTTTGATTTTTCAATTCTGATTTTCATTGAGTGATAAATAATGGCTTCAGGTATGTCACACAAACTAAATTAGTTGTATAACTTATTCTAACGTGGGTTTTGAAGGGTTGACCATTTATTGAAATAATCAATGTCCCTCATTGAATGACTGACAATGATCACTTGCAATATTCCAGTTAGTAAGAGGGGTATTGAACTAAGAAATAGACTCCAGAAGCAAAAAAATGGTATCTTGAGCAATTGCAATAATCGGGTTAATTGATATTCCTGGTAAGTGTTGTATTTATACTATTTAGAAGAAGATAACAAAGTGACTTAGGGTTGGCTTAACCCCACACATGCTCATGCGCGCAAACCTTTTTGTCAATCGCCTCACCCGCGGTGGCCCGCATCGCACTGCGGCTAAGCATGTTCCCAACTACGCTTCGTGCTCCTGGGACTCGCGACCCACACCCGCGTTTGTGTCCCTGACCTTGGAATTGGATCTTGCATTTTGGCCTTCGGATGCTTCGTGGGCCTCGCGACCTGCACCTGCATTCGTGCTTGTGACCTTGGATTTGGATCTTGGATCTTGATCCTTTGGCTGGTCCGTGGACTTGTTCGCTGGGCTTGATCATTAGGCCTTGTCGCTGGGCTTGGTAGCTGCTTGTGGGCAAGCCCAGACCTCAGTACATGGTGCTCCTGCTACACTAGACCAAGCATTGTCTACACTATCTGCATGCATACTAGTTCTTAGCTATCCAGTTATGTCCTCACCGGAAGTCCTTTTTGCTTTGTTTTGTCTCATTTGTTTCCTGACTTACTAGTTTTTGTTTGTAATAAATAGCATTTTGTACTCAACAATCTCAAGACGAATTATCATTTTCCTAAGCTACTATTTGGGGTTTACCGGAAAACTATATTTAATTAAACATGTCTTCCTCAAGTGTTGCCTCATCGCTCTCGTCCCCAAAGTCCTTGCCACTATCGGAGCTAATTCCGACGACATTGTTGTTGGATATTTGTGTACTGGAAGCAACATTTTTGCTTATATACAATGTGTTTTTCTATCCACTATTTACATTCTACTATCTGTTTAGTTATATTCGCGCATGTTTGTCCTTTATCTTGTATAAAAGTTAGATTGTGTAGTGTGTTGGGTATCACAGAAGACTACGCAATTGGTTGAACTGACAAGATATAAACAGTTATCACACCTGAGAAAAGTTAAGGATAAGTCGTCAGTTATGCTGCAATTTAGATAAGAAGTGACTTGTCTTGGCTGCTTGTCTATACTTGTAACACCCTTACTCAGTTACATGTAATAACATCCCACATGATCATGATTATTTATTTATCAACTATCATTTATTACTGAACATAGCTATTAGGATCACATAAATATTTACATACATGTCGACACTTTATCTATAACAAAACACATGTTTATAATACAATATCAAGCATTCAAAAGATGTTGTTAATATCTTTGAGGAGAAGGATCTAGAACCAAACCGACCGACCTTTGATCCATAGTGCAAAACTCTAGATAGACTCCAGTCACTTCCAACAAAATCTATAAAAAATATATTGCATTTGGTGAGTTGCAATCTCAATAAGTATAATTCAGTAACAAATTATTTAACACCAATGCAAGAACATATAATATCCATATGACAAATTAGCAACTATGAAGCATCCATCATTACCACGTAGAACACATTCACTCAACATCATTTATAAATAATATAACACGTTGTCAATAATCGCATCATATAATAAGTCCATCTCGATTCCAACCATGAAAATGCACGTGTTTTCCATTTTCATTATCTGTTATGGTCCAACTAATACCAAGAGAATCGTGATCACGAAAATGGCCATGGCACTCTGTAATCATATATCATATATCCGTAGGAGTTCAATGAACTCAAGTGCCCGTACGGGACTCTGTCATCCAGATACACTGGAAGATTCTTTAACACATGGCTCAAGGTCATTAGTGGCCATAACAGTATCCTTTAGTCTCTGATGAATGCGTATCAAATGCTAATGTATAACTTTCATCATCAAACAACCAGAAATTTCACAATTTCGTATGTATAACACATTATCTTCAAATAAGCCGTCAAACAACCATGTAAAGTCATTCAATAATTATTAATCACAATACCATAGTGGTCAAATAATAAGATATCAAATTATACTTACCACGATACTTCCACTCCAACCTTTCTCCTCTAACGGCCCTCCTCGGTCGATGTTGTTACCTATTCACATATAAGTGCATAACCAAGTTGATAAACATGAATCAAAATATTTAGTACATGTATGCCCTGATATTACCCCATATTGCAAGTGATTCCTCTAATTATTCCCAAGTTTCAAGCCTAATACATTTTTAGAATTTTACTCAATTTTCTGCATGACCAACCCTCCTTATATTGACCATAACTTTCTGTATAAATATCTCATAAGTATGAATCAAATTTATCTGGAAACCTAACTTCAATATCTACAACTTTCATGTTTTACCAAATCTAAATGGGTTAAATAATCGCATTACAGTCACATATGCAAGCTGGCAGGAATCCAGAACACTCTTCTGTATTTCGACCTTAACTCCCTCTATAGACCTCTTATAACTAAAATTCCAAATCTCATAGAAAGCTAACACAAATACATAAAAATTTTATGTTTTAGTAAACTTAATATTCGGAGTACAAGTTAATGAAAATCACCAAACACAGAAGTTTAAGACAGCTGCCCAGAACAGATTCGGTTCTCTAGATACTTATAGTTTCTTGTTCATTTTGGCATACTAATACTTATCTAAAGCCTATGAAACTTTAACCACAACTAGTAGACATATAATAGATGATATTAATGTTTGGAACCCTTCATGAAACCCGAAACACATAGGCAAAACAATCCTATTCTTACAGCACAACAAATTTGGAGCTAAGAGATGAGTTCCCTTACCTTTGTCTTGATTGTCTTGCTTTTTCTTTCAAAGAAACTCTCCCAATTCGTCTCCCCTGTTATTAGGTGTATAATAGGTGTAAAAATGAGATAAGGAGGTGGTGGAAAGAAGCCTTAATGCCTAAGAAAGGTGAGGTGTTTATCAACTCCAAGCATGAGGTGTAAAGGGAGCTTCTAGAAAACCTACTTTCCTTGCAACTTAATTTCGACCTAATTACCATATTTTACACCATATACACACTATATTCATACATGTTAACCATCATTTAATCATAATCTAATCCCATACGTAATTTAAAACTCGATTCCTTCGTTCGAACTACTATGCGTTTCTTCTAGTTTGGTTTTCAATAAAAATACCTATAATTCAAAAGAATTTTCATCAAAAGATATAAAACCTAAATCATACACCTCCATTTATAATATTACAAGGGTTTCAATCTATATCCTCTCATTAGCTCGATGTATTACTTAAATTGTCAAAACAGATTTAATCAAGCAACTAAACTTCACTAATTCCTCATGCACTCTTACGTGATAATCAAAGATTAAGAATGCATGAAATGATGAATATAGACATATAATTATGCATGAAATGTCAGGTTGTGACAATATTAGTTTAATTAGGGTAGTGTATTGATGTATCATAGTGTGATGTGTTCTCCTGATTGACATTAGTGGAGAACCAAGATCTCGGTGACTTAGCTGATCTGAAGCTTGGTAAGACTTCAACTGAGTGAATTTAGCTAGCTATCTCTTTGACCTACTATGATGAAAGTCATCCGATCGGATCTACGTATGTTGGGTGTTAGTAGTTATTTGTGGCTTAGACTGGTTGTCTGTATCTTGCAGCCGTATCCCTAGCAAATGGGTTGATAATATCCCCTAAAGAACTATTGATTATGTTCAGGTGTGTTAATAAGGTCGGGTGGTACTACTTAGGAATATATTAAGATGTTAATTAATTTAAGTTGTCTGTGAGCTTATTTAATTAATGAATATTTGTTTCTTAAATACGAAGGTAAATTAAGTCTAAAATACAAGCCCATGCTCAAGTTGAGATAAATGGGTAAGTCAGCACGAATTCTCTAGTGGAATGAATCTTTGTTTATTAATTAATTTTGCTCTGGGATGAGCATAGATAATTAACTAATTTGAGGCTCGACTTTATTTCTTGTATTGGATCCCTGGTCTGGCCCAATTAGTTGTCCAATATTTATTCTACTCTCGCAAATTATTATTAATAGATTAATGTATTTATACATTATTTAATAATATAGAAACTATTTATCTGTAGTTAATTGGCAAGGCTAATTAATTGATAAATAGGTGCCCCAATTATTATTAATTATATAATATAATGGGCTGATATAATTTATGCCCATTAGCAATATAATTACTAATGGGCCACAATAATAATAAATTATTTTTATACATTATATTATAAGTATTATTCGCACGTCCAGATGATTATTATTGTTATTTATATTCGCAGAAAAACATGAGAACGTGTGTGAGTGCAGAAAATAATTTTGTTCAAATCTGTATCCACGCGGAGGAAGGAAAGCATCGGGGACACAGTCCAGAAGCTCCAGACACGAGCAATAATCAAACGCTATCCAAGGACACAAGTATATCGTCCTCCCAATCCTTCAATTTGGTAACAGAGCCATGTTTTAAGCTCTGATTATTACTTTTGTAGGAGCATGTTAGGGTTTTATCGTCGTTATCGGGTTATTTTCGTGTTTGGGGCGGCCTACGAGCCATTGATTTAACACATTTGTACCCTTTTTCTTTCTCTTGAGAATATCCACGAGAGGATAATAAGGCCAATGTATTTCAATTTTGTGTAATTGTACTATAATTTGGTGCAACGGGCACGAAAAATGAGGCAGCAGCGAAAATCCCCAAATTGGCTAAAAACCCTAATTTGGCTAGGGTTCTACTGCATCATACATCGGTGATTCCTGACGCGTCTGGTGTTTGATCGATAATTATCTTGAACCGGTGGATTCTTCTCGTGATGAGCTTCACGTCGATAGGTTGTATGGAGTCATCCGACCTTGGATACAACCGGGATCGCGGAATTTGATTTTTATGGCAATATTGTTCAAACTTGAGGGAAATTTATGTATGATTTTGGCCGAAATCCATTCACGATTGCCAAAAATCGTCCAATGAATGTTTCCCATAAATCTATTGAACAAATAGCGGCTAAAAAAGACTTCAATTTTGCAACGACGGAGCCAACAGTAACGGGTTGCGTGAGTCGCTGGAATCTAGTCGCGGTGACAGAAATCGTCGGCCATTTGGCATGATCCATACGTCTGGGTGATGTTTGGAGGGAAGAGCGACGGTGGAGGAGGACGGGGATGGCCGTGGGAGGCACGGCGGCTCGCGATTGGCTGTGGCAGTCGTGGCTGCGCAGAGATGAAGTTTCCAGTGGCTGCATGCGGTGGCGCAGGGTGGGGCTAACGCAATGAAGGCTCAGACTGTGATGGGGGCCTTCAGGCAGCGTCAGGCAGGCGGCAGCAGGTCGCTATCGGCGGCGCTGCTGCATTTTCTGTGCAGGAGAGAAGGGGCATGTATTTTGGCGCTGACGTGGCACTGCTGAAGGATTCGATGCGGTGTTTGCAGTTCGAGACTTTGATGATCTGTATTTTGTTCGGGCTATGTAATAGATAGGATTAATATGTGGTTTTTGGCCGATAACGACATTTTATTTCCTATATGCGCATTTATTTATTACTATGCTTTAACATGTTATTATGTGCTTAATTGCTCTTAGAAAACCCTGTAAATAGGATTTAATTCGTTTTAAAGCATGTGTATTTTTCGTGAGCACGTTTTCATATGTGCGCTTAGAAAATGCATGCTTTAGAATTATCCGGTGATGATTCAACGAACCTTTTGAATAAAAAGAATAAGAAAATAAGAAAATAATTAATGTTTAATTAGACTTCAATCAAATTAGATATTAAGCATTAATTCAGACCTCCATTAATTGGACCCAACACGAAAGTAGGACAATTATATAATTAACCAACTACCTAAGTGACTTGCTTGTATTTTTGAACTACGAGTTTTGTGAGATGGGTTTTCTAATTAAAATATTTGATTATTAAGTAGTGGGAGCGAAGCTGTAAACGTCCAATTAAGTGGCTTACGTGTCTAGTAAACACGAGTACTCTAGCAGATAATAGCTAAATAAGATGGCTAATTAAATCAAATTGAATCTAGTAGGTATGCCAATTTCGAGAACTTGATATTAATCCGGTCAAATTAATCGTCAAAGCTTAGATGTCACCACAGGTATAACTTCCTGAGAAGTCCCTTCCCGCATTTTAATATTAATAGTGACATGGTCCAGAGATATCGGATTATTAATTCCATTCGTATTAAGAACCTAGACGTGGATTGGAATTAAAGAGCTAGGTATATAGCTTGGTTTAGGGGTGCACAAATAAACGTCCACCTAAGTGGCTTACGAGTGTGATCCTTAGGGCTATTCGAGTAGTTAACATCATTGATTTTTCAAAAGGTTACAATGATGGTTAATTATGAATTATGTATGAATATATGTTTCCTACATGCTTTTTAATTATATATTTCAGAAATGTCTGTTCAAGGTGTTATTAACGATCTTATAAGCTGACCTTTAAAGGGTCCAAAAAACAATAAGGAGTGGAAGAGAAACCTTACACTTATGTTCCAAACTGAGAAATAATGTATTTTCTCAGTACCGAGCATGAACTCCCCGAAGAAACGACGACAGAAGAGCAGATAGGAGAATCAGAGAAGTGTATAGAAGATAATAACAGGGTCTGTTTTATCATTTTGTCTACTCTGACTGGTCCTCTTGTTTAACAATATGAAAACTAGCCCCATGCGGGAGTGATATGGGATTCCATTCCTGAACTGTGAGGCTGATAGATCTCAGAGATTTCATCTCTCGAAGCGGTTACGACTTGCTATATGACTGAAGGTGCATCCATACAGGATCCTGTTTGACACATGATCGAACTGCTAGATCTACTTGCTAATGTTGGTGGTATCTTAGACCTTGGGTTCAAGGCAGATATCATTATGCATTCACTACCTAAGTCATACGAGAATTCGCCTAAATGTAGTGGTGTCCAGGAATAAATACACTCTGAATAAACTTATGAGTGAGTTAATCGCTGCACGAGGAATCATGGGTAAGGGTAAAGGACCTAAGTATTGAACTCTACTAGCAGCTCAAGGAACCCTCGAAAGGTGGATTCCAGAAAAAGGGCAAGAAGGCTATGAATTTCAAGAAGGTAGTGGGAGCACGAAGTTAGCACCTACCGGAGGGGTTCCAAAACCTAAGGGAAAGTGCTTCAAGTGTGGTCAGGTTGAACATTGGAAAACTGAATTTCAAGACTTCAAGGCAAAGAAGAAAGGTACACACATCGCCTTAGTAACTGAGACTGTTCTTGTTTCCTCATCTACCCATAAATGGGTAGTAGATTATGGAGTAATTGATCATGTTTGTTACACCTTGCAGGGTTCCTGCAGAAAAGGGTTATGGCTGATGGCAAGGTTGTGGTGTCCATGGGCAATGGATCGTGAGTTTCAGTTGTTCATATAGGAGATTTACATTTATCTGCTTTAGACTTTACATTAGTTTTAAAAGATGTTTTATTGGTGCCCGAGTTTAGGCGAAATTTTATTTCGGTTTCTAAATTTTTTATTGTGGATGGTTATAAATTAGTTTTTGATGATCATATTTTGATTTCAAAAGGGAAAGATCTTATTTCCAATTGACCTTTAAATGGATCTCTATATACTATAATGTCTAATCCTTGTACATTTGTTCATGTTGCTTCCTCGTCATCAAATTCTAGGAAGAGGAAAGAACCTTCTAGGGTAAACCAAACTTATATGTGGCACATAAGACTAGGTCACATCAATCTGAATAGGAATCAAAGGTTGGTGGAATATGGATCATTGGAGTCTCTCCAAGTTGAACCATTTCCAACTTGCAAACCCTGCTTAGATGGAAAGATTGTGACTAGGTCTTTCAATGTAAAGGGTTATAGAGCCATAGAAGCATTAAGTTTGATACATTCTGACTTATGTGGGCTTATGTGTACTGAAGCTCATGGAGGGTATGAGTATTTCATCCCATTTAGTGATGATTACTCAAGGTATGGATATTGATGAGACATTTTCGTAGCTTATTATTTATGTCCGAAATGTCACTTAACTGCGCAAGCGAAGCACTTTTATTGGCAGTTTTGCAGGAATTATGGTTGATTTGGAATATGACGTGGAAATAAGGTGGCAATGTGGATTCCGGCTGGATTGCCGCGTTTTCATCAAAATTTGGCCAAAAATAGATTTGAGAAAGGAAAGGGGTGGATTACTTGGTGATTAAGGAAAGGATAAGATATTTTCCTTTTCTTTTTAATCTTTTCTTATTCAAGAGATCGAAGAATCAAATTGGTACTCTCGTTCCTTAGCTATCGTTTATGTTTTAATTCAAGTTCATATTTCATTTTTAGTTCTGTTTCGTATTTACTATCTTGTTCCTAATTTCCGCGCATGCTAGAATTAGGGTTACAAATGTTTATTGTTCTGTTTTGCAAAGTGTCTTGCTTCCGCTGTCAGGATGTTTTCATGAGTAGCTAAAACTTTTAGTGGTCCGACAAGATGTGAAACACACACGTCAACAATACATGAGGCTTAGGTGCTTATAATTAATTGAAAGAGTTTCAGGTTAATTCTGAATTAATTAATCTGGCTAGTAATTTAAGCTTGATCACCCTAGGTTGCGCAGTATGTAGCTAACTTAGTATTCCATCTTTTCTCGTGGAACAAGGCTAGGTAAATAGCAAAATTATTCATAAGAGTAACTGGATTGAACCGATAGAAGATTATTAGATTCCCAACAGACGAGTAGGCTCCTATACTAAGGTTCCTTCGCTCGATAAAGATGTCTAGTTATTAAATTTATTGATTGCCCAACAACATAGGTTCTGGCTACATTAGGGAAGTAGTCATTTCAATGCCCAACATGGCGGCTACTAGTTAAGTAAGTGGGAGTGAGGGTTGTGTCAGTTTAATTATGCAATCTATAACTAGTAGATTCTTTAGATTAATTAACTTTAAGTTCCAATGATTGGAATGTGTGTGTGTGGAATATTCTACTAGACATGTCTTTCGATATTTAATACATTTTTATTTCAATTCGGTTTCTACAATTTCTTAGTTTAGTAAAAATTCAAAACATGAATGGTTGCTAACCAAAACCTAAGATAAGTAGTAAAATAATGTGTCTAGTCCTCCGTTCTCTGTGTTCAATAACATGTAGACAATACTGAATTAATTCTCAGATTTTGCAGGTATTTGGTGCAATACAGCGATCACCGAATTGGCGCCGTTGTCAGGGAATGGTGTTATCTAGTTTAATTATTTTTTCTACTAATCCTTTTGTTCTTTTAAGCGTTACATGAGCAGGTCTTCCAACCCTAATCTCATATTCTATTCTGAGATCAAGAAAACAACATAGGGGAATAGGAAGAAGGCAAATATGCAAAAGCAACATATTCTGTCAGGGGCAGGAAACGTCTTAACTGCCCAGTCAAGAGACTGAACAGACGCCGTGGATCAGAACAGCGAGTCAGAACTATAGATTATCGTGTTCGATGAAACAAGGCAGAATATTCCATTAGAAAGTTCTGAATCAGAGGAAGAGATGGCAGATGGCAACAATCCACCACCCTTGAGGATGAATTCCGGATCGCTTGACATGGGGGAGGACCTACCTGGTGCAATCTGGATTACCACTACCGAATAGATAGATGTCAAGCATAACAAGGTGGCATCAATGCCTAAATTCTATTGGAAGAGGAACGAGAACCCAAATTCCTTCTTGGCAACGTTCAACAAAGTCTGTAACCTGCACAGGCAATGCAATCTGGACGCATTCAAACTCAAGGTGTTCCCATTCACACTTCAAGATGGAGCACAAGCATGGTTCTTGAGTCTTAAGACAAATACGATCACGATGTGGGCCCAAATGCGTACGGTATTCTTGAAGAATTATTTTCCGCAATCAAAGACAAATACGCTCAAGAAGCAGATATCCAGGATTGCTAAAGAAATTGACGAAACTTTCGGTGCATATTGGGAGAGATTCGGATAACTTGTCGATAGTTATCCTAACCATGACTACTAGATGTGGAGCTTTTACAAATTTTCTATCAAAGTATGACCGACGAAGCAAAAACCAAAGTTGATATTGGTTTGAAAGGAAATTTCCACACTAGTCTCTACGAGGATGCAAGAAATATCATTGAGGGACTAGCTGAATCCACTTCACAGTACAAGGGACCGAGAGCAATAAGAGGATCTCTCAATTGGTCGCATTCGACCTATATGGATGAGATTGACACGAACGTGGAAGCGAAATTCAGTCACCTTAAAGACCAATTGGATCAACTGCTTAAGAAAAACACTTCTGCTTCAAGTCAATCAATTGATGATCACACATGTGGAGCATGTGGCCAAAAAGGACACACATCCTTACAACGCCCGGGAGAGGAGGTAAACACAATCGGAAATTGGAGTGGGCAACAAGGGGTTCTTCCGAACTTAAGATGGAGGCAGCCGGAAGATCAATTTCAACCAAGACAACCTCCACAACAGCAATTTCAATAGCCCTACCAACCTCCACGATAGTTGAACTTTCAACAGCTATATAAAGGCAATTTCAGCAGCTGAGTGCTCCGCCTGACCAACCAGAGCAGCATAGCCCCTTAGAAAATCTTTTGGCCGAAATGGTTTCTTCACAAAAGGACATAGATGCATTTCAACAACAAATGCAGAAAGAGATAAATCAGATGAAGAAAGATAACAAATTTGTATAATAATTTAGCTAAACAGATGAATAAGCTGAATTCTACCATATAGGAAATAAAAAACTCTCAAGGGAAGCTTCCAGCTCAAACTCAACAAAATCTGAATGCCTAGAATTGCAATCAAATCACACTACGTGGAGGGAAAGAACTGTCTAGCCCAACTATACAGGCAAAACACCTAGAGAAGTCAGTAGAGACAAGGAAGGTTGCAGAACAACCTATACCATCAGAAGGCTTAAAGAAGCAGTATGCTGAAGATCCAGAACAAAAACGAGATGAGAAGGACGTTCTGACTGACCAGTCGGAGTCTGAAAATCTACTTCCTCCATCATTCCCAAAAGCTTTGAAAAGGAAGAAGATGCCGAACAAGGAGTACATGGACTACCTTAAGCTGTTTGAGAAATTGGAGATTAACATTCCTTTCCTTGTGGCTGTAAACATTCCTAAATTTGGGAAGTTCATGAAGGAGTTTATCGCTGGAAAAGTCCCGAAGATTGAGAAAATTATCATGGACCACTCCGTATTGTGAATCATTCAAAGGATGCTACCCGGTAAGTGTGCTGACGCAGGTATGTTTACACTACCGTGTGTTGGTCATGAGACATGTTTCAGGTGTGTGTGGGGGGGGGGGTGAATACACCTGAATACAAATTATTTTCTCAAACGCGAAAGTCAGCTCTAGCTGAGTTTACTACTGAACTAAGTCAGATAGCCAGATATGCTTTCAGATCGCGTGGGCAAAGATTTCTTCTACTAAGTTCAGCTCTATTGACTTGAGTCAGTTGAACAATCGTTCAGTATCAGAGTTGTGTGCGGAAGTGTAGGCCCTATTAAACGTCTCGATTGGAAAATCGGTTTTATGCTGAGTTTGATGAAATACAATTTTAATGCAATATGATCAGTTAAGGAATGTAGTAAATCAATACTGTAGATTTTTAAAGTGGTTCGGACACACTAGGTCCTATGTCCACTGTCCTGACCAAAGCAGGACTCTTTATATATTTATACTGAGCAAGTCTCAATGATTTATTCTCAAGATAGATACAAACTTGATGCTTATACTGAGCAAGTTCACAATGTATCTTGCTTAGATAAGAGAAGGGGACCAAATATTCTCTAGAGAGAAGAACTAAAAGAAATCTAATCGATGTCCAAGTTCTTCGATGGGTATGCAGTAAGTTTGCTAGAGATTGTTGTGCGTTGAAAGCTTTGGTTACCGGTGTCTTTCTGCATGAAGACTCTCCTCTATATATAGTTGTCGATTGTGAATAAATCCGTTGGAGAGGGGTATAGCCACGTGTCAAAACAACAAGGAAAATGGCTCCTTCAAATTTGAACGTTGATGAGTAGGTGCACTGTAGAGATACGCCTCTTTTTCAGTCCTTGAGCAGCTTTTGTCAGAAAAGATAATGCGTTGTCGGCTCCTTATTGGTCGAGGTAGATTGGTAGGTAAGACGTGTCACACATCAAGGTTGATTTCCTCTGAATCCTCGGACCTTCAACTGAAGTGACTTCCTACTGATGTTCTTCTGAGCATTCAGTACATGGGCATGAATTCCTCTGCAGATTCAGTTGGTGGCCGGATAACCAACTGACTTCTTCGATCCTAAGTCCGTCAGCTGTGCGCAAGGTCTTCTACTGAAATCTGCAGCTACTGACCTCTAGCCTACTGAGTTCCTAACATGTTGAACTCAAACTAAGCTATTACAAAATCGAAGGTTCATCATTCAGCTAGGGGTTTTGGGATCTTCATATATATAAATATGGTCTACTGAATCTTCATCCCAACACCGTGTTTGATGGAAAATGTTATGATTACGCAAGCTATGTGAGATTTAGGTGCATCTATTGGTCCCGAGTCAAACATTCAGGTGTGGGGGGGGGGTGAATACACCTGAAAACGCTTACTGAGTAAAGTCCGTAGGTTCCAGGAGATCGAGCTCAACTGAAAGATCTCTGAATCTAGCTTCAGCTAGAGGCTTGGTCAGTATATTAGCACTCTGAATGTCAGTGTGGATCTTCTCCAATCTGACGTCGTTCTTCTCGAAATGATCGCGAATGAAGTGGTGTCAAATGTCCACGTGCTTGCATCTTGTACGTAGAACAGGATTCTACGAGATGGTAATTGCAGTGGTACTGTCACAGTAGATCGGCACTTCATTCTGAAATACGTCGCAATCGCGCAATTACTGTCGAAGCCAAAGGATATGGGTGCAATAACTTTCGACAGCCATGTATTCAGCTTCAGTAGTGGATGTGGCTACTGAATGCTGCTTTTTGGAATACCATGAAATCAGCTTGCTACCGAGGAACTGACACGTTCCTGAAGTTGATTTTCAGTCGAGCCAGCAACCTGCATAGTCAGTGTCAGTATAGCCAATTAATTCAAAATTATCATCTATTGGATACGATTACCTCTACTAGGTGTGTCTTTGAGAGAGCGGAGAATCTTCTTTGCTGACTCCATATGGCTAAGCTTAGGATTCGCCTGAAATCGAGCACAGACACCTACAACATAAGTTATGTCATGTCGAATAGCTGTTAGATATAATAATGAACCAATTAAAGCACGATAATAAGTAGAGGCTTTTGATACTCCCTCTTTGTCTAGATCAATCTGGAAGTTTGTGTTCATAGGGATTCTAACTGGTTTGCTGAACTCGCATCCGAATTTCTTGATAAGTTCCTTAGTATATTTGGCTTGATTGATGAAGATCCCTCTCTCAGTTTGTTTGAATTGAAGTCATAGAAAGAAATTCAACTCGCACATCATTGACATCTCAAACTTATCCTTCACAATCTTCTCAAATCTTTGACACATGGTCACATTCTGTGAAACGAAGATGATGTCATCCACGTAGACTTACACTAAGAGTATGTCTTCGTTCAGTCGAATGCTGAATAGTGTTCGGTCTATGGTGCCTTTGCGAAAACCTTTCTGAAGGAGGAAATCTGATAGGGTATCATACCAAGCCCTTGGTGCCTGTTTTAACCCGAATAGTGCTTTCCTGAGTCAGTATACTTGATGTCCCTGCTGAAAGCCGGGAGCCTGCTCCACGTATACTTCTTCCTTCAGTACTCCATTAAAAAACGCACACTTCACATCCGTCTGATAGACTTTGAATCTCTTATGTGAGGCGTATGCGAGGAAAAGACGAATAGTTTCTAGTCTAGCAACCGGGGCAAATGTTTCATCAAAGTCTACTCCCTCAGCTTGACAGTAGCCCTTCACGACTAATCGAACCTTATTTCTGACTATAACGTTATTTTCGTCCCGCTTGTTCTTGAAGACCCATTTGGTTCCTATGACATGTTGGTGTCGGGGTCTGTCAACGAGTTCCCAAACCTCATTGCAAACGAACTAGTTCAGCTCCTCTTGTATGGCTATAATCCAGTCAGCGTCGTTCAGTGCCTCCTCAATATTCTGAGGTTCTTCAGTAGACAAGAAACAGGAGTACAGAGCACTCTCGCCTTGTTTCAGATTAGCTTTGGTCTGAACACCTGCTGAAGGGTCACCAATAATCAGCTCAGTAGAGTGAGTATCTAACCAAGAACTTTGTTTCCTTGTCTGTTCTTCTGAAACAAATTCAATGCAAAATATAAGAGTATTAGGCATTTCAGTAGAACTGTTTTGAGACTGAAGAAGTTCAATGACAAGTTGAGGTTCTGATGAATAGTCCACTACAGGGGAGTTAGATTCAAAACATCATTTGTTCCCCCTGAGTTGGTGCATTCAGATGTGGTCTCAGTACCTGTTGGTCCAGAGACGAGTATCATGTGTAGAGGGGGGGGGGGGTGAATACACCTGATTACAAGTTTTTCCTCAAACGCGAAGGACAGCTGAGCTGTAGAGTGAGACTGATGAACAGTGCGACTTTTGTCAGTATTATGAACTCAGTCAGAGAGTTTAGTGCGGATAAGTGTGGGGCCCGATGGACTTCATCTCGATTTGAAAACGTGTTTTCGCAATCCAAATCTATTTTGGCTAGTGCACTTTTAAATATGTTTTATGCAAAGTATGAGTTTGTAAATCGGTTTGAGAACGATGCAATAAAACTGTAAATAACACAAGCAATTTTTAACGTGGTTCGGATAAGCAAGATCTTACGTCCACGGTCCTACTGAACAGGAGTTCTTGTTGATTAATCTGAGCAAGCCTCAGCAAAGTATCTGTGCGCTGGACAAACCCTTCTAAGTTATAGTCCTTAGCGACTTTACAAATCAAACCGAAGTTTGAAGGGGAGGGGATTTTCTCCAACTATGAAGGAGTTCTTACAATAAGAACGATTCACAAAGAGTGAACTCCTTCGAAGGTTCTAAGTTATGGATGTAACAGTTGAGCTTAGATTGAGAAGAGGGAACTAAAGAAACTCTAGAGAGAAGAACTACAGATATTCAACTAAGCAAGTTCTTCGCTGGATCGTCGTGAAAGCGCTAGAGAGTTTGAAAGCTTTGAGCGTGTATTCCCTTTGATATCCCGTGCATTGAGCTCGGAAATGCTTCTCTATTTATAGTCGTGACCCAAGCATTTGTCCGTTGGAGAAGACGATGCCACGTGTCACAAACGTCCCAGGAAAACGGCCATAAGTTTTGAAGTAGCGTCGCAGAGTGGTTGGTCACTGTACATGAGAGCAGCTTTTATCGTCAGAGCAGGTAAGGCTTTGGTTGCTTCTCATTGGTCGAGGTTTGTGGTAGGTGAGACTTGTCAGACATCAGTCTTCATCTGGGTTGACTCTCACTCATCCTCGTATGATACTCTGCTGACTTTTGAATGACATTAAAGTCGGGCAGTCGTTTCCTGTCGGATACAGTAGATCTGGAACGATCGTACTGCCTTCTTCATCTGAGTTGGCAGATGAAAGTCTTCTACTAAGAGCGGTCAGCTGGTGACTCTGAAGGTACTTAGCTCTTCATATTGTGTCTTCACTAGAGGTCAGCTGATGGGAATCTTCTACTGATGATGGTCAGCTGGAGACCTGAGAACACGAGCTCTTACAAACTGATGACATGGGGTTCTGGAATTTAACTTCCTATTGAAGTTCAGACCAACAAATACCCCTTATAGGACTTAGACAAAAACAGATAACAAAAATAAGAACAGTCTAGCCTATTACATTATTTAGTCCGAAAGACAACACACTAAGGGTACAAGAAAGGTTTTGGGATCTTCAATTCTATAGCGATAAATCACTACAATTTCTCCCATTACCGAAATATTGCAATAAGTACTAATACATGAACTACTGATGACAGTTTAAAGTACCCCCTAAGCAATTATCTAAACGATCACTGACTCATAACCCAACAATTTCCCCCTAATTGATGATGCCAAAACCACTAAGTACTAAACTACTGACCCAAGAGAATTCAGTAAAAACTGAGCAGTGATAGCAAGGGTAATCAGCAGATAAAAGATAGGCATATCAGAAGAAAGACAGGGTTATATGAGTGTGTGTCAGATCACTTCAGTGATCATTGTGATAAACAATAAAGACATAGCCACAAGACAATGAGTAGTTGTTTGGCCAAGCAAGAACTGATATTATATATATGGAAGAGATTACATCAGCTAATGTTATACATCAGAAGATAAAAGGAAACACTTCTAGCGTCTGAACTTCTTAATCTTCGCCTTAAAATCCGAAGACATAGTAGCAGGAGCATCCAACCCATAAGATTTGTAGATTCTCTCTCTGAGGGCTTGGATGGGGATGAGATCATCTGTCTGCAAAAGATCCAGATCGTTGCGATGGGCAGCAGTCTCCAATTCCTCTTCTATCTCCTTTGTGCAAATGACGCCTTGAATGGTCATAGGAGGACTCAGCTGTCGTTAGGTAGGAGCAGTGAAGGGCAGCTTTTCCTTGTATAATAGGAGCTTGATCTGCGCTCTGAAGTTCGTGTCGTACTGATATAGGAATTGATAAAAGAGCTCGACGGCCAACACTTCAGAAGGATAGCATTGCTACACGGAAAATGCTTTGATGAAGTCTATCTTCAGCTCCTCTCATTCTTCATTCAGATTCCATGTAATCCATTTGTCTACGCGGCGGTGTGGAGTGTTCTTCAGATGAGGCTTTTGAGCACCACACCGGAAGAACTTGGAAGTCCTGGGTATCTATTTGCTTGATTCGAGGATTAGCTCTCTGGCAATTTGTTTAGTGAGTTCTATAATCTTAGCCAGATCCTCTTGCCTCTTCTTCTCTCTCGATGCTGCAGCTCTTTTGGCCCTCGTCCTGAGGTTCAGCCTTTCCTGCACAACATCCCACGTCGCTTTCTCCTTTGCCTCCAACTCAAGTGTAAGCTTGGGAAGATTCTTCATCGTCTGAGCAAGGGGTAATGTGTCCATCTCCGAGTCTTCAGTAGGCTCTGGAGCAGCAGATTGCTGAGCTTTCTTCCGTTGAGCCATTATCAACTTTGCCTGACTCTTCGACGTCTTACATAGGGACCCTTTTCTTCTTCTTCTTCTTCTTCTTCTTCTTCTTCTTCTTCTTCTTCTTCTTCTTCTTCTTCTTCTTCTTCTTCTTCTTCTTCTTCTTCTTCTTCTTCTTCTGCTGAGCCTCTTCCTCCATTCTCAGCTCATAGTCGATCTGTTCTTGAAGCTGCTGAGCCACTCTCTTATCGTGTTCCTCCTGCTCTTCTCTGGTTTTGAATTTGGGCGTCGGGGAAGAAGGAGGAGTGCTTTTAGTGGCTTTCTCCTTCTCGGGCCTTTGAGTTGGCAGGGGCTCATCTTCTTGATCGACAAACTTTGCAACCTCCTCAATATGCTGCGCCTGAGCCAAGGATCCTTCACTCGATCCTTCGGCCTGCGCGGGCAGCTGAGTTTCAGAGGGCTGCGCCTCTGAAGGAATTTGGACAGAAGGGATTTGGACTGAGGGAGTGGGGACGGAGCTCGTGGCCGCCTGAGCTGAACTTTCCCCCTTAATAGTTTCCCTCTCAACTGACTGTGCCACCACCTGCTCAGCTCTTCCTTCCACCTTTTTGGCATCATCACTAGCCAAGGACATGAGAGTTTTAATAGCTGCTACTTCAGGTTGAAGTTTGTAGACAACAAATTTGATAGAGGCTAAGGTGGTGTTGAAATCCCTGATTGGATCACAGTAGTGGACCCAGTCCTCCTCTTGGTCCTTGCTGATTTGGCGGATTTGGATCTCTGCTTGATACCGCTATTGAAGAAGCAATGCATCGCGGGAGTCCGTCATCTCCTTCTCAATGAGCTTCAGGGTGGACGCCTGAGTTTCTAAGGCATTCTGGACACTGGAGGTGGCCAACTTGTTTTGCTCATCCATAGTCTTCTGGACAGTGGCCAGGCTCGCAGATAGTTGCTCAACGAACTTCTTCTGTTGGGCTTCGAGCAACTGCTGGCACTGAGCAACCAAGTCCGCCTTCTGAGCTGCTAGCGCAGTCTCGACGATCTCCTGAATATTGGGAGTTGAAGCATCCGAGACTTTCTTGACTGTGCCAGTCAGTTCGTCAACCTTCTCCGTCTGAGCCTTCGTATATTGTACCCATTTGAGATGGACATCCTTGGCCAGGAGACAATCCTTGTCTCCCTGCTTCCTTATTGCTTAGTTGACGGACTTGGAGGACACGGTACCTATCGGTTTTATCTTATAAAAGGAGGTACCGAGCCTCTTCTCAGAGGCAGTGAGTTGTTGCTTCCTGGAAGATGAAGTAACAGGGGCGGCACCTGATTCTGGAGGTGGAGGTGGTGATTTTCCCTTCTCACTGGGAGTCTTTCCCTCAGCAAAATCTTGTTGTTCTGCATCCTTGGGTACCTGATCATCATCTCCATAGTTGTGATGAGAAGGCGGTGATGGGCGTCTGGCAGCCTGCGGGGAGGACCTGAGCTCAAGAAGATATAGCATTGCAGAGCGTAGGTCCTCGAAGGAGGCTATGTTGGCGGGTTCCCCAAACCCTACCACCGACTGAATACTCTGCTCCTCGGCCAGTAGGGACAACGCAGAATGCTGTTGAATAAGATCTGTAAGAATATCCCAGGTGAGGAATCGTAGCAGCATCTGTGTCCTCGCCCTTATCGCAATGTCAACAAGGTCCTGATGCTGGCCAATCTCAGGAATTTGTTCAGCAACCTCTCCTGTTGCACGGAGACGGTTCATCTGAACTGTTGACGATCCTTCTGAGGAAACCTTAGTAGCCAGTTCATCAGCTTCTTCCGGCTGTGTCTCCTCAGTACTGACCCGCTGAACTTTGTCTTCCAGAGTGGCACCCTCAATGCCAGTGTCAGCGTCCAGTAGTTCTTCCTCCTGAGGGGGCGGAGGGGAAGCAGGCTTGGAAGTATCCTTAGTAGCTCCAGGCTTGGACAACTTCTTCTTCTTCGGCTGATCGGCACGTGGAGGCAGATCAGTAGATGATCGTTTGAGCTCAGCAGTTCCACGTCCGATAGATTTTTCGGCCGCTGATCTAGTCTTGAACTTTATCAGCTTGTGGTCGAAATACTTCATATCAGCAAATGAGACGTGATTCGTCATGGAGTCCTCAATAATGATGGAAACCTTCGTCCTGTATAAGATTTTGCCCACACTAATGAGTCTTCTCTCTCCTGAATCTGTGGCCACAAACTTCTGAGCCTGAGCCTTCAGCTTAGGCATGAGGAACTTTGCCCAGTTCACCTGGACTCCATCGATTATTGTCATCATGATCTGGAGTCTGGGCTTTGATAGCTGATTGAAGGAACTGGCGGCGCTCATCAGAATATGGATAACGATGTAGGCGACGCCCCGATACTTCGGAAGGAGTTGGTTCTTCGGTAGGGCAGACTTGAAAGAGATATCGTCACGTCTGTAGAAGCCACGAATGTAGTCATTGAGCTCATTCTCCTTATATCCAACTAGAGATATCCCGCTATCCGGCAGCTCAAATATTGACTTCAAAGCCTCAAACACGATGATGTCTGTGTGGCTTGCTTCCCACTTCTTAGGGGCAACCTCCCTCATGTAACCGATGACGGTTACTTCTGCGTCTGTATCCTGCATAGACAATAGATTGTAAAAGAACTCGGCCACCTGCTGGGGCAGGTACGCCTTCGGGTGCTTCGTGAGAAGAAGCTTCAATCCCGATGCTTCGAGAGCGTAGAAGACTGGCTCCAAAAACGGCAGCTCCGCTTGGTGAAAAACCATCGTGGGTTCAAACTGAACCCTAAAGAGTATGATCTCCTCGATGTTTGATGGAGTGGGTATGAACACCATTGAAACAGAAATCTACAAAAAGTGTGTTAGCACTCGAAAATAGAGTAAGTTAGATACGAGATTTCAGCTAGATGAGAATTTTACCGTAATCGAAGAGCTTGAGAGAGATATAAGCAATCAACATAATGCAGTAGAAAAGGATGATCGAAGGCTCTAAGATGCGAAAATGGCGTAAAGTGTGTTTAGAGAGAAAAGGTACAGATTTTATAAGATTTGAATGTCAAGGGTTTTTAGATCGGACGGTCAGTATAAAATCTCGCTTTTCTGGGACGGTTCAGATTTGATTTTATAAAAGGAATGATTACTTAGCCGCCTCTAAACTAGACCCACGTAAGATATGCGCAGTTAGAGTAAGGTGAGAAGACATGCATTAAATGCGTTGCAGACAGCATTAAAGGATAAGGCATTTTAAATGAGAACGGTTTCTACTGACTTAATCCTTAAAAAAATTATGGCGGGAAATAAATGCAAATCATGCCACTGAATGCAAACGACTGAGTTATTAAATGTGAGCATGCTTCTGAGAATATTAAAGAATCTAAATACGCAAACCTCTTCAGCTGAACTCTTATGATCAACTGTTTACCGAATCGACTCTGGAGAATCTTCGTGGTACTGAAGGTACCATGTTCCCCCTTACTGTGAACTGTATGATTCACCCTACTGAATCAAGTATTGAGTCTGACTTCGACTGTCGTCCTCGAATTTTCTTGCCGATTCGAGTCGGTAGGGATCCAATGAGACCTAGCTCGACTGATAGTTCTCTGAATCTGTTCTCAGCTAGCGGTTTGGTCAGTATGTCTGCCCTTTGCTTGTCAGTATGGATTTTGTCCATCCTGATATCCTTCTTCTCGACATGATCTCGGATGAAGTGGTGTCGAATGTCCACGTGCTTGCATCTCGTATGGAGAACTAGATTCTGAGTTATTGCAATTGCACTGGTGGAGTCGCAGTAGATGGACACTTCTTCTTGAGTAATTCCATAATCTCGTAGTTGTTGTTGAGGCCAAAGGATTTGGGCACAACAACTTCCAGCAGCCATATACTCAACTTCAGTAGTGGACGTCCACTGAATGCTGTTTCTTTGAAAACCATGATATCAACTTGTTGCCTAGGAACTGACATGTTCCAGAAGTTGACCTTCGATCTATCCTGCATCCTGTATAATCAGCATCAGAATAACCTGTTAGAATCAGATTATTATCAGCAGGATACCAGAGCCCTGCGTCAGGTGTTCCCTTTAGGTATCGCAGAATCTTCTTCGCTAAGTCTAGATGAGTTCGCTTGGGATTCGCCTTAAATCTTGCGCATACACCTACAACATAAGTTATATCAGGTATGCTTGCTGTTAAATATAATAAAGAACCAATAATATCTCTATAATCAGTAGAGTTAACAGAAGCTCCCTCTTTTTCTAGATCGATTTTAAAATTCGTGTTCATGGGGATCTTGACTGGCTTGCTTGAGTCGCAGCCGAATCTTTTCACGAGGTCTCGAGTATACTTGGCTTGGTTGATGAATATTCCTTCAGGTGATTGCTTCACTTGAAATCTAAGGAAGTAGTTCAACTCCCCCATCATGGACATCTTGAACTTCTCCTTCATCATTTTCTCGAATTGTTGACATAAAGTCACGTTCCTGCAACCGAAAATAATGTCGTCCACGTAGATCTGCACCAGTAGAATGTCATCCCCTGACTTAATGCTGAACAGAGTACGATCTACTGTCCCCTTCTGAAAATTGTTCTGAAGAAGAAAGTCTGATAGGGTATCGTACCTAGCCCTATGTGCTTGTTTTAACCCATACAGAGCTTTCCGAAGTCTGTACTCCTGATGTCCCTACTGAAAGCCAGGCGGTTGTTACCACGTAGACTTCTTCCTTCAGCACGCCATTCAGAAACGCTGACTTAACATCCATTTGATATACTTTGAATCTCTGATGCGTTGCATAGGCTAGGAATAGATGAATGGCTTCCATTCTGGCGACTGATGCGAACGTTTCATCAAAGTCTATTCCATTTGCTTGACAGTATCCTTTGGCAACAAGTCCAGCTTTGTTTCTTACTATGACGTTGTTTTCGTCTCGCTTGTTCTCTAAGACCCACTTAGTACCGATTACATGTTGTTGGGAGATGATTCAGTAACTCCACAATTGTTGGGAGATAACTAAGTAGCTTAGTGCACTGAAGATTTGAAGATCTCAAATCCCTAGTTTGACTGATGAACCATTCTGTTGTAATTTGTTGTTCTGTCTCTTAGAGTTTCAGACTCAGTAGACACTCTTCATTTTGGTTCAGGCGTTCGGATACGTCACTGGTTCTTCACGGACTATCGGCCTCGCATCGTAAGAAGAAGACTCGGTTATGCTTGGACTCAGTAGGAGCAGTTTACTGGAAGGAGTCAGTGGAACTGAACTCAGCAAGAGTAGTTCACTGAACTCAGAGTTGATCTTCAGTAGAGCTGACTCAGCAGGAGTATGCTACTGAACATAGATTACACTCAGCAACGGCTAGAAAGTCTTCTGACTGCCAGGATTTATTAAGTTAAATCAGCAGAGTCATACGAGGTATAGAGAAGTCAGCTTCAGATCCACCTTGAAGTCTGTTCTGTCTCACCTACATTCTTCATCCTCGACCAATGACGTGCGGCCAACTGTCCACCTTCTGATTAAAGCTGCAAATCGACAACTCTCCAAAAATAGAAGGAAAGGACTCTGCCACAATACTTTGAAAGAGCCGCTACTCAAAAGAGCGAGACCCATGGATCGTCGTCTCCAACGGATCTATCCATGTCTCTGCTCTATAAATAGAGAGAAGATTTCAAATTGAAGCTCACTGAACGACACAGACAAGGACACAAGAGCATTCACGAGCAAACACAGAAAAAACTTAAGCTTTCTACAAGAACTTCATAGAGTAATCTCCAGCGAAAGGCGACATACTTGCTCATAGGGAACCAAGCTGAATCAGATAATAAAGCCTCTAGTATCCAAGCGACTGATACGAACCCAAGTCTATACTTAACCGTTCGTCGCTCTAGAAGCCACCTTCTTGTTCCCTATCCCTCTATCCTAAGCTCAGCAGATCTTATCCATAGCTTAGACGAAGGAGTTCATCTTTGAACTGATCCTTATTGTAAAGGACTCCTTCATAGTTGGAGAGTTTGTCAAACACTTTAGTTTGATATCTTGTAAACTGAGACTTGCTTAGTATAAATCTCAAGACCAGTGTTTGTCCAGTGTAAAAACCGACTCAGACTAACTCAGTATAATAAAATAGCCTCCTAATCTTTTCAGGACAGTGGACGGAGGATTGTTGGATCTGAACCACTTTAAAATTGCTTGTGTTCTGTGTTTTTAATGTTGCATTGATTACGGTTCATACTGAAAATATCTTTCAAAATCATTCAATTGAGTTTCACCAAAGCTTAACTGATTGCACTAATATACTGAAACTGTTTTATTAAAAACGTTTTCTAACTCAACTGAATTTGGGCTTACACATATCCGCACTTACTGAACTTCAGCTGAACGGTACTGAATTCTGACCTTAGTCAGCTAGCAGGCCTTAGTGAAGTCAGTCACTCTGCCACGCGATTCAGAACAGCTTATTTGGTCTACTGAACTTGTTCAGCATGGCATTCTCCCGAAAAGGATTGTTCGCGTTTTAAGTTGAGAAATTGTTTTCATGTGTATTCACTCCCCCCTCCTCTACGCCTGAACGTTTAATCTCGGGACCAACAATTGGTATCAGAGTGGGAGTTCTATAAGACTCTTGTTTTCTAGAACTGGTCCACTGGAACGGATCCAGAAAATGTTTTCACTGCATATTATTCTTCATTCATATCACTAGTTTCAATGTCTGATATGTCAGGAATCAGGATGGTGCCCATATTCTCAGTAGAGAACTACGGGGTATGGGGTGTTAGAATGGAGGCACATCTGACTTCCCTCCACGAAGCATGACAGAGGTACTGGAGTACGGCCCTATCGTTCCCATGATTGATAGTATCGAAACTCAGGACCCAGCACAAGGAGGAGGCATGGTGACCGGGAAGAAGATCCCCAAAGATAGAAGTCTCTTCACCCCTGAGGAGAAGAAGCTTCACAACTTAGACCGGGTAGCCACTACCTGCTACAACTGCAAGAAGCTAGGACATTATCAGTATGATTGTCCTGAGCTCAGTACTGCTGAAAGAGCAGCACGCAAAGCTCGAAGGGAAAACTTCATCAAGAAGCGTCAAGCATATATAGCTGGTGAACTCTCAGACGACTCAGATGAAGTCGATTCCTTTATGGATTCATCAGATGATGAAGAGACATTCATGGCCGTAGAGCTTGAAGAAGATGCTGAAAAGTGTCTTATGGCAGGAGAAGAGGATGAGGTAAACTCTCACGCTCCATTGAACTCGTCCTCACACTGCACACATGACATTATTTCAGGTGCAGATGAGAATCTAGACATCTCAATCGCCTACGAAGAACTGTTAGACGAGCAGATTCAGATGAGCCTGCAGCTCAGTAAAACTCTTCAGGACTTGTATACCCTGAAAGTGCAGAATCAGAGACTTTCCTAGGAGAGTCAGGTTGCTACTGAGTCAGAAGGACTTGTGTTGAAACTCAGGGAGGAGATAAACTCTCTGATGGCCAAGTCTCAGCATCAAGAAGATCTGATCTCAGTACTGACCAATGACTTGACTCAGAAAGATACTGAATTAAGTCTACTAAAGCAAGAGTTGTCAAGACTTCAGACCGAGCATGAAACGCTTAGGAAAAGTGATGATGTTCGGAGGAATCTGATGACAGAGCGGTACATGGGCACTGAAAAGAAGCTTGAGGCCATGCTAGCCAGCAACAAGCCTAAGCATTGCAAGGAGGAACTTGGATTCAGTCATGGAGCCTCCACATCTACCCCCGTACGCTCAGAGAACCGGCTAGCTGATAGATTTGTTCAAGGGGAGACCATAACCTCTGATATTTTGAACCCCATAGCCAAGAACAAACAGAAGATGAAGGCACATCATCCCAGCTATCAGCATTCTGACAAGAAGATCAGTTCCAAAACACCCCAGTTCAGTCAAGGGGGAACCAGCAGAGTTAAGTGGGCTGATCAGTATGGACCTCCAGAACTGACACATCCAGCTCAGTATAGGTCATATTATTATGATCCTATAGTCAGGAGAGGACCTAAGAGTCAGAAGAAGAAGGAGAAAGCCGCTCAGAAGGCAAAGGTCAACAGTCCACCAATTCAGAAGATCAGGACTCCTGAACCTGCTAAGCCTCAGAAGTCAGCATCGACCAGTCCAGTGGTCAAGTATGTTGATCAAAGTGGGAAGAAACTGTCTGAGACCACCAGGGTCGTGAGACAGTTATGGGTTTCCAAAACAAACATCTAAGGACCCAAAATCAAAAATAAAGGGTACCTGAATATAATTCTGTTTTGCAGGTGCACAAGGACCCTTGGTATGTGGACAGCGGATGCTCAAGACACATGACATACCAGAAGGACCTACTGAAGAATTATACTACTGAAGAAGGACCCCGAATTGAGTTTGGAGATAACGCAAAAGGCTATACCAGAGGCTATGGAACACTCAGCATTGGAACTGCCACAGTTCCAAGAGTATCATATGGTGAAGGACATCAACATAATCTTCTCTCTGTTAGTCAATTTTGTGATAACTCGAATAGAGTGATTTTTTACGCTGGTTTCTGTGATGTCATTGATAAATCTACGGGGAAAACAGTGTTATCAGGTTCGCGCAAAAAGAATATCTACGTGGCTGACTGAAACTCAGCTGAACCTGAAGCTTGTTTGTTGGCGAAGAACGACAACAGAACGGGGTGGCTCTGGCATAGAAGACTCAACCATCTCAACTTCAAGACGCTCAACAAACTAGCTAGAAACGCTCTAGCAGGAGGACTGCTGAATGAAGTATTCAGCAAACACACACAATGTGAAGCATGTCTGAAGGGAAAGCAAACAAAGAATCAAAATCCACCTATTCCATCGCCTTCCACTGAAGAAGTTCTGCAAAGCTGAAGGTATAGAGCATGAGGCGTTTGCCGCGCGCATGCCTCAACAAAACAGGGTTGCTCAAAGGAAGAATAGAACACTCAAAGAACCAGCAAGAACCCTGCTTGCAAACTCAGGACACCCAACCAAATTCTGGGCAGAAGCAACTGACACTGCATGTTACACTCGGAACAGATCTCTACTGACTAAGCAGCATAAGAAGACACCATATGAACTATGGAAAGGAAGGAAGCCCTTCATATCTTATTTCCATATTTTTGGGTGTTCGTGCTTTATCCACAATAATGGGAAGGATCAGTTAAAGACTTTTCATAGCAAGTCAGACCGGGGAGTCTTCTTAGGATACTCCCGGGTCAGCAAAGCCTTCAGAGTTTTTAACTACCGGACCCTTTGCACGGAGGAGAGCCCTCATGTTGTTTTTAATGAGTTTGCTACTAAAGACAGGAGCAGGAACTCTAAATCAGAGTCTGAGGACATCAGTAACCAGCTACAGGATCTGAGCCTGAAAGACAAAGTTGAAAAGATCCAGCTGTGTTGGGATGATGATTCAGAAGAGGAAACTGAAGATAAGACAACTGAATCTCAGCCAGCAGCAGAAGTAGCTAAACAGATTGACTCTACTGAACAGAGTCAATCCCAGGTAACTCAGGTCGATGAAGAAACCCAAGTGGTAACTGAGACCTCTACTGAGGATAATAATTCAGGGGGAATAAATGAAGTTCCTGAGCTAAATGCCCCTGAACCTGGTGACTCAGTAGACCCAACTCTAGTAACTAAATTACTTCAATCTCAGAATAGTACAACTGAAATGACTAACTCACCTACTATCTGTGTTGAACAAATTTCAGATGAAGAGTTGAAACATCGTCGATCGTGGCTGGATGCTCACACTTCTGACCTGATTATTGGAGATCCTTCAGCAAGTGTAAAGACAAGATCCAAATTCTGTCAAGGAGAAAGCGCATTATATTCCTGCTTCTTGTCTACTGAAGAACCACATTCAGTTGAGGACGCACTCAAAGATGCTGATTGGATTCTAGCTATGCAGGAGGAGCTGAATCAGTTCATGAGAAACGAAGTATGGGAGCTTGTTAACAGACCCCGGCATCAACATGTGATTGGAACTAAATGGGTCTTCAAGAACAAGCGAGATGAAAACAACGTTATAGTAAGGAACAAAGCAAGACTCGTTGCAAAAGGCTACTGTCAAGCCGAAGGGATAGATTTCGACGAAACTTTCGCTCCAGTTGCAAGATTGGAGGCAATCAGACTATTCCTAGCCTACGCAACACATCAGCGATTCAGAGTATATCAAATGGATGTGAAGTCTGCGTTCCTAAATGGCATGCTGAAAGAAGAAGTCAATGTAGAACAGCCTCCAGGTTTTCAACAAGGACATCAGGTCTACAGACTCAGAAAGGCTCTGTACAGGTTAAAACAAGCACCCAATGCTTGGTACGATACCCTGTCTGAGTTTCTTCTTCAGAAAAGTTTTCAGAAGGGCACAGTATACTGCACATTATTCAGCATTCGACTGGAATACGATATTTTAATTGTGCAGATCTACGTAGATGACATAATCTTCGAATCGAAGAACATCATCATGTGTCAACAATTTGAGAAAATGATGAAGGATAAGTTTGAGATGTCAATGATGGGAGAGATAAATTATTTCCTCGGTTTACAAGTCAAACAATCTGAGAAGGGAACATTCATCAATCAAGGCAAATACACTCGAGACCTCATCAAGAAGTTCGGTTGCACATCTGGCAAACCAATCAAGATCCCGAAGAACACGAACATGAAAATTGATCTTGATAAAGAGGGAGTATCAGTAGACCATACTGAATTTCGTGCTATTATATCTAACTGCTACCCAACCTGGCATAACTTATGCTGTAGGTGTTTGCGCTCGATTTCAGGCGAATCCCAAGCAGAGTCACATGGACTCAGCAAAAAAGATTCTCTGCTATCTTAGAGGAACACCTGACATAGGTTTATGGTATCCAACAGATGATAATATTGAACTAACTGCTTACTCTGATGCTGACTATGCAGGATGTAGAATTGACCGAAAGTCAACTTCTGGAACTTATCAGTTCCTTGGCAGTAAGATGATTTCGTGGTTTTCAAAGAAACAACATTCAATAGCAATGTCAACGACTGAAGCTGAATATATGGTTGCCGGAAGTTGCTGCGCCGAAATCCTTTGGCTGAGACAGCAGCGACGCGACTATGATATCATTCAGAATGAAGTGCCGATCTTCTGCAACAGCTCCAGTTCAATTGCAATCACTCAGAACCCTGTACTTCATACTAGATGCAAGCACGTGGACAACAGACACCACTTCATTCGTGATCATGTCGAAAAGAAGGATATCAGGATGGAGAAGATCCATACTGACTGTCAAAGGGCAGATATTATGACCAAGCCTCTAGCTGAAGCTAGATTCAGAGAACTTTCAGAAGAGCTAGGTCTGCTGGACCCTACTGACTCTTGTCAGTAAGTGGATTCAGGAGAGGAGCATTCAGCAAGGGGAAATGTTCACTCTCAGTACTAAATAAATTCAGTACGTAGAGACTCAGCAACCATCTACACGAGGTATCAGCTGACTACGATGTTCAGATGATAGGTTTGCGTATCTTTACTCAGTAGCCAATGAAATATTCTATGCATTTATGATTCAGATTCAGCTTCATATTCAATGCCTTAGAAATTGTCATTTAATATAACGGTTTCCATTTAATACACGACATTCTATGTCAAGCATGCTGAACTCTTCGGCGCATTAAATGCATGTCGAATTAAGTTACTTCTTTGGCTAGTTACAACTGTAATTTGACTTAGGCGGGTAAATTAATCATTGCCTATTATATAACATTAAATCCTAGCCGTCCATCTCATAAAGCAGATTTAAACTGAACCGTGGATTTTTAACTGTTCATCTTCTTTAACATATAAAAACACGTTCAAAGTTTAGAAACCGCCATTTTTCTCTGCAAATTTCACAACCCTAGATTTTCTTAGAAAAGCACTCGTTTACTTGCAAACTTCAATTCCAATAGCTCAAAAACATCTTTGGTAAATCTTTAGTGATTATTTAGGATCGTATATGATCTTTATAATATTTTTCGTTCGATACTGATATTTTTCGTTTGCAGATTATTAAAACATGGCAGGAAGGGATGTTATTAGTCCTCTAAACATGATTGAAATCCTCTAGAAAGACCGCTTGTGGTTTGAGCCGATGATGGAGTTCGACTCATGCGACCTTGATTTTATGGAGGAAATCTTTGAAGCACTGAGGGCGACAGGACTGGCGGATTTTCTGTCAAGGAAGACATCATACTTCCTCCCTCGACAAATCGCTAAGTTGTATCTGAATTCAGAGACAGTAGAAGGGGATCTCCGGTGTCGGTTCGTCACTCATCTTATTGGAGACCCCACCCGTGCTATACCGGAGATCAAACTGATGTCTATCAAGGAAGCACTTCAGTGAAGCTTCCAACTACCGAGCGAAGGATTCAGTACCGTGGGCTATAAAGACGACTTAATGGACGAGTACTTAGAGATATTCTGCGGGAAGCCTACCACATTCAGAGTCGCCTTCCCAAAGAATGTCATGCTCCCTCAGTTCAGAGCACTTGCCTATATCGTGACTCAGATACTGACGAGTCAGGCCAGTTCATTTGATCAAGTTTCGCGGCTGAAGATTCAGTTGATGATGGCCATAGATGACCAAGCAAAGATTAACTGGGCAGAATTCTTCTTGAAGGAGTTTATGACTTAGGCCGCGAAGTTCGATCATTCCAACAATTGCTTGTCTGTCAAAGGAAAACTCCTATACGGCATGAAGCTCTCAGTTATGATTGAGGATCTATGTGGAGCTGACAATGTCGTCTATGCTGATAAGATATATTTCAATCCGAAGAAAGTAAGGTTTCAGAGCAGGGCAACGACCCTTCAACAAATTGGATCAGGGCCTGCTGAGCCCAAGCCTAGCTCTCAGAAGACCTCAACTCCATCTAAGAAGAGGTCGCCTCCGAAGACTGCTCCTAAGACACTGACCAAGAGACTGAAGAAAGTCAGTGAGGTCGTAGTTGTACCTCCTTTACAGCTAAGGGACGAGGCTGAGTCCTCTGAGAAAACTGTGTCAGTGGAGAAAGTCGTCTCCACTGAACAAGGAGAAGTTGTGGACCAAGGGGTAGAAGCTGATCCAATCCCTACTCAAATCCCCTTGGATATCCCACCACTCAGCAGTATCCCATCTGTTGAAAAATAACAGTCTCCAATAGAGGTTGAAGACTCAGAGACTGCTTCAGAGTCAGAATCAATCGGGATGGAGGCTTCAGCATTACAATCAAGAGCCTCCCGAGAGATTTCAGAAAACATCCCGGAGATAGCCAGCCATACAGACATGATAATATTGGCGAGGCAGGCTAGGCTCCACACTCTGATTCGATTCCAGGAGTGGTCAACACTTAACAAGTTGTATCCAGCACCACTCCTGCGAACAACTCCACGAGGAGGAGTTGATGATTAGGGAGAAGATAGGCTACTCAGAGCCAGCAGATATCTGCTCCTTGGAGGATCTGAGGGCAGCCATGCTCGCTATGCTGAACGACCGTCAACCTACTTCAGCGGCGGCTCCCTCAGATGGGTCAGATCCTGACGATCAGGACCCACCCCGTGATTCAGGCCCTGAGAAGCCTAATGAGGGAACTCAACTGGAGAAGGATGCTCCTACTCAATCTGCTGAACCTCCTCTCAGCATCCTTGCTCCAGGCCAGTCGGCGGCTAGTACCTCTAAGTCGGCGGACCCAGAACAGCTGTTGCTGGGGTCTGCGTTCGAGGTAGCGCCCAGCCCGAAGAACCGACGTTCGAAGTCAGTGGCCAGGGCACTAAGGAGTCAAGGCGCTCAGAATAGACTCCTCGCCCACACCGTCCACAAGGCGTGGAGGCAATCCACTCAGGCTCAGAGTGCAGAGATAAAGGGGCTCAGAACTTCAATTCAAAGTACGCCTGCCCCTGACTTCTCAACTATCCTGACAAACGCACATGCCACTCAAAGAGCCAACTTCGAAGAGCAACAGAAGCTAATGGAAGCTGCCCAAGCTAAACTTCTTGAAGAATTTAAGGCAGCCCAGACAGCTCACACTGAATCCGTGTCTTCTCTAACTTAGGCCTCCGAGCTCAGACTCCAGACTATTTAGAAGGCCATAGAATATAAAGTGGATCAGAAGTTGCTATCTATTCAGACTGTGGTGGAGACCTCTCACAACAAGTACAGCGAGGAACTCACTGATGAGAGGATTGAGCTCCACGAGAGGTTTGTCAACCTGCAAGATTCCTTAGACAAACATGCCTCAGATTACACCAGTCTACACAAGAAGGTACAGATTCCTACCCTTGGCTTATTTGCTGATGCCAAAAGGGGGGAAGGAAAGGAAAAGGTACCCAGAGCACCAAGGGGAGTAAGGATAGTGGAAGGAGCATCTCAGACTCAGCAATTAGCTCCCACTGCTCCCACTACTCAGACATAACAGGGTGAGGCCCAGGGGCTGTAGTGCCTGCTGAGACTGGCCCAAGTGGCTCAGGACCCAAAGAATCTGCTACTCAGGTAACTCAGACTCCCTGTGACATTATCAAGGAAATGGTTGAGTATGCAGAGGAGGACTCAGAAGAGGAAGAAGTCCCTCTACCTCCTCCAGTGCAAGGAAAGGGAAAGAAAATTCTGAAGCTTCCCACTCCACCTAAAAAGAAAGGAACTAAAAGGTTCATATCTCTTAAGGAAGAAGCTCAGATTGCCGCAGATGAGAAGCTGGCAAGGGAGATAGCCGAGGCAGAGGCTGGTAACAAGCCCAAGAAACAGCCTGCCAAAGGTAGAACTAAAGTTCAGAGGGGCAAGAAGCCTGGGACAAGGCTACCCCCAAGGAACCTTAAGCTCAGCGACGAAGCTGATAAGGAAAAAGAAAGAGAGCAGCAGCAGCAACAAACTGATCAACAGGGTACTTCTAAAGAGAAATCTTCAACACCTGCTGACTCAGAGGAAGATAAAGAGCATGTGCCATCCTAGGTTCCCTCTAAAGCTCAAGAGGAAGAGATGCAAGAAATTTGGGATCAGATGGAAAGGTACTTAGACAGAGGAGCTGAAGCCAGACAGATTAGTGCAGCAAGAGAAAGGCTCAGACTCGCTGATCTAGAGGCTCTGAGGATCAATGCTGAGAAGGAAGCCAGCCAGAGGATTCCTGAGAAAGCTGATATTCCATACAAGTATAGAAGACTCAGGAAGCCCATAGACCTCAAAATCCATAGATGGCCCAGGGTTGATACTTGGATGCCATGGGAACGGACTCAGAGGTGGGAGACACTAAAGGCTGACTACATTAAGAGATTCTATTTCTGGAGATACTGGCCTGAAATGCACAAGTCTATTGCCTTTGTTGAATGGCTTCTGAAGAGTGATCCAGAGATTTATGCAAGAGTTCAGAAGGCCTTAGCTAAAAAGGTTGATGTCAGGGTCCCAGCCCCAAGACTTATGCCTCCCCCACTGATGGTTCTCTACACACGGGGGTGATTGAAAGAGAAATCAAGTATGCTGCTCAAGCCAAGAATCTAAATGAGACTGATCCTGCTGACATGGCTGAGATACTGAAGCTGAGAAAAATTTACTTACCAAGTGTATGGATTGCCGCTCCCTGAAGAGAAATCTAAGGACTTCAAATATTGGATTCAACAGTTCAAGAAATGATAGTTGTTAGCTTCTGTGTATCTTTGTGTTTCTTACTTAGAATAACAAGCTTGATGTATTGTACTGATATTTTTTCATATATAATACATCATTGTTGTTCGGCCCTGATAATTCGTTATTGTCTACATGGCCTTGTTTATTTTATGCTTAACACTCAGAATCACCCAAGTGATTACTGACTCACACACTCACTGAATATTTATATCTGTCAGTTTTTGCTTGGCTTGTTAGATTCTGATCTTATAGATGCTTTTAAGGGGAAATTGTTGTTAGAAAGGGGGAAATTGCTGATAGTTTTCTGTATAGAATCTGATATTTCTTCCCTGACTCCCTCAGTAGTCTAGAACTTGAAGAACTACTCCGCTGATTCAACTTGAAATATTTGTAAGGAGCCTTGTTTCTGATAGTTTATAGTGTTAGGTTTTGGCATCATCAAATAGGGGGAAATTGTTGGGAGATGATTCAGTAACTCCACAACTGTTGCGAGATAACTCAGTAGCTTAGTGCACTGAAGAATTGAAGATCCCAAAACCCTACTTTGACTGATGAACCATTTTGTTGTAATTTGTTGTTCTGTCTCTGAGAGCTTCAGACTCAGTAGACACTCTTCATTTTGGTTCAGGTGTTCAGATCTGTCCGCTGGTTCTTCAGCAGATTATGAGCCTTAGTACCAGAAGAAGAAGACTCCGTAGTTCTGGGCTCAGCAGGAGCAGTATATTGAAAGGAGTCAATGGAACTGGACTCAGCAGGAATAGTACACTGAACTCAGAGTTGATCTTCAGTAGAGCTGACTTAGTAGGAGTATGCTACTGAACATAGATCCGACTCAGCAACGGCTAGACAGTCTTTTGACTGTCAGGTTTATTAAGTCAAATCAGTAGAGTCATGCGAGGTATAGAGAAGTCAGCTTCAGATCCACCTTGAAGTCTGTTCTGTCTCACCTACTTTCTTCAGCCTTGACCGATGATGTGCGGCCAGCTGTCCACCTTCTTATTAAAGCTGCAAGTCAACAACTTTCTAGAAATGGAGGGAAAGGACTCTGCCACCATACTTTGAAAGAGCCGTTAGCTACCCAAAAGAGAGAGACACATGGATCGTCGTCTCCAACGGATCTATCCATGTCTCTGCTCTATAAATAGAGGGAAGATTTCAAATTGAAGCTCACTGAACGACACAGACACGAACACTAGAGCATTCACGAGCAAACACATAAATGACTTAAGCTTTCCGCAAGAACTTCATAGAGTAATCTCCAGCGAAAGGCGACATACTTGCTCATAGGGAACCAAGGTGAATCAGATCATAAAGCCTCTAGTATCCTGTTGGGAGATGATTCAGTCTTCTCACAATTTGTTGAGAAATGACTCAGTAGCCTAGTGCTCTGAATATTAGCTGAAGATTTGAAGATCTCAAAACCCTACTTTGACTGATGAACCTTTCAGTTGTAATATGTTGTTGTGTCTCTGAGACTCAGTAGACACACTTCATCTTGGTTCAGGCACTCAGTAGATTACTAGCCTTAGTAACAGAAGAAGAAGACTCAGTGATACTGGACTCAGCAGGAGCAGTATACTGAAAGGAGTCAGTGGAACTGAACTCAGCAGGAGTAGTTCACTGAACTCGGAGTTGATCTTCAGTAGAGCCAACTCAGCAGGAGCATGCTACTGAATTTAGATCAGACTCAGCAACGGCTAGACAGTCCTCCAAACTGTCAGGATTTATTAAGTCTAAATCAGCAGAGTCATACGAGGAAGAGAGAAGTCAGCTTCAGATCTACCTTGAAGTCTGTTCTGTCTCACCTACTTTCCTTAACCTCGACTAATGACGAGCGGCTAGCTGTCATATTCTGATTAAAGCTGCAAGTCAACAACTTTCCAAAAATGGAGGGAAAGGACACTGCAACCATACTTTGAAAGAGCCGTTAGCTACCCGAAAGAGAGAGCCCCGAGGATCGTCATCTCCAACGGATCTATCCTTACCTCTACTCTATAAATAGAGGGATACAATTCAAATTGATGCACACAAGCGAACCTAGAAATTGATGAACACATGAGCATTCACGAGCAACTCAAAACGTTCTAAGTGTTCCGCAAGAAGTTCAAAGACTAATCTCCGGCGAAAGACGACATACCTGCTCACAGGGAACCAAGCTGAACTAGAATTATAAAGCCTCTAGTATCCAAGCGACTGAACACGAACCTAAGTCTTTACTTAACCGTTCGTCACTCTAGAATCCACCTTCTCGTTCCCTATACCTCTAACCTAAGCTCAGCAGATCATATCCATAGCTTAGACGAAGGAGTTCATATTTGAATTGATCCTTATTGTAAAGGACTCCTTCATAGTTGGAGAGTTTGTCAAACGCTTTAGTTTGATCCTTTGTAAACTGAGACTTGCTCAGTATAAATCTCAAGACCAGTGTTTGTCCAGCGTACAAACCAACTGAGACTATCTCAGTATGATACATGGCCTCCTGATCTTTCGGGACAGTTGACGTAGGATTGTTGGATCCAAACCACTTTAAAACTGCCTGTGTTCTGTGTTCGTTTTTCTGTTTTAACTGTTGCATTGATTATTCATACTGAAAGTATTTTCTAAAATCATTCAACTGAGTTTCAGCAAAGCTTATTCGATTGCACTAACTACTGAAACTGATTTATTACAAATGTTTTCTAAACTGAACTGAATTTGGGCCTACACATTTCCGCACTACTGAACTTTAGCTGAACGGTACTGAATTCTGACTCAAGTCAGCTAGCAGACCTCAGTAAAGTCAGCCACTCTGCCACACGATCAAGAATAGCTTATTTGGTCTACTGAACTCTTTTAGTACGCACTCTCTTGAAAAGGACTGTTCGTGTTTGAAGTTGAGAAACTTGTTTTCAGGTGTATTCACCCCCTCTCTACACCTGAACGTTTTAACTGTTCATCTTCTTTAACATATATAAACACGTTCAAAGTTAGAAACCGCCATTTTTACTCTGCACATTGTCGAACCCTAGTTTTATGAGAAAAAGCCTTGCCTCCTTGCAAACCCATTTCCAAAACTCTCAGAAACTCTTTGGTAAACTTTTCATGATCATTCAGTATCGTATATGATAATTTTAATATTTTTCGTTCGATACTGATTTCTTGTCCTCGCAGATTACTAAATATGGCAGGAAGAGATGTGATGGTTCCGGCGTACATGAAAGAGATCCTCGAGAAGGATCGTGTCTGGTTCGAGCCGATGATGGAGTTTAACTCTTGCGATCTAGATTTCATGGAGGAAATCTTTGATTCACTGAGGGCGACTGGTCTGGAGAAGTTCCTGTCTAGGAAGCCATCATACTTCCTCCCTCGAAGGATAGCTGAATCGTATCTGATCTCCGAGTCAGTCGAAGGGGACATCCGATGTGATGTGTCACCCATATTCTTGGAGACCCCGCTCGCGTCCTTTCTGAGATCAAGCATATATCTATCAAGGAAGCACTTCAGCGAAGCTTCCAACTTCCGTGCAAAGTTTTTACCACAGTAGGCTATAAGGACGACCTTATGGATGAGTATCTGGAAGTATTCTGAGGGAAGCCTACAACATTCCGAGCTGCCTTCCCAAAGAACGCAATGCTTCCACAGTATCGAGCTCATGCCTACATAGTAACTCAGATTATAACGAGTCAGGCTGGCTTGTTTGACCAAGTTTCAAGACCGAAGATTCAGCTTATGATGGCCATTCACGATCATTCAAAAATCAACTGGGCTGAATTCTTCCTAAAGGAGTTTATGACTCAAGCTGCCAAGTTCGATCGCTCAGATAACTGCCTGTCAGTGAAGGGAATATTATTATACGGGACAAAACTATCTGTCATGATCGAAGACCTCTGTGGAGCTGACAATGTGGTATACGCTGACAAATTATATTTAAATCCAAAGAAAGTCAGATTCCAGAGGAGGGCAGCGGCCCTTCAGCAGATTGGGATAGGGCCTGCTGATCCAAAGTCAGGAACTCAAAAGACCTCGACTCCTACGAAGAAGAGGTCACCTCCATAATATACTCCGAAGACGCCGAACAAGAGACTGAAGAAAGTCAGTGAGGTCATACCAGAGGTAGTTTATGAACCACCTCTGCAGCTGAGGGACGAGTCTGAGTCCTCAGAGAAGACTCCGTCAGTGGAGAAGGCCGTCTCCACCGAGCGAGGCGAGACAGTGGACCAAAGGGTCGAAGCTGAACAAATCCCTACGACTGAGAGCCCCTTGGTTGTCCCTGCTCTAAGCAGCATTCCGTCAGTTGAGAATCAACAGTCTCCCATTGAAGTTGAAGATTGTGAGACTGCTTCTGAATCAGAATCGATCGGGATAGAGGCATCAGCTCTGCAACCAAGAGCCTCCCGAGAGATTGCTGAACATATACCGAAGATAGCCAGCCATAATGATCTAGTCACTCTGGCAAGGCAGGCTAGACTCCATATGTTGATCCGGTTCCAGGAGTGGTCTACTCTGAACAGAGTAATCCAACATCACTCCTGCGAACAACTCCACGAAGAGGAGTTAATCATAAGGGACAAGATAGGCTACTCAGAGCCATCTGATATTTGTTCCCTAGATGACTTGAGGGCTGCCATGCTAGCCTTGCTGATTGATCGCCAACCAGTTTCAGCAACGGCACCCTCAGATGGGTCTGACCCCGATGGTCAGGACCCACCCCGTGATTCAGGCCCTGAGACGCCTGATGAGGGTACTCAACTGGACAAGGATGCTCCAACCTGTACTGTTGAACCACCTCTCAGCATCCTTGGACCAGGTCAGTCGGAGGCTGGTACCTCGAAATCTGCAGAACCAACTCAGCTCTTACTTGAGTCTGCTTTTGAGGTAGCGCCCAGCCCTAAAAGCCGAAGTTCGAAGTCAGTGGCCAGGGCCCTGAGGAGTCAAGGGACTTAGAACCGACTCCTCACCCGTGCCATTCAAGAAGACGTGGAGGCAGACCACTCAGGCTCAGAGTGCAGAGATCAAGGGGCTCAGAACGACCATTCAGAATACGCATGTCCCCGACTTCTCAACGATCCTAACTAACGCACTCACAATTCAACGAGCCAACTTCGAAGAGCATCTGAAGCTGATGGAGGCTGGCCAAGCAAAGCTTCTGGAAGATTACAAGGTCGCTCAATCAGCTCACACTGAATCCGTCTCTTCCATCTCTCAGGCCTCCGAACTCAGGATCCAATATATTCAGAAGGCTATGGAAGAGAGAGTGGATCAGAAGTTGCAAGATATCCAGACAGCAGCAGACGCCTCTCACAAGAAGTATAATGAACAACTTATTTTGGAGAGAAACGAGCTCCATGAGAGACTCACAAAGCTGCAGTACGCATTAGGTGAACTGTCAGCAGCCTACAAGAGTCTGGATAAGAAGGTTCAGATTTCCACCCCTGGCTTATTTGCTGATGCCAAAAAGGGGGAAGGAAAACTGAAGATATATGAAGGGGAAGGAAAGGTACTGAGAGTACCCAGAGGAGTAAGGACAGTGACTGGAGCTACTCAAAGTCAGCAATCTGCTCCCACTGGTCCCTCCATTCAGGCTACACAAGGCGAGGCCCAGGGTGTCTCAGCAGCAGGAGATGTAGTGCCTGTTGAGACCAGCCCAAGTGGCTCAGGACCCAAGGACTCTTCTACTCAAGCAACTCAGACACCAAGTGACATAATTAAAGAAATCGCTGAGTATGCAGAAGAGGAGTCAGAAGAGGAAGAGGTTCCTCTGCCTCCTCCAGTGTTAGGAAAAGTTAAGAAGATACTGAAGCTTCCAACTCCTCCCTCAAAGAAAGGACCAAGAAGATACATCACTCCTGAGGAGGAAGCTCAGATAGCTGCCGACGAAAAGCTTGCCACAGAAATTGCTGAGGCTGAGGCTGCTAACAAGCCAAAGAAAAATCCAGCCAAAGGCAAGACTAAGGCCCCAGCAGGAGGTAGGAAGCCTGGGACAAGGCTGCCTCCTATGAAATTAAAATGAGTGATGAAGCTGACAAAGAGAAGGAGAAGGAGCAGTAGCAGCAGACAACTGGTCAGCAGGGTACTTCAAAAGAGAAATCATCTACTCCTACTGATTCAAAAGAAGAAGAACATGTTCCCTCCTTTGTCCCCTCGAAGAGTCAAGAGCTTGAAATGTAAGAAATTTGGGATCAGATGGAGAGGTATCTCTACAGAGGAGCAGAAGCAAGGCAAATTGAAGCAGCAAGAGAAAGGCTCAAATTGGCAGACTTAGAAGCTCTGAGGCTGAAGGCTGAGAAGAAAGCTAGCCAAAGGATTCCTGAGAAGGCAGATATTCCATATAAGTACAGAAGACTCAGGAAGCCTACTGATCTTAAAATTCACAGATGGCCCAGAGTGGATGAATGGATGCCATTGGAAAGAACTCAAAGGTGGGAGTCACTGAAGGCAGATTACATCAAGAGATACTATTTCTGGAGATACTGGCCTGAGATGCACAAGTCTATCGCATTTCTTGAATGGCTTCTGAAGACCGACCCAGAGTATTTACTAGAGTTCAGAAGGCCATATCAGATAAAATTGATGTCAGAGTCCCAGCTCCAAGGATCATGCCTCCCCCAGTGAAACTAGATGGCTCTATTCATTATGGAGTAATTGAGAAAGAGATTAAAGATGTTGCCCAAGCAAGACACTTGGATGAAGATGAGCCTGCTGATTTGCCAGAGATACTGAAGTTGAGGAAGATCACTTACAGAATGTATGGACTGCCTCTTCCTGAATCAAAATCGAAGGACTTCAAAGACACGATTCAGCAGTTCAGATGATAGATAAGCTCTGTATTTCTTTTCTGTTCTATTTTCCTAGAATATCAGTTGATGTATCTGTACTTACCATTCATTATATATAAAACATCACTGTTGTCCGGCCCTGACAATTCCTCATTGTCTATATGGTCTTGTTTGTCTTTTTACTTAACACACAGAATCACTCAAGTGATTACTGACTCACACACTCACTGAATATATATATTTATTCTGTCAGTTTTTACCTTGTTAGATTCCAGCTTGTTAGATTGCATTGATGGGGGAAAATGTTGTTAGACAGGGAGAAATCGCTGATTAGTTTTCTGTATAAGTTCTGATATTTCTTCCCTGATTCCCTCAGTAGTCTAGGACTTAAAGAACAACTCCACTGATTCTACTTACAATACTTGTAAGGAGCTCTATTTCTGATTGTCATAGTGTTAGGTTTTGGCATCATCAAATAGGGGGAAAATGTTGGGAGATGATTCAGTTTTCTCACAATCTGTTGAGAAATGACTCAGTAGCCTAGCGCTCTGAATATTTGTTGAAGATTTGAAGATCCCAAAACCCTACTTTGACTGATGAACCTTTCAGTTGTAATATGTTGTTGTGTCTCTGAGGTTTCAGACTCAGTAGATACTCTTCATCTTGGTTCAGGCACTCAGTAGATTACCAGCCTTAGTACCAGAACAAGACTCAGTGATACTGGACTCAACAGGAGCAGTATACTGAAAGGAGTCAGTGGAACTGAACTCGAAGCTGATCTTCAGTAGAGCCGACTCAGTAGGAGCATGCTACTGAATTTAGATCAGACTCAACAACGGCTAGACAATCCTCCAAACTGTCAGGATTAACTAAATCTAAATCAGCAGAGTCATATGAGGAAGAGAGAAGTCAGCTTCAGATCTACCTTTAAGTCTGCTCTGTCTTACCTAATTTCCTTAACCTCGACCAATGACGAGCGACCAGCTGTCATATTCTGATTAAAGCTGCAAGTCAACAACTTTCGAGAAATGGCTGACATTCCCTCCAAATACAGGAAATTCAGGAAGCGTACTGATCTGAAGACTCACAGATGGCCTAGAGTGGATTAATGGATTCCGTGGGAAGTTACTCAGAGGTGGGAAACGCTGAAAGTCGAATTTATAAAGAGAAATTACTTCTGGAGATTCTGGTCTGAGAAGCACAAGACAGTGGCTTATACTGAATGGTTAATGAGAGCTGATCTGGAAATGTATGCCAGACTTCAAAAAGCTGTCTAAGAAAATGTTGAGGTCAGAGTTCCTGATCCCAAAATCCTACCACCCCCACAAAGACTAGACGGATCCATCCACTATGGAGTGATAGAGAAAGAAGTAAAGGACGCTGCTGAAGCCAAATTCCTAGATGAAGAAGACCTAGCGGACTTTGCTGAGATTCTGAAGCTGAGAAATATCACATACCGCATGTATGGAGTGCCTCTTCCTGAAACTCAATCACAAGATTTCAAAGACAGGATCAAGCAGTTAAAATAATTCTTGCTTCTGTATTCTCCTTGTATCTTTCTTTCATTCTTTAGTCTAGCAGAGATGTATCTGTACTGAATTTCTTATATATATATATATAAATCTCTGTTTGGCTTTGACAATTCCTTATTGTCTGTATAGTTCTGTTTGTTTATGCTTAACACTCAGAATCACTGAAGTGATTACTGACTCACACACTCACTGTTGTGATTTATTGTCAGTTGTTGCTTAGCTAGACTCTGATAGACTTGTTAGTGTTCGGGGGAAAATGATGTCAAGACAAGGGGAAAATGCTAATTAGACTCTGTATAGATTCTGACTTTCTGCCCTGATCCCCTCAGTAGTCTAGGACTTGAAGAACAACTCCACTGATCCTACTTATAATATTTTGTAAGGAGCTCTGTTTCTGATACTATTTCTGATAAGTCACAGTGTTAGGTTGATTAGTTAATAGGTTTTGGCATCGTCAAATAGGGGGAAAATATTGGGTGATGATTCTGTCCTCAGCATTGTTGGAAATGTTGGGAAATGATTCAATCTTCTCAGTTGATAAGTTAACTCAGTAGCCTTGTGCTCTGAACGTTTACTGAAGATTTGAAGATCCCAAAACCCTACATTGATTGGTGAACCTTTTAGTTGTAATCTGTTTTTATCTCTGAGGTTTCAAACTCAGCAGACCCTCTGCTCTGGTTCAGGCACTCAGTAGATGAACTGCCTCAGCACCAGAAGTAGAAGACTCAGTAATACTGGACTCAGCAGGAGCATTATACTGAAAGGAGTCAGTGGAACTAAACTCAGCAGGAGTAGTTCACTGAACTCAGAGCTGATCTTCGGTAGAGCCGACTTAGCAGGATCGTGCTACTGAATCAGAGATCAGATTCAGCAACGGCCAGACATTCTTTTGACTATCAGGATCTTAAAAGTCAAATCAGTAGAGTCAATACGAGGAACAGAGAAGTCAGCTTCAGATCTACTTGAAGTTTGTTCTGTCTCAACCACTTTCTGAACCTCGACGAATGACAGGAAAACACGTATCCTATATCTATTAAAGCTGCAAGTCAACAACTTTCCAAAAATGGAGGGAAAGGACACTGCCACCATACTTCAAAAGAGCCGTTAGCTACCCAAAAGAGAGAGACAAAGGATCGTCATCTCCAACGGATCTATCCTAATCTCTTCTCTATAAATAGAGGGATGAATCAAATTTGAAGCTCACCGAACCTTCGCATACACGAGAGAACACAGAGAGCATTCAAACGAGCAAATTCAAAAGGAATAAGTCTTCCGCAAGAAGTTCGAAGAAACAATCTCCGGCGAAAGACTACACTTCTGCTCTTAGGGAACCGAGCTAAATCGATTAATACAGCCTCTAGTATCCAAACGACGTTACACGAACCCAAAGCTTACACTCAACTGTTCATCGTTCTAGAAGCTACATCCTTGTTCCCTATCCCTCTAACCGAAGCTCTATAGACTAAATCCATAGCTTAGACGATGGAGTTCACTTCTGAACTGATCCTTATTGTAAAGGACTCCTTCACTGTTGGAGAGTTTTTCAAACACTTAGTTTGATAACCTTGTAAACTGAGACTTGCTCAGTATAAATCTCAAGACCAGGTGTTTGTCCAAATAGAGAAACCAACTGAGACTATCTCAGTATAATACATAGCTTCCTGATCTTTCGGGACAGTGGACGTAGGATTGTTGGATCCGAACCACTTTAAAAATCTCTGTGTCTTGTGTTCTGTTTTTACTGTTGCATTGATTTAGTGTTCATACTGAAAATATCTTTCAAATCATTCAACTGAGTTTCAGCAAACTTAACAGACTGCACTAATCTACTGAAACTGTTTTGATAAAAACGTTTTCCTAACTCAACTGAATTTGGGCCTACTCTATTCCGCACTACTGAACTCTATCTGAAAGATACTGAATTCTGACTCCAAGTTAGCTAGCAGGTCTCACTAGAGTCAGTCACTCTGCCACACGATTCAGAACAGCTTATCTGGTCTGCTGAACTTGTTTAGTACGATAATATCCTGAAAAGGACTGTTCGTGTTTAAGTTGAGAAATCAGTTTTCAGGTGTATTCACCCCCCCCCTCTACACCTGAACGTACTCTCGGGACCAACAATTGGTATCAGAGCAGGAGTTCTATAAGACTCTTGTTATTCTGAAACTGGTCTACTTGAACGGATCCGGAAAATGTTTTCACTGCATATCATTCTTCATTCATATCACTAGCTATCATGTCTGATATGTCAGGGACCAGGATGGTACCCATGTTCTCAGTAGAGAACTATGGCATATGGCGGGTCAGAATGGAGGCACATCTGACCTCTCTCCACGATAGCATGACAGAGGTTCTGGAGGACGGACCTATCATTCCTATGATCGATAGCGTCGTACCTCAGGATCTAGCAGATGGAGGAGGAATGGTGACCGGGAAGAAGATCCCCAAGGACAGAAGTCTCTTCACCCCTGAGGAGAAGAAGCTTCATAACTTAGATCGCGTCACCAGAAATGCCATATTAACCACCCTGAGTGATTCCTATCTCGGAAGAGTTCAGGACTGTAAGTCCGCGAAAGAACTCTTGGATGCTCTTGCGCTGCAGAGTCGGGGGACTCAGAAGAATAAAGTGAACAAACTTGCGCTGGAACTTCAAAAGCTGGAGAGATTGTCTCTCATGCCTGGTGACACCATTGAAGATCTCAACGTCAGATTTACGAATCTGATGAACTCTCTCAACGGGCTGGGAAAGATATTCTCCAACCGAGAGATGAATCTCAAGATTTTGAGGGCACTACCAGACGGAAACTGGACCCCCTTTGCTACTTTATTACGTCATTTTGATTTAGGTATTGTTACTCCTGACCATATCTTTTCAGAACTTAAAGCAGAGGAGTTCGAGTTTGTCTTACCTCAAAGGAAGCAGCGAGCTGAAGCTGACACCCAAGTTGACCATGCCTTTAAAGCATCACCAGCGGCTAGCAAGGCTGAACCTTCACTCAGTGACATACAAGAAGGAAATCTAGCCAAGAAGTACGCACTGCTTGTCGTGAAATATCAGAAGGAAAAGAAGAGGCGCAGAAAAGTGACTAAAGCCCTCAGAGAATCCAAGGATAAGTTTGAATATACGCCTAAGCGCACTCCTGAGTCGCATACTTCTGAGTGTAGTAAACAAGAGGACTCAGTTCAGTCGAAAGACAGTGAGAGCAAAGAAGAAAGAGTCACAACCTGCTATAATTGCAAAAAGTCAGGACACTATCAGTATGACTGTCCTGAGCTCAGCACTGCTGAAAGAGCAGCACGCAAAGCAAGAAGGGAGAAGTTCATCAAGAATAGACAAGCATACATTGCCGGTGAACTCTCAGACGACTCAGATGAAGTTGATTCCTTCATGGATTCATCTGACGATGAAGCAGCTTTCATGGCCTTAGAGCTTGAAGCTGAAGAAGATGCTGAAAAGTGTCTCATGGCAGGAGAAGAGGATGAGGTAAACTCACATGAACCATTTAATTCCTCTTCACACTGCACACACGACACTCTTTCAGGTGCAGACGAGAATCTGGACGTCGCGATCGCATATGAAGAACTACTCGACGAGCAGATTCAGATGAGTCTGCAGCTCAGTAAGTCTCTTCAAGAATTGGATACCCTAAAAGTGGAGAATCAGAGACTTTCTCAGGAGTGTCAGGTTGCTACTGAGTCAGAAGGACTTGTGTTGAGACTCGGGGAGGAGATAAACTCTCTAATGGCTAAGTCTCACCATCAAGAAGCTCAGATCTCAGTTTTAACCAAAGATTTGACTCAGAAAGATACTGAACTGAGTCTACTGAAGCAAGAGTTGTCAGGACTTCTGATACTGACTATGCAGGATGTAGAATTGACCGAAAGTCAACTTTTGGATCGTGTCAGTTCCTCGGCAGTAAGCTGATCTCATGGTTCTCAAAGAAACAACATTCAGTAGCAACGTCAACTACTGAAGCTGAATACATAGCTGTCGGAAGTTGCTGCGCCCAAATCCTTTGGCTGAGACAGCAGCTACGCGACTATGACATCATTCAGAATGAAGTGCTGATCTTCTGCGATAGTACCAGTGCCATTGCAATCACTCAGAATCCTGTACTTCATACGAGATGCAAGCACGTGGACATCAGACACCACTTCATTCGTGACCATGTTGAAAAGAAGGATATCAGGATGGAAAGGATCCATACTGACCATCAAAGAGCTGATATACTGACCAAGCCTCTAGCTGAAACCAGATTCAGAGAACTTTCAGTAGAGCTAGGTCTGCTGGACCCTACTGACTCCAGTCAGTAAGAGGATTCATGAGAGGAGCATTCAGTAAGTGTTCGGATTTTGTATACTGGAAGCACTTTTTATGCTTGTATACAATGTGTTTTTGTCCTTACCACTATTTTATTCTCCTATCTGATAAATATGTATATTTGCACATGTTATCCTTTATCTTGTATAAAAGTTAGATTTGTGTGGTGTGTCGGGTATCACAGAAGACAACACAAATTGGTTGAACTGACAAGATATAAACAGTTATCACAGCTGAGACAACTTAAGGATAAGTTGTCGGTTTAAGCTGCAGTTTAGATAAGAAGTGGCTTGTCTTTACTGGTACACTTAAGGTGGTATATTGACGGATCACAGTGAGATGTGTTTTCCTAACTGACCTTAGTGGAAAACGAAGATCTCGGTGACTTTGCTGGTCTTAAGCTTGGTAAGACTTCAGCTGAGTGCATTTGACTATCTATCACTTTGACCTACTATGGTGAACGTCATCGCAACCGGATCTACGTATCTTGGGTGTTAGTAGTTATTTGTGGCTCAGGCTGGTTGTCTGTATCCTTCATCCGTATCCTAGTAAAATGAGTTGATAATATCCCCTGAGGAACTCGAAAGGATTAGCACACTAAACCCGGCCAGTTGATTAAGTTCAGGTGTGTTAATAAGGTCGAGTGATACTACTCAGGAATATAAGATGTTAATTAATTTAAGCTGTTAGTGAGCTTAATTAATTAATGGATATTTCTATCTTAAATACGGAGATCGATTAAGTCTAAAATACAAGCCCTTGCTCAAATTGTGATAAAGGGGTAAGTCAGCACGGATTCTCTAGTGGAATGAATCTGTGTTTATTAATTAATTTTGCTCTGGGCTGAGCATGGATAATTAATTAATTTGAGGCCAGCTTTATTTCTTGTATTGGATCCCTGATCTGGCCCAATTAGTTGCCTGATTATTTATTGTCTCTCAGAAATCATTATTAATGGATTAATGTATTTTTACATTATTTAATAATGTTATTTATCTGGAATTAATTGGCTGGGCCAATTAATTGATAAATATTTGTAGCCCAGTAAATTAATTAATTATATTATGGGCTGGTTATGTGGAAGCCCATTAGAAATATAATTAAATTAATGGGTTACAAATATATTAATACTATATTGGCATTTGAAGCCTATATATATCAGTATTCTGTTCAGAAACAGGTTACACACACATACAAATAATTACACAATGTTGGTCCCGATTGTACGGTCAGGTGTAGAGGGGGGGTGAATACACCTGATTCGATTTCTCAACTTCGAACTTGAACAGTCCTATTCAGGATGGTGTCCGATCAAAAGCTGATTCGGCGGACCGCACAACTGTTCTGAATCGAGTTAAGGGCTAAGAGTACTGACTCGGCTGAGATCTGCTAACTGACTAGGTCAGAATTCAGTATCTACAGTAAGAGTTCAGTGCGCGGAATAGTGTAGGCCCAAATCAGTTTTTGTGAGAAAACGTTTTAAGTCTCAGTTCAGTAGATTTAAAAGTTCAGTATGCTGAGACAGTTGATTGATTTTAAATATGATGTTCAGTATGAATAGTAAAATCAATGCAACAGTTAAGAAAGCAGTAAGAGACACAGGATTTTTAAAGAGGTTCGGATATCGCTCAAATCCAACGTCCACTGTCCCGAATGATCAGGAGGCTATTTATTATCCTGAGTTAGTCTCAGTCAGCTTGCACACTGGGCAAATCCGCGTCTTGGTTTTTATACTGATCCAAGTCTCAGTTTACAACACTATCAAACTTAAAGTGTTTGACAAACTTCTCCAACAGTGAAGGAGTCCTTATACAATAAGAATTGGGTTCAAACGTGAACTCCTTCGTCTAAGCTATGGATATAGCAAGTGAGCTTAGGGTTAGAGGGATAAGGAACGAGAATGTAGCTATCTAGAGCGACGAACAGCTGAGGGTTTAGCTATAGGTTCGTGTCAGTCGCTTGGATACTAGAAGCTTATGTCGGTTCAGCTTGGTTCCTTTTGAGCTGGATGTAGTCTTTCGCCGGAGATAAATCGGTTGATTCTTGCGGAAGACTTAGTCGTTAATTTTGCTCGTTTGAATGCTCTCTCGTGTTCTAGGTGCGCGCATTCTCTCCAAATCTTAAATGATCCCTATATTTATAGAGCAGAGATTGAAAATAGATCCGTTGGAGACGATCTTCTTCTCTCTCTCTCTTTTTGGTAGCAAACGGCTCTTTTGGTGTAGGTAACAGTGTACTTTCCCACCTTTTTAGGTAAAAGGTTGACTGCAGCTTTAGCAGGTGAGAAGATACGTGTATGCTTGTTATTCGTCGAGGTGGATGGAGTGGTTGAGACAGCACAGACTTCGAGACAGACTAAAGCTGACTTCTCTCTTCCTCATACATGACAATGCTGATTGTCTTTCAAAAGATTCGGACAGTCCTGAAGACTATCTGCCGTTGCTGAGTCTGACCTTGTATTCAGTAGATAGACTGCTGAGATAAGTCTACTGATGATCAGCTCTGAGTCCAGTGAACTACTCTCGCCGAGTCCGGTTCAACCGACTCTCTCGATATCTTGCTCTGCGGAGTCCGAGATTCACTGAGTCTTCTACACTGGTGCTGAGGCTGATGAGCTACTGAGCACCTTTGACCAGAGCAGAGTGTCTACTGAGTCTGAAACCTCATAAATACGAATACAAAGGAATGGTTCACCAATCAGATAGGGTTTTGGGATCTTCAAATCTTCTCAACAGTTCAGAGCACGAGGCTACTGAGCGTGATTCAGTATAGAAGATAGAGTCATTTCCCACAAGTATGATCATGCTGATGATTGAATCATCACCCAACAATTTCCCCCTATTTGATGATGCCAAAACCTATCATCTATGTCCTATCAACTATGCTAAACACTAACTTACTCAGAACAGAGCTCCTTACAAATATTACAAGTAGGATCAGTGGAGTTATCTGGTAAGTGCTAGACTACTGAGGGAGACAGGGCAGAACAATTTCCCCCTTTACAATAATTTCCCCCATGCAACAATTTCCCCCTAAGAGAAATAATAACTCTCCGAAAGTCTAGTCTATCAGAGATCTAACCGAGCAAAAACTGACAAATAAACAAAGTGTGTGTGTGTCAGTAATCACTTCAGTGATTCTGAGTGTTAAAGCATAAAGCAAACACGGCTATTTAGACAACAAGTAGTTGTCAGAGCCAAAAGAAGATTTGTATATATATAATAAATAGTTCAGTACATTACAAATCTTGCTAAGCTAAAGGGAGAACTAAGAGGGAGAACCCTTAAACTGCTGAATCCTATTCATGAAACCTTGGGATTTATCTTCAGGCAGTGGGACTCCATACATTCTGAACGTGTTCTTCCTCAGCTTCAGGTAATCGGTGAAGTCTGTTGGATCACTTGTTCTAGTCCTCTGTTCAACGCAGCATTCTTCACTTCTTGTTCAATCATTCCGAGATGTACTGAGTCGTCTTATCTTCTGGGTGGAGGAATGATCCTTGCTTCAGGAACGCTGACTACTACCCCTTCAGTTACTGCTCTGTGCATATATGGGTAAAGATCAGGTTCAGTAATGGTCATCCACTCGACATAGGCATCAGCCTTAGACATTTCGAGCCGTAATCGCCGTAAATAATTTCTCTTGAGAAACTCTATCTTGGCCGATTCCCATCTCTGATTGAACTGAATAGGCATCCATTCGTCTGATCTCGGCCATCTATGTGTTTTCAGATCGTTTGGCTTCCTGAACCTTCTGTATCGATAAGGAATGTCGGCTTTCGAAGGAACTCTCGGCTCGGCCTCTTGTTCGATGCGCTTCTCGAGTGCCTCAAGGTCCGCCAAATGTATCCTCTGCTGCGGCCTCTATCCGTCTAGCTTCCTCTCCTCTCGTAGAGATATCTATCCATCCGAGCAAAGATTTCTTCAATTTACGCATCTTGCTCTTGAGGCTTCGAGGAGCTTGTTCCGATTCGAGCAGGGGTACTAGATCTAGATTTGGATGTACCACCGCCTTTCGGTACTCTTCTGCTGCTTTGCTCCTTTTCTTTTTCTCTCGTCCTCTTCATCTCGCTATGATGAGCTTTCTTGGAGGCGCTCTAGCGGTTCTCTTTCCTCCTCTCGGATGGGGCTTTAGTCTTTCCTTTGGCGAGCTTAGACTTTGGCTTGTTAGGCGCTTCGGCCTCTGCAATTTCTCCGGCGCCTCTCATCCGCAGCCTATTTGGACTTCCTCCTCGCCAGATATGTACCTTAATCGCTTTGCTTTGGAGGGGTTGGAATTTTAAGCTTCTATTTGCCCTTGCCTTCTTGAACTGGTGGTGGAAGAGGAGCCTCTTCTTCTTCTGAGTCCTCCACCGCTTGTTCAGCGTACTCAGCAACCTCCTTAATAATGTCTTTGGGAGTCCGGTTGCTCGAGTAGTCTCGTCGGGGTCCCGAGCCACTTGGGCCGGTTTCAGTGTGCTCGCAGCCGAAACACCCCCGGGCCTCACCCTTACGAGACTGAGTTTGAGTCTGGGATGACTTCAGTATAGCTTCCCCCTTAGATTTTGGACTTTTGGTGGGAGTCAGCTTCTCAGTACTCTTCTTTCCTTCCCTTTTTCCTTCACTTTCCCCCCTTTTTGGCATCATCAATGAGCACCGGGTAGGGACTAGGGCCGACTTCTTCGAGACTTTTATAGGAGGTTGACGGCTCATCAAGACGATGGTGGAGCTTAGTCGAGCCTCATGCAACTCGTTCCTCTCCATGGTAAGGTCTTCCTTGTATCGCTTGTGAGAGAGGTTAGTTTGCTTCCTTGAAGTCTTTCGGCTTCTCGGTGATCTTGTCTTCTAAGGCCGAGTTGGATATTCTCAAGTCTTTGTTCAGGTGGCCTCGGATTGTTCAATGATAGCGTCGGTATGAGCCGGTTTAGAAGCCAAAAATTCATCAAGTAGCTTGGCTTGGCTCTCCCGAAAGATCTTGAGTGAGCTTCGAATTTGACTTGTCTTCGAGCCAACGCTTCTGAAATAAGCGCGGAAACATCAGGGGCGGCTGATGAAGAGACAGAAGACTTCAGCCCCTGAAGTTCTTTAGTCGTGGCTTGAGCAGTCTGCTTCCATGTCCTATGGATAGCCTTCGCAAGATCTCGATTTTTGATCCCTTGGGCAGTTAAGGCTTTTGCCACCGATCGAGATCTCTTTGCGGTCCGGCCGGGCGCCGCTTCGAAAGTCGATCGCAAGCAAGAGCCGAGCGGGCTCGCCGAGGACGAAGCACCGAGCTTGGACTTCTCAGGACCAAGGATACTGAGAGGTGGTGCTGCTTCAGTATGGGTATCCTTGTCCTATGGATGTCCCTCATCAGGCTTTCCAGGGCCTGAATCACTGGGTGGGTCCTGACCGTCGTGGTCAGACCCATCTGAGGGCGGCGAGCCAGCTGCTTGGCGTCGATCAGCAATAATTGCAAGCATGGCTGCCCTTAGATTCTCCAGCGTGTTGAGGTTCTCGGGCTCGAATAGCCTATTTCCTCACGCAAACTCCGGTCCTTCCAGTGTAGGCTGGCGACGGGAGTAGTGTAGAACAAGGCGTTGAAGCTGAGGCCACTCCTGAAAGCGTAGGATCATATGGAGCCTTGCTGACTTGGCTAGGACGAGCAAATCTGAATGGTCAGCAAGCTCTGGAATCTGTTGAAGGATCTCACGGGAGGCTCGAGATAAGATCATTGAAGCTTCCATCCCGATTGATTCGCCTTTAGATGCAGTCTCAGACTCCAAGTCTATGTGTGAAGTCTGCTCTTCAGTTGGAGGGACTGAGCTGAGTGGAGGGACAGAAAGGGGGCTGTCTAGGCGCTGAATATCTGCGCTCTGAGCTTCAGAAGCATCCCCTTGGTCCCTTTCAGTGGAAAAGATCTTCTCCACTGACTGAGTCTTCTCGAAGGCTCGGACTCATCAACCAATGCATGGGCCGAGTAGTCTTCTCGGGAGCCCTGTTCGGCGAGCACTTCGGACCCTCCTCGTAGGGCCGGCACCTCAACGGCTTTCTTCAGTTTCTTTGCCGGTGCCTTAGGAGTTTTAGCGAGAGGGGTTCTTTTCTTTGTAGGCGTAGCCTGCTGAGACTTTGATTGCGGAGAGACTGCCGAGGGTCCCGACCCTATCTGCTTGAAGCGCTGCTTTGTCTTGTTGTGAAATCCGACCTTCTTCACATTGAAGTACTCCTTGTCACCGTAGGTGATAGGCTCGATCCATATAAATCTTCGATCATGATGGACAGGTTTGAGTCCATACAAAGAATTTGCCCTTTGCGCTCGGCATGTTCGATGCCTTGTCGAACTTAGCGGCTCGAGCCAAGAATTCTCGGAGAAAGAACTCCGTCCAATTTATCCGGGCTCGGTCGTATATGGCCATCATCATCCGAATCTTAGGCCTCGACATCCGGTCAAACGACCACCGCTTGGCTTGTCGGTAGGCTGCGTCACTATATAAGCAAGTGCCCCGAATCGAGGCAACATGTCTGTTCTTCGGAAAAGCAGCTCACGAAAGTAGTGGGCTTTCCACGAAGACGGTAAGATATTCATCAACTCGGTCGTCTCTCGTACCCGATCAGCGGTCCCTTCGGAGGGCAGATCAAAACTCCGCTTCAAAGCATCCTTGATGGACATCTGCTTCAGCTCCGTAGTGGCGTTTTGGATAGAATGGGCAACAAATCTCACCACTATGTCTCCAGACACTGCGTCTGAATTCAAGTACAGCTCTGCAACCTGTCTCGGGAGGAAGAACGAAGGCCTCCTAGACAGAAATTTCTCCGGCCACGACTCGCGCAGGCCGAGAATATATCGTCCATGTACTCCAGATCGCATGAATAGAAATCCATGGTGGGTTCAAACCACACGCGATCCTTCTCCAGAATGTTCTGCATATCCGCTGGAGATATCATAGAGATATTGGTTTCCGCCATTGTACCTGTTACAAGAAATGAATCAGTACCATTTCTTGGATAGAACAATCTTTGCATAATGCGATACTTAAACATATAACAAATACATTAACAGATATAAGCATACCAATAGATAAAATTCGAGATAAGATTGAGAGTGAAGTTGCAAGTAAGGATTGCGAATGCAGATCTCGGATTTTTCGGAATTTGCAAGTTATGAAGTATGCTAATGGCGGTTTCAAAGATATGATCGAATATATATATCAACTATGAAGGTGAACGGTTTTCGATCGAAGGCTGAATGTAAACTTGCTTTATGATATGGACGGTTAAGATTAGAAGTTAAAAATAGGCAATGATCACAAAAGGCGTCTAAGTCAAAGCTAGTTGTAAAATAGCCTAAGTAGTAACTGTGAAAAGACATGCATTAAATGCGTGCAGAGTTCAGCAAGCTTATGTATGGAATGTCGTGCATTAAATGTGAGCCGTTAATAATAAAGACAAACCAAAAGATATTAATGTCATGCTGAATCTTTGCCATAAATGCAAGGTACTGTTGTATTAAATTACTACTGAGTAGAGATACGCAAACCTGTCAGCTGAACATAGTAGTCAGCTGATACCTCGTGTAGATGGTTTCGTCTCTACGTCTCGAATGTATCGATGCGAGAGTGAACATTCCCCCTTACTGAAATGTCTCTCTCCTGAAACCTCTCACTGACTGGGGTCAGTAGGGTCCAACAGACCTAGCTCTACTGAAAGTTCTCTGAATCTGGATTCAGCTAGAGGCTTGGTCAGTATATCAGCCCGTTGCTTGTCAGTATGGATCTTCCCTGATATCCTTTTTCTCGACATGGTCACAAATGAAGTGATGTCTGATGTCCACGTGCTTGCATCTCGTGTGAAGTACAGGGTTCTGAGTGATTGCAATAGCACTGGTACTGTCGCAGAAAATCGGCACTTCATTCTGAATGATGTCATAGTCTCTCACCTTGTCTCGCACCAAAGGATGCAGGCGCAACAACTTCCAACGAGCCCATGTATTCGGCTTCGGTAGTCGACGTGGCCACCGAGTGCTTGTTTCTTTGAAAACCATGAGATCGGCTTGCCGCCAAGGAACCGACATGTTCCTGAAGTTGATTTTCGGTCTATTCTACATCCCGCATAGTCAGCATCAGAATAACCAGTTAGTTCAATATTATCATCAGCTGGATACCACAAACCCATGTCAGGTGTTCTTCGTAGATAGCGGAGAATCTTTTTTGCGGAGTCCATATGACTCTGCTTGGGATTCGCCTGAAATCGAGCACAGACACCTACAGCATAAGTTATGTCAGGACGAGTAGCTGTTAGATATAATAAAGAACCAATTATAGCACGGTATTCAGTTTGGTCTACTGATACTCCCTCTTTATCAAGATCTATCTTCATATTCGTGTTCATCGGGATCTTGATTGATTTGCCGGATGTGCAGCCGAATCTTTTGATGAGGTCTCGAGTGTATTTGCCTTGGTTGATGAACGTTCCCTTTTCAGATTGCTTGACTTGAAAACCAAGGAAGTAGTTCATTTCACCCATCATCGACATCTCGAACTTATCCTTCATCATCTTTTCAAATTGCTGACACATGATGACATTCTTTGATCCAAATATAATGTCATCCACGTAGATCTGCACAAGTAATAAGTCTTCTTCCAGTCGAATGCTGAATAGAGTGCGGTCTACTGTGCCTTTCTGAAAACCTTTCTGAAGAAGAAACTCGGACAGGGTATCGTACCAAGCCCTGGGTGCTTGTTTTAACCCGTATAGAGCCTTCCTGAGTCTATATACTTGATGTCCCTGCTGAAAGCCGGGCGGTTGTTCCACATAGACTTCTTCTTTCAGCACGCCGTTCAAGAACGCAGACTTCACATCCATTTGATAAACTCGAATCGTTGATGTGTTGCGTAGGCCGGGAATAGTCCGATTGCCTCCAATCTTGTAACTCGGAGTGAACGTCTCATCGAAATCTATCCCTTCGGCTTGACAAGGTAGCCTTTAGCCATGAGTCTTGCTTTGTTCCTTACTATAACGTTGTTTTCATCTCGCTTGTTTTTGAAGACCCATTTGGTTCCAATGACATGTTGATGCCGGGTCCGTCTACAAGCTCCCATACTTCGTTTCTCGTGAACCGATTCAGCCTATTCCCGCATAGCAATAATCCGAGCCAAGCATCTTTAAGTGCATCCTCAATATTCCGAGGCTCTTCAGAGACAAGAAGCGGGAAAATAATGCGCTTTCTCCTTGACGAATCCGGATCTTGTCTTGACATGTGCTTGAAGGATCTCCAATTATAAGATCGGCGGTGTGAGCATCTAGCCACGATCTACGATGTTTTAACTCTTCATCCGAAATTTGTTCAACACGGATAGTAGGTGAGTTAGGCATTTCGGTTGTACTATTCCGAGATTGAAGAATTTCGAGTAATAAGAGTATGATCTACTCGAGTCACCGAGTTCGGGGGCATTCGGTTCGGGAACATTACTAGATGTTCCCCCCGAGTTGTTATTCTCGTAGTGGTCTCGCTTACCTCTACGGTTTCCTCATCGACTCGAGTTACCCGGGATTGATTCCGTTCGGGAGAATCAATCGCTCAAAGAACTTGCTCAGCGGTTGAGATTCGGTAGATTTGTCTTCGGTTTCTTCGTCCGAATCATCATCCCAACATAGCCGGATCTTTTCGCATTTGTCTTTTAAGCTTAGATCCCGTAGCCGCTTCCGATGTCCTCGGATTCGGAATTTGAGTTATTGCTCCCGTCTTCGATAGCAAACTCGTTAAAAACAACATAAGGGCTTTCCTCTACGCAAAGAGTCCGATGGTTGAATACTCTGAAAGCTTTGCTGACCCGAGAGTATCCTAAGAATACTCCCTGATCTGACTTGCTATCAAAAGTCTTCACCGATCTTTCCCATTATTGTGGATAAAGCATGAACAACCAAAAATATGGAAATAAGATAGAGAGGGCTTCCCCGCCGTTCCATAGTTCATATGGTGTCCGCTTATGCTGCTTTGTCAGTAGAGATCTATTCTGAGTATAACATGCAGATCCGTAGCTTCCGCCCAGAATTTGGTTGGGAGTCCTGAGTCTGCGAGTAGAGTCCTTGCTGCCTCTTTTAGAGTTATGTTCTTTCGTTCAGCAACTCCATTCTGCTGAGGTGTGCGTGCAGCTAAAGTCTCATGCTCTATTCCTTCTGCTTTGCAGAACTCCTTTACCATGGAATTAAGGAACTCAGTTCCTCTGTCTGAACGTATTTTTCTGATCTTGGTGTTCTTCTCGACACTGAGCTTTTTCAGAAGCGTTGGTAACTCTATTTTGACGTCAGACTTGTTGGCAATGAATATGACCCATGTGTAGCGCGAGTAGTCATCTATGACCACTAATGCATATTTTCTGCCTCTGATCATCACTGGGGAGACTGGACCGAACAAATCCATATGTAGCAGCTGAAGAATTCCATCCGTGGAAGGCGATGGAACTGGAGGATTTTGATTCCTTGTTTGCTTTCCCTTCAGACATGCTTTACACTGAGTGTCTTTGCTGAATACTTCATTCGGCAGTCCCCTTGCTAGAGTGTTTCTTGCAAGCTTGTTGAGCGTCTTAAAGTTGAGATGGCTGAGTCTTCTGTGCCATAGCCACCCCGTGCGGTTGTCATTCTTCGCCAATAAGCAAGCTTCGTGTTCAGCGAGTTCCATCGGCCACCATATATATGTTCTTTCTGCGCGAACCCGATAACACTTGTTTTCCCCGTGGATTTATCAATAACATCACGAAAACCAAGCATCAAATATCACTCTATTTGAGTTATCACAAAATTGACTAACAGGGGAGAAGATTATGTCGAAGTCCTTCAACATATGATACTCTTGGAACGTTGGCAGTTCCAATGCTGAGTGTTCCATATCCTCTGGTATAGCCTTTTGCATTGTCTCCAAACTCAATTCTGGGTCCTTCTTCAGTGATATAATTCTTCAGTAGACTTCTTTGGTATGTCATGTGTCTTGAGCATCCGTTGTCCACATACCATGGGTCTTTACGCACCTGCAAGACAGAATTATATTCAGGTACCCTTTATTTTTGATTTTGGGTCCTTATATGTTAGTTTTAGTAACCCAAATCTGTCTAACAACCCTGGTGGTTTCAGACATTTTCTTTCCACTGGAGTCAACATATCTGACCACTGGACTGGTCATAGCTGACTTCTGAGGCTTCTGAGGTTCAGGAGTCCTGATCTTCTGAGTTGGTGGACTGCTGACCTTAGCCTTCTGTGTGGCTTTCTTTTTCTTCTGACCTTTGGAGCCTCTTCTGACTATAGGTTCATAATAGTATGACCCATACCGAGCCGGGATGTGTCGCCTTTGGAGGTCCATACTTGATCCGCCAATTTTGATCTCGCCGGTTCCCCCTTGACTGAACTGGGGTTTCTTGGCACTGATCTTCTTGTCGAATGCTGGTGTTGGGGATGAGGTGCTTTCATCTTCTTGTTTGTTCTTTGCTAGGGGGTTCATTATATTTGCGTTCATAGTCTCCCCTTGAACAAACCTATCGGCAAGCCATACTTCGAGTGTATTGGGGCGTATGAGGAAGCTCCCCGGGCCGAATCCAAGTCCTTCCTTGCGGTGCTTTGGCTTATTGTTTGCTAGCATAGCTTCTAATTTCTTCTCGGCACCCATGTACCTCTCGGTCCATCGGCTCCTCCGGACATCATCACTCTTCTTCAGTGTGTCGTGCTCGGTCTGAAGTCCTGACATTTCTTGCTTCAGCAGACTCAGTTCAGTATCTTTCTGAGTCAAGTCATTGGTCAAAACTGAAATTCGATCTTCTTGATGCTGAGACTTGGCCATCAGAGAGTTTATCTCCTCCCTGAGTCTCAACACAAGTCCTTCGGCCTCAGTAGCAACCTGACTCTCCTGAGAAAGTCTCTGATTCTCCACTTTCAGGGTATCCAACTCCTGAAGAGTCTTGCTAAGCTGTAGACTCATCTGAATTTGTTCGTCGAGCAGTTCTTCGTATGCGGTCGCGACGTCCAAATTCTCATCTGCACCTGAAATAGTGTCGTGTGTGCAGTGTGAAGAGGAGTTAAGTGGTTCATGAGAATTTACCTCATCCTCTTCGCCTGCCATCATGCACTTTTCAGCTAATTCTTCAGCTTCAAGCTCTAAGGCTATGAAAGCTGCATCATCATCCGATGAATCCATAAAGGAATCGACCACTTCTGAGTCGTTTGAGATTTCGCCAGCTATGTAGGATTGTCTTTTCTGGGTGAATTTCTCTCTCCTTGCCTTACGTGCTGCGCGTTCAGCACTACTGAGCTCAGGACAATCATACTGATAATGTCCCGGCTTCTTGCAGTTGTAACAAGCGATGACTCTTTCTTCTTTGCTTTCGCTATTCTTTGATGGTTCTGAGTCATCTTTCTTTCTGCATTCAGAAGATTGTGAGTCAGGAGACACAGCATCTAAGTCAGAATGTCGCAATAGAGTGGCAAAAGGTGTCCAGTGTCCATCCGGCAGTGCCCTCAGAATCTTCAGATTCATCTCTCGGTTGCTGAATGTCTTTCCCAGCCCATTGATAGAGTTCATCAGATTGGTAAATCTGACGTTCAGATCTTCGATTTTGTCACCGGGCATGAGAGACAAGCTTTCCAGCTTTTGGAGTTCCAGCGCTAATTTGTTGGCTTTAATCTTCTGAGTCCCTCGACTCAGTAGCGCAAGAGCGTCCCAGAGTTCTTTTGCAGTCTTGCATTCCTGAACCCATTCCTCCTCCTTGAGCTTGGTCCTGAGTTACGACACTATCGATCATGGGAACGATAGGTCCATCTTCAAGCACTTCAGTCATACTGTCATGGAGGGATGTCAGATGTGCTTCCATTCTGACTCGCCATACTCCGTAGTTCTCCACCGAGAACATAGGTACCATCTTTATACCTGACATATCAGCCATGAAGAATAATGATATGAATGTAGAGTGATATGCAGTGAAAACGTTTTCCCTCGGATCCGTTCGAATAGACCAGTCTCAAAGATAACAAGAGTCAAAAAAAAAAAAAACTCCTGCTCTGATACCAATTGTTGGTCCCGAGTGTACGGTCAGGTGTAGAGGGGCGGGGGTGAATACACCTGATTCGATTTCTCAACTTCGAACTTGAACAGTCTTATTCAGGATGGTGTCCGACCAAATGGGGCTTCGGAACCAGGACAACTGCATAACCGTTCCGAATCGAGTTAAAGGCTAAGAGTATCGACTCACCGAGATCTCGCTAACCGACTAGGTCGAATTCGTATCTACGTAAGAGTTCGGTGCGCGGAATAGTGTAGGCCCAAATCAGTTTTTTGTGAGAAAACGTTTTAAGTTTCGGGTCGGTAGATTTAAAAGTTCAGATGCTTGAGACAGCTTGATTGATTTTAAATATGATGTTCAGTATGAATAGTAAAATCAATGCAACAGTTAAGAAAGCAGTAAGAGACACAGGATTTTTAAAGAGGTTCGGATATCGCTCAAATCCTACGTCCACTGTCCCGAATGATCAGGAGGCTATTTATTATCCTGAGTTAGTCTCAGTCAGCTTGCACACTGGGCAAAGCCGCGTCTTGGTTTTTATACTGATCCAAGTCTCAGTTTACAACACTATCAAACTTAAAGTGTTTGACAAACTTCTCCAACAGTGAAGGAGTCCTTATACAATAAGAATTGGGTTCAAACGTGAACTCCTTCGTCTAAGCTATGGATATAGCAAGTGAGCTTAGGGTTAGAGGGATAAGGAACGAGAATGTAGCTATCTAGAGCGACGAACAGCTGAGGGTTTAGCTATAGGTTCGTGTCAGTCGCTTGGATACTAGAAGCTTATGTCGGTTCAGCTTGGTTCCTTTTGAGCTGGATGTAGTCTTTCGCCGGAGATAAATCGGTTGATTCTTGCGGAAGACTTCGTCGTTAATTTTGCTCGTTTGAATGCTCTCTCGTGTTCTAGGTGCGCGCATTCTCTCCAAATCTTAAATGATCCCTCTATTTATAGAGCAGAGATTGAAAATAGATCCGTTGGAGACGATCTTCTTCTCTCTCTCTCTTTTTGGTAGCAAACGGCTCTTTTGGTGTAGGTAACAGTGTACTTTCCCACCTTTTTAGGTAAAAGGTTGACTGCAGCTTTAGCAGGTGAGGAGATACGTGTATGCTTGTCATTCGTCGAGGTGGATGGAGTGGTTGAGACAAAGACAGACTTCGAGACGCATCGAAGCCGACTTCTCTCTTCCTCGTACATGACAATGCTGATTGTCTTTCAAAAGATTCTCGATCCCCGAAGACTATCCGCCGTTGCTTGAGTCCGACCTTGTATTCGGTAGATAGGCTGCCGAGATAAGTCTCTCGATGATCAGCTCCGAGTCCAATGAACTACTCTCGCCGAGTCCAGGTTCAACCGACTCTCTCGCATATCTTTGCTCCTGCTGAGTCCAGTATTCACTGGGGTCTTCTACACGGTTGCTGAGGCTGATGAGCTACTGAGCGCCTTTGACCAGAGCAGAGTGTCTACTGAGTCTGAAACCTCAGAGAAATACGAATACAAAGGAATGGTTCACCAATCAGATCGGGTTTTGGGATCTTCAAATCTTCTCAACAGTTCAGAGCACGAGGCTACTGAGCGTGATTCAGTATAGAAGATAGAGTCATTTCCCACAAGTATGATCATGCTGAGGATTGAATCATCACCCAACACACAGGCATACCGTGAGTAAGGGAAAAAAAATTATTTTCTTCAGTTCTCTGACCACCCAGAGGAAAAAAAAAGGCCGGGATACAGATCAGAAGGTCTAACACATGAGCAACAATCAAAGCCGCGACAACACACCAGGAGGAAGGTAGCGTTCCAAACCTAAATTATTCCTTCAATTGGTATCAGAGCCTGGTTTAGGCTCTGATTGTTGCTCTTAGATGTATGATTAGGTTTTATTTCGTCGTTATCGGGCTATTTTCGTGTTTGGGGTGGCCTGCGAGCCACTATTTTGACCCCGATGTAACGTTTTTCTCGTGAGAAAATCCACGAGTAGATTATAGGACCTATTTGTTATGTGATTATACTATTTTTTGTACTGTAATTGGTCCAGGAGGCACAAAAAATGAGACGACAAAAATCTGATTTTCGCAGCGAAAACCCTAATTTTCTAGGGTTCCGCCGCATCTTGCGGCAGAGATTCCCGGCGCGTCCGACGTCGGATCAACAATCGGCTTGAACCTATGGAATCCTCGTCTCACAAGCTTCGTGTTGATAGGTTGTAAGGGATCATCTGATCCCGGATACAATCGGAATTGACATCTGAAATAGGCTACTCGTTATGAATTCGTTCCGGCAAATCATTTGAAATTCAGGAAATTGAGGAAATAATCTCGGCCAGAATCTGTTACCCGGTGGTTGTGAGTGTTCTAATATCATTTCTCCTCTTTCAATTGATCGAATCACAGCTCGGAAAGGAAGAATTCGGGCGTGGAAGGTGGCGGCGGTGGAGGCGCGATTTATCGTGCAGTAATCTTCGCTGCGGCGGCATTTCTGCACGAATCCGATGTCTAGGGGAGGTGTGTAGAGGGCGGAGGAGGCCTGGAAACAGTCGGGGAAGGCGCGGTGGCGCACGCCTGTGGCGGCAGTCGCGCTGCACACAAGTGCAGATCTGCGCCGCTGCACGCGGCGGCACCGGATGCGGACGATGGTTCCTAGTTCACCGTCGTCCGGCGCACCCCTGGGTGCCGAAGGCCGGCACAGAACCGGCCTGCAGCAGCGGCGGCGGTGGCGGCAGATGGGTGGAGACGACGTTGACATGGCGCGCTGACGTGGCGCGTCACGTCAGCCCTTGCTGACTGTGCTGCCTGCGTGTCTGCCACGTTTCTTCCACGTGGCAGACAACCCTGATGACGTGGCAGTACAGTTTTTGAAGCAGTTTTCGACGCAGTTTCTAGATTCGAAGATTTTGAAGATTTCAAAGATCTGTATTTTGATCGGGCAATGTAATAGTTAGGGATTACGTGTATTTTGATAACCTTGTAAACTGAGACTTGCTCAGTATAAATCTCAAGACCAATGTTTGTCCAGCGTACAAACCAACTGAGACTATCTCAGTATAATACATAGCTTCCTGATCTTTCGGGACAGTAGACGTAGGATTGTTGGATCCAAACCACTTTAAAAATCTCTGTGTCTTGTGTTCTGTTCTTACTGTTGCATTGATTTACTGTTCATACTAAAAATGTCTTTCAAATCATTCAACTGAGTTTCAGCAAACTTAAAAGACTACACTAATCTACTGAAACTGTTTTGATAAAAACGTTTTTCTAACTCAACTGAATTTGGGCCTACACTATTCCGCACTACTGAACTCTATCTGAAAGATACAAAATTCTGACTCCAAGTCAGCTAGCAGGTCTCAGTAGAGTCAGTCACTCTGCCACACGATTCAGAACAGCTTATCTGGTCTGCTGAACTTGTTCAGTACGACACTATCCTGAAAAGGACTGTTCGTGTTTAAGTTGAGAAATCGGTTTTCAGGTGTATTCACCCCCCCCCCCCTCTACACCTGAACGTACTCTTGAGGACCAACATCAATAGCTTAGATGAAGGAGTTCATATTTGAATTGATCCTTATTGTAAAGGACTCCTTCATAGTTGGAGAGTTTGTCAAACGCTTTAGTTTGATCCTTTGTAAACTGAGACTTGTTCAGTATAAATCTCAAGACCAGTGTTTGTCCAGCGTACAAACTAACCGAGACTATCTCAGTATAATACATAGCCTCCTGATCTTTCGGGACCGTGGACGTAGGATTGTTGGATCCGGATCACTTTAAAACTGCCTGTGTTCTGTGTTCGTTTTTCTGTTTTAACTGTTGCATTGATTACTGTTCATACTGTAAGTATTTTCTAAAACCATTCAACTGAGTTTCAACAAAGCTTATTCGATCGCACTAACTACTGAAACTGATTTATTACAAACGTTTTCTAAACTCAACAGAATTTGGGCCTACATATTTCCGCACTACTGAACTTTAGCTGAACGGTACTAAATTCTGACTCAAGTCAGCTAGCAGACCTCAGTAAAGTCAACCACTCTGCCACATGATCCAAAACAGCTTATTTGGTCTACTGAACTCGTTCAGCACGACACTCTACTGATAAGGACTGTTCGTGTTTGAAGTTGAAAAACTTGTTTTCAGGTGTATTCACCCCCCCCCCCTCTACACCTGAACGTTTTTACTCAGGACCAACAATTAGTATCAGAGCGGGAGTTCTCTAAGACTCTTGTTATTCTGAAACTGGCTACTTGAATGGATCCTGAAAACGTTTTCACTGCATATCATTCTTCATTCATATCATTATCTACTATGTCTGATATGTCAGGAATCAGAATGGTACCCATGTTCTCGGTAGAGGAGTATGGAGTATGGTGGTTCAGAATGGAGGCACATCTGACCTCCCTCCATGATAGCATGACAGAGGTACTGGAGGACGGACCTATCGTTCCTATGGTTGATAGTGTCATAACCCAGGACCCAGCACAAGGAGGAGGAATGGTGACCGGGAAGAAAATCCCTAAAGACAGAAGTCTCTTCACCCCTGAGGAGAAGAAGCTTCACCACTTAGATCGGGTCGCCAGAAACGCCATACTGACCACTCTGAGCGATTCTTATCTCAGGAGAGTCCAGGACTAGAAGTCCGCTAAGGAACTCTGGGATGCTCTAGCGCTACTGAGTCGGGGGACTCAGAAGATTAAAGCGAACAAGCTGGCGCTGGAACTTCAGAAGCTGGAGAGACTGTCTCTCATGCCTGGTGATTCCATTGAAGATCTCAACGTCAGATTCACGCATCTGATGAACTCTATCAACGGGCTGCGAAAGATATTCTCCAACCGAGAGATGAATCTCAAGATTTTGAGGGCACTACCAGATGGTCATTGGACTCCCTTTGCTACTTTACTGAGACATTCTGATTTAGATATTGTTACTCCTGATCATATCTTTTCAGAACTTAAAGCTGAGGAGTTCGAGTTTGGTCTACCTCAAAGAAAGCAGCAAGCTGAAGCTGACACCCAAGTCGACCATGCCTTCAAAGCATCAGTCAGCACAGCAACTCAAACCTCTAACAAGGCTGAACCTTCACTCAGTGACTTACAAGAAGGAAACCTGGCTAAGAAGTATGCGCTGCTTGCCGTGAAGTATCAAAAGGAGAAGGAGAGGCGCAGAAAGCTCTCAAGAGTCGTCAAAGACTCCAAGGGTAAGACTGAATATACACCTAAGCGCACTCCTGACTCACATACTTTTGAATGTAGGAAACAGGAGGACTCAGCTCAGTCGAAAGACAACGAGAGTAAAGAAGAGAGAGTCACTACCTGCTACAACTGCAAGGAGCCAGGACACTATCAGTATGATTGTCCTGAGCTCAGTACTGCTGAAAGAGCAGCACGCAAAGCTCAAAGGGAGAAGTTCATCAAGAAGCGACAAGCATACATTGCCGGTGAACTCTCAGACGACTCAGATGAAGTTGATTCCTTCATGGATTCGTCCGACGATGAAGCGGCATTCATGGACGTAGACCTTGAAGAAGACGCTGAAAAGTGTCTCATGGCAAGAGAAGAGGATGAGGTAAACTCTCACGCTCCATTTAACTCCTCTTCACACTGCACACACGATACTATTTTAGGTATAAATGAGAATCTGGACGTCGTAATCGCATATGAAGAACTACTCGACGAGCAAATTCAAATGAGTCTGCAGCTCAGTAAGACTCTTCAGGAGTTGGATACCCTGAAAGTGGAGAATCAGAGACTTTCTCAGGAGAGTCAGGTTGCTATTGAGTCAGAAAGACTTGTGTTGAGACTCTGGAGGAGATAAACTCTCTGATGGCCAAGTTTCAGTATCAAGAAAATCATATCTCAGTACTGACCAATGACTTGAACGAGAAAGATACTGGACTGAGTCTACTGAAGCAAGAGTTGTCAGGACTTCAGACCGAGCATGAACTGCTGAAGAAAAGTGATGATGTCTGGAGGAACCTGATGATAGAGCGGTACATGGGCGCTGAAAAGAAGCTTGAGGCGATGCTAGCAAGCAACAAGCCTAAGCACTGCAAGGAGGGACTTGGATTCAGCCATGGAGCCTCCTCATCTGCCCCCGTACGCTCAGAAAACCGGCTAGCTGATAGATTTGTTCAAGGGGAGACCATCAATGCAGAGATTCTGGACCCCCTAGCCAAGAACAAACAAAAGATGAAGGCACCTCATCCCAGCTATCAGCACTCTGACAAGAAGATCAGTACCAAATCACCCCAGTTCAGTCAAGGGGGAACCAGCAAAGCAAAGTGGGCTGATCAGTATGGACCTCCGCAGCTGACACATCCTGCTCAGTATGGGTCATATTACTCCTATCCTATAGTCAGGAGAGGACCTAAGAGTCAGATAAAGAAGAAAGCCATACAGAAGGCAAAGCCATACAGAAATCCATACAGAAGGCAAAGCCGTCAGAAAGCTATAAAGAAGAAAGCCATAAAGTCTGCTACTCTGCCACACGATCCAAAACAGCTTATTTGGTCTACTGAACTCGTTCAGCACGACACTCTCCTGAAAAGGACTGTTCGTGTTTGAAGTTGAGAAACTTGTTTTCAGGTGTATTCACCCCCCCCCCTTACACCTGAACGTTTTATCTCGGGACCAACATATTCAAGTGACTGAATACGAACCCAAGTCCATACTTAACCGTTCGTCGCTCTAGAAGCCACCTTCTTGTTCCCTATCCCTCTAACCTAAGCTCAGCAGATCTTATCCATAGCTTAGACGAGAAAGTTCATCTGTGAACTGCTCCTTATTGTAAAGGACTCCTTCATAGTTGGAGAGTTTGTCAAACACTTTAGTTTGATATCTGGTAAACTGAGAGTTGCTCAGTATAAATCTCAAGACTAGTGTTTGTCCAGTGCACAAACCGACTGAGACTAACTCAGTTTAATAAAATAGCCTCCTTATCTTTTCGGGACAGTAGACGTAGGGTTTTTGGATCCGAACCCCTTTAAAATTTCTTGTGTTCTGTGTTTTTACTGTTGCATTGATTATTGTTCATACTGAAAATATCTTTCTAAATCATTCAACTAAGTTTCAGCAAAGCTTAACTGATTGCACTAATATATTGAAACTATTTTATTAAAAACGTTTTCTAACTCAACTGAATTTGGGCCTACACATTTCCGCACTAACTGAACTTCAGCTGAACGGTACTGAATTCTGACCTTAGTCAGCTAGCAGGCCTCAGTGAAGTCAGTCACTCTGCCACGCGATTCAGAACAGCTTATTTGGTCTACTAAACTTGTTCAGTATGGCATTCTCCTGAAAAGGACTGTTCGCGTTTTAAGTTGAGAAATTGTTTTCAGGTGTATTCACCCCCCCCCCCTCTACACATGAACGTGTAATCTTGGGACCAACACATGTTGATGTCTAGGTCTCTTAACAAGGTCCCAAACTTCATTTCGAACGAACTAGTTCAGCTCTTCTTGCATAGCAATGATCCAGTCAGCATCGTTGAGAGCATCCTCTATCGTCTGAGGTTCTTCAGTAGACAAGAAGCAGGAGTAGAGAGAACTTTCTCGTTGGCTTAATCCGGATCTTGTCCTTATTACTGCTGATGGATCTCCTATGATAAGATCAGAAGAGTGGGCGTCAAGCCATGAACGTCTGAGTTTGGCTTTTTCTTCTAAGATTACTTATGTACAGTCAACAGGAATGTTAAGCATTTCAGTAGTGCTATTCTGTGACTGAAGCAATTCAGTAAGAAGGTTAGGATCTACTGAGTTTCCAGGTTCAGGGGCATTTAGCTCAGGAACATTTGTCGTTCCCCCTGAGTTTATATTCTCAGTAGAGGTCTCAGTTACCACTGGGGCTTCATCATTGACCATTGTTACCTGATGTTGATTCTGTTCAGTAGAATCAACCAGGTCAGCTACCGTGCCTATGGGATGGGTCTGGATTTCCTCATCGTCTGACTCATCATCCCAACAATGCTGGATCTTTTCGGCTTTATCATTCAGTGCAAGATCCTGTAGCTTGCAGCTGATATCTTCAGTATTTGTCTTCTTCGATTTCCTGTCCTCAGTAACAAACTCATCAAAGACAACATGAGGGTTTTCTTCCACACAAAGAGTCCGATAGTTAAAGACTCCGAATGCTTTACTGACTCGAGAGTATCCTAAGAATACTCCTTGATCAGATTTGCTATCAAAGACCTTCAACTGATCTTTCCCATTATTGTGAATAAAGCAAGGAAAGCCAAAATTATGGAAATGAGAAATAGAAGGAATTCTCCCTTTCCACAGTTCGTAATGTGTCTTCATGTGTTTCTTTGTAAGTAGTGAGCGGTTCTAAGTGTAACAGGCTGTGTCAGTAGCATCAGCCTAGAACTTTGAGGTTAGTCCAGAGTATGCTAGGAGCGTTCTTGCAGCTTCTTTTAGTGTTCTGTTCTTCCGTTCAGCAAGTCCGTTCTGCTGAGGGGTGCGAGCTGCTGAAGTCTCATGCTGAATCCCCTCCTTATCGCAGTAATCTTTAATGACTGAGTTGAGGAATTATGTCCCTCTATCTGAGTGAATTCTTTGAATCTTGATGTCTTTTTCCACACTGAGTTTCTTCAGCAGTATTGGGAGCTGGTGATCGCTGTTTTCACACCACATAAAATTCCTGCACACACTTAGAATTTTATAATTAGTATAGAACAGGGTCGATCGCTGTCTTCAACAATATTTATCCTTTTGATAAGAGTTTTGGTGATGCCACCACGCATAAATTTTGGGTTTACTACATAGGCAAAGAAAAGTAAATAACCGGAAAATAGATAGAAATAAACAAGTAGAGAAAGGTGGACTCGGCTTCGGGTAACTTGTGTGAGATAACTACTTCAATCATGGATGCATAGATTTAATTAATTCCTAAGATCAACCAGTTATAGGATACAGTGTTGGTCACGTACATACCCCAATTCCTACTTACTTAGTCGGTAATGGCTTGTTAAACAAATTTTCACTACTCCCTAACTTAACCACAACCTAGCTTGTTGAACAAACCTAGATTTAATGTTTAGTTAGCATTACGAGGAAGGAACCCAATTTTAATCTCTACCGTTGTTGGACAAGCTGACATAGATGATTAACCTCCTTAATTCGACTACCGTTACGATAGCTTCGCCACCTAAGTTGTTGAACAATCTGGCACTAATCTTCATAACCTAAATTGATCAGGTTTAAGTTAATCCAATTAAATCTTTATGTCCCAAATTAAGTCGAGACCCTAGTCTTCAATTACTACGAACAATTAGATCTAACAAAGTTTGTATCTCATATTCGTCACCGTCGCCGAAGCCCTAAAAAGTTTAGCTACTCATTATTAACTTGGACAAGCTAAGTGAAATGAACATAGTAAGAACAGAAAGTAAAGTGCAGAAAGCTAGAAACATAAACTGAATTTAAGAACTGAAATTAAATACTGAATACCGAAATTAAAATGTTGAACGTAAGTACTGAATCTGAACGGACAAGCTGAATGACTTAAACTGCTGAATAAACTTCAAGTGCTGAATCTGAAAGTTAACTAAACTAAGAAAGCGATAAAGAAAGTGTTTGAATTCTTGTGCGGAAAATTAAATCTAAACTATGGGACTAAGAACGAGATGGCTGGGACAAAACTCAACTAATGAATCAGCGAGAGAATGATGATGCAGATTTTTGTTCGTCTCCAGCCCTTTATATAGATCTTGAGCTTGATCTTCAAAAGGAAAGATATCTTAGGGCAAATCTTCTAAATCTTGATTTTTAAGATTCCTTTTCCTTGTTTAACTCCACTCCTAAAATATCTTTAAGCTCCAAATCTTTAGCATATCTTTCCTTCTCGATCTCAGCCCCGTTTTATCTCTAAAATTCACCAAAATATCTCCAAATCAGCTCCGAATCGCCACCTCATCTCCGGACCATAAACCTGCCGAAAATAGATACCTCTGCGCACAAAACAGCATCAAGTTGGACAAGATGAGCGTCAGAACTGGGTGAATTCGAGGGGTATAAAATCAACACATCAAATATCCTCACACTTGAATCATACTTGCCCTCAAGTATGGGATGAACAAAAGAATACTCCCACTCGAATCACCATTCCCCAAGACTCAAAACAGACTCAGGGAACGAAAATAAAAAAAACTAAGACACGAGACTCAGATTCAAAGAAGATAAATAAATCAAAAGACTCAAAAAATAATAGACTTTGAAACATACCAAGCAACCATGAAATGTCCATGATTCTCAATCTCTGCCCAAACATGCAATGCAATCAAAACCTTCATCAAACAAGTCAAGCAGCATAATTCTCAAACCATGGATTCAGATATCAACTTGGTCAAAACATAAACATAACTGAACTAGCTCACCGATTCACTCATCTCTCTCTAATCTAGTCCGGGCAAGCCGCTCATAAAAACAACATAGTCACGCAATTACAATAGCAAGTGGTCAATCTAGAAACTCAAAGAGGTCTTTCCAACTTGGATGTAATGGGGCTTAAGGACTCATTCAAATATATGACATGGTAGGGAATCTTAGGGGTCCTAAGCTTCTGAAAATTAAGTACAAGTATGCAGCATGCTATTCACTGAGGCATTTGATTAGGCAAGCAGATAATAAGCATAAGAGATATACAGTTCAGCACTGATGGAGATTTATTTTCTCGTACAGACTTGGGCAAGGCAGAATATAAACATTCAGATTTCATCCTTACCTTTATTTTTTCAATGGGTGCTCTCTTTTTTTCTTTTTTTTTTTTCCTTTTCTTTTTTCTGCACCTTCAACTCTCTCTCTCTTTTTTTTTTAGCCCCCCTTCAATATTCATTTCTTTTCAGTACAACACTCGCTGCGCCAAACCGATCGCCGTAGAGTTCGGAATGTAACCCAAAGACAACTCCGTGGGGGGGTATCAATTCAAACACTATCTCCAACTAATCATAAAATCTCTTCAATAGAAATTGCCTCAAATTATGAATATCCACAGCAAACACATGCATGCATAAGGTCAAGAGAAAGGCTTTGAAAGGCTTGGCTTCTTTAAATAACTCATGAAAGAACACAGTCAAGGCTTCAAAGTGGCTAACTAGGGGCTGAGCGAAGGTAGGAATTGAAAGAATTAAAAGCTCAAATTGGTTAACCCTAATTTGCCTCCCATCATCTGTCACACATGATCACAAGCTATGGAGACTTTGCAACACATCACTCTCAAGAAAATAGTGGGAAGTATCCCACTTTTAAAGGCTCAAATCTCTCTTTAGTGATGGGGTTTAAAATTCAGTTTTATCAAGCTTAAATTTCTTCATCCCAAGTCACATACAAAATCCTCCATAGAAAGAGAAAATACACTACAATCATGCAGAATCAATCAAGGAAAGCACGCAGAATCCGGGCATATTTATCCTAAAATCACATCAACAAATCATGTAAACCTAGCATGCTTCGACCTAGGACGAAGGACACAAACCTAAAATAAACCTAAAATAACCTCCTCACACTTCAACCTTGCTCGCCCTCGAGCAAGTAACAGAAAAAAGAACAGAGAAGCATGCTGAGGAAACAAACAAAGACACACAAAGACTGAAAATAATTAAAACGGAAAAAATAAAAAAAAAACCTCACTGACTAGGGGAATGGTCACCGGTTCTTCAGCTCATCCAAGCGAGCTATCACATCTTTCTGAAATTCTTCCAGCTCTTCAACAATCTTCTCCAACCTTGCTTCTATCCGGCCGAGCCTGTCCTGCTCCTCCTCCTGCCCTGCACCCACAGATTGACTCGGGACACCAGGTCCCGGCCTAAAGAACTTGTCCAGACCGTCAGTACCAACATAGGTCAGCTTGGCTGACCTCAACCGACTGAGGCTCATAGTGGCAGGTGGATCACACATAGACAGTGGTACACGGGATATTAAAGCAAAGTTGCGAACAAAGAATGTGGCAAGCAAATGACAAAGAGTATGGTGCCGATTCGGCCTAGCAGCTATGCTCTCCAAACAATGCGATATCCAATACCCTAAATCTAGCTTGGTTCCTATATGCATGCACCATAAAAAGTACAACTCCGTAGCACTCACTTTAGAAAAACCCGTGGTAGTTCCAATCAAATTATAAGCAATGTAGTAATGACACATCCTAAGAACAGGGCTCTCAACATGATAAACATGAGAACGTGAGGCATAAAATTCATTCGGATCAGACAGAGCAAGCAACTTCCATGCATCCCTAGGACCTATATAAGCTGCATTCGACTCAGGCAAACCACGTAAATAAGAATCAAACACATCATCACAATAATCAGCATAATCTAACACACCCAATCTTATGTTCCAATCCAGCAAGGCAGTATGAAATTCATGCCCACCCAACCGGAAAGCAATGCAGTCATTATCCATATTACCAACACCAACAAAGTGAAATGAAGTGAAGAATTCAAGAGCAATACCTTGCGGTAAAGAGAAATGATGTGGACCAAGTAACCAACTCCAACCAATAGCACGGAAGTAGGCAAAAAATTGATCACGGATACCCAAACTAACCAACACCTTAGAATCAACAAACATACCTGACTTACATGCCCGAAACTGTCGCTTCTCACACTTCGTGGCCAACTCCTCTTCTTCAAAATGGCGAATGCGGAGACGATCTTCTTCATTCAAGATGCGAATAACAAACTTGTTGGCGTAACCGTCCTCGGCTGGCTCGGAGTCAGAGATATCCTCCTCGGCTTTGGCATATCTCTTCCTCGGCTTTGGCATATTTTTGAAATAGGGTTTGGTCTTTGGGATCTAGTAACATATCGGTTGGGCAATCAAGATCCGGAACATAATCTTCATCGTCCTCGTCCTCAGGGTACACGCCATCCATTATCAATCTCTCCCATGGAATATGTATAAACCCATCGTTCTTAACAGTACCTCCCACAGAGGCAGCGCGGGCTTGAAGTGCTCGTCTGGCAGCGTCGGTCGAAGGTTCCGGAGATTCTGGAAGTGGAGGTGATGGAAGAATAGGCTGATCTGGAGGAGAGGCAGACTTCTCTGGCGGTGGAGTGGAAACCCTAACCGGCGACGCTTGTGGCGTAACAATAGGAGTAGTAGAAACAGGGGTTTCCTCCGGCACTTCAGATGGAGATGGGGGTGGAGATTTCTATACTTCCGGTGAAGTGGGTTCTGCATGGGGTACCGGCGGTACCTCGGGAATCGTGCTGGCAAAAACCACCTCTTCAATGGGCTCCTCCGCCGCAGCCGGTGGAACTTCAGCGTGCGTAGGCACCTCTTGTTGGACCTGTGGTGGAGTGGGTTGCTTTCAGTGGCTTGCTCTTAGATGGCGAGCTGTCGGCTCAGATGGAGAAGAAACAGGGATGGTCTTCTTCTTTGCGGCAGAGGAAGTAGTCTTTTGCTTCTTGGGAGCCATGGATTGTTGTAGAAAATGATGTAGAAAGGAGGAGATGACAAGTAGCTTGGTTGAAGACGAAGTTTTGCAGAGAGGGGAAAAACATGGAGCGCGGGAACAGTTATGAGGTCCCCCCCTTTCTCGATTCAATCTTAAAGCATCCAATTTCTGAGGATTTGCGATTGAGTCCTTCAATTTCTTTTAGTGAACAAATACACCCCCGCTCGCTTCAACCTCCTCACACTTCAAATTTTGTGTCAATTTGACCACAAAAGTTTGAAGTATTTTGCAATTAGGTCCTCGACCTATACTTGGGCATATTTCCTCCTTCAAACCCTTCCTTAATTCTTGAAGTTTATTTCCTAAAGTGACGAATTTCTTCCACAATTATCTAGATCTCCTGCATAAAGATAATTAGCACAAGAATTCAACACTAAAAACCAAATATGAAAAACATAAAATGAACCTAGACTATGAAATAAAATGCAGAAAATAAAGGATACGTGTGGGGTGCCTCCCACAAGCGCCTTGAGTTAGAGTCGCAGGCTCGACTCTTCCAAGCTGATCAAGTGTATGTTGGGAGGTACAATGGAATCTCGTCCACTATTTTTATTTGGTGCAAGTGATGATAGAGCTTTAGCCGATGACCATTCACCACGAAGTAGACTTCGTTGCGGGATCCTCTAAATCGACCACTCCACTTGGCCGAACAGACTTGATAACAAATGGCCCTATCCATCTTGAACGAAGCTTCCCGGGCATGAGTCAAAGTTTAGATTGGTATAAGAGTACCAATTGTCCAACTTTAAATTGTTTAGATCTGAGATTACGATCATGCCAAGCCTTGGTTCGATCCTTGTACCACCTAGAGGCATCATAAGCTTCAAGTCGAAGCTCTTCTAATTCTTGCAATTGATACTTGCGTTCTTCCTCACACTTGAACAAGTTCATATTTATTGTTTTCACGGCCCAAAAAGCCTTATGTTCGAGCTCAACCGGTAAGTGACACATCTTTCCGAAAATCAAACGATAAGGGGACATACCAATAGGGGTTTTGTATGCGGTTCTGTAAGCCCAAAGAGCATCCTCCAAGCGTGTACTCCAATCTTTTCGAGACGGATTAACCATATTTTCCAAAACATGCTTGATCTCCCTATTGGATACTTCAGCTTGGCCGTTTGTTTGAGGATGATACGGAGTAGATAGACGATGTTGACATCCGTATTTCTTCATCAAAGCTTTAATGGTACGATTGCAGAAATAAGTACCATTGTTACTTATTATGGCTCGAGGAACACCATATCTGCTAAAAATATTGGACTTAAGAAATCCAACAACAACTTTGGAATCATTGGAGCGAGTTGCCTTGGCCTCGATCCATTTGAACACATAATCTACAGCCAATAGTATGTATAAATTGCCGAACGAGCTAGGGAAAGGTCCCATGAAGTCCATACCCCATACATCGAATATTTCGCAAAAATGCATCGGATGTTGTGGTAGTTCATCTCGCACGCCAATATTACCAAGCAATTGACAACGTTTGCAATTCTTGGAAAACTCATAAGCATCTCTATTCAATGTTAACCAAAAGAATCCAGAATCGAGAACTTTTCGTGCAGTACATTTTACTCCTCCATGTCCTCCATAAGCTGATGAATGACATCGCTCTAAGATCTCAAACTGCTCCTCTTCGGGTACGCACCTTCGAATAACTTGATCGGCTCCAACTTTCCAAAGTGTAGGATTATCCCAAAAATAATACTTGCATTCACTCATTAATTTCCTCTTTTGAGCCACGGTGAAGTCTGGTGGCAGTCTCCTTGAAGTGAGACAATTTACAATGTTGGCATACCACGGAGTTTTACCATCTTTTCCTTCAATTGCATAACATTCTGCCTCAGTTTCGTACTTCCACTTGGATAAGCTGATAGTAGAATTTTCTTCAGATGGCTTGACCAAGTTGTCAGCATCTGGGATCACAGAATAATAGAGATGCTCTTCTGGAAATTGTTCCTTTATTGGTTCAACATCTTCTGGATGAACTAAACGACTCAAATGATCAGCTACATTATTTTCAGCTCCTTTCTTATCTCGCACTTCCCAATCAAATTCTTACAATAGCAAAATCCAACGTATAAGACGTGGTTTGGTCTCCTTCTTTGCGAGTAGATGCTTCACGGCAGCATGATCAGTGTAGACGATCACCTTTGACCCAAGCAGATAGCATCGGAACTTGTCGAAGGCAAAAACAATAGAGAGTAGCTCCTTTTCTGTAGTGGTGTAATTGCATTGGGCTGGATTGAGTGTCTTTGAGGCATAGTATATAGCATGACTATGTTTGCTTTCTTTTGGGCAAGGACAGCTCCAACAGCGTAGTCACTTGCATCACACATAAGCTCAAATGGAATTTTCCAATTCGGAGCTTGCATAATAGGAGCTGTGACCAATTTTTCCTTGAGAATGTCGAAAGCTTTCTTGCAGTCATCAGCTAGGACAAACCGAACGTCTTGCTGAAGTAACCTTATTAAAGGTTGAGCGATCTTGGCAAAGTCCCGAATGAATCTTCGGTAAAATCCAGCATGGCCTAAAAATCCTCGAATCTCCTTGATATTTGTTGGATACGGCAGCTGGGCAATTAAATCAACCTTCGCCTTATCAACTTGGATACCTCTTTCGGATATTATATGGCCAAGAACAATTCCTTCCCTTACCATGAAATGGCACTTTTCGTAATTAAGAACCAAGTTCTTCTCCACGCATCTTCTTAGAACCACATCTAGATTTCTAAGACATCGATCGAAAGAATCTCCATAGACGGTGAAATCGTCCATAAATACTTCGATGCATTTTTCAATGAGATCGGAAAAAATACTCATCATGCAATGTTGGAAAGTTCCGGGAGCGTTGCACAATCCAAAAGGCATGCGGCTATAAGCATAAGTGCCAAACGGACATGCGAAGGTGGTCTTCTGTTGATCATCCTTGTTGACATAAATTTGAAAGTATCCACTATATCCATCAAGAAAACAAAAATAGGATTGACCGGCAAGTCTCTCAAGCATCTCATCAATGAACGGTAAAGGAAAATGATCTTTTCTTGTTGCCATGTTCAATTTCCTATAGTCGATGCACATTCTCCATCCGGTTACTAACCTCATTGGTATCAACTCATTCTTTTCATTCTCAATGACTTGAAAACCTGATTTCTTTGGTACAACATGTACCGGGCTGACCCATTTGCTGTCCGAGATAGGGTAGATAATTCCTAAATCAAGTAACTTCAAAATCTCCTTCAAGACAACTTCTCGCATGTTGGGATTTAACTTCCTTTGTGGATCTCAGCTTGGCTTACTATCCTGCTCCAATAGGATGTAGTGCGTGCAAACATCCGGACTGATTCCGATGATATCGGCCAATGTCCAACCAATAGCTCAAGCATGTTTCTTCAGAATTTCGACCAATTGCTCTTCTTGTTCTTTTGATAATTCATTGCTGATAATCACAGGAAGAGTCTGATCTTGGCCAAGGTAAACATACTTTAAGTTGGTTGGCAGCTTCTTAAGTTCCAGAACGGGCGGTCTGACATGTGATGGCACTGGTATGTCTTCCACATTCTGCTTGGACAAGCAGATGCCACTACTGGAGGTAACGGCTTCTGGAACTGCATATAAAGATAAGATGGCTTCCTTTACTTCTTCATCTTGCATACCTTGGACATCCATCTCAGAGAGGCTTTGTGTCAATGCTAACTCTAACTTATCCTGCATTAATGTCGTCTCAAGATGTTCTTAGACAAGAGGCTCAATAACGTCAATAGAATAAGCATTTTCACAATCAATGGGTTTTTTCATAGCATCATCAATACTATAAGTAAACTTCTCACCATGATAATCCAAACAGATAGTACCCTTACAAACATCAATTAATGCTTTAGCCGTTTTAAGAAAAGGTCTACCTAGCAAAACTCCCGAAGTTCCCTTCTTTCCCTCACAAGTGTTAATCACATAAAAATCCGTAGGATATATGAAATCATGGATTTTAACAAGAACATTTTCTAGAAGGCCTTTAGGGGATATGCATGATCGGTCTGCTAATTGAATAACAACTTTAGTATCGGTTAACTCAACCCCAACTAAGCTATTAAACACAGATAAAGGCATCACATTGATTGAGGCTCCTAAATCACAAAGGGCTTTTGGGATCATCTTAGTTCCAATCAAACAGGGCAAGGTAAATATACCTGGATCATGGCACTTCTCGGGAAGCATATTTCGAATGCATGCTGAGATATTTTCGTTTACCACAATTTTTCCCTTTTTGCTTGTCTTTCCAACAATGAACTCTTTCAGAAACTTCCCAAGATGTGGGATCTTGATAGCATGAAGAAATGGCAGATTGACTTCCACCTTGCCAAAGATGGACATGTAATCTAGCGTCTGCTCCATGGGCTTTGGTATCTGCACCAATGCTTGTGGAAAGGGTGGATCAATCAGTATTTCTTCTTGGACAACCTGCTTCTTTCCTTTTTCCTCTTCATCGACTTTCTCCTTGTCTTTCTTTGATTTGGATGATTCAGAGATATTTGGCTTGGGCAAGTTGACAATGGTATCAGTGTCACTTTCTTCAGCCTTCTTCGATGCCTTGCTTGGCGGATCAGGGAGATCTCTTCCACTTCTCAGAGTAACATGGCTAACATTCTTGGGATTGATCTGGACCTGAGAAGGTAACTTTCCTTGATTCCCTCGAATCTCATTGATTGAGGCTGATAGCTGCCCTATCTGTCCGGCCAAGTTATCTAGTCCGATTTTCTGCTCCTTCTGTGAATTTTGGATGTTCAGGATAGCTTCATTATGTGTCAGAATACTCTCCTGCATGGTTTGTTGTGAAATAGCCATCTCAGTTAGAATTTCTTCAATGGTCTTGCTAGGCTTTGCTTGGCTAGGTGGAGGTAAAAGCGGTGGATTTGTTGGGTAAGTCCTTTGACTAGGAGGGCGATAGACTTGCTGTTGTGTCTGTTGGTGGAACATCTGCGGTTGATGCTGGGCAAACTGCGGCTTGGGATGATTATCCCACTTCAGATTTGGATGATCCTTCCATCCAGGATTGTAGGTGTTGGAGTAAGGATCTCTTTTATGCTGGTTGTTGTTCCAGTTCCCAATCGCGTTGCAATCTTCAGTAGGGTTTGCTTGGGTGTTACATTGCAACGAGGTGTGTCCAGACTATCCACACGCTCCACATATATGTTCAGCCGAGCTGGCTGAAGATGTTTTTTCCAACATAGAGTACATCAGTTTCTCCAACTTTGAGTCCATCATCCTTTCCAGCTTCTCAAAATGATTATCCATCCTTTCCATACTAGTATCCAGCTTGGTCTCCAGATCTACGGAATCAGCTGAATTTGTAGATTTTTTTATGATACGAACTTCTCCATAATCTTTAGTTGCATTAGCCAATTCTTGAATAATCTTCTCGGCATCATTGACTCTGCAACTAGAGAACTTTCCTCCACTTGATGAATTGACAAGATTCTTTGTAGTGATTGTCATTCCTTGATAAAAGTAGGTCAGCAAATCTCCCCTGCAGAATTTATGATTTGGACAACTTTCGATAAAAGCTTTGTATCGAGTCCAATATCCATTTAGTGTTTCATCAAACTCCTGCTGGACTCCAGAGATCTCCTTGCGCAAGGCATTGGTCTTTGTAACTGGAAAGTAGCAATCCAGAAATATTTGTCTCATCTCTGTCCAAGTACTGATTGAGTTTGCGGGTAGACTTGTGAACCGGCTTTCTCGCATGGTCCGGGAGAGCAAATGGAAAAGCAGATAGTTTGAATTGTTCCTTTGTTCCATGTGAATTCTTTTGAGCATTGCAGAATCTCACGAACTCATTCAGAAAGCGGAATGGATCTTCATTCTTCATTCCATGAAACTTTGGTAGAGCTTGGATAAGCCCATACTTGATCTCAATCGGCTCATTGAGCCCTTCAATTTGGATCGGTGTTGGAAGATCTTCACCACCATGCTTTCCAAACTGATCTAGCCTCGGATTATTCGGATCGTCGGCCATCTTCTCGAGTTCAGTCTCGAATTTTCCTTCAGAAAAGAATTCTGCTAAGCTAAGCAGAATGTCTTCAGAGTCAGCTTCTGCTTGGCCAGATGAAGTGTCCTGCTTCGGCAGTTGTTGTTGTTGCATCTTTGTCTCCTTCCTTAACCTCCTCGCGGTCCTTTCGATCTCAGAATCAAATACGAGGTTCGGGTTGGAAGACCTGCTCATAAACTAGTTAAAGCATGAAAAATCAAAAGGTAAACACGGTTAATTAGAAACACCGTTCCATGGCAACGGCGCCAATTTGGTGATCGCTGTTTTCACACCAAATAAAATTCCTGCACACACTTAGAATTTTATAATTAGTATAGAACAGAGTCGAACTCAGGGAACAGTGAAAATTAACAATATTTATCCTTTTGATCAGAGTTTTGGTGATGCCACCACGCATAAATTTTGGGTTTACTACCTAGGCAAAGAAAAGTAAATAACCGGAAAATAGATAGAAAAAAACAAGTAGAGAAAGGTGGACTCGGCTTCGGGTAACTTGTATGAGATAACTACTTTGATCATGGATGTATAGATTTAATTAATTCCTAAGATCAACCAGTTATAGGATACAGTGTTGGTCACGTACATACCCCAATTCCTACTTACTTAGTCGGTAATGGCTTGTTGAACAAATTTCCACAACTCCCTAACCTAACCACAACCTAGCTTGTTGAACAAACCTAGATTTAATGTTTAGATAGCATTACGAGGAAGGAACCCAATTTTAATCTCTACCGTTGTTGGACAAGCTGACATAAATGATTAACCTCCTTAATTCGACTACCGTTACGATAGCTTCGCCACCTAAGTTGTTGAACAATCTGGCACTAATCTTCGTAACCTAAATTGATCAGGTTTAAGATAATCCAATTAAATCTTTCTGTCCCGAATTAAGTCGAAACCCTAGTCTTCAATTACTATGAACAATTATATCTCACAAAGTTTGTATCTCATATTCGTCACCCTCGCCGAAGCCCTAAAAAGTTTAGCTACTCATTATTAACTTGGACAAGCTAAGTGAAACGAACATAGTAAGAACAGAAAGTAAAGTGCAGAAAGCTAGAAACATAAACTGAATTTAAGAACTGAAATTAAATACTGAATATCGAAATTAAAATGCTGAACGTAAGTACTGAATCTGAACGGACAAGCTAAATGACTTAAACTGCTGAATAAACTCCAAGTGCTGAATCTGAAAGTTAACTAAACTAAGAAAGCGATAAAGAAAGTGTTTGAATTCTTGTGCGGAAAATTAAATCTAAACTACGGGACTAAGAACGAGATGGCTGGGACGAAACTAAACTAGTGAAGCAGCGAGAGAATGATGATGTAGATTGTTGTTCGTCTCCAGCCCTTTATATCGATCTTGAGCTTGATCTTCAAAAGGAAAGATATCCTAGGGCAAATCTTCTAAATATAGACCTTTAAGATTCCTTTTCCTTGTATAACTCCAGCCCTAAAATATCTTTAAGCTCCAAATCTTTAGCCTATCTTTCCTTCTCGATCTCAGCCCCGTTTTATCTCCAAAATTCACCAAAATATCTCCAAATCAGCTCCGAATCGCCACCTCATCTCCAGACCATAATCATGCCGAAAATAGATACTTCTGCGCACAAAACAACATCAACTTGGACAAGATGAGCATCAGAACTGGGTGAATTCGAGGGGTATAAAATCGACACATCAGGAGCTCGATCTTGACATCAGATTTGTTGGCTATGAAGATGACCCACTTATATCTTGAATAATCGTCAATAACGACGAGGGCATACTTCTTGCCTCTTATGTTCACTGGAGAAACTGGCCCAAACAAGTCCATGTGGAGCAGTTGAAGGATTCCATCAGTGGAAGGCGACAAAATTGGTGGATTGCTTTTCTTTGTCTGCTTTACCTTTAAACACGCTTCACAATTTTTGTGTTTGATAAAAGCTTCATTGGGCAGTCCTCTGACTCTAGAGTTCTTAGCTAGCTTGTTCATTGCCTTGAAATTCAGGTGACTGAGCCTCTTGTGCCATAGCCATCCTGTTTTATCACTAGATTTCGTCTGAGCAAGTAAGCAAGCCTCAGGTTCAGCGGTGTTCCAGTTAGCAACGTAGATGTTCTTCTTCCGCGAACCTGATAACACTGTTTTCCCTGTAGATATGTCAACAACATCACAGAAACCAGCGTCAAAGATAACTCTATTCAAATTATCACAGAATTGACTATCAGAAAGGAGATTGTGTTGAAGTCCTTCAACATATGTTACTCTTGGAACTGAAGCAGTCCCAATGTTCAGTGTTCCATATCCCCTTGTATACCCTTTCGAGTTGTCACCAAACTCAATTCTGGGACCATCTTCTTGCACGTAATTAGTCAGCATGCTCTTCTGATAAGTCATATGTCTCGAGCAGCCGTTGTCCACGATCCAAGGGTCCTTATGTACCTTTAAAACAGAAACATTTTCAGGTGCCCTTTGGTTTAGTTTGGGTCCTTAAGCGTTAGTCGGTGATTTCGCGACCCAAATCTGTCTAGCGACCTTAGGAGTCTCAGACATCTTCTTTTTCTGAACCTTGTTAGTCTTTTTCTCCACTGGACCTGGAGATACTGACTTCCTGGTAGTTTTGGGTTCAGGAGCTTTCTTCTTCTGAGGCTTTATGCTCCTCCTAACCCTAGGCTCATAAAAGTATGAACCAAACTGTGCTGGATGCTCATACAGTGGCTCGCCATACTGCTCTGCCCACATGACCTTCTTAGTTCCCCCTGAATTAGATCGTGGTGTTCGGGGGCTAGAACCTTTGGTCAGTTGCTTCTTGTTGCTCGGCTGAGGTGCGATCATTTTCCGTTTGTTTTTCGCCTGAGTTGTTGGTTCAGAGATCAAAACATTTCCTCTGACAAACCTATCAGCCAGCATTTGGCAGCCTTTTGAAGTAGAGGTGGAAGCTTCGTGAGTGTAGACAAGTCCTTCTTTTCATGACTGGTGGCCTTTAAGCTCTAAGCATGCTTTCCAACTTCTCTTTGGCTCCTAGGTACTGTTCATTCATCAGTCCTCGCCAAACTTCATCACTTTTCCGAAGTGATTCGTAGTCCTTTTCAACCTCTGTGAGCTTCTGACTGAGTCTGGCTATCTCAGTATCTTTCTCAGAATTATCCTTAGTCAGAACTGATATCTGAGTTTCTTGAAGATGAGACTTAGTCATAAGAGATTCAATATCTTCCTTCAGTCTCGCAACGAGATTCTCTGAATAAGTAGAGACTTGGCAATCAGAAGAAAGTCTCTGATTTTCAGCCTTTACCTGTTCCAGTTCCTGAACAGTTCTGCTGAACTCTCTATTTAATGGAATCTGCTCCTCTAGTAGATCGTCGTATGCTTGCACCACGTCTAGAGGTTCATCTGTAGCTGAGCACGTGTCGTGTGTGCTTTGTGAAGAGGAGGTTATAATAAGTTTCGAATTTACCTCGGCCTCTTCTGCGGCCATCAGACAGTATTTAGTCGTTGATTCATGATCTGTTTCTCCAACCTCAACGGCAATAAATGCAACTTCGTCTTCAGAAGAATACATGAAAGTATCTTCCTCGATTGAGTCGTCGGATAGCTCTCGGGCAATGTAGGCCTGCCTTCTTCGGGTAAATTTTTCACGTCTGGCCTGCCGTTCTGCTCTCTAGGCAGCTGAGAGCTTAGGAAAATCATACTGGAAATGTCCTTCTTTCTTGAAGTTGTAGCACACAGTTAGTCTGCCACCTTTTCCAGTTGAGCTGTTGGATGTACTAGCACCAGGTTCTGTGTTCCTGCAATCAGGAGTAGGTTTAGATTCTTCCCTTTTTCGATGATCTTTCTTACCTGAGGGAGAATCTCGGTGGTATTTCTTCAGCTTTCTGACTCTCTCCTTCTCCCTTTGATATTTGAGAGCCATAAGCGCATGACGATCAGTAGCGGGAGTCTTGGAAGACTTAGCATCTGAAGCAGCTACTGTCTTGCTGGTAGAAATGGGGTTGACTCCTGGTGTGCTGACTATTGCTTTGAAAGCATGGTCTAATTGAGTGTCAGCTGAAGCACAAGAGCATCTTTGGGGTAGGCTATGCTCGAACTCCTCCATCTTCAGTTCTGAAAAGATAACATCAGGAGTTAAAGCATTAACATCTGAGCGATGTAAATAAGTAGCAAAAGGAAGCTACTTCAATTGAGGCAGCGCTCTCAAGATCTTGGTGTTCATCTCTTTATTGGTGAACGTTCTCACCAGCCCGTTGATCACATTGATCTGATTGGTGAATCTAACGCTAAGCTCGTCAATGGTTTCGTTGGGCTCCATGACAAAGGTGTCAAACTTTTGAAGCTCTAGCTCGAGCTTATTCTCTTGGATATGCGGGGTTCCTTGGCTCAGTACCTCTAGGGCATCTCAAAGTTCTTTTGCCTTTTTGCAGTCTTGCACCCTCCCGAGGTGTGAATCGCTGAGCGTCGTCAGGATTGCATTCCGCACTAGTCGGTCGAGGTTGTGCAACTTCTTCTCTTCTGGCGTGAAGGCAAATTTGTCTTTGGCAACCTTAGCACCATTTTGTGCTCCTACACCTCCCACATCGGCATATTGAACGCTGTCGATCATGGGAATGATGGGTCCTGTTCGAAGGACATCTGTCATGCTATCGTTCATTGATCTAAGGTGCGCCTCCATTCTCACGCGCTATACCGTGTAGTTTTCTACCGAGAACATTGGTACCATTCTATTACCTGACATATCAGACATTGTAGATGAGAGTATAAGGATGTATAAAGAGATGCTTATGCAGCGAAAACATTTTCAGGATCTGTTCGAGTAGACCAATAGTTTCAGAAACGATGATCAGGAGAACACCGTGCTCTGATACCAATTGTTGGTCCGGAGAAGAGTATCAGGTGTAGAGGGGGGGGGTGAATGCAGCTGATTACAAGTTTTTCCTCAAACGTGAAGGACAGTTGAGCTACAAAGTGCGACTGATGAACAGTACCAAAAAGTAACCTTCTGATCACGGGTTAGAGTGGCTCAACTACTGAGTCTGTCTTACTGACTTTTGTCAGTATTATGAACTCAGTCGGAGAGTTTAGTGCAGATAAGTGTGGGGCCCGATAGACTCCGTCTCGATTTGAAAACGCATTTTCGCAAACTAAATCTATTTTGGCTAGTGCACTTTTAAATACGTTTTATGCAAAGTATGAGTTTGTAAATCGGTTTTAGAACAATGCAATAAAACAGTAAATAACACAAGCAATTTTTAACGTGGTTTGGATACGCAAGATCCTACGTCCACGGTCCTGCTGAACAGGAGTTCTTGTTGATTAATCTGAGCAAGCCTCATCAAGGTATCTGTGCGCTGGACAGAACCTTCTAAGTTATAGTCCTTAGCGACTTTACAAATCAAACCGAAGTTTGAAGGGGAGGTGATTTTCTCCAACTATGAAGGAGTTCTTACAATAAGAACGATTCACAGAGAGTGAACTCCTTCGAAGGTTCTAAGCTATGGATGTAACAGTTGAGCTGAGATAGAGAAGAGGGAACTAACTAAACTTTAGAGAGAAGAACTACAGATATTCAACTAAGCAAGTTCTTCGCTGGATCGTCGTGAAAGCGCTAGAGAGTTTGAAAGCTTTGAGCGTGTATTCCCTTTGTTATCCCGTGCGTTGAGCTCGGAAATGCTTCTCTATTTATAGTCGTGACCCATGCATTTGTCCGTTGGAGAAGACGATGCCACGTGTCACAAACGTACAAGGAAAACAGCCATAAGTTTCGAAGTTTCATCGCAGAGTGGTTGGTCACTGTACATGAGAGCAGCTTTTATCGTCAAAGCAGGTAAGGCTTTGGTTGCTTCTCATTGGTTGAGGTTTGTGGTAGGTGAGACTTGTCAAATATCAGTCTTCTTCTGAGTTGACTCTCACTCATCTTCGTATGATACTCTGCTGACTTTCGAATGACAGTAAAAGTCAGGCAGTCGTTTCCTGTCGGATACAGTAGATCTGGAACGATCGTACTGTCTTCTTCATCTGAGTCGGATGATGAAAGTCTTCTACTGAGAGCGGTGGTACTGAGCTCTTCATATTGTGTCTTCACTGGAGGTCAGCTGATGGGAATCTTCTACTGATGATGGTCAGCTGGAGACCTGAGAACACGAGCTCTTACAAACTGATGACATGGGGTTCTGGAATTTAACTTACTACTGAAGTTCAGACCAACAACTACCCCTTACAGGACTTAGACAAAAATAGATAACGAAAATAAGAACAGTCTAGCCTATTACATCATCTAGTCCAAAAGACAACACACTAAGGGTACAAGACAGGTTTTGGGATCTTCAATTCTATAGCGATAAATCACTACAATTTCCCCCATTACCGAAATATAGCAATAAGCCCTAATACATGAACTACCGATGACAGTTCAAAGTACCCCCTAACCAATGATCTAAACGATCACTCACTCATAACCCAACATTACTAATTTCGGTATCTTCATTGACCATTACCTGGGATTGATTCTGTACTGCAGAATCAATCTTCTCAGCTACATTCAGTGTAGGTTGATTTTGCTGAATCATCATCCCAACACTGGTGAATCTTTTCTGAATCTTCATTTAAGTTTAGATTATGTAGCTTCTGGCTTACATCTTCAGAATCTGAGTTGCTTCTGTTCCTGCTCTCAGTAGCAAACGCGTTAAAAACAGAGGTTGAAAACTCTGAAGGCATTACTGACCGTGGAGTATCCTAAGAACACTCCTTGGTATGATTTGCTTTCAAAAGTCTTCGACTGATCCTTTCCATTATTGTGAATGAAACAAGAACAACCGAATATATGGAATTAAGATATAGAAGGAATTCTCCCGTTCCATAATTTATAAGGTGTCTTCATGTGATTCTTAGTCAGTAAAGAGCGGTTCTGAGTGTAGCATGCTATGCTCGTGGCTTCTGCCCGGAACTTTCGGTGCAAACCAGAGTCTGCAATTAATGTCCTTGCTGCTTCTTTCAGTGTTATATTCTTCCGTTCAGCAAGTCCATTCTGTTGAGGCGTGCGTGCAGCAGACATCTCATGTTCTATTCCTTCATTATCGCAAAACTCTTTCACCATTAAGTTCAGAAACTCAGTACCGCGATCAGAACGAATCTTCTTAATCTTGGTGTCCTTCTCGACACTGAGTCTCTTTAGTAGCCTCGGCAAAGCTGTCTTGACTCTGCTATTAAAGGTTGTAAATACACATCAATATTATTTCCTGGAGCAGTTGGACTAGGAATAAGCACATATAAAAGAAAGTATAGCTCTTTCATGCTCATCCCCGGTGGTAAGTTTATAGCATCAAAATGCCAGACCAAGTACTAGAGCAACATTCATAGTTCTGTATGGGTTGAACCCATCAGATGCAAGACCTAGCATAACATTTCGTGCATCCATAGAAAATTCCATCTTGTAGTAATTAAAGGTTTTCCAAGCTGTTGAATCTGCAAGATGCCTCAATTTATCATCTTTAATTCGCCCTTCAGCATGCCACCTCATAAACCTTGCAGTTTTCGGGGACATGAATAATCGTTGTAATCTTGGCTTCAGTGAGAAGTACCACACTACCTTCGCAGCCTTCTTAGAATCTCGTCCAATAGTATGAGTATCTTTATCTTTTACCCACCTTGATTCCCCACATGTTTCACAACTTGTTTTCCCCTCATTGACACCCCAGTATAATATACAATCATTTATGCATGCATCATATTGCATATAGCCTAGGCCCAATCCTTTCATAACTTTCTTCATTTCATAATAAGAAGTTGGTAAATGAGCTCCTTCTGGAAAACACTCAATCAAGAAATTACGAACGTTTTGAAAAGATTTATCACTCCACTTGTTTACACATTTCATGTAAAACATCCTAATGATAAAATATTTACAACCAGATTACAATTCCTGTTTTCTGTCTTTTATCATATTATAAAACATTTGAGCTTCTTTATTAGGTACTTCATCTTCAAAAACATCAGTCATTGGAGAATCAAAATGTAATACGCCAGTTTTTTTCACGCCCAATTAATCCTTTTTATGCGATTAATTTCGGATTTAAGTCCTTTTCACTAAAATACAATTCTATATTATAATTATATTCCCTAAATTAATTATTATGGTAGAGAAATTTAACCTCTCCTAGATTGATTAGATGACATATATTTATATATATATATATATATATATATATATAATATGTGGATCGATATATATATATATACACGTGTATACCCACCATCTAATACTCCTCACTCTCTCACACGTTCTCTCTCTTCTAATCACATTAGGTAAATCTTATCAATTGCCATAAAATGTAAAAGACGAAATCCGATCAAAATATACGTATATCTTTTGGGATAGAAGTATAACATAAGAGAAATCAATCGTATCTCCTTTCTCCAGAGCTCACGCTCGCAAATATCTCTTCCTTCCTTGCGGCCAGAAAGGAAAACTCTCACCATTTCCCAAAGTAAATCCCGCACTGCAGCTCCGCTTCAGAAAAAAAAAAATAGAAGATACTCAATGGAGTTTAGCTGCTTATTGGCTCGAATCTTGGCCTGGTTGTCTTCAGCAATGTGGCATGGCTAGAGAGGGGAGGATTTGAGGAGTCTCAATGATACAACAGACATGTGTTTGAGCATGGCTAGAACAAGCAACCTTGTGCATTAACCATCAAACGATCACATCAAACGCTTCTTTTTCCCATCACTTCTTCTTTTTCTTCTCATCTATCTTCACCCAACAAGTACCACCTCTCTACAGCTCCATGCTTTTACCATCTGCATAGTTTCAAAGTGAACAGAGCATTCAAGTTGTCTCCTCCTCTCACCGGAAACTTAGGACCCGGCAACGTCGCTCACCGTCGAGATCGAAGAAGTTAAGGTATAATTTCTCTTTGTCCTATGCGGAATCTCTTTCTTGATACGTAGTGGTAGGCTTCAAGTTACATAGTTTCGATTTGTTGCTGGAGTTGAAATCCTCAAACTTGTTGTTTTGCGAAGCTTTTCCCCCATTTGGAGAAGGAATCTATTAATGATATGTTGATTAAATATGCAAACTACTTGAAAACTCTTTGTTGAGATTTTATCGATGGTCTCATCGTACCTTTCCATGCATACAAATTTCTCATCTCTTCTTTCTCCCAAATCTTTCATTGAGTTGTCATTATTAAATCTATGATGAATAAGAACTGGAAAACGTTAACATCCTGGGAAGATGAACAAAGGTAGTAAGTGCACTGCACTAAGCATTTGAACCTAGTGCCTAGTAAGTTCTCTTAGAGACGTAAACTACGTCCTCCATGTCCCCCCCCCTCGGTCTAAAATTGGAATCTACACATCGAATAATGTTAATACTTGTATCTTCTTCCGTGAGAGCGTGTAAAAGACATCGAAATTCAAAGAGTGGCTGCTTTCGTTGTGTGCCCACGAACTGTTCGACGAAATGCCTAAACCACTTTATGCTTTCTTCAAGGACAGAACATCTACTTTTCAGCAGATTTTCCGAGCAACCTACTGAACCATGAACCCCAAAACCAACACCACTGTGGCCCTTGTTCTTTTGGCTTTCCATAGCCATCTTCCGCTCGCCAATTGGAGTTCGTACCAGCAAGTTATGTACTCCGAAAAACCACCATTTGAAACTATTGACTTCCTAAGCATGCTGACCGATGAACTTGCGACTCGATTTCCGATCAGAAAAATGAAAAAAAAAAACAGTACCAGGCCTATAACATTAAAAACCTTGTACTTCCATCTTTTTCATTCTCGATTCTATGAGAATTTTTATGAGAGTTATGCAGCTCGAAAGTTGAGCTGTTCAAACTACGCTCGAAACGGAGCAGAAGTATTAATATCAAAATCTGCTAATCTCCAGAAATGTAAACCAAAAAAACATGAACTATCAAAAACCTCTTTCTCTGAGCTTTCCGAAAACACGTCTCGCGTATTCTTTGGAGTACGGATTGAAGAGATATAAATCGTCAAAATCGAGCAGCCGAAACCGCACCCTTGCGCTAAACAGTAGACTTCAGCATGAAGTCTACTCGTTTTCACCAATCTTAAGCCATCGAAACTATATTGTTGGAAAGCTAAGTTCGTTGGCTTTCTAACTATACCCTCAGTTCGCAAAATGAAGTTCGAACACGAAAGATATAAGTCTCCAAAGCACCACAGGCAGAATTGCCGTGACTCCGCCGATGTAAATTCGGGGACTCATTTCGATATTGAAACAGTACCCGATCGGGGCTTAAATTCTACAGTTTGTACCTCTTCTGGAGTAGACTCTAAAAAAAAAATTTGACACCGAAAATCGATGGTCGAATCGTCCGATACTATGGCTAGAAGTAGCTGCAAAAACCGCTCCAGACAATCTCTTAACTTGTTAAAATATACGCTTAAATTCCAGAAATTTTACCGACACTACGGAAGTCATTGAACGTACATGATTAATATCGACATACGCACAATAGATATATCCGAGCAAGATATAATTAAGGCAAACCTGCAGTCAACCAAATCAAACGGGTCCAAAGCCGATTGGGAAAATTATTAAAACTCATTTTTCGTTATGGTCAAATTTTGTGCACTAGAAGTCAAATTTACTTTTAGTCAATTAGACTGGATTAGGGTCTCTCTTGTAGGACCCGAGGAAGGGCAATAGTCCAAGAATCGTAGCAACAATATCATCAACACCACGAGGTGGACTTTATTTTCCCGTAAAATTTATCTTGAGTTATGAAGCTCTGCTACATATGAAATGTTGTTATCCATTAAAAATCCTTATGCGCGTTCGAATATGTTTAATACTCCTGTATTGGTCAATCGAGGTTCTTGTTTTGACCTAACACGTCAATTCAAGGATTGTGTATACCCCCGTTAGTCGAATAGTGGTTTGATCTCCATTATGCGCTAGCTCTACGACTACGGAAAGGATTATCTAGAGAAAGGTCTGGTATCATATTTTTAAAAGAGTACTCGGAGTAATGGATTGAGACTTAAATGAAAAGGCTCTGATATGGATTCGTTATGGGATCACAAGAATAACTTTAGAACGCTGCAAGTGCACACAAAATGAATAGAATGATAACTGTTTTGTACGCTTAGGAGCCAATTTCTTTTTAAAACCTCCTAAGTGATACGTTGATACTTTGGATAACTGCTCTTTGAAAAAACGTTTTACCACCCACTAAGTACATTAGACCTCAGCCAAAATTTTCAAAAATGATTCAAAGTTGAGCGGCCACTGAAGATGGACGAAGCCGAGGGCGAGGGTTGTCATTCGATGAATGGATTTCCACTGTGGTAAAATATTCTTTTGTCCACTTTGGAAATGAATTTGTTTCGTCAATTGCCACTTGAAGACTTATTTTTATTAAATTTTGGTACTCTTTCATGGCTATAGATACTTATTGTATTTTGTATAAATCTAGTGCTTCGAAAGCGTATGAATTTATTATCTTGAATTATTTTATCCCTAATTATAAATTCTCGTTATATTTATCTGAAAAGTTTATGAAAAGAAAGGTTTTCATATGGGATCTACTTGTCTCTAATGCTAAGAGAAATGAGATCTTATGATTTTTGTATTCGACTGACAAAGAAAAATGTTTTCGATGAATACTTTGGAATTCCTTTGACAAGGGTTTTATGTGAAACTCTATGATTATGTTATGATAATGACATTGTATAATTGATGATAAGATTCAGTTCTAATACTTTTATGATGATATACAAGAATGTTTTGACGACTATGCGTTGTACACATGAGATGTTATGACTATGAATGATAGGAATGAACATTAGAGAACGATTTACGAACTGATTAGATCACATGAACCTAAGATTAGTATTCTGAGTGTTTATTTAGTTGCTTGGCTGAAATTAAGATATGTGGGGATAATTGTATGATAAGATTTGAAGATCCCAAAACCCCTAGCTAAATGATGAACCTTCGATATTGTAATAGCTTAGTTGAGTTCAGTTGTTAGGAACTCAGTAGGCTAGAGTTCAGTAGACGTGCACTCAGTAGAAGATTTTGTACTCAGCCGGAGAACTCAGTATTTAAGAAGTCAGTTGGTCAGCTTTCGACCACCTAAATCTGCAAATGATTTCGAGCCTGCGAACTGAATTTTTCAGACGAATGTCGATAGAGGATGCATCTGTTAAAGGTCTGGGGATTCAGATGAAGTCAACTCATCGTACTTTAAGTTTGAACAAGCCTCACCAACTCTCATAAAGCCTCGACCAATACGGAGCCGACAACACCTAACCTACTCTGCCATAAAGCTACTCCTAGAAGGAAAAAAAAGAAATCTCTATAGTGCCTCTACTTCAACGTTCAAATTATTATGGCCGTTTCCTTGTCTATTCGACACGTGTTTAGACTCCCTCCAACGGATCTATTCACAAATCGAAGACTATAAATAGAAAAGAGTCTTCATGCAGAAAGACACCGGGAACAAAAGCAATCAAAGCTCACATGCTCTCTAGTGAACTTACAGCAATATTCAAGCGAAGAACTTGCACTTAGGTTTAGATCTTCTTTAGTTCTTTTTTCTAGAGAAATTCTTGTTCCCCTTCTCTATCTACACGTGCTTTTTGTAATATTCAATAGCTTAGAACCTCGAAGGAATTCATATTTTGAACAGTTCTTATTGTAAGAACTTTTGCTTAGTTGGAGAAATTCTAACCTTCAAAAGTTAAGAACTGTAAAGTCACTACGACTATAAGTAGAATTTGTCTTGTGCACATATAAGACTTGCACATTATAAGCAAACAAGTGAGAATATGTCCTGCGAACAGATCAACTGAGGCTTGCTCAGTATAATTGTTGATCCCGAGAATAAACGTTCAGGTGTAGAGGGGGGGTGAATACACCTGAAAACAATTTCTCAATTTAAAACACGAACAGTCCTTTTCAGGAAAGCGCCGTACTAAACGAGTTCAGTAGACCAAATAAGTTGTTCTGGATCGTGTGGCAGAGTGGCTAACTTCACTGAGGCCTGCTAGCTGACTTGAGTCAGAATTCAGTACCGTTCAGATGAAGTTCAGTATAGTGCGGAAATGTGTAGGCCCAAATTCAGTTGAGTTTAGAAAAATTTTTAATAAAATAGTTTTAGTAGTTAGTGCAATCGATTAAGCTTGGCTGAAACTCAGTTGAATGATTTTAGAAAATACTTTCAATATGCACAGTAATCAATGCAACAGTTAAAACAGAAAAACAAACACAGAACACAGGCAGATTTTAAAGTGGTTCGAATCCAACAAACCTATGTCCACTGTCCCGAAAGATCAGGAGGCTATGTATTATACTGAGATAGTCTCAGTTGGTTTGTACACTAGACAAACACTGGTCTTGAGATTTATACTGAGCAAGTCTCAGTTTACAAAGGATCAAACTAAAGCGTTTGACAAACTCTCCAACTATGAAGGAGTCATTTACAATAAGGATCAGTTCAGATATGAACTCCTTCGTCTAAGCTATGGATATGATCTGCTGAGCTTAGGTTAGAGGGATAGGGAATGAGAAGGTGGCTTCTAGAGCAACGAACGATTAAGTATAGACTTAGGTTCGTGTTCAGTCGCTTGGATACTAGAGGCTTTATAACTCTGGTTCAACTTGGTTCCCTATGAGCAAGTATGTCGTCTTTCGTGGGAGATTACTCTTTGAACTTCTTGCGGAAGACTTAAGTCATTTCGAGTTGCTCGTGAATGCTTGTGTTTTCTTGTCTGTGTCGTAGGTGAGCTTTAAATTGAATTGTATCCCTCTATTTATAGAGTAGAGATAAGGATAGATCCGTTGGAGACGACGATCATTGTGTCTCTCTGTTTTGGGTAGCTAACGGCTCTTTCAAAGAATGGTGGCAGAGTACTTTCCCTCCATTTCTGGAAGGTTGTTGACTTGCAGCTTTAATCAGAAAGTTGACAACTGGCGGCTCGTCATTGGTCCAGGTTAAAGAAAGTAGGTGAGATAGAACAGACTTCAAGGTAGATCAGAAGCTGACTTCTCTCTTCCTCGTATGACTCTGCTGATTTAGACCATGTAAATCCTGAGAGTTTAGAAGACTGTCTGGCCGTTGCTGAGTCTGATCTATATTCTGTAGCATGCTCCTGCTGAGTCGGCTCTACTAAAGATCAACTCTGAGTTCAGTGAACTACTCCCGCCGGGGTCCAGTCCCACCGACTTTTTTCGATATCTTGCTCTCGCTGAGTCCAGTATCACTAAGTCTTCTTCTTCTGGTACTGAGGCTGGTGATCTACTGAGTGCCTGAACCAAAATGAAGAGTGTCTACTAAGTATGAAACCTCAGAGACAGAACAACACATTACAACTGAATGGTTCATCAATCAAAGTAGGGTTTTGGGATCTTCAAATCTTTAGCAAATATTCAAAGCACTAGGCTACTGAGTCATCTCTCAACAGATTGTGAGAAAACTCAATCATCTCCCAACAATAATTAATACAGAACTCATGCTTAGTTCAGGACAGTGGACGTAGGACCCAGTGTGTCCGAACCGCTTTAAAAATCGCCTGTGTTGATTTTAACTATTGCATTGATTAACTGTTCATTCTGCATTCAACTGACTTTTAATCAAAAAAGCGTAAAAACGGATTTTCACTGAGACGACTATTTTAAGTGCCTACACTTCCACACACAACTCTTGCACTGAACTACTGTTCACTGACATAAGTCAGTAGGATTTTACTCAGTAGGAGAATCTCTTCCCACGCGATCGAGCAAGATTATTTGGCTAACTGACAAGTTCAGTAGCAATCTTGAGCATCAGCTGACTTTCGCGTTCTGAGTTTGAATTTGCATTCAGGTATATTCACCCCCCCCCACCCCACACACAACTGAAAGATAAGTCTCTCATCTAGAACTTTTTCTTTGATAGATGTATCGAGCAGAACTCTACGTGTTCGTGGTAGAGTCTCTAGAGTAGAGCGCGACCCGTTTCTGTAATTACGTGAGGGATCACGAGCAACCGATGGTGGTTTTCCTCGGGCATTATGTGAAGTTATGGAGGATTGCGCGTCGCAATGTAGATGATTTTGAGGCGTCCAAAGCCTTATAGAGTACCTCCCACCCGGTTGGAGCATGCAATTGCATGGGATGGTTCATCAGACCCTATAAGAGTCGGACCTTGTGACACGCCGGTGGGTTGGAGACTTTTCGCTATTTGTCTCCGACATTTTACGCCGCTACACCGACCTCGGTGGAGATGACTATGCTTGGGCCATTGAGAACCCCGAGCCACCGCACGAGTCCCTAGTCTACGTACCATCTGATCCCCCTGATGAGAAGTACGAGGCAGATCAGGCTCTAAGTGACTCTGAGTTAGAGGAGGATCTGGCCTACTACCTGAATGATGACCTAGATGGGCACGATGAAGAAGCACCCATGGAGGACCCGGTAGGAGAGGAGCCGATGCAGATCCCGAAGGCAGACCCGGTAGAGGGACTAGTAGGGGAACCCGCCAAGGACATGGCACATGAGCTATGAGGAGAAAACATGCTAGAGGATTTGTTCGACAATTTAGTAGGGGGCCCGATAAACGACTTCATGGGAGAGCTAAACGAGGACTCGGATAACGAGTCTACGATTTCGTGCATCACTGATTGTCGATCCTTTTTGCTCCGACTTTTGATTGTTATCTTTTGTTAGAATTATGAGGTTGGAAAGGTCATTTTCCCTTTTGATGGAACCTTCCAACCTTAAGTTTTGTCTTTTGCAATTGATAGTTAGCTTTAATTTCATGCTAACGCACTGACATTTTAGGCCTAGCATAGAACTTTATCTTTTGTGTACTCAAGAGTCCTCTACAGAGGCATTTCCATGTTTAAGAGATATTAATGATCTTATGATTTAATCAGCGTTTTTATGTGTTGGTTTCCTACCTCTTTTTCTACAACACATCTTATATACGTGCGCGTTCATAAACAATCTTTTGTTGACTAACTATCAATATCCCAGAATGCCTAGAGTTAAAGGAGGAGGGCGAGGTGGAAGAACTAGGGGATGAAGAGGAGCCAACATGGAGTTTGAGGATGCTCGTAACACAAACCTGCAACGACCAATTGAGGAACAGTTTAGAAAGGAAAAACACCAACATTCGATAGAATCGGTAAACCAGAGGATATCGAAAAATGGGTTAGACCGACAAAAAGAATCTTCACATACATAAGATGCGAAGAGAAGGACAAGGTGAACTGCGCCTCATACCAACTGTTAGATGAGGCAGACCATTGGTGGGAGTCAGTTCAACGGACCATGACTGACGAACAATTTGCAGCTTGCACATGAGATAGTTTTAAGGCACAACTATTCGTGAAATACATTCCAAGTTGTCATCGCGAGAAGAAGCACAATGAATTCTGGAATCTAAAACAAGGAACAAACACAGTCACTGAATATGACCGAGCCTTCGGTCAGTTGTCCCGCTATGCACTAGACCTAGTGGCAAACGAAAATGATAAAGCGGACAAGTTCAGAAGCGGATTGCGCCCTGAAATACGCACTGCCCTTGTTACGATGAAAACCCTCACATATCCAGACCTGGAGAGCATGGCACATAGTGTCGAGTCATGGATGCCGAAGGAAAAAAGCGAAAGCACCTGCAACATCTGATTCTGCACCTTCCCATGATGGCAGAAAGGGAAAGAGAAAATGGGATGGCCGCGATAGGAGGAGTTTCAGAAATGATGGAAGGCCTTAGCAGTGGAATAGGAATTCTCAACAACAACAACATCGACCCCAGGAAGGCAAGGAAAGAGCGCTATATCGCACTTGCCAGAAGCCCCACTTTGGTGAATGTCGGAAGGCAGCTAACGCCTGCTAAAGATGCAGACGTAATGGGCATTATGTTAAAGACTAAACTAATCAAGTGGGAACCACAGATCCCCACAACAAGAGAACCCTAGGAATCCGCAACAGCAGAACCCTAGGAACCAGCAGTAGCACCTAAGGCCACCCAGTAACCAACAACAACAGCCGCAAGCTAGGGCCTATGCCCTAAATCAGGAACAAGCTGCTAAGAATGATGTGAACTTAGTAGGTATTATCAATATCGCTTGTTTACCCATTTTAATACTTTTTGATACTGGAGCATCTCACTCTTTTATCTTAGATGCGGCCTATAAGTTGTTGAACCTAGACACTAAAGGAACTAATAGCACTCTAATGATTGATACACCTAATGGGACAATGACCTCTAGGCTTAAGTGCTCGAACCTAGAACTGAACATTGGTAGTGAGAACTTTATGGCAGAATTAAATGTTATCACAATGGGAGATTTGGACGTAATCTTAGGGATGGACTAGCTTACTAAGAACCGCGCTACCATAACCTGTCATGAAAGGAAGATCAATTTTCAACCCCTCAAGAAGGAAGAAACGATTTTCCACGGTGTTAAATTGGGAAGACGAGTTTCAGTTATATCTGCTTTGAAAGCTTCCAAGATTTTCAAGATAGGAGATAGTCGAGCTTTCCTTGTGAGCTTGATAAGTCACAAAGAGAATGAAACGACAGTAAAAGAAGTGACAATAGTTCGAGAATTCCAAGATGTATTCCCGAAGAACCTTCCAGGATTGCCACCCGAAAGGCAACTTGAGTTCACCTTCGACCTTAAACCAGGAGCAACTCATGTGTCTAAGGTTCTGTACCGAATGGCTCCTAAAGAGTTGCAAGAGCTGAAGGTCCAATTGCAAGAATTATTAGAACTAGGCTTCATACGACCTAGTATGTCACCTTGGGGAGCACTAGTTTTGTTTCTAAAGAAGAAAGATGGTACGCTCAAAATGTGTATCGACTACAGAGAGCTAAACAAGCTCACCATCAAGAAAAAGTTCCAATTACCAAGGATAGATGATTTGTTTGATCAGCTAAAGGGTGCAACCATATTCTCCAAGATCGATTTGAGACGGCTACCATCAATTGAAGATACGGAAGGCAGATATACCTAAAATCGCTTTCAGATCCCGTTATGGCCTCTATGAATTCATCGTAATGCCGTTTAGATTGACCAATGTTGCCGCAATCTTTATGGATCGCGTGGATAGAGTGTTTCATCAGTACCTAGATCAATTTGTCTTAGTATTCATAGACGACATAATCATCTACTCTAAGATTGATGAGCAGCACGAGGAACATCTACACATTGTCTTGGAGACATTGCAGAAGGAGAAGTTGTATGCCAAGTTTAGCAAATGCGTATTTTGACTTAGAGAAGTGATGTTTCTTGGCCACATCGTGACAGCCAAAGGAATCAAAGTTGACCCAGCAAAGGTCGATGCAGTTAGAAATTGGAAGACTCCAACAAACGCCCACGAAATCAGAAGCTTCCTTGGTCTGACAAGCTACTATCCTCGTTTCATCGAAGAATTCTCTAAACTTGCCAGACCTATGACTCAAATTTTGAGGAAAGGGATCAAATTCGTTTGGTCCGAAGAATGCGAGAAGAGTTTTCAAGAACTCAAAACAAAGCTAACCACTGCTCTAGTTTTAGCAGTTCCCGAGGAAAATCAAGGGTTCGTAGTATACACGGATGCGTCAAAATTGGGTCTAGGTTGTGTAACTCAGTTGGTAAGCCGACCACCAACTGAATCAGCACAGGAATTCGTGCCCATGTACTGAATGCTCAGAAGAACGTCAGTAGGAAGTCACTTTAGTTGAAGGTCCGAGGATTTAGAGGGAGTCAACCTTGATGTTTGACAAGCCTCACCTATGATTCTACCTCGACAAATAAGAAGCCGACAGCGCTCTATCTGTTCTAACAAAAGCTGCTCCGAGACTGAAAAAGAGGCATATCTCTACAGTGCACCTACTCATCAAAGTTCAAATTTAAGGAGTCATTTTCCTTGTCGTTTCGATACATGGCTAGACCCCTCTCCACCGGATCTATTCACAATTCGAACACTATATAGAGAGGAGAGTCTTAATGCTGAAAGACACCGAGAACCAAAAGCTTTCACGTACAACAATTTCTAGCAAACTTACTGCATACCCAGCGAAGAACTTGGACATAGATTAGATTTCTTTTTGTTCTTCTCTCTAGAGAATATTTGTTCCCCTTCTCTTATCTAAGCAAGATACATTGTAATACTCATAGCTTAGAAACCTCGAGAGAGTTCACATTCTCGTGAAAATGTTCTTATTGTAAGAACTTCCTCGTAGTTGGAGAAACCTCAAACTCTTTAAGTGTGAAACCCATGTAAAGTCACTACGACTATAAGTAGAGAATTTGTCCTGCGAACAGATCACTGAGATTTGCTCAATATAAGCATCAAGTTTGTATCTGTCTTGAGAACAGATCACTGAGACTTGCTCAGTATAAATAAAACAAGTATCATGCTTTGGTCAGTACAGTAGACGTAGGACCAAGTGTGTCCGAACCACTTTAAAAATTTGCTGCGTTGATTTACTGTTGCTTTCCTTAACTGATCATATTGCATAAAACTGTATTTCATCAAACTCAGCATAAAAATCGTTTTTCCAACCGAGATGTTTCATAAGGCCTACACTTCCGCACACACTATGATACTGAACGACTGTTCGGCTGACATAAGTCAGTAGAGCTGCACTCAGTAGAAGAAATCTTTGCCCACGCGATCTGAAAGCAAATCTGGCTATCTGACTCAGTTCGGTAGCAACTCAGCTAGAGCTGACTTTCACGTTTGAGAAAAAGAATTTGTATTCAGGTGTATTCAACCCCCCCCCCCCCACACACACACACCTGAAGCACGTCTCAGGACCAATAATTGGTATCAGAGCGGTGTTCTTACTGATCGTCGTTCTCTAAATATTGGTCTATCTCGAACAAGATCCTAAGAAAACCCGTTTTCACTTGATCTTGCATCTCTTCATTGCATCATATATCCTATCTTTTTTAATGACTGATATTTCAGGGATTAGGACGGTACCCATGTTCTCGACAGAGAACTAAGCGGTATGGCGAATGATGATGGAGGCACATTTAACTTCGCTACACAACAACATGATCGATGTCCTGGAGAAAGGACCTATTGTTCCATTGGTCGACTCAATCGAACTTGCATTGGACAGAACAGCAGGTGCCAGAACCGGCCCAAAGGTTGCCAAGGATAAGAGCCTCTTCACTCCTGAAGAGAAAAAACTACATAACCTCGACCGAGTTGCACGAAACACAATACTGATGACCCTTAGTGACTATTATCTTGGGAGAGTACATGATTGCAAGACTGCAAAGGAGCTATGGTATTCTATCGCGGTATTGAGCCAAGGAACTCCACAGATCAAAGAGAACAAACTGGAGTTAGAGCTGCAGAAACTCGAGGCATTCGCTAGGCTTCCTAGGTAGTGCATGGATGATTTCAGTGCTCGATTCACAAACCAGATCAACATCATCAACGGACTGGGGAAAACTTTTCGCAACAAGGAAACCAACACGTTCTAAGAGCTCTTAGCAAGCCCAATTGGTATTCTTTTGCTACGTGTATGAGGAGATCTGACGTAAATTCTTTTACTCCTGATTATGTGTTTTCAGAGCTAAAAGAAGAAGAGTTTGAATTCAACCTCCCACAAACCCCCGGTGTTAAAGCTGAAGTGCCAATGGATCATGCATACAAGGTATCAGCTAGCACTCCCAGAGCAAGTCCCTCAGCAACAAGCCAGTCAGCCGGAAGCTGATTAACAAAACCTACTGCTGACAACTTGGCTGAGAAGTATGCTCTCCTTGTTGTGAAATACCATAAGGAGAAGGATATGTTTAGAAGGAAGATGAAAAAGGCTTCCCAAAATATCAAGGTAAGAGAGATCACAGTCACTCGAAAAGTGAAACTAAACCTCTACCTGATTGCAGGAATACTGAAGCTGCTCCCGTGGAACAAAAAGACACATCTAGAAGGGATGGGAGAAGTTAGTATGTTACAACAGCAAAAAGCCAGGACACTTCCAGTAGGAATGTCCTGAACTCTCAGCAACTGAAAGAGTTGAAAGCCAAGCCCAAACGCAACAACTTCGTCAAGAAGAGGCAAGCCTACATAGCTAGAGAGTTGTCCGATTGCTCAAGTGATGAGGAATTTTTTATGGAATCGTCTGATGATGATGCCGCATTCATGGCAATCGAGAGAGAAGATGCTGAACCGTGTCTAATGGCCGGAGAAGAGGCTGAGGTAAATTCTGAACCCATTACATGCCCCTTGATGAGTGGTTTTTATACCATCTCATCGTGTGCTTTTTGAGCTTATTTAAATCGTTTTCTACTCATTTTTAGCTTTTGTTTTGCTTGGAATTGTATACTTTTGATGGTTTTTGGTTTCGTAGGTTTCTCGTGCGTTTTGAGCATATTTGGTGGTATTTGGCACCAAAATGAAAGAAATCATTACCATTGATCCATTGTTGGCAAATATGGAGTTGTTTGGATGAAGAATGAAGAAGATATGAAGCCGGATGTTGAAGAAACTGTGTTTCGGAGCTCGTGTAATAAGGCAGTTGGAAAATCGAATGGCAGACGGATCTAATGATCTTAGAATCCGATCTCCACCTTCCACATCATATTTCTATGTGTTAGGAACATTGTGGCAAAGTTTCGTGACGTTCCAACGGTTATGGAAGGAGATATCGCGTTTTTCTCAAAATTGGTCAGTGTAGAAAATTGCAGACGGGAGTGGCGCAGACAGAACAGGTCGGACCGCGGTCCGCCTTTTGTGCTGGACCGCGGTCCGCATCTTTTACAGCCCAAAAACGTTTTTTTTCGGCCCGAAACCTATATAAACCCTTTCGGACTTCTTTCCTTCAGGACACACACCATAATTTCTACTTTTTCCAGCCCCCAAAGCAGAGAAACACCCAAGGCATCCCTCCGTTGAAGATTCAAGACGAAGATTGAAGACCACAACCCGAGAATCAAGTGCGAGGATCAATCCGCTAGATTCTAGGTTGTATTATTCCTTCTCAGTTTTGTTTAGGGTTTTTTAGACTTCTTTTCCATGGATAATTTTTGCATTTTTTGTGATTGTTTTCCTGCGAATATGAGTGGCTAAATCCCCTTGTGTGGAGGTTTAGCAGGATCTATGTTTTTGATGAATTGATTCAAACCCTAGTTTTTCAATGAATGAATTGTTTTGTTTCTTAATTGTTGAGCCTGATTTTGATTTATCTATGATTCTTTAATGTGACTGGCCATTATCTTAGATAATTATAGAGAATATAGGTAATAGATAATACGACGCATCATACCCGGTTATTTATTTAGACCTGCAATTAAGTGTCTAGATTGTCACCATTGGTTTGGGATAGATTAGATGGTTCCTTAAATCCTTGAGCATGATACGATCCTTAGGTTCATGATCAAGAAGGCTGCTTCTCATGCTGTGGAAGACTATCTCCAACGCTTTGAAAACTCCAAAGCTCCTCTGCTAAATGCTATTGATCAAGAGCACAACAAGAGATGGGAGTCTTGCACAGATGTAGCCACTGATATTGACTCAGGTCTTGAGACAGTCAAGACCTCAGTGGACGCATTAAAGAGCAAAGTCACTGTCCTAGCTACGCTCATTTATGATGCCAAAAAGGGGGAAAGAGTAGATCTGCTCAGCTGAGAGCCCTCCTTAAGGCAGAAGAACAGGGTGCAGGACCGAGTTCAGCAATTATTCCGGCTGGACCCATCTCAGGAGAAGCTAACCAAGGGGAAGAAGCAGGTAAGGGGGAAGACCCTATTGAAGAGCCTACTGATGCAGATGTGGCTGAGGTGGCCAAATTTATTGAAGGCCTGCAGACTGAAGAGTCGCCACCTCCTGCCAAGAAATCTGAAAAAGCAACGGGTAAGGCCCCTGTTGACCCCAGTCCACCAAGGCCGAAGAAGCTCAAGTTCAGGTCCAAAGGTGAACAAATTGCAATTGATGCGAAGTTGGCCAAAGAACTTGAAGAGCAAGATGCGAAGAAGAAACTTACAGCCAAGAAGGGAGTATAGATCCGATCTCCAGCGCCTACTCGCACTAGATCTGTTACTCCCAGGCTGACTAGATCTTCAGAAGCTGCTCAACCCAAACAATACAAACCTGAATAGTCCAAAACTGAGAAGCAAGATTTCCTAACAGCTGCAAACTCTTCCCTCCTTGCTGAGATTCAGACATTGCTTGAGCAATCAGGGAAAACGCTGAAGGCACCTCCTTTTAGGATTCTTCCTCCTCCTCTCACTCACAAGGACAATTTATACAAGAAGAAAATTGAAGAAGAGAACAAGGATGCCATTAAAAGCAAAGTACTGGACAAGGATGACGGTGAAGACTTGATGGAGATTAAGGCTCTGAGGAACCGAGTCTATTCAGGATATGGTCTTGAACTTCCGGAGAAGAAGTCTGCTGACTTCCGAGCTCGCATGCAACAATTCAAGAAGAAGCAAAGCTGACCCTTCTCTCTCCAAGTCTAGTTAGTAGTGATAGTATGTTTTGTACTGTAAACATCTTATCATTTATGTTGGTCCCGAGTGTACGGTCAGGTGTAGAGGGGGGGGGGGTGAATACACCTGATTCGATTTCTCAACTTTCGACCACGAACAGTCCTATTTAGGAAGGTGCCGTACTGAACTAGTTCAGCAGACCAGACAGCTGTTCTGAATCGTGTTAATGGCTAGAAAAGTACTGACTCAGCTGAGATCTGCTAACTGACTAGGTCAGAATTCAGTATCTACAGTAAGAGTTCAGTGTGCGGAATAGTGTAGGCCCAAATCAGTTTTTGTGAGAAAACGGTCTCAGTTCAGTAGATATAGAACTCAGTATGAATGGTAAAATCAATGCAACAGTTAAGAAAGCAAGAAGAGACGTGGATTTTTAAAGTGGTTCGGATATCGCTCAAATCCTACGTCCACTGTCCCGAATGATCGGGAGGCTATTTATTATCCCGAGTTAGTCTCGGTCGGCTTGCACACTCGGGCAAAGCCGCGTCTTGGTTTTTATATCGATCCAAGTCTCAGTTTACAACACTATCAAACTTAAAGTGTTTGACAAACTTCTCCAACAGTGAAGGAGTCCTTATGCAATAAGGATTGGGTTCAGATGTGAACTCCTTCGTCTAAGCTATAGATAAGAACGGTTGAGCTTAGGGTTAGAGGGATAGGGAATATGAAAGAGTAGCTTCTAGATCGACGAACAGCTGAAGGTAAGCTATAAGTTCGTGTAACGTCGATTGGATACTAGAGGCTTTATATGTTGGTTTAGCTTGATTCCCTATGAGCTAGAATGTAGTCTTTCGCCGGAGAATGTTCTTCGAGTTTTTTGCTAAGACGTAGTTCTTTGGGTTCTTTGCTCGTTGAATGCTTTCTTGATTTTTGCTCTAGATACGTGCATTCCCTCTGTATTCTTCTTGAATAATCCCTCTATTTATAGAGCAGAGATTGAAATAGATCCGTTGGAGACGATCTTCTTCTCTCTCTCTCTTTTTGGTAGCAAACGGCTCTTTTGGTGTAGGCAACGGTGCCTTTTCCTCCTTTTCCGGAAAGTGTTGACTTGCAGCTTTAGCAGGTGAGAAGACACGTGTATGCTTGTCATTCGTTGAGGTGGATGTAGTGGTTGAGACAGCACAAACTTCGAGATAGACTGAAGCTGACTTCTCTCTTCCTCGTACATGACTGCTGATTGTCTTTCAAAAGATTCTGACAGTCCCCGAAGACTATCCGCCGTTGCTGAGTCCGACCTCGTATTCGGATAGATAGGCTGCCGAAGATAAGTCTACCGATGATCAGCTCGAGTCCAATGAACTACTTCTGCGAGTTTAGTTCGATCGACTTTCTCGAATACTTGCTCTCGCTGAGTCCAAGATCATCGAGTCTTTCAAGATATCTTGCTCCTACTCGAGTCCAAAGATCACCGAGTCTTTCGCATATCTTGCTCCTCGCCGAGTCCAAGATCACCGAGTCTTTCGCATATCTTGCTCCCTACTGAGTCCAGGTATCACCGAGTCTTCGCATCTGGTGCCGAGGCAAATAAGCTACCGAGCGCCTTGACCAGAGCAGAGTGTCTACCGAGTCCGAAACCTCGTAGACAAATACAAATACAAAGGAATGGTTCACCAATCAGATAGGGTTTTGGGATCTTCAAATCTTCTCAATAGTTCAGAGCACGAGGCTACTGAGCGTGATCCAGTATAGAAGATAAGTCATTTCCCATAAGTATGATCATGCTGAGGATTGAATCATCACCCAACAATTTCCCCCTATTTGATGATGCCAAAACCTATCATCTATGTCCTATCAACTATGCTAAACACTAACTTACTCAGGAACAGAGCTCCTTACAAATATTACAAGTAGAATCAGTGGAGTTGTCTGGTAAGTGCTAGACTACTGAGGGAGACAGGGCAGAACAATTTTCCCTTTTACAATAATTTCCCCCATGCAACAATTTCCCTTAAGAGAAATAATAACTCTTCGAAAGTCTAGTCTATCAGAGATCTAACCGAGCAAAAAACTGACAAGTAAATAATCAACGTGTGTGTCAGTAATCACTTCAGTGATTCTGAGTGTTAAAGCATAAAGCAAACACGGCTATTTAGACAACAAGTAGTTGTCAGAGCCAAAAGAAGATTTGTATATATATAATATACAGTTCAGTACATTACAAATCTTGCTAAGCTAAAAGAAGAACTAAGAGGGAGAACCCTTAAACTGCTGAATCCTATTCATGAAACCTTGGGATTTATCTTCGGGCAATGGAACTCCATACATTCCCGAACGTGTTCTTCCTCGGCTTCGATATTCGGCGAAGTCTGCTGGATCATCTTGTTCTAGTCCTCTGTTCAACGCAGCATTCTTCACTTCTTGTTCAATCATTCCGAGATGTACTGAGTCGTCTTGTCTTCTGGGTGGAGGAATGATCCTTGCTTCAGGAACTCTGACTACTACCCCTTCGATTCTTGCTTCGTGCATATATGGGTAAAGATCGGGTTCGGTAATGGTCATCCACTCGACATAGGCATCGGCCTTAGACATTTCGAGCCGTAATCGCCGTAAATAATTTCTCTTGATAAACTCTATCTTGGCCGATTCCCATCTCTCGATTGAACCGAATAGGCATCCATTCGTCCGATCTTGGCCATCTCGTGTGTTTTCGGATCGTTTGGCTTCTTGAACCTTCGTATCGATAAGGAATGTCGGCTTTCGAAGGAATTCTCGGCTGGCCTCTTGTTCAGATGCGTTTCTCGAGTGCCTCAAGGTCCGCCAAATGTATCCTCTCGTCGCGGCCTCTATCCGTCTAGCTTCCTCTCCTCCGTGGAGATATCTATCCATCTCGAGCAAATATGTCTTCAATTTACGCATCCTGCTCTTGAGGTTTCGAGGAGCTTGTTCGATTCGGCGGGGGTACTAGATCTAGATTTGGATGTACCCCGCCTTTCGCATTCTTCTCGCTGTTGCTCCTTTTCTTTTTCTCTGTCCTCTTCATCTCGTTATGATGAGCTTTCTCGGAGGCGATCTAGCGGTTCTCTTTCCTCCTCCGGGCAGGGGGCTTTAGTCTTTCCTTTGGCGAGCTTAGACTTTGGCTTGTTAGCCGCTTCGGCCTCTCGCAATCTCTCCGGCCGCTTCTCATCCGCAGCTATTTGGGCTTCCTCCTCGCCAGATATGTATCTTAATCTCTTTCTGCGGAGGGGTTGGAATGTTAAGCTTTTGTTTGCCCTTGCCTTCTTGAACTGGTGGTGGAAGAGGAGCCTCTTCTTCTTCTGAGTCCTCCACCGCCTGTTCAGCGTACTCAGCAACCTCCTTAATGATATCTTTGGGAGTTTGGGTTGCCTGAGTAGTCTGCTGGGGTCCTCGAGCCACTTGGGCCGGTTTCGCTGTGCTCGCAGCTGAAACACCCTGGGCCTCACCCTTCTGAGACTGAGTCTGGGATGACTTCAGTGTAGCTTCCCCCTTAGACTTTGGACTTTTGGTGAGGGTTAGCTTCCCAGTACTCTTCTTTCCTTCCCTTTTTCCTTCACTTTCCCCCTTTTTGGCATCATCACCGATCACCGGGGTAGGGACTAGGACTGACTTCTTCAGACTTTTGTAGGAGGTTGACAGCTCATCGAGACGATCGTGGAGCTTAGTCAGAGCCTCATGCAACTCGTTCCTCTCCATGGTAAGGTTTTCCTTGTACTACTTGTGAGAGAGGTCAGCTGCTTCCTTGAAGTCTTTCAGCTTTTCAGTGATCGTGTCTTCCAAGGCCAGTTGGATATTCTCAAGTCTCTGTTCAGTGGCCTCGGATTGTTCAGTGATAGCGTCAGTATGAGCCAATTTAGAAGCCAAAAATTCATCAAGTAGCTTGGCTTGGCTCTCTCGAAAGATCTTTAGCCGAGCTTCGAATTTGACTTGTCACTTGAGCCAACGCTTCGAAATAAGCGCGGAAACATCGGGGCGGCCGATGAAGAGACGAAGACTTCACCCCGAAGTTCTTTAGACGTGGCTTGAGCGATCGCCTTCCATGTCCTATGGATAGCCTTCGCAAGATCTCGATTTTTGATCCCTTGGGCGGTTAAGGCTTTTGCCACCGATCGAGATCTCTTTGCGGTCCGGGCCGGGCGCCGCTTCGAAGGTCGATCGCAGCAAAGAGCCGAGCGGGCTCTGCCGAGGACGAAGCACCAGCCTTGGACTTCTCGGGACCAAGGATACCGAGTGGTGGAGCAGGTTTCGGTATGGGTATCCTTGTCCTCGTGGATGTCCCTCATCGGGCTTTCCGGGGCTCGAATCACCGGGTGGGTCGTCGTGGTCCGACCCATCCGAGGGTGCTTTGGGCCGGAGGCGTGCTTGCCGATCATGAATCATGGCCAGCATTGCAGCCCTCGATTGTCCATTGAGCCGAGGTCTTCGGGCTCCGAATAGCCTATCTCCTCTCTCGGTTTTAATTCCTCTTCATGCATGCGACGACAGGAGTAGTGTAGGACAAGGCGCGTAGACGAGGCCACTCCCGATGTCGCAAGCAACATGTGGAGCCTTGCTGGTTTTGGCGATGAGCAACAAGTCTCGAGTAGTCGGCAAGCTCCGGAACTAGTTGTAGAATTTCTCGGGATGCTCTGGATATAATCACCGAAGCTTCCATCCCGATTGATTCACCTTCGATGCGGTCTCGGACTCCAAGTCTATGTGTGAAGTCTCGCTCTTCGGTTGGAGGGACCGAGCCGAGTGGAGGGACGAAAGGGGGGCCGTCTAGGCGCCGAATATCTGCGCTCCGAGCTTCGTAAGCATCCCCTTGGTTCCTTTCGGTGGAAACAATCTTTTCCATCGACCGAGTCTTCTCGGAAGACTCGGACTCATCAACCACATGGCATGGGCCGAGTAGTCTTCTCGGGAGCCCGTTCGGCGGGCACTTGTGGAACCTCCTCGGAGGCCGGCACCTCGGCGGCTTTCTTCATTTTCTTTGCCGGTGCCTTAGGAGTTTTAGTGGGAGGGGTTCTTTTCTTTATAGGCGTAGCTCTTGAGACTTTGATTTCGGAGAGACTGCCGAGGGTCCCGACCCTATCTGCCGAAGCGCCGCTTTGTCTTGTTGTGAAATCCGACCTTCTTCACATTGAAGTACTCCTTGTCACCGTAGGTGATAGGCTCGAGATCCACATAAATCTTCGATCATGATGGACGAGTTTGAGTCCATACAAGCAATTTGCCCTTTGCGCTCGGCATGTTCGATGCTTTGTCGAACTTAGCGGCTCGAGCCATGAATTCTCGGAGAAAGAACTCCGTCCAATTTATCCGGGCTCGGTCGTATATGGCCATCATCATCTGAATCTTAGGCCTCGACACCTGGTCAAACGACCACGCTTGGCTTGTCGTAGGCGTGTCACTATATAGGCAAGTGCCCCGAATCGAGGCAACATGTTTGTTCTTCGGAAAAGCACTACGAATGTAGTGGGCTTTCCACGTAAGACGGTAAGATATTCATCAACTCGGTCGTCTCTGTACCCGATCGAACTTATCCCTTCGGAGGGTAGATCAAAACTCCGCTTCAAGGCATCATTGATGGACATGCGCCCAGCTCAGTAGTGGCGTGTTGGATATAATGTGCAACGAATCTCACCATTATATCTCCAGACACAGTGTCTGAATTCAAGTACAGCTCTGCAACCTGTCTCGGGAGGAAGAACGAAGGCCTCCTAGACAGAAATTTCTCCAGCCCTGACTCGCGCAGAGCTGAGAATACATCGTCCATGTACTCCAGATCGCATGAATAGAAGTCCATGGTGGGTTCACACCATACGCGATCCTTCTCCAAAATGTTCTGCATATCTGCTGGAGATATCATAGAGATATTGGTTTCCGCCATTGTACTCGTGACAAGAAATGAGTCGGTACTATTTTTGGATAGAACAAGTCTTTGTGCAATGCGATACTCGAAACATATAACAAATATATTAGCGAGATATAAGCATACCAATGGATAAAATTCGAGATAAGATAGAGTGAAAATTGCAAGTAAGGATTGCGAATGCAGATCTCGGATTTTTCGAATTTGAGAGTTATGAAGTATGCTAATGGCGGTTCAAGGATATGATCGAATATATATATCAAACTATGAAGGTGAACGGTTTTCGATCGAAGGCTGAATGTAAACTTGCTTTATGATATGGACGGTTAAGATTAGAAGTTAAAGAATAGGCAATGATCACAAAAGACGCCCAAGTCAAAGCCAGTTGTAAAATAGCCTAAGTAGTAACTGTGAAAAGACATGCATTAAATGCGTGCAGAGTTCAGCAAGCTTATGTATGGAATGTCGTGCATTAAATGTGAGTCGTTAATAATAAAGACAAACCAAAAGATATTAATGTCATGCTGAATCTTAGCCATAAATGCAAAGTACTGTAGTATTAAATTACTACTGAGTAGAGATACGCAAACCTGTCAGCTGAACATAGTAGTCAGCTGATACCTCGTGTAGATGGTTTTCTGAATCTCTATGTACTGAACTTACTCAGTACTGAGAGTGATCATTCCCCCTCACTGGAATGTTCCTCTCCTGAAACCTTATTACTGACTAGGGTCAGTAGGGTCCAGCAGACCTAGCTCTACTGAAAGTTCTCTGAATCTGGATTCAGCTAGAGGCTTAGTCAGTATATCAGCCCTTTGCTTGTCAGTATGGATCTTTTCCATTCTGATATCCTTTTTTCGACATGGTCACGAATGAAGTGATGTCCGATGTCCACGTGCTTGCATCGTGTGTGAAGAACAGGATTACCGAGTGATTGCAATAGCACTGGCATCTTGTCGCGAGAAAATCGGCACTTCATTCCGAATGACGTCATAGTCTCTCACCTTGTCTCGGCCCAAAGGATGCGGGCGCAACAACTTCCGAGCAGCCATGTATTCGGCTTCGGTAGTCGACGTGGCCACCGAGTGTTGTTTCTTTGAAAACCATGAGACCGACTTGCCGCCAAGGAACCGACATGTTCACCGAAGTTGATTTTCGGTCGATTCTACATCCCGCATAGTCGGCATCGAATAACCGGTTAGTTCAATATTATCATCATTGGATACCACAAACCCATGTCGGGTGTTCCTCGTAGATAGCGGAGAATCTTCTTTGCTTGAGTCCATATGACTACGCTTGGGATTCGCCCCGAAATCGAGCACGAGACACCTACGAGCATAAGTTATGTCGGGACGAGTAGGCCGTTAGATATAATAAAGAACCAATTATAGCACGGTATTCAGTTTGGTCTCTCGATACTCCCTCTTTATCAAGATCTATCTTCATATTCGTGTTCATAGGGATCTTGATTGATTTGCCGGATGTGCGGCCGAATCTTTTGATGAGGTCTCGAGTGTATTTGCCTTGGTTGATGAACGTTCCCTTTTCGGATTGCTTGACTTGAAAACCAAGGAAGTAGTTCATTTCTCCCATCATTGACATCTCGAACTTATCCTTCATCATCTTTTCAAATTGTCGACACATGATGACATTCTTCGAACCGAAGATAATGTCATCCACGTAGATCTGCACAAGTAATAAGTCTTCTTCCGGTCCGAATGCTGAATAGAGTGCGGTCTCATCGTGCCTTTACGAAAACCTTTCGAAGAAGAAACTCGGACGTGGTATCGTACCAAGCCCCCGGGTGCTTGTTTTAACCCGTACTGAGCTTTTCCGAGTCTATATACTTGATGTCCCCGCTTGAAAGCTGGGCGGTTGTTCCACATAGACTTCTTCTTTCAAAGCACGCCATTCGGGAATGCAGACTTCACATCCATTTGATAAACTCCGAATCTTTGATGTGTTGCGTAGGCTAGGAATAGTCTAATTGCCTCCAATCTTGCAACCGGAGCGAAGGTTTCATCGAAATCTATTCCTTCGACTTGACGGTAGCCTTTAGCCACGAGCCTTGCTTTGTTCCCGACTATAACGTTGTTTTCATCTCGCTTGTTTTTGAAGACCCATTTGGTTCCAATGACATGTTGATGCAGGGTCTGCGTCTACAAGCTCCCATACTTCGTTTCTCGTGAACTGATTCAGCTCTTCTCGCATAGCAATAATCCGGTCGGCATCTTTAAGTGCATCCTCAATATTCCGAGGTTCTTCGGTAGACAAGAAGCGGGGAAAATAATGCGCTTTCTCCTTGACGAATCTGGATCTTGTCTTGACATGTCTTGAAGGATCTCCAATTATAAGATCGGCGGTGTGAGCATCTAGCCACGATCTACGATGTTTTAACTCTTCATCCGAAATTTGTTCAATACGGATAGTAGGTGAGTTAGGCATTTCGGTTGTACTATTACGAGATTGAAGTAGTTCGGTAACAAGAGTATGATCTACCGAGTCACCGAGTTCGGGGGCATTCAGCTCGGGAACATTACTAGACGTTCCCCACGAGTTGTTATTCTCGGTAGTGGTCTCGATTACTTCTACGGTTTCCTCATTGACTTGAGTTACACCGGGATTGATTACTGTCGGGAGAATCAATGCGCTCGCCTACTTGCTCACCGGTTGAGATTCGATAGATTTGTCTTCGGTTTCTTCGTCCGAATCATCATCCCAACATAGCCGGATCTTTTCGATTTGTCTTTTAAGCTTAGATCCCGTAGGCGCTTCCGATGTCCTCGTATTCGGAATTTGAGTTATTGCTCCTGTCTTCGTAGCAAACTCGTTAAAGACAACATGAGAGCTTTCCTCTACGCAAAGAGTCCGATAGTTGAATACTCGAAAGCTTTGCTTGACTCGAGAGTATCCTAAGAATACTCCCCGATCCGACTTGCTATCAAAAGTCTTCACTGATCTTTCCCATTATTGTGGATAAAGCATGAACAACCAAAAATATGGAAATAAGATAGAGAAGGCTTCCCGTCGTTCCATAGTTCATATGGTGTCCGCTTATGCTTTGCTTTGTCGGTAGAGATCTATTCTGAGTATAACATGCAGTATCAGTAGCTTCTGCCCAGAATTTGGTTGGGAGTCCTGAGTCTGCGAGTAGAGTCCTAGCTGCCTCTTTTAGAGTTCTGTTCTTTCGTTCAGCAACTCCATTCTGCCGAGGTGTGCGTGCGGTGAAGTCTCATGCTCTATTCCTTCGATTTGCGTGAACTCCTTTACCATGGAATTAAGGAACTCGGTTCCTGCGTGCGAACGTATTTTTCTCGATCTTGGTGTTCTTCTCGACACCGAGCCTTTTCGAAGCGTTGGTAACTCTGTTTTGACGTCGACTTGTTGGCAATGAATATGACCCATGTGTAGCGCGAGTAGTCATCTATGACCACTAATGCATATTTTCTCGCCTCGATCGTCACCGGGGAGACTGGACCGAACAAATCCATATGTAGCAGTGAAGGATTCCATCCGTGGAAGGCGATGGAACCGGAGGATTTTGATTCCTTGTTTGCTTTCCCTTCGGACATGCTTCACACCGAGTGTCTTTGCTTGAATACTTCATTCGGCGGTCCCCTTGCTAGAGTGTTTCTTGCAAGCTTGTTGAGCGTTTTAAAGTTGAGATGGCTGAGTCTTACGTGCCATAGCCACCCCGTGCGGTTGTCATTCTTCGCCGGTAAGCAAGCTTCGGGTTCACTGAGTTCCGATCGGCCACCACATATATGTTCTTTCTGCGCGAACCCGATAACACCGTTTTCCCCGTGGATTTATCAATAACATCACGAAACCGGCGTCAAAAATCACTCTATTTGAGTTATCACAAAATTGACTAACGAGAGAGAAGATTATGTTGAAGTCCTTCAACATATGATACTCTTGGAACTTTGGCGGTTCCTATCTTTGAGTGTGCCGTATCCTCTCGTGTAGCCTTTGGCATTATCTCCAAACTCAATTCGGGTCCTTCTTCGGTGATATAATTCTTGGCGAGACTCCTTTGGTATGTCATGTGTCTTGAGCATCCGTCGTCCATATACCATGGGTCTTTACGCACTCGCAAAAGCAATTATATTCGGGTACCCTTTATTTTTGATTTTGGGTCCTTAGATGTTAGTTTTCATAACCCAAATCTGTCTAACAACCCCGGTGGTTTCGGACATTTTCTTTCCACTAGAGTCAACATATCCGACCACCGGACTGGTCAAAGGTGACTTCGAGGCTTCGAGGTTCGGGAGTCCCGATCTTCCGAGTTGGTGGACTGCCGACCTTAGCCTTACGTGTGGCTTTCCTTTTCTTCCGACATTTGGAGCCTCTTCGACTATAGGTTCATAATAGTATGACCCATACCGAGCCGGATGTGTCGGCTTTGGAGGTCCATACTTGATCCGCCAATTTTAATTTGCTTGGTTCCCCCTTGACTGTCTTTGGGGTTTCTTGGCACCGATCTTCTTGTCGAATGCCGACGTGTGGGATGAGGTGCTTTCATCTTCTCGTTTGTTCTTTGCTAGGGGGGTTCAGGTATATTTGCGGTCATAGTCTCCCCTCGAACAAATCTATCGGCAAGCCGTACTTCCGAGTGTACTTGGGGCGTATGTGGAAGCTCCCCGGCTGAATCCAAGTCCTTCCTTGCGGTGCTTTGACTTATTGCATGCTAGCATAGCCTCTAATTTCTTTTCAGCACCCATGTACCTCTCGGTCATCAAGCTCCTCCGGACATCATCACTCTTCTTCAGGTGTGTCGTGCTTGGTCCGAAGTCCCGACATTTCTTGCTTCGACGAGACTTAGTTCGATATCTTTCGAGTCAAGTCATTGGTCAAAACCGAAATCCGATCTTCTTGATGCTTGAGACTTGGCCATCGAGAGTTTATTTCCTCCCCGAGTCTCAACACAAGTCCTTCGGCCTCGGTAGCAACCCGACTCTCCCGAGAAAGTCTCCGATTCTCTACTTTCGGGGTATCCAACTCCCGAAGCGTCTTGCCGAGCTGCGACACTCATCCGAATTTGTTCGTCGAGCGGTTCTTCGTATGCGGTTGCGACGTCCATATTCTCATCCGCACTTTGAAATAGTGTCGTGTGTGCGGTGTGAAGAGGAGTTAAGTGGTTCATGAGAATTTACCTCATCCTCTTCCCCTGCCATCATGCACTTTTCAGCGATTCATCCGCTTCATGCTCTAAGGCCATGAAAGTCGCTTCATCGTCGATGAATCCATAAAGGAGTCGATCTCTTCGAGTCGTCCGAGATTTCGCCGGCTATGTAGGATTGTCTCTTACGGGCGAATTTCTCTCTCCTTGCTTTGCGTGCTTTGCGCGTTCAAGCACTACCGAGCTCGGGACAATCATACCGATAATGTCCCGGCTTCTTACGGTTGTAACAAGCAATGACTCTTTCTTCTTTGCTTTCGCTATTCTTTGATGGTTCTGAGTCATCTTTCTTTCTGCATTCAGAAGATTGTGAGTCAGGAGTGTGTTTCGACATATAATTTGACTTACCTTTCGTTTCCCGATAGGCTTTAGTCACTTTTCTGCGTCGCTCCTTCTCCTTCGATACTTTACAATGAGCAGGTGCATACTTCGAGCGAGGCTTCCTTCTTGTAGATCATTGAGTGAAGGTTCAGTCTTACTCGTCGTTTTGCTCGTTGCTGGAGATGTTGTGCTGACTGATGCTTTGAAAGCATGGTCGATTTTTGTGTCAGCTTCAGCTCTCTGCTTTCTTTGAGGTCTGTCGAACTCAAACTCCTCCGCCTGTAATTACGAAAAGATATGGTCGGGAGACACAACATCTAAGTCGAATATCGCAATAGAGTGGCAAAAGGTGTCCGAAGTGTCCGTCCGAGCGGTGCCCTCGGAATCTTCGATTCATCTCTCGATTCTTCGAATGTCTTT